>OZ007556.1:74167430-75377707 GCA_963931855.1 Philhelius festivus | reverse complement strand
ATCTTTAATTCAATACAAGCATTTTGAAATTAAGATATTACTGATTCTATCTACCATAGTACTATTTTTCGAATTTCTCACTATCGGCACTTTTCAAAGAGAAGCTTCTGAACAGTTTTAAAACAGTTTTTTTTTTGAAAATTCGATATCTCAAATATGGGTCAATATTTTTACTTGCGTCTTATAGGTACTATAAGGCAAGTTATGCATTCGTAAAAAAAACGAACTCGAGATTTTGATCTTGACCAAAAAAGTGGGTCTCGCAATTCTGTGTGTCTGTCTGTCGGTTCGACTACGGCCTAAACGGCTCGGCCGATTTTCTTCAAACTTGGTAGATATGGGTTTTGATTTTTTCCACCACACGTTTTTTTCTTTTTCTCAATATTTCGAAAACCTTATACTAGATTTTTTTTAAACTTCGTAAATAAAAGTTTCTTAATTCTACAAGATCTGAGAAAAAAATTTAATTTTACCTAAAAATAAAGGTTTTCAAAAATCGTATTTTTCTCTAAAATGGCACCTAGAATTTGGATAACATTTTTTTTCTTCCAATTAATTTTTATGATCTTTAATTTATTAAGAAAAAATTTGAAATTCAGATATTACAGCTTGTACCTACCATAGAATCATTTTTTCGAATTTTGAATTTCTCATTATCCACATAACGGATCTCAATGAAATTTCTTATAGAGAAGCTTCTAAAAAGTTTAAAACATTGCATTTCAAAACTTTAAAATGAATATTTTTTCAGTTTTCGAAAAAAATCTATTTTTTTCTTTTTTTGAAAATTCGATATTTCAGAAACGGCTCAATATTTTTTTTTGTAAATTTAATTTTTATTCGAACAATAATAAAAACTTTAAATTGGCGTACCAAAATTTTTTCTTAAAAATCCTTAAAAAAGTTTGTATATAAAAGCTTTTTTTTAAGAAACCACTACGACGACTTATAATTTTTATTCTTGCATAAATTCATATTTGCATAGCATTCTGTTTTTGTCTCTTACTTATAAAAGAATTTAAAAATTAATTTTAATCTTATGAACAGTTTTCTCTAATAACATTCGTTTTTAAAATTCCTAGTGTACGAGTATTGCATAGGAGCAAGTTCGTGCGACCCAGTCGTGCATTTTATTTTTAATTAATTACTTCTGAACATACAATGTCAGTTGGTGCAAATAACAAAGTAAACAGACCTTTTCTGACGTTTGTAAACGTCAAAGAGTCATATGAAGTTAGCACTATTCTTATAAAATAAAATAGTTATTTGATGATTTTTACTTTAATACAGCATGATGCTAAACTCAATTAGTATTTGTAAAATTGTTGTTTGAACAAAGTATCCAAACAGTGATTTTAACTTGCGTTTAAATTTATCGCAAGTACAGCCCTGTCTTTCAAATTTTACAGTCAAACAAATGGAAAATATGTTGTTTGTTTTTTATCAATTACTTTATCCCAAGAATATAATTACCTTGGGCAGCGGTGAAGCGTTTAACCGATATTAATGCACTCTTCCTCACCGGCGAGAACTCTCTATAGACATTCGAGTTCTGTCATGGATCATCATTGTTATAATTATTGGAAACTATTCCAGTCCATGGTGGATGGGACATGCTCTGAATATGAACTTGAACTTGTTTTACATTTCCGTCGCAAAATATTCATCGTATTTTTAAGTTATCTTGAAACTAACTTTATAATGAATATTTTTTCTCAAAAAAAAAAAGCAAAGAAACGATTACACGCTTGAGCTATGTACGAGTACATGCCACAGGTCATCTGATGTTTAGGGCTGACTTTTTAAACTCTGAACGAATATGGAAATTTGGCGGTGGATGGTTTCATTGTAAAGAAAGTAAGTTTCTTCGTTGATTTCATGTTGGGTGTGTAGAAAGTGAAAAGTTCTTCAGTTAGTTTGCTTATAATAAATAATAATTAAAAGATCTTTGCATCCGGATCCTTATCCCCAAGTTATTAAAACTTTTACTTTAGAAATTATCTCATTGAAAGAGACAGACAGTTTCAAACTATCCATATAGCTCTCGAACGAAGATCTTAAGGCTTCAAGCTAACACTCATGAGTAAAAAAAATTAAACACCTCAGAATGGAAGTGTTAATATATATATTTAACACTTCATTAAGTTGCATTGAGTTGCAAATTATGGTGAGAAGATAAGACGGATGTTTGAAAATAAAAAGCCCAATGATGTTAAGATTTAAGGTTAAGATTTATGGGACGCTTATTAAGAGGGAATCATTCATAGCTGATATCTGATTGCTAATCCTCCGTGGTCAGTTTACTAACACGTTTGGGAGACAACACTAAGATTTCTTATTTCATCAAGACTCTTGATAAAGTGAACATTAGCCGATAAAACCGCTGGTTGGACAGGTTTTTCCAGATTCAATTGGTCAGATGAATATGCAAAATTCAGTATATATATAGTTTTATATAAATTTTGACAAGTATAAGGTGAAGTACTAGTAAAGAATAGACTGTTTTAATAAAAGTGATAGGCCTGGTGGTAATCACCCAATAAAAGTCTGACCATACACTGATCTTGCCAAAAGGAATTTAGCTTAACGAAATCCCCTATGGGAATGGTACGACTATACTTAGATCAAGAATGTAACCGAAAGTTACAATCCTTTAGAGCACAGCAGCGAAGCGGTTTTGCAAATATTTGACCTCAAGCAATCAGTTAGTGTTTTCGTTTTTAACAGGAGATGGGACTGTGCTATTAGTAGGGCGAGGCGACCTTCCCTGACTAATAGAATGCCCATCAGATCCTGCGGTCTAGTTCTTCATAAAGTTTTTTTTTAAAGCTACACTGGGTGGGTGGAACAGACCCTTCTTCGACTGGAGCTGAAATTTGTATTTATCAGTTGCTCGAAATGTACTATTTCCTGTAATTCAGTGACAAGGTTACCTTCACTGTTTCGAAGAGCCTGCGTTCCGTTCTTAAAACCAGCACCTAGTTGCTTGTTTTTTTTTATAAAACTTCAGGTTGTTGTTTCGATCGCTCCTTGAGCTAGAAGGTTGCGTATGCTTCCACTGCAAGGAAATCCAATCTATCGTATCTTCTGCATTGCGGTACTATCTGCCTTATACCGTTCTTACTTTCCAAGTAAACATATTCTCTGGGTGTTGTCCGTTTGAAGTTCCGAGTTTTGTTTCTATTTCAGGATAATCAATATTTGAGGCTCCGTATGCCTTTGAAAACTGCTTATTTTACGTGGTAGGCAAGTGTACCCGACGGCGACTTGTGGCTTATCGCTTTCGGAACAAATAGTTGAAATTTAATGACAAATTATGGAGTTCAATACCTAATTTATCAGAAAATATGCGAAAGATCATGACAGAGAGCTCAGAATTTTCTGAGAGTTGTCATGAATTCTTTGTAAAATGTGTACATACATTTTTCTTACCAGGCACAAGAATACACAATTGACGTATTTGTAGTACAAAGGTGCTATATATGGCAAGTTATGCATTCGTAAAAAAAAACCGAAATCGAGCTTCTCGTATTGATCACCCTTGACATTAAAATGGGAGAGAATGCTTAAAAAGGGGGTCTCGCATTGCTGTCTGTCTCTCTGTCTTACTGTCTTTTCGGCTGATTTTATGATAAGCTGATTATACATAATTGATAGAACCATATTTTTCGATTTGGGCCATACAAAATTGGTTATCACTTTTCTGTAACGCTTGCCATGTTCTTGTGCACGGCCTGGAATATACTGCCTCGGGTTCTGTCGTATACTTCTATGAACCACGGTGATGTTCTCGGCTGATCTTTCGTTCCTCTGAAGTTAGAATGTTGGCTAATTGAATACTCTTCTCAAATTTGGCCACCAAACGTTGAACAGTCGACTGTGAAGGGCCACCAAGTCCACCGTAAAATGAACACACGCTTGGACTTACGAGTTACGAGCACATGGACGTGTTGTTCAATCGTGTAACTTGCCATGGTGATTTGACATTAGTACCTGAATAATAAACTACAGATTTGACAGATGTCACCAAAACAACATGACCGTGATAGGCCGTGATAGACTATATATATTTATATCGACAATTGGCAATAGCCGCCAATGTCAATATCGTCAGCATATCCTAATATTTGGTTGTTGATATGGTGCATATTCCCTATCAGCACATTAACTTCAGCCATTAACTTAAGCTATCAGATCCTGCGGTCTAGTTGTTCTTTTTCTAGCGACACTGGGTGGTGAAACTTGTTCTGCATGGCCTAGAAGTGAATTTTCATTTATCAGTTGCTAGAAATGATCTACTATCCCCTGTAATTCTGCCACAAGATTACCTTTACTGTTGCGAAGAGCCTGCAGCCTGCGTTCCATTCTTAAAACCAGCAGCCAATTGCTTTTTATAAAATTTCGAGGTGTTGCTTGGATCGCTCCTTGAGCTAGAAAGAAGCGTATGCTTTCTTTTTCTATGATCTTCTTCCCCTCTGTTTTTGGTGCTCGATGACAGATGTCACCCAAAAAAACATGACCGTCATAGGCCGTTAAGAACTATCAAAAAAAAATCTCTTTATTTCCTATGTAATTCATATTTTTCCTATGTAAACTATGTACATACATAATAGTTTCCTAAATATAATCCTTTGTTGAAAACACACACTACATAATCGTAAAAATGTTAGATTAAGTTTGGTTTTCTCTTAAGAAATTGAAAAATCCGGTTAAATAAGAATTAAATACCTCAAGAGAAAATTAATTCGAGGGGCTTCATAATTGTTTGCTACTACTGTAGAACCGGGTACAGTCTATTGTGAGGTTTAAGAATTTTTTTGAACATAAATACTCGTATATGTATATGTATTTTTAAAACCTATAAAACTGGTTGTCAATGTCTGTTTCAAGAAAATTACTCTCATTTCACACATCAAATTGATGCGTTTAACAAATCGAAGCAATCTCAGAGATCTATACAATAATTATTACCATTTTTCACATAGTTTTACTAGAGTATAAATAAACTCATATATCTACTTTTATTTTTTTTTCAACAATTATCGAAGTCAATTACTCGATACTTAACAAGTTGAACGGATATTACTAAAAAGAATTGCCGCCAATTATTTTAAAATTATGTTTTAATCAGAAACTGTTCACATTGTATAAATTGAACTACGCTTGAAGTGGCATACGCAAGGAGTGGAGGGCCCAGAAGCAGTTGATTGCTTATTTTTATTATTTTCTCTTTTGGTTTCTGTTTTCTATACACTTACGAGTACTTGAATCTATCAATTGCGACTATTTCGTTTAAGGCTCTTCGATTATTGTACTCGTACATAATTCAGGTATGTTTGTTTTGTTATAATTTCTAACTTCATTTCTTGCAATTTTCATTGAAATACATAATCTCATTGAAACATTCCAAGAGCAATTAGCAAAAATTTATGAAAACTGGCCTAGTAGAGCAAGAACCCGTGAACGCCAGACCTTCGTCATTTTATAAAAGCTGAAAGTTTGTCAGTGCATGCTCCCAACAAAGGTAAGAACGATGGACCATTATGAAGTTTGGGTCATAGTGGCTTTGGCAGTTAAACGGTACTAAAGGTGTGAAAAATACCGGTCTACTTTCGTCAAATCATAAAGGCTGATTTTTTGGTATTATATTCAGAATATTATTAAAAATCACGTTTTTCATTGCCAGACACTTTGCGTAGTGGAAACCCCTTGCCAGACACCCTTAATGTTCATGAAAAAAAAATTCTACTTACGTTGTAGTACAAAAGCTGATTTTTATACATATATGTATATCTATTAAAATACACTTGGACAGTAGTTTTGTTGATATTATTAAAATGTGTCCACAGCAAAGAAACATTTCAGAAGACATTGTTTAAAAAACGTTTCTGAAATGTTTCCCATTTATTTAAAAAACATTTCAGAAATATTGCAGCAAACATTTCAGAAATGTTTATGATTTGTTTTTTTGGTGTGGACGAAACATTTCTCAAATGTTTCTTTGTTTCCCATTGTTTCCAGATTGAGTTGTCTGTAATTTTTTCCTCGCCTGTGTTGTACTTTAAGCGCACGAAGTTTTTTCTACTTCATCTTTATCACAATTTATATTTTCGAAAATTTCAGATAATCGGCTTTTTTTTATTTTATTTTTAATATTTTTCGTTAAGAGTCGATCACACAAAACTTTTTTTATTTCATACATTTTTGTCAATTGGATAACATTCTCGTTGCTCCACACTTTTCGCGACATTTTATATTTATATTAATAACCACTCACGCACTTTCTACCTATGTAAATGCTTGGGAAACAAATAAAGTTTCCCATTCAGAAACATTTCATAAACATTTCAGAAATGTTTCACGAGCGTCCAGACTTATGTTTCTGAAATGTTTCAAAAATGTTTCTTTGGTCTGAACACACCTTTAGAAATTGTTTTAAACGTCATCTTCACTGAAATTAAATAGCGTGACTAGCCTAATGGGGCACAATAGATCCAAAGGTTGCAGTACACTTAAATTCCAAAATATTCGTTCATAGTGTTATGTTTTTTGCTAACGCTATTTTGTATAAAAATTAGGTGTTCATTCAAGTGGAGAACTTTTTGCAGTGAAATCGAGGGGACAAACGAATCTGCTAGACTAAGGAAAATTCTTTCCAAAGATTCAATCCCCTTAGGGTATCTTAAAACGCCCACTGGGTGCTGGACAGAATCCTGCAATGAGACTCTTGAGCACTTGATAAATACTCACTTACCGGGTTGCGGGTCAAATGACAGCAACCTGGAAACAGAACCCTACACGGAACACATTATACCATCGGATATTATAAGGGAAGAAAAGATAAGATGGGCAATCCATTCCTTTTCTCCGTATAAATCCCCTGGCCTTGATGGCATCTTCCCAATGATGCTACAGAAAAGCGAAATCCAAATAATACCGCTCCTGAAAAACATATTACTTAACAGTCTAAAATGGGGATATGTTCCTTTATCATGGCACGAAGTCAAAGTGGTTTTCATTCCAAAAGCTGTCAAGCCCAGTCATACAGAAGCAAAAGATTTCAGGCCAATTAGTCTGACATCGTTTATTCTTAAAACGTTTGAAAGACTGATAGACCTACATATTCGTGGCACTCTGAAACTGGTTGATTTATCCCCAGCTCAGCACGCCTACACAAAGGGGAAGAGTGTAGAAATGGCACTTCACAGCGTCGTTAGCACGATTGAGAAGACATTGAGCGACAAAGAATATACCCTTGCTGCGTTTCTCGATATTGAAGGAGCCTTCAATAACGTGAACAATAAAGCGGTAAAGGCAGCTCTAGTAGACAATAAAATCGATAATTCGATAATACTCGTACGTTGGGTTATGTGCATGCTAAAGAACAGGCAAATTAACTCGGAACTGGCAGGGATACAGATGAGAGTGTCCACATCCAGGGGCACCCCACAGGGGGGAGTTCTCTCACCACTCCTTTGGGTGCTGGTTATGAACACAATTCTCATTAATTTAAAACACTGTGGTGTAAAGATAGTAGCCTACGCTGACGATCTTGCGTTATTAGCTACGGGTAAATTCTTACCCACTATCAGTGAACAGATTGAATACGCCCTTTCTAAGGTTAATAGATGGACTAGAAAGTGCGGCCTGATGGTTAACACGTCAAAAACAGAATAAGTCCTCTTCACAAATAAAAGGAAAATACCAAACTTCAGAATACCTTCAATTGAAGGCACCCCGCTGAAGATTTCAAATCATGCAAAGTATCTTGGTGTGATTCTAGATAGGAAATTAAACTGGAGTCTTAACACTAAGGAAAGAGCGAAAATAGGAATGATTGCATTCTACTCCTGTAACAGAATCTTTGGGAAATCCTGGGGACCTAGTCCAAAAATTATCAGGTGGATGTATTTGGCGATAATCAGACCAATACTAACCTATGGTAATTTCGTATGGTGGAATGCAACGGAAAAAAGCACGAACCTCAAAACTCTGGCAAAAGTACAGAGACTCGCGTGCATTGGGATTACGGGTGCCATAAGATCCACACCAACTGCAGGGTTGGAGGCGATACTCAACCTGAAACCCCTAGACCTTTTCGTACAAGAATCCGCAGCATATACCGCCTTAAGGCTAAGCCAGACTAATACCTGGAAAAACAGCGCAATAGAACATGCTCAAATTCTTCAGAAATACTTGGGTGATAGCATCATTACAGATTATACAACACCCGAGCTTGACTTTTATAAACCATTACAAACTGCCTTTCCAAGCAGAGAAGAATGGCTGAACAACCAACTCTACACCAGTGAATCAGAAATAGCAATCTATACTGATGGCTCCAAAATGGACACAGGTGTTGGTGCAGGCTTTTTCTCAGAACCTCTTGAGCTAAACAACTCACTTAGGCTCCCAGATCATAGTAGTGTCTTCCAAGCGGAGGTCCTGGCAGTGACAACAGCTGCTAGACAGGTATCAATGATGGCGATACCACGGGCTGATATCACCTTTTACATTGACAGCCAAGCGGCAATAAAAGCGATTTCTGCCACTGTGATAAAATCGAAGCTTGTCTCCTGCTGCCGCGAAGAGCTTAAGGTTCTTGGCACGCAACACAATATTAGACTCTGCTGGGTACCGGGACACAGCAGCATACCAGGTAATGAAAGTGCCGATGAGTTGGCAAGACAGGGATCAGCGCAGATATGGTAAGCATCCCACTCTGTAACATTAAACAGAAAATTTCAGACATAATCCTAAGGAATCTACTTGACATCTGTGATACTACTAGGAAAATATGGCCCTGCTTTAACAAGCAGAGAACTGACAAAATTATACAACTTAGTAAGAAGTCCCTTCGCTCTTTTACGAGCATAATCACCGGACATAATCTATTGAAATACCATAAATTTAAAATGAAAATAAGTACAGATGACCTATGCAGAGTATGTGGTGATGAAGAGGTACATGAAGACACATCACACTTTCTCTGTCATTGCCCGTCACTATGTCACCAGAGAAGGAAATGGCTTGGTAGCTACTTCTTTGATAATCTAGAAGATATTTCTAATATTTCAGGTATACACATATTGAACTTCGTCAATGCCTCAAAATGGCTTGACTGATTAATAGAATACATAGGTTTTATCAGGAAAGAGTGATAACACTCACGGGTAACACAATGGATCTACATTGATCTAAGTGTGACAATAGGAACATCAATTGTCAGCCCAACAACCTAACCTAACCTAAGTGAATTCTTCGATTACACTACACAGTCACAATTTAAGTGAATTTAGATCAAAATTTTTAATTAAAATATTTTTTTTTTAATTAAATACCTCAAAAACATGTAAAAATTAAACTATTAGCTTTACTGCCGTAATACTATAATACGTTTGATTTTCATTTTTGATTATAAAAATATTTAAATGCATACAATTTATTTTCTTAAAAAATAAATAAAAGCCTACCCCATAATTTTCAACTTGTTTCTGCTAGACGTTTTTTGGAAGCATGGCAGGTTTAAAGCATGTAGCTCATCTCTCCATCTTTTTGGTTCTCGACCTACTAGTCGAGTACCCAGAGGCGTATTTAAGGATTTGGCGCCCCGGGCTGATAAATTTTGCCGCCCTTTTTTTCTGAGGCTTTCTTTCTGTAAGCGCTGCTACTCATTTTTTTTAACTGGATCCATTATTTAAATAAATTGAAAGAGCATAAACCACAATCTGTGTTGAAAAATAAAATTTGTTACACGATGGAAAACAAATTATAGATTTTATGAGAGATTCTTTAATAAAAAAACTCAAACTATTTGAAAATAAAAAGTATAACGAGCTACTGCATGCAAAATCAAAACAAAATTAAACGATTAAATAAAAGACGTCTTTTTTCTACGATCGCTTTATTACAAGTGATTTCTCTTAAACATAATTGTCACATAGATTGCTGTATTTTTTTTTTGTACAGAACATTCGATTATAAGAAATACATAAATTTGCTTACATAAGTCATACGATAGTACAGCAAGAGAGAAATATGTGCTTATATAAAAAGATCAATTGAGTATGAAAATCATTATATTTGTGCTTGTATGAATATTTCATGTAATATTTTTTGTAATAATTAGGAGTACAGGTGATCAATATTCGTTTGAAAGAAATAACTTAAAATTCATCATATTCATTTTATTTATATTAAAATGTCTTACAATTTTATAAAAAAAAATGAAAAACACTTCTAGCTTGCACAACTTATAAATCGGAGTGATCAGAAATTCCTTTGCTGACAACTACAATTTCTTAACACCCATACATAGCTTGTTCTTTGGCATCGATTTTGTGAAATACCTAAGTATGTACACGCTTCAGTAATTTTCAGAATTTATAATTTGAAGATACCGTTATGTCACTCTACACGATAAATATGTAGATGTTAGTCAAAAAAGTTATGTGAAAAAAACTATAAGAAAAGAAGACATTTTTAAAACGAGGAACAGGGTGTCCAACAAAAACATAATTTGTATTATGTAATATATATAAAAATTCTATTGAAACGTAGGAGTCGAATTATTCTCCTTAAAAACGATTTTTTGAAGTAAAACTTTTTTAGGAACGATATGACAATAACTTGGATATAATTCGGATACATTTTGGGACAGAAAAACTGGTCTAAGCCAAATGTGTGTACCGAACCAATTTCAGACAGCCAATGGAACATTCAGCCTGTCTAGAACATAACATACGCTCCAATGGCAAATGACATTAATATCTACATACATCCTGTGTTTTCAATTAATCGCTTTGTCAACGTATCACCACCCTTTGTTTCAAAAGCAACCACCCTAAAGCCGCCCATTAGCACCACAGATGCGCACGCTGCGTTGACGGTGTATTGGAAATGCTGGGTCTGTTGGCTGGTCTCGGTGCGAGCAAAATCAAAATGTAAAAGAAATCTTACGAATCGGACGTAGTTTGGGAAAAGTTAAGGGAAAAGAGAGCAAAAATCATAAAATCATTAAAATGACCTCAGGAATCCATGGTTTTCATTTGGTACGGTGACTGTGGGACACCCTGTTTAGCAAGTAAAAAGCTGTTTCAAACGATTGTTGAAGACGATTCTCAGAGAGATAAAGATTTTAATTTCAAGGTATGTCATATGAACAAGAGTCAAGCCATACATAACAGTTTAATTTCTTAAAAAGTACTAAAATACAACACTAAAGAATTTGTATGACAGAAACAGATATTTTTGGTCTTAAAAAAAGAAAAAAATGTTGGGAACAAATTTAAAAAATCTATTTCCAAATTTTAAGAAAATTGACCCAGTCGGTCAGGTTGAAGTCGAACAGACGATAAAATAGCGAGGCCAATTTTTTTTTATCTTTCTCTATCGTAGTAGTGTCAATTCTAATCAAAATCTCGAGTTTTTTTTTTACGAAAGTATCAACTTCCCATAATAGTGCGTGGGGGTGGCCGTGGCGCGATGGATGTGTGCTCGCCTGTGAACCTCATGATCACAGGTTCGATCCCTGCCGTCGTCTATGTCGTTTTAATTCCATTAAAAACCTTCTAAAATTGTCATCAATGAGTTACTTGCTTACTCATTACATGTTGTTTAGGCATAACACTAACAACATGTAATTGAGTTAAACTAGTATGCCCAACAAGGATGAACACGAATAAAATAATGTGAATTATAAGCGACATAGAAATAAGACACGGCATTCTCCGCTTTAGTTCATCCGCCATCCCTGGAGATAAAATATCTGAGACAACAACCTTCAGTCTCAGAACATCGTGCCACACATCTTTCCTATCATTCTTTCTCTTCCTTAACTTCACGCCCGCGCTGTGTTCAAACATTTAAAGGGTAATCATAATCCCTTGAGCGCGTGTAGATTATAAAAAAAAAAAAAAAAAAAAAGTATGTACATTGTACATATAACATTATGTACATTAAGCGCAAATAAAAACTATCGAAATTCGGGGATTAATGCCGAATGTATTCGGGATTTTTCGCATTTCGGATTCTGGCATTCGGAATTTTGTTCTTTCGGGGTACGGCATTCAAGATTTTATGCATTTGGGAATGGGATTTTTATTTTCTCTCATTCGGGATGAAGGATTATGTCTCCTTCCCGTATATGTGAAAGAAAGATAATATCTAAACCAATCTAGCGAAGAATAAGAGACTTTCAATCTCGAAAGTGAGAAGTTTGCAATTAATGTATTGTGATTTTGGCCATTTTAGGATTTAACAAAAACTCTTGTTAAAATTATAATTTCAAGCGCAGTTTCGTAAAAAAAATTGCAGTAATTCGTGAAGGTATTTACTTTGCCATAAATTTACATGCCGTGTCGAAAATTGTGTTGATGTTAGTTTGTTAAATATGAAAATAAAAAAAATATGTTAGTGAAAATAGCAAACAAAAACGGTTTCCAATATTTTTGTAAAATCTAAATTTGAGCTGTAGGTTGCTTCAAATACAATTTATATTTTTTATTTAGAGGTCAATGTCTTTTTTCTAGAAATATATGTACTTATCCTCGCAAAAAATCGCAAATCGTCCCAAGAATTGAATTTTTTGAATTTTGGTATTCAAATTCTAAATCGATTTCGAATGAAAAACTTCTGAAATGTGTTTTGAACAAATTTGATATCTCAGGAGTCAGGACAAAATAACTTTCTTATCGATTAATTAAAGAAAATCATAAGTTCATAATCAGCTTGTTATTATTCAAAGTGGAAGTTTCTTTTAATGGATCGGTTTCTTTTAAAATATAAAGATTGGCTGGATGAGCTCGAACATTTTAAAGAATTTTGTAATATATTAAGAACTGAAAATAATGCTATGCCTGCGAAAGTCTCTCATTTTGAAGAGATTATGAGTCTTCAACAGAGTTGCTTTTACTGCTCAAATGGCAAGCCGAAAGAGTGGTAACCGTATTGAAGCAGAAGTGTTAAAAGAGGTCATACTTGTTTAAGACTCTTCTGAAAAAGCAAGAGTATTCAAGATTCAAGATCTCAGCTAAGGGTCACCTAAGCAGCTTAAATCTTGATTTCTATTAATCGGATCGTTATGATTAAGGTGTTTAAGTTTAGGGAAAATGACAGAGCGCCATTTTCTGTGTGTTTAATAAAGAATTTAAAGTCGTTAAGCATGACATAAAATAGGAAAATTCGATATTTTTAACCCCTCCTCCACACTTATGGCGACAATATAAATCTGCCATACTTTTGAATTCGATATCATGACACATGCATCTAGAAACGTTTGTATTCAAATTTTGGCTGAAACCTCCAAACCAAAAATTTGCAGTCGACTCTTTACACTTTGAAAACAATCATAGAATTAGATTATTTTTTATTTATAAATTATTTTATTATTCATCACTTTTCATTAAATTTATATCATATTATACCTTTCTTTTTCTTTGTTATTAAAATGTCTCTTTAAAAAAATCGACAAATTTCAAAAGATTTTTATTTGCAAATAAAAAGCAAATTTAATGTAAAATTAAGGGAGTTTTGTACATAAATCAACACTTGAGAGTGAACAGATATTTTTGAAATTTTCACTTCTAAATTTATAGAGTCGATCAACGACGTTCTCGAGGTATTGGCTGAAATGTGTTTTTTACAATGGCGGTTTAGGAACAACACTGACGGCCAAGCCATTTCTTTTTTATAATTATTGGAGACATCCCATCTACCAATTTCAGTTTTCAGTCATCAAATTATAAGAGGGTTTCCCTGTATTAACAAATATTGAAGATTCTACACATTACTTCAAGGTGTCCAAAATTTAAATTATATTTGCCCATCAATTTAGAGTCGTGGAATTCTACTCGTTTTTTTGTTAGGTTACATGTTTTATAGCTATTAATTGCTCATACTTTTTACTTGCGACTTATAGTTATGCATTCGGAAAAAAAAATCGAACTCGAGATTTTGATCAAAGTTGACATTACGATAATAGCGAAGACCAAAAAAATGGGTCTCGCAATTCTGTCTGTCTGTTCGACTACAGCTAAACGGCTCTTTCGATTTTTTTAAAACTTGGTAGATATGGGTTTTATTTTTTTCCCCCGGATGTTTTTTGATTTGATTTTTTAAGACCAAAAATAACGGTACCTGCCATACGATTTTTTTTCGAAATTTTATAAATATTTTTTTTCTCAAAAACTGTCCAACAGATTTAAAAAAAAAATACATAAAATTTCATTTAGTTAAACCTAGGTAATGAATGAAAAAAATTTTCCAAAAAATTGTTATTTTTGGTACCCCCTTGGAACCATTTTTTTTGTTTTTGATTTTCTCAAAAACGGTACAACCGATTTTGATCATTTTTTTTTATGTTAAGGCTCCCCAGCAGTTTCAATATTATTGTGTGCTCAAATTTCAAAAAAAAAATTGTTTGGATTTTTTAAAAAAAATTTAAAACTTGATAAATAAAAGTTTCTTAAAATAATCTACAAGATATGAGAAAAAAATTTATTTTACCTAAAATTAACGGTACCCTCCATACAAATGTTAAAAAATGGTTTTCGAAAATCGTATGTTTCTCGATAACGGTTCCGAGAATTTTGCTTAAATTTTTAGTATTTCGATTAATTTTTAAGATCTATAATTTACTGCAAAAAATTTTGAAAACAAGACATTACTGACTGTACCTACCATAGAACGATTTCTTAAAATTTTGAATTTCTCATTATCGACAAAACGGATTTTAATGAAATTTTTTATAGAGATGCTTCTAAAAACTTTAAGAAACATTGCATTTCAAAACTTAAAAAAAAAATATTTTTTGAATTTTTGAAAAAAATTGGAAAATTCGATATCTCAAAGATGGGAAATTTAATTTTCATACGTACAATAATAAAAACCTAAAGTTGACGTACCAATTTTTTTTTTAAATATTTTAAAAACTTTATATATAAAACCTTATTTTATTAAGAAACCACTACAACGACTTATAATTTTTGTTCTTGCATTAATTCATATGTGCATAGCATTCTGTTTTTGTCTCTTACTACTAAAAGAATTAAAATAAAATGCACGACTGGGTCGCACGAACTTGCTCCTATGTAAAAGACTAAGAATTTCAAAAATGAATGTTATTAGAGAAACTGTTCATAAGCCTAAAATTCATTTTTTAAATGACTAAAAAAAACTTCTTTAGTAGTTAAAGGTAAGAATAGGATGCCATGTGATTCAAGCAAATATAGATTTATGCAAGAACAAAAATTATAAGTCTTTGTAGTGGTTTCTTAAAAAATAAGGTTTTATATAAGAAAATTTTAAAACATTTTTAAGAAAAAATGTTGGTACCCCAATTTGAACTTTCTATTATTGTATGAATAAAAATTAAATTTACAAAAAAAGTATTGAGCCGTTTTCGAGACATTGAATTTTCAAAAAACAAAAAATTGATTTTTTTTTCAAAACTCAAAAAAATATTTTTCTTCAAGTTTTGAAATGCAATGTTTTCTAAACTTTTTAGAAGAACTCTACGAAATTTCATTAAAATGAGAAATTCAAAATTTTAAAAAATAGTTCTATGGTAGGTACAGTCAGTAATATCTTCTTTTCAAATTTTGTTTTATTAAATTACAGATATTAAAAAATAATAGAAAGAAAAAAAATTTAAGCAAAATTCTCGAAAAACCACCAAATTTTCGAAAACCATTTTTTAACATTTGTATGGAGTGTACCGTTATTTTTAGGTAAAATTAATTTATTTTGCTCATATATTGTAGACTATTTTTCCAAACTTTTATTTATCAAGTTTTGAAAAAATCGAGCATGGGGTTTTCGAAATATTGAGTTTTCAAAAAAAAATTTGAAAGTTTTTTTAAAAATCCAAAAAATTTGTTTTGGAAAATTTGAATACACAATAATATTCAAACTGCTGGGAAGCTTTAGCATAAAAAAATGATCAAAATCGGTTGTACCGTTTTTGAGAAAATCAAAAACAAAAAAAAATGGTCCCAAGGGGGGTACCAATACTACTCATTTTTTTGAAAAATTTTTTCGACCATTATCTAGGTTTAACTAAATTAAATTTTTTGAATTTTTTTTAAGAAAATCGCAGGGGCAGTTTTTGAGAAAAAAAAATATTTATAAAATTTCGGAAAAAATCGTATTGCAGGTACCGTTATTTTTGGTCATAAAAAATCAAATCAAAAAACATCCGGGGGTAAAAAATCAAAACCCATATCTATTAAGTTTGAAGAAAATCGGCCGAGCCGTTTAGCTGTAATCGAACAGACAGACAGACAGACAGAATTGCGAGACCCACTTTTTTGGTCTTCGCTATCATCGTAATGTCAACTTTGATCAAAATCTCGAGTTCGATTTTTTTTACGAATGCATAACTTGTCTTATAGTACCTATAAGTCGCAAGTAAAAATTATGATAATTTTATTCTTATGAACAGTTTTTTCTAATAACATTCGTTCTTAAAATTCCTAGTCTATTACATAGGAGCAAGTTCGTGCGACCCAGTCGTGCATTTTATTTTTTATCTTTTCTATTTCTGCTACACCCTGTGTGCCGAATTTTGTTTTTTTTTTCTTACGAAAAAGAGTACCCAACTTTTATTAAAAAATCGCTTCTCATCTTGCAAGCAATCGCTCGCAATCGCATGCATATGTATGTTACTCACATGCAAGACTCCGTGAGACTTGTTCTTATGTCAGCTTTCGAGATTCAAATGGATCACCATCTCAGTATTTAAAAAGTGGATGCCAAACTACATGAAAATTTAAACATTTATTTTCTTGCAATTTTTCGTTTCTTCATGGTGTACCTAATTGGAATCTCTGCACAGTCAGCCAAGCTCTATTCTCAATTGTGTTATATAAATTATATAATGTTTAGCATCTAATATCAGAAACTTCCTTATGTTGTACGAGAATTGAATTGAATGCCCTGAGAATTGTTGTTAAGAAGTATTAAAAAAATTTAGATACAATACAATAAACGTTTTTATATCAATTTAATTCAGTAAAATTCGAGTAGGTTCTACTCGCACTCCCGAGAGAATCCGAAGCCCGCAAGTTAAAGCAGACAGTCACAGTCAGTCAGTCTTCTGTACTAAGAAAAGAACTTCAAGAACTGTGCGGTCGGTCGTTGGTTTGGTTAGGGCGACGATATTCAAGTAATGCCTCTGCGAATCAATATCGAAATCAGTCAGTCTTAAAGGTGTCGTCAGCCGGTAAAGACACACATGTGACAACTTTTTTAAACAAAAACACTCTGGCCCGAGAGTCGTGTACTGTGCGCCTATAACTAAGAATAG
This sequence comes from Philhelius festivus, assembly GCA_963931855.1. Classification (NCBI taxonomy): domain Eukaryota; kingdom Metazoa; phylum Arthropoda; class Insecta; order Diptera; family Syrphidae; genus Philhelius; species Philhelius festivus. Next base: position 75,360,402 of record OZ007556.1, on the reverse strand, counting down.
TATATTTATCGTAATAGAATTAATATAAAAAAACGCAAATACAAAATAAATACGACCGTTGTCGCACTATTTATTCTTTCTGTGAAAAAAGTTGTGTGAATACAAGAAGCAAAAAAAAAGAAGATAAATAAAATATAAAAATAATTCATGTGGGAATTATTTAGTTTTCATTGAGGAGCTCTACCTACTAACAAAAATAGCAAAACATAAAAAAACGTAACAAAATTGTTAAACCAGTTCCTGAATCATCAAGTGGATTACTCGACTCGTCACAGTTAGGCTTGATGTGAGTAGCTTTTTTTTTTGTATGCACATCATGTACCCAGCAGCGGTTTTATTTTAAGCCTGTTGCCAGTATGTAAACAAAGCGGAAAAGTACTGGCTGAATGTCTTCTTAAGATTTCTCTTTCTCTGTTACTTTGGTTGTTCCAACTCAAGTGCGGGCCCAGAGGAGGAACACAATGTAAATGTCAATCCCCATCAGACCATGTAAAATCAACTTGGTCTTCTGCCTCTTGGACTTGCAGTCTTGTCAATTAAAGAGTTTTCCTAAAGTATTTTTTCTTGTGTTCTCTGATGTGTTTAGAGGGGAGAGCATTAGAGAATGCAGGTGTGAATAGCTTAAATAAAAATTAAAAAAAAAAAAAAAACAATAATAACAGATCCCAGGGTTCTTAGGGATTTCCAATAAAAACTTAAGAACCATTTGAGATATCTCGAATGTTTTGTTGTTGATTTGAAGTACAATCAGAACATTTAGGTATGGAATTCGACGTCGTTCATGTTTCCTCCAAGAGCACGTTTGCAGCTGTCGATTCTTGAACCCCATTTTAGACAACTCGGCCACACATTTTAACGGAAAAGACCACTTGTTTAATATTAGCGCTGAGTTCCCTTAATGACGCCGGCTTATTGGTCGAGACAAATGATTTAACGCAGTCCTTAATTTAAGGTGTTAAATCGCATGGCAAATCGACAGGACCATTTCTCGAAATAACACGTTCATCGAATTGAGTTCTCAATAAGTCGATTGTTACACCTGCTGTGTGATACCTTGTTTAAGCCACATGTCATTAATGTCCAGTCCATGCAATTGATAAAAGAAATAATATTACAACATGTCTCTGTGACCATCTCGTGACGATCTCTGTGACGGTTATTATCAATAAAAAAAATCACCCAATGGCCGTGGCGCGATGGTTGTGTGCTCGCCTGTCAACCTCAATATCACAGGTTCGATCCCTGCCGTCGTCTATGTCGTCTTTAATTCCATTAAAACCTTCTATAAATTGTCATCAATGGGTTGCTGGTTTACTCATTACATGTTGTTCAGGCATAACACTAACAACATGTGATTGAGTTAAACTATAATGCCCAACAAGGATGAAAAACGAATAAAATAATGCGAATTATAAGGGACATAGAAATAAGACACGGCAATTCTCCGCTTTAGTTCAGCCGCCATCCCTGGAGATAAAAAATCTGAGACAACCACCTTCAGTCTCAGAACATCGTGCCACACATCTTTCCTATCCTTCTTTCTCTTCCGTAACTTCACGCCCACGCTGTGTTGAAACATTTAAAGGGTAATCATAATCCCTTGAGCGTGAGTAGATTATAAAAAAAAAAAAAAAAAAATAAAAAAAATCACCCAATGACACCTTAGGCATGAAAACCAGAGCATACAATTCTGTATTTTGTGGATGAAGTGGTGTTTCTTGAAGCGCATGAGTGTTTTTGCCCTTTAGCTAAAAATTGGCCTCAACGACTCGTTAGTAAATTTAAATTGTTTGTAAATGTTGTTCCTTCGTGAACTTCACTGGTCACTGGTTTAAGGATGTGTTCACAGTGAAAGTTCAAAGTTTTCACGTCATAATTGTTTAAACTATAGTCTTATCAGTTACTAACAGTATGAATCCAATAATTCGGTTACCCCGGTAGCTGAGTGATTTAGGGCGAATTCAAGAAGAAAACGAAATATCTATAGAATCTTTTTGGTGCTCTTATTGGCGAAAATGAGTCATTCATCAATCAAACCCTTTGTAGTTCGTTCCAATTCGAAGCCTTGCGTTGATTAGTTAAATGAATAATCCATAATCCGGGCTGTAGAACAGTAGAACCCATCCTGATGATTATATTTAAAACAAGAGTTTTAAACGTTCCAACTTATTTCTAGCAAATGGAAATCTGCTTGTAAAAATTAACTTTATGTTAATGCTACTTCCAAATTTTATAAGTTTCCATTTCACTGTTGATAAAAGTTCCTTTAATTTGGGGCTACAAACTTGCCAACTCTGATCTCTTCAAAAATCGTTTGTAATGATAACTGGGAATTTTTAAAGTTAATTTTCGACAGAAATGGAGAGTGGAAAGTCTTATTTAGAAAAAAATTGTATTCTGTTCAAGTTAATATGAAGTGCTTTGTGATATAATTTTTAGAAAATATATTGAATATTTTAAGGCTTTCAATTAACCTTAATTTATACAATTTTACCACTTAATTTAAGATTCGAAACTTTGAAAATTATTTTAATTTTCACTCTTTAAACCATTTTTTAAAAGATTTGTTTCCTCACTTAGATTTTGACATTTTAAAACCACAATTAAAATAAATCAAAATCACATATAAAACATTAACTTTTCGAAAAGTGAACTTTTTTTCTTTCTGGTATTTGTAGCATATTATTTGTACATAGTCATGACGCCCCTTCTCAAACTGGATTTCTGTATCCGCGCCTGTCTCATATAGTCAAACCAAAGGCGGCAAGAAGTTCAATAGAGTGTGGCACAAGGAACGTGGGAATGATTTCAAATTTAGGTTCTTATTTTAATTTGCATTTTATCGAATGTGGCAATTTTAAATTATTAATATAATACATATATCTAATAATAGTCATAGGTGTTTATTAATTTTTTTTTTGTTGGCCAATAATAAAATTTATTTTTATTGGTCAAGGTCGTGTTTTTTATAGTCACGTTTTTAAATATATTTGCAATCAAGTAAATGTTTATTTTGAATTTTAAAATCAAACAATATCAACTGTGTTAATTAATACGTGTAAATCAAAAAATCATAACATCTGTAATGCATAAGGTCTGAGTTTCATACTATTCCTTTACCTCGGTTTATCTTTTAAGCCATTTGTAATTTACCCATTATTTGTTCACGTGATTTTTGGTGTACATATTTCTTTTTGAATTTGTTTTTTTATTTTTTTTTTAATGAAGGTCTCATTTAGTTTTGCATGGGAAATTATAATGTAATAATAACCGGCAAAAACTAATAGTTTGAGAATGTAGCGTTGTAAATTATAAATCATTAAATTCTGATAACATTTGAAGAGGTAAGGAAAAGGAAACATTTTCATTTTGTAAATAAAAAGATACAGCAGCAGCAAAAACATCATTTAATGAATTTCTTAGTTTATTAAGAGATTAAATAAACCTTTAATATCTAGAGAGTGTTTTAAGCGGAATTGCTGGCTTACTCATTTCGAAATCTCTAAGACAGTTATCGTCTTCTTCAAAACTTACTCTTTTTACTGATACTACCTCTTGGCAGGAAAATAGAAATACTCCAAGAGTTTCCTAGGTTATCAACGAATTGCGGATTTTTAATTTTTATTATTATTGATGGAAAATTTTAAACAGCTTTGTATTAAGGAATTAGTATAATACTATTTAATAAATTTGCTAACCTTTTAGTAGATTACTAACACTTTCTAGTAGTATGGTGCTAAGGCTATTTTTTTTTAATAAATCGCTTCTGAGCACACCTAAAGTAATGACAGTTAATGCAAAAAACTAAGTAAACAGACTTGTTTTGATGTTTGTAAATGTCAAAGAGTCATAAGAAGTTAGCACGATACTAAAAAAATAAAAAAAAGGTATTCGATGGTTTTAACTTTAATAAAAGGGTACAAAAAGTATGATGTTATATTTGATTAAAATTTGCAAAATTGTCGTTTTAACCTAGTTTCACACTACAATTTTGCTCCAAACAACAAACATAAAATTTTTTGTAATTTTATTTTGAAAAAGTGAACTTCCCCTTTTGTGAAATGCGGTATTAAAAAAAATATTTTTTCTTTTATGAATTTTTGGTATACAAACTTAAACTGCTTATAATTCAATATATTATTTCCTAAAAATTGAAAACACTACAATTTATTACTTATTTGATACATTACATGCCATTTGTAAGTAGTAGTATATATCCATAAATCGCAAGTTAACATAATCTTTAGGACTATTCATATCAGAGTGACCAACTGGCAACGAAAAAACGAAAATTCATTCATTTTGACATTTCCTTCACATAGAATTTATTTTGTGGAAAATTTAGGCTTATAAATGTTTCAAATCCCATTTGTTCTTTTATTCGTCGACCTTTAATTTATTTTCATTGACAAACACGCCGATATGCACTTTCAAATTGCAGCCATAGGTTTATAATTCTTGCAAATTGCTACTTTAATTTGTACTGGTTCGTATGAGCATAGTTCTAACATAAGTGTTCGATTGGATAAAATTTTTGGAGTTTAAAAATCTTATTTCTGGACTTATTGATGACACATTGTTATTAAAAAAGATTTTATATGAGAAAGAACAACCTTACATTATGTATCTATACCATTATTTAAAGTAAGACTTTTGTTTGTTTGTCAGTTTGTTTGTAAATACTCCAATAGCGGACAAACAAACAAAAGTATTACTTTATATATAATTTATATACTTACCTTTGTATGTCGATATTAATATGCAGTCATCTTTAACTGAAAAAACTAATAAATAATATAATAAAATTTAAATTACTTTAACTTACCTCTAAAAAATATTTCCAAAATAGTAGAAAATTGAAAGCCGATTGAGAACTGTTTGCCGTTTCTAACTATTCTGCATTTCATTTCATTTTATTCCTCTATATATTTTGAGGCTGAACACCTACTTGGGCTATTGGAGTAAGAAACTGTTACGGCCATGGATACACGAAAGTTCTAGCACATGATTTTTTCGTGCATATAAATTTTGTAGTATCTATCAATATTTAAAAAAGGCACGGATTTTAGTTTAAACTCTCTGTGTATTAACAGTTCGCAAAATCGTTGTTCGATAAAGTCACAGATTTCTGTTAACACATTCCACACGACTTTGTGTGCAAAAAAATTCGTTCAAGAAACGTGCGGATTTTAGTTTACAAAGGAAATGCCTTGCAATATTGCTTTCGTCAATTTTTACAGAAATTATGTTTCAACATTCATATTCAAGTCATAAAATCATCGATGCTCAGAAAAGCAGCTTTTACATATGCAAGTTTTTGCGCACGATTTTCTGCTTTCAAAATTTTGCCAAATCGAAAAAGCACAGATCTTAGTTGACACATTGAACTCGACTTTTTGTGCATCAAAATTTTGCAACATCGATGTTCGATAAAGCCACGGATTTCTGTTAAAACATTTCACACGACTTTGTGTGCATACAAACTTTGTTCAAAAAACCTGCGGATTTTAGTTTACACATAAAATGCTTTGCAATATTACTTTCATCAATTTTGTATAATGTTAATTTTTTCAAAAATTATGTTTTAACATTCATATTCAAGTGATAAAATCATCGATGATTAGAGAGTCAGCATTTATATATGCAAGCTTTTGCGCACGATTTTCTGCGATCAAAATTTTGAAATATCAAAAAAGCAAAAGTTTACACATTCAGCACGACTTTTTGTGCATCAAAATTCCGCAATATCAATGTTCGATAAAGTCAGTTACTTGAAAACTCATATGGCCGCAAAATTTGGTGAAAGAAAACAGGAAAGTGAATAGTTGTTTCATTTCAGTTTAGGCTTGAAACGTTTATTTTTGTTCCATTTCAGTTTAGCATGTATTTGTTTCAATTCGGGCAGATGTAGCTACTTACACATGCGCAACTATTTACAATGGTGGCAAGGTGAAATTTTGACTGCGTTCAGACAAATTTAATAAATTTAATGCTCTTTGGCTAAAGGGTGCGTCCAGAAAAATATAATGTTTATTTTTATCGTTGGTAAAACCCGATACTACTATAGTCTGTCAAAGCTTTTCAAATCCAGAAATCTCACCATAACTTCAAAACTGCTGCTGTACAGGACCATAGTCCTGCCAGTACTCACATATGGATCCGAGACTTGGGTGCTTAGCAAAAGGCACTCCGACCTCTTAGCTGCGTTCGAGAGAAAAGTCTTAAGGAGAATTGTTGGCCCAATATGTGAGGAAGGACGATTCCGGAGACGGTACAATCATGAATTGTACGCAATCTACCTAGAAGCAGATATCGTGACAAAAATTAAGCTCGGTAGACTCCGGTGGGCCGGGCACCTAGCTCGCATGAGCGAAGAGGAACCTGCTCGGAAAGTTCTTTGTGGTACATTCTATGGTAGACGACAGCGTGGTAGACCATGCTTGCGCTGGAGAGATGGCGTAGACCAGGACGCCCGAAGCCTTGGGGTGCGCAACTGGATGGCGTCGGCTAGAGACCGGGATAGGTGGAGAGACTTGTTGAAAGAGGCCAGGACCGGAACCCGGTTGTCGAGCCGATGATGATGATGAAAACCCGATAACATATGGATGTCTTTGGCATTTTTGTTTCCATATAACTTTATAATTTTCATTTGTTTTTTACAATCTGTAAGCTAAATACGAACAATAAATACTTTGCTTACACCACGAACATTTTTCTTTAACGAGCCATTTCTAGTGTTCACCACTTTTGGGCTTTTTACCCATGGTTTAAGCTTATTTTAACCTCTTTGAAAAATTTAATTTTGGAAAAAAAATAGAAATTCCGCGAGATTAAGGCGTGACCATATCGAGATCAAATTAAGTTCATTTAAAGTTAAAATAGTAGTAGACTTCACTTGAACTTATTTCGTTCCACTTAAAGTTTTATTTAAACTGATAAAACCAACAGTCGTAAATGGGCGAAACACACTATGGAGTATTTAATTCGTATTTGTATTTTGTTATTTTAAGGAGATTTGGGATCTGCACCAGCAAAGCAAAATGAACCAATTCAATTAGAAGAACAAAATAAAATCCCGGAAACACAACTGCAACACAATAAACAATGGCCATACCAACGACAACAACAACTACGTTGTCAGAAACAATACAAACAACAAAAACAAGATGAGCAACCGAAAGAACACATTGGTGCTTCCAACATTAGTTATTCGCGGGCTGAGTTGATGGAACTCTCGAGCTGCTCTTTTGTTAATTTTGAAGATTACATTTTCGCATTATCCCAGGAAAAAGAACATACAAATTAAAACGATGAAAATGAAAAAAATAAAAATGAAGTAATCATAACCGACGAAACAGATAGTGATGACTAGGGCAAAAATATGCTTTAAAATATTAGTTTTAATAAAATATGTATGTATGTTATTAATTAAATACATACATATGAACATATGCTTCAATAAAAATTAATTTAAAAATTATTGAAAAATTCAATAAAACAATCTTCTTAATTGCTTATCGAAGTTAATAAAATACATTTTTAAAGTATTTAATGGCCAATAATTTAAAATCGCATACTTAGGTATGTATATTTAAAAAAATGAAATCGACAACAAAAATAAGATTATTCCAACTGCATATTTCTTGAAAGTATTAGTGGTTTCAAGCAATTTCATTTTAAATGTAGAGACAAATTTTTTTTTTTTGAACGAAACAAAAATTGAATTCTTCGATAATTACGGAGTCTTTTCAGAAATATTATTAAAATCGATTTAGAATCTGAAGGCAAGTACTTTTTTCAATCAATTTTATGAAAATGAAAAACATATATTAAAATAAAGTAACTAAAGGAGCCCCAAACGAAGAAACAACAGATAGTAATAACTACGGCAAACAAAAACATGCTCTAAAAAAAAAGTTTGAAGCGCTTAATATACATAAATGTTAATGGTGCATATGCTTCAATTAATTTTTTTTTCAATGTTTACAAATGGTAATCAATACTTAATCTGTTTAGTTCACCTATTCTAAGTATGCATGGTATGCAAAAATATTCATCTTGGATGAAATATGCAAAAATATACCCTAACAATTTGTGGTTTGATATATGATGTAACTGTAAAGGGCTTTCGCGAATAAATTTTCCTCGGAATATTTCCCGTTTACTAAACTTAGGGTAGGTGAATGATGCTCTGGAGATTCTCTTAGAATTTGTTAGTATCGGAAATAAACTTTCAAGGATAAGTAGTTGTTATTACATAGGACTTTCTGTGCGAAAGAAATTTCCTCCACAAGAACCCGGCAACGCCGGGTATTTTACGCTAGTTTTAAATAAAAGGTTTTCCAATAGGGATCTGATTACTTCGAACTGTCACTGTGAACGTACCCTTAAACCAGTGACCAAACTGTTAATGTCAGATGATTTAGTAAAAACAACTTTATTAAATTTAAATTAGTTAACAAATTACAGAATCGGTGAGGCCAATTTTTGGTTAAATGGCTTCGTCCACAAACAGACTATGCGTTATTGGTTAGGTGAAAACTCTCTTGTACTTCTAGCAACACAACTTCATTAACAACTGTATGGTGTGATTTTCATGCTGGAAGTTTCATTGGGTGGTATTTTTGTTATTAATAAAAATGTCTGTCACGTTACCAGCAATGGAGATCGCTACACAGGCACGTTCAACGTTATTTCTTTGGTCAATTGCCTGGACTAAACATTAAAGATGTATGTGGTTTCCCAGGCCACACATTGGGTGTAACAATCCATTTATTGAAAACTCAATTATATGATCGTGTTAGGTAAATCGTTAAATAGTCTATTGATTGGAGGTCGTTATCGTGTGATATAACTCCTCTAGACTTAATTTAACCCATGCCGCAAAATTTTAAACAGCCTAGAGTTAAGGTATTAACATAATATTACTAAACAATTTTTTAACTTTAAAGTAGTTTACTTACTTTCTTGATCTTAAACATATTGTAACTATTATAGTGGTAAGGCTATTTTATAAACTTAACACACACTCAGTTCCTGACAGTTATAAATTTCAAAGTCATATGAAGATAGCTCGATACTGAAAAAATAAATTAGCAATTTGATGATTTTAACTTTAATAAACTCAATTAAAATGTTCAAAATCGTCGTTTTAACCAAGAATCCTACTAAAACATCTTGCTAATTGGAATACAATTTTGCGCCCCTGTACATAGCGAATGTTAAAATAACCACTAGTGTGGCTACTCTTATTAGTCGCTGTGTAAATATATTTTTAGTTTCGTTGTCATTTAGATTGTTTCGTGTTGAAATTCATTTCGATGAAATGAAATATAATTAAACGTCGAGTTTACGGTAAGAACTAAATTTTAGATGAACTTGCTTCAGCTTGAGGAAACCCATACGTTTAGCGAAGACTTTCTGGACAAATTGGTTTTGAGAAAACTTATTTTTAAGGTTTTGAATTCATTTAGAAATCAACTGAACATTCGCTATTCAGTGGAGATCTATTGTCGAATGACGCCAGGGTTTTTAAGTATCATTTTGATCAAAACAGCTTCTGGTCATATAGAAATAGAGCTTGAAAGATAACCTTGACCTTTAGTCAACATATCAACAATAATATGTTGACTAAATGTTACTTTAGTGTCAAGACGTATCTTTGAATTATCTACAGATCTTTCCCAAATTGTAAAGTTTCTGTTTATTTGAAAGTCGACATCTGCAAAAATAGATCATTGATGTTGCGGGACACTTAGAAATGCGATGTATATAAGTTATAAAATGATGGGCCAAGAATGGACCCCTAAGGAACACCAAAATTGAACGTAACTAACGAAAAAAACATTCAGTCGACATAAACCTTATCACGTTAATCTAACATTTCCCATTAAGGTGAAATGCAATTAAATTGAAAAATGTGTGTTTATCATAAATAACTTTTAGTATTTATTCTTTCAGAACTTTTTCGTAAGCTTTACTTATAGTTCTAAGCAAATTTCTTGGCATATAACCTCCAGCAATATCAGAAGTCTTTACAGTTGTTGAATAATTTTAGTAAATTTAAATTAACTCAAGCAAATTTTTTTTGTTTCAAAAGTATCTAATATTTTTTTGTATCTTTATAACTTTGACTATTTTTCCCTATTCAATAAAGTTTTTTGAATATTAATTTAAGGCAAGTATTTACACTTATGCTTTAAGTATTCTTATCGCAATAAATTTTAAGAGAACTCTTTCCTTCATTCATTGCTTTGATTCCTGAAGCTCAGCTTACGTGACATGATAACATTAATGGACAAATTATTCTGTGTCATTGTTTGCTATACATGTACATATGTATATTAGTAATGATGGTATACAATATACCCTCCACCGCAAAATAAGTTAAACAGTACATGCCAATGTGAATTATTTTAAAGAACATTTTTTTATTTGTAAGGAAGAGAAATTTCTGAATACAGAAAATAATACGAATATTGATTGAATAGGCATTATCGCCGTAATCAATACTGAATTAAGTTAATAAAAAATCAATTAAAATTCATCAGCAACCTTGAAGATTTATCGGTTTAAAATAATAATTATTGTTCTTAGTTTCGGTACTTTTTTCAGTTTAATTACATTAATATGATAAATGTATCTGACACGATTTAACGTAAAATTATATGTATATTGGGTAAAATACCTGGATCCCCAGTAATTTATTTATTTATTTTATGAACAGAAAATGAGCTTTGAAAACCTTAAAATGGTCTAATTGAAAAACTAATCCTCACTTTTATAATCGTCATTCAAAAGTGAATGACAAGATTATAGACGTGGAATATACATATATATAACATTGAATTAATCATGACTATAAGAAGTTTGTATCTAAAAAAAACATCACATAATTGTGAAACCCAATTGGGTCTATCTTAAATGCATTGTACTAGTTTGTTTTTAACATAAATTTTGCATTGAAGTTTTTATAACGTGTTGTAATTATTACCTAATTGCTTGTATAAAATAAATATATTTATTTTATCATTTTACACAATAAATGGAATTGGTACTTACTGGACGCGCCGGCAAAACTATATTTTTATTTGTTTGTTTTGAACTTGTCTTTTGTTTGTTTTATGATAAATGAATGAAAAGCAAAGGTCTGGATTAACTTAATCGTCAATCGTCATTACATTATAAGTATTGCGCTGCGTCATACCGGAATTATTTATTGAAACATGATTATTGGTTATGTAACTCTGAGCTGCAGTTTTGGAATTGAAGTGGTTATTTAGCGATTGAACAAAAAAAAAAACTTTATACGAATGAAGATAAACACAATTTTTTGAGTTGTTTTTCTAAACAAGATCGCTTTATATCAAAAATTGGTACATACCTGCATCTTTACCCTCACTCATTGAATCTCTCTAATACTTTTAAAGCACTTTGAGACTGAATTGGTTAACATTTGTGATTTTTATTGGTACAGTGAAAGCTCTAATAAGCGGACACTCATGGTCCCCCAATTTTTGTCCGGTTATGAGAACTGTCCGGTTAAGGGAAAGCAATAAAAAAAACTTTTTTTTTAACTTCATATTAATTCTGATTAATATTGGATCTACGATCTACCTTGCCATTTTCCACGAACATCTTCTTTATTTCTTGAAATCTCTGCAGCTTGTGTTTTATCAATATTAAATCTAAAAAACTTTGCATAGATAAAATATTTCATGTCGTGGCTGAAAAAAAAACAAACCTTTTTGCCAAAGCGCGAACCAATAAGTTTTTGTTGCCCAATGCATTGGCAAGTTACAACTTTTCTTGCCTCACGCTTTTTTTACCGTTATTTGAACGGACTATGCTCTAGTGATATAGCCAGCTGTATTCCTCCCCTGAAACAATTCAACCGTAATATTCGCACTTCTAGGAAAGCCCATCAGTTTACCCTTGAGCCCAACTTCGGACGTACTGTGAAGTACAGAGATTCGTTCTTCAGCCGTACTACGCGAATGTGGAACTCCTTACCAAGCTCTGTCTTTACCAGTTATTGTAATTTCAAAAATTCAAAACCAATTTACACCGACACCTCCTTTCTGACCCCTCCATTTTTTCCTAATGCTCACATTGTGTCTCTGACATATTAAGGGTATACACAAAACTTTTGAGTTTGATTAATGAGTAGCTGAAGGAAAGGAAATGACATGTGTAAAAACGAAACGCGATGAAAAAAGGGAACCATACCCTCTCAAAATTACACCAACCCCCAGTAACTAACTCGGGAAATCCCCTAATAACCTTTCAACATAACATCGCACTGTCCAGTTATTAGAGCTTCGCGTCCGGTTATCGGAGATTTTCTATAGATTTACTTACGTATTAAACATAAACTGTACTTAGAACAGATCTGCTGTTCTTTTCCGTTACATTTTTGAGAAAAAATAATCCCTAAATAAAATAATGTGTCCGCGTATGGGAGGTTTTCTATCTAAAATGGGCAAGAAAACGTGTCCGCGTCCGTTTATGAGAGTGTCCGTTTATAGGAAAGTTATTTGTATGAGATTTTCGAAAAAAAAGTTCGTTCCCGAAAATGTGTCCGTTTAAGGGAGCTGTCCGTTTATTGGAGCTGTCCGCAAGTAGAGCTTTCACTGTATACCTAAGTGTATGAGATTGTTTAGTTTAAGATTAATAACTCTGTTCCAAATATTGTTGAAAAATTTAACTACTTAACTCCAATTTAAAACATACAAAAAAGCGAACGAGTATTTTCTTATTTTAGTTTGAAATAGCTCCAGAAAAAAAACTTTATGTATAAATTATGAAGTCCGATTCGAATTTAGTTTATTGAAACAATTCGAAAATATAATGTGGTTATCCGGTGTGAAACTTTGTCAACTTAACTTTGTCTAGTTAATGCATAATGTATTTCTTCCTCCCCAAAAATATTTGTTTTAATTTTCTGATGTAAATAATTTTTGTTTCATGTTTATGTACAACACTGTTTGGCTTTGTAAATAGTGTTATATTTTTCATGGCTTTTTACTTTGTCTCAATTTTATGCAGCTCCTTATAAAGTTACAAAATGAAAATGCAAAAGCTTATCATTTGTAGGTTTTTCATTGTCAAATTAAAGATTTCAGTCAAAAATTTGTAATCTCAGGTCTAGCCTAACCAATAATTCATCGCTAAGCATGTGTTTATGTAAACATTAAGCTAAACTTTAAGTAAGAGTTTTTACTTATCTCTATTACACAATCTACTACATTCGCTATAGAAATGACAGCTGTTGCAATGACATTTAAAAAAAAACGAATAAATTCTTTTTAGTTATTCTAATTCTTTTTAAAATTAAAATGTATACATAATTAAACAAAAAGAAAAAACATCATATACTAAATTGTTTAAGCGGGAACCACATGAATTGTTGAATGCTGTGTTGTTTAATCGACTGTGCTGTACCCACTAATCAATCTGGCAAAATGTCATTTGTTACGAACCAAAGTTTTTAATTGATACAAAAATTACAGTCAAAGAACATCAGGAAGCGGCTTTTGCACCCCATAGGACATAAAAACCATAGCCACACACCACACGAGATGAGTGTGGTGCCGGCCTTATTTTAGTTTCCTATTTTAATTGCAATGGAACAAAAATTCGATCCGTTGTAACTAGTCTTTGGATTATTGTAAAAGTGTAACACTTTCTTACACTTCAACAACAAAATATACTGATTGAAATCTTACAAGACTTTTCCACTTTTACTATAGTACCCTAAGCCCGTTGCTACAAAAAAATACAATGGTGTAAAATTTTGTTTGACAGCTCACTAAATGTCATTTCGTATTTAGAAATGAATAAATTTCTGCTTTTTCTTTACAATTATAAAGAAATGGAAATAACAAATGTAAAATTTTGACATTTGTTTTAGCGTTGCTACAGACAACAAAAAGTGCATTCACAATCTAGTAAAAAAATTAAAACTTTACACTTTTACTAGACCTGTAATACCAGATCGTGAATACCCCTAATATAAATCATCACTACAGAGACAGACTGGAACAGTAATTGTATTTTTTTTTTCTCTTTTTTACTTTGAGTTGTTAAAATGAAACTACAACCGTAGGGCTTAAGCGCGGAACAGATTGAACCAGCAACAGCACCGTCAACAGCAACAGCGGCCGCCATTAATTTAGAGCTGTTAAATTTAGACGAGCTCTTTTACGTTAAAGTATAGTTTATATCGTTTAAAATTAACAAAAAGTCGGTTCTCGTTTTATACATAATATTTAGAGTCGACTCCCATGCTAAAATTGATTTAGAGCAGGCTTTATATGTTTAAAATTTTGCGCGAATGTATTTCAATTGTTCAACACACATAAGAACAGCAACAGCAACGCCAACAGCGTCGTTAGGCCAAAGTCCTAAATTTGCTGTTGCTGGTGCGGTGTTGTCAACTTTTCCAGTGCAATATTCAGTGGCACCACAATAAAAAACTTTTTTTCGATATGAAATGTCAAGCAGATGAAATGACGTTGCTGGTGGCAATGTGTTTGGGAAATGTTTGCTTTTCAACGTGCTGTTTGCTGTTGACGATGCTGGTGCTGTTGCTGATTTAATCTGTTTCGCGCATTACACTAGATTTGTTCGTTGAGCCCTGAAGTAACACTGCGGTCGCCCTAAATCATTTCTTGAGAACCTGTACTCACCCTGGTGAGTAAATTCTGGGTTTTTAGAGACCTGGAGTCGCCATGAAGTAGATCTAGTTATTTTTCTGTGGCGTGTTCAGGTAACGACCAAACTATCGAAAATGACATGAGATTTCATATCTATTTCTCTTGTTGTCGTTTGTCGATTCGCGCGTTGCATATTATTGCTTATGTTTGCAATAAAATGTTTGTTTAACTCATCATTCTCATCAGATGAAATATTGAGTAACAACGCAAAATTGTTTTTGTTCATTTCTAAATAAAAACTAATTTAAAACAAATTCAAATTTATTTCCTGCTTTTAGTTATCAACAAAACATTTGACAATTCAGACTCTTAAGTATTTTTTGAAAACCGAAAACCCCAGTTTTTGTTGACAACTCTACCCTGGGTAAAGTTGAACGAACCTACTTATGTAGTTTTTATTTGGCTATCCGGAATCTCTAGCCCATCCCAATTGAACACTTTTTTTTGATTCTGATGATTATGAAGTTTGTTATGATTGAAACGTCAAATGTGGACAATAATGTTATCCATTTCAAAATCAAAAATTATGTTTGTTGAAAGAAAATCACTTAGCACAGTTAGGATACAAATAATCACAACTGTCGAGTTTGACGTTTACGTATATGAATGTGTAAGTGCTTATGGTTTTGATTTTGATTTCAAATCCAGGAGCGAATTTCTCTTCTTTTCGGAATCAGAATTGTCATTTTTTCCCAAGTGAACATTTTCAGAAGAGTCCAGAAAGCTTCCAGATTGCTAAATAAAAACAGCATTAAACGCAAAGTTAGTGATGTGTTCCTTCGCTTTAAAATTGAAGGTGACGTTTTATCGTTAAATTGTCAGTTAAATTATTTTTTGGTATGGTTAATTATTTGAAGTCAATTTAAATATTAAAGTCACCTTTAAATTCGATTATTAGTAAGACCCTTGTTGTTATTTCGAAAAAATCTTCATACTTAATTTACTTTCAATTAAAAAATACGAGGTTAATCAATTTATCGAATCATTTTGAATTGATTTAATTTTTTTACTTGAATTAATTTCTTTCGTGTTTTGGACATCATTTTTACAGTTGATAAAATTAAACAAACCTAAAACTGATAGCTGAAAATTGTTTTGATATACTATGTACAAATAATTGCCAAAATTGGCATTTTGATGGATCAATATCAAAAATAAATTTTCTTATTTTACCAAACAAAACGTACTGTAATTTAATTGTTATAATGTTCAATGAATATGAAATTATATTTGGCTTCACTTCTAAACTGATTTAAGAAAAGACGATAAGATTATAAGAAGATAAGAATCATAATGTGTTCCAGATGAATGTAAACCAAATATTTATCTTAATTAAACCAAATCAAAAGTATAAATTTTCAATATTAACTTGGTCTATCCCATATCTAATAAACAAAAACATAGGTAATGAGTAATGACCTTGGTTGATAAATCATTTATTCATGGCGCGGGAGACTTAAGTTGTTCGAAATATAAATGACGACTGTTAATCTGAATTATTATTTCACGTGTTTTAAATGGGACATATTTTCATTCAAAATTGTAGATACATACATACATTTGCTTGACTCACAAAGATGGTTTATCTTTATAATGTTTGTGTTTTCATGAAAAAAAAAAAAACAATAACCCAAATGTATGAACTTTTTGTTAAGTGCATTAATAAAAGCAATCTTTAAGGTTGATGTAATTCAATTAAACAATTAGTGATGTTAACAATAACAAATTGATGAATGCCGCATCGCCACGAAGATAATGTCTGAATGAAATTGTTAATTACTATACACAAAATATTTCGAAATGTATGTGGTTCATTAAGTTGGTTCAAATATGTTTTTGGATCTGGAAGATCCAAGACTAACTCTTGTTATGATAAAGTGCCTCTCATCCTACTCGTTGGAATTCATTAGAAAATTGAAAGTTCCCTCCATCCCAGCCAAGTCCACAAGCACTGCTTCTCCATGAGCTGATGCCAGGGGCGAACGCAGGTAGGGGTTTTAGGGGTTAATAATTCAGAGCTCTTAGAACACGCCGATTCGGAGAAAGTTCAGAACATGTTTGACATGCTCATGCTCTGTTCAGTGCTCTACTCTAAATGAAAAAAGAAAAACGCCAATTATTTTTTTTGGAAACTAAATATTCCGAAAACCCCTGCTCGATTTTTTAAACTTAAATAAATAAAAGTTTCTTAATATAATCCACAAGATCTGAGGGAAAAAAATTGTTTTAACTAAAAATTAAGGTACCCACCATGCAGTGTTAAAAAATCTTTTTGAAAATCGTATTTTTCTCAAAAATGGCTCCGAGAATTTTGATAAATTTTAATTTTAATTTAATAAAAAAAAATTAAATTAAGACATTACTGAGTGTACCTACCATAACATCAGTTTTTCGAATTTTGAATTTGTCATTATAGGCAGAACGGATTTCAAAGAAATTTTTTTGGCGTGCCAAAATTTTATCTTAAATACCTATGCTTTAAAAATCTTTTATAAAACATATTATGTGCTTAGCTCTAACTACTAAACTACTATTTATAAAATAATAACTTAAGGAGTTGTTTTAGTCATTTAAAAATGAATTTTTTGCTTATGAACATTTTTTCTCTAGAAATATTAATTTTTGAACTTTTTACATAAAAGCAAGTTCGTGCGACCCAGTCGTGCATTTTATTTTATGTGTCTTCATATTTTAATGAAACTGTCCTATTATGAATTGATCATTGACAAATAGACACGCGAAGCCAGCAGCAATTGCGTTTTTGATGATTGACATTATGTGTTTAAGTATATGGGCAGTAACGGAGCAAGTTTGAGTTTTTGATGGCTCCAAGGTGGGAGTGTGTTGTATTGCAGCAAAAAAAAAAACAAAAAAAACTAACTCATTTCGTTTGTTCGAAAGTTACAATTACTGATGAGTAGCACATAGCACCTTCTGGAAGCGTTGTGGTTATAATTATGTAGCATAGTAGTTAACGTAGGTACCAGTTGAATGTCCTTATGTTTTCGGATAACTCTTTTTCGTATGATCGCAAAAGTACATAGCCCGGTCAAAATAGACATTCAAGGTTACATTAATTCGCACAAAGCTGAAAATTGGCATGAATGTTGAGAACACTATTACAAACAATTTGTCAAAAATCCCCATCGATCCGACGTGTGCAAAAAAAATTATTCAAGGTCAAATGTTGAAAATTTCCGTTTTTTGCATTTTTCAGCTGAACGCAAGTTTTATCATAAGATAGGTGAGACAAAAATTATTCATCATGCAATTATCTATAGAAATCGTCTTAACACTTTTTCTCCTAAGAATCACCATTTTGGAGATACAGCGATGTTGAAAAATTTGTGTTCTTCATAATATGTATGTCAATTACCGTTATATACATTACACAACGGTAATACAAGTAAAAATATTAGTTTTCGTGGCGTATAGATACATATTATACAATTCTAAAGCCAGATATAAACTGTTCAAATGCATGACAAGCACGCGCAAGTGTATTGGTGAAAAAATCACACGTATAGATTGGATTTAGGATTAAAGCAAAATGAAAATCTTTTGAGTGATTGACCATGCATTTATTGGTTCATTTGCGTATAGTTCGTTGAAGAGATGAGAACACAGTACAACATAAGCACTGATTGAAATATTAAAATAGTAAACAAAAAATGTATGATGAAATGGACAGACAAAATAAAACAAATTACCTACTCGGATAAAATTGAAAAAATCTCAAAGACGTTCTTATATTCACAATTTCGCCGAAAAAAAACTCACAAAGCGCAACGTCCTCTCACCACACCGTCCATGTTAAAATAAAAGATTGAAGACTCATGCTTGGTATGTGTACGAGTATATGCAACTTTAATCCGAATTTTCGAATACACTTGCACAATGTATATTTGGCTTAAGAATATAAACTCGAAAGAAAACCCAGTCCCTCATTTTATGTGACCGTACGGCCTTGAGCAGCATCTGTCTGCGACGCTCGTATACCAGCTCCGTTTCTAAGGGCCCAAACAAAATAGTATTAGTCCCAAGCGTTCCTTCGTAGTAAGAACAAGTAGTTATTGCAAACAGAATTTGTGCAGTTTCTTGTTTGTAAGAGAAATGTATCAATTTTGCTTTATTTGTAGTAAACATTTGGCGGAAAAAGTACACTCGGAAGAGTACCATTACCGTAGTTAAAAGACGTCACGAACAAGAACAAGCTGGTACATCAATAATAAGTCCTCCTCGTACTAGAGCACGCGTAAATGAATCAGTTTTTTGTTTAGGTTACATTACCTTAGGTTAAGGTGGCTGCTGACCGGAAAAGCCAAAACACTTAGACCAATATTTGGTCCGTTGTGATACTACAGGATTTCAAAAATCAATCTTACTCGTTAAACCATTAACAATGAAGCATTTGAGACAGTGAATGTCAGAATTGTTTTTTGTTTAAAAGAGTGCTGTTTATTCTGTGGCAATGAATTGAATAAAGCGTTTGAAATGAAAAAAAGCACTGCAATATCGGCGTCAAATTTGTAATGTAATTAGGTGCTTAGATAAGTTTTGGTACTTATCTTTTGTAAAAAATACTCATAATCGCTTTCGTCATTTCCAATAGTAGTATTTTTCAATTAGATACAAAATTTTCAACTCAATAGGACCACAATAGATCGTTGAATAGGCCTACCGGGAAAGCCACCTTTAAAAAAACGCGCCAAGTGTACTACTTCACGGGTGGCGCGGAACCGTGTGCATATCATGAAGAATACAACTTTTTCAACTTTTTGCTTCGCTATATCTCCAAAATGGTGATTCTTAGGAGAAAAAGTGTTAAGACAATTTCTATAGATAATTGCATGATGAATAATTTTTGTCTCACCTATTTTATGATGAAACTTGCCGATCAGCTGAAAAATGCAAAAAACCGATTTTTGCAACATTTGACCTTGAATAATTTTTTTCAACTTTTTGCTTCGCTATATCTCCAAAATGGTGATTCTTAGGAGAAAAAGTGTTAAGACAATTTCTTTAGATAATTGCATGATGAATAACTTTTGTCTCACCTATCTTATGATAAAACTTGCCGTTCAGCTGAAAAATGCAAAAAACCGATTTTTGCAACATTTGACCTTGAATAATTTTTTTTGCACACGTCGGATCGATGGGGACTTTTGACAAATTGTTTGTAATAGTGTTCTCAACATTCATGCCAATTTTCAGCTTTGTGCGAATTAATGTAACCTTACCCTTATTTTTGAAGCTAATTTGACCGGGCTAACAACAATATATGATTTCACGTATTAATAAATTCCGGAAATAATTTATTTATGAAAATCTCATATTTTTTTTAACCCGCCCCCCCCCTCCCCTCGAAATTTTTTTCTGCGACCGCCCCTGGCTGCTGCCTTAACAAACTTTTTTTATTAAAATGTTCCCTTTTAGAATATTTCAATATTGATAGAGGCAATACCATTGAAAAAAAATCATTTTTCTTTTAAGGTGGTAGCGGCTGGGAATCGAAATCGACAGACTTTGGTCCAATTCCGACACTTACTTTATATTTATAATACATACAAAATTGTTCGCTATATGTTGACAATTTTGTCGTGTTGTGGTTTGTCGTCTCAGTGGTTGAATTGTATTTATTTTTTTTTTGTATTTTCACTTAACAAAAACAAAATTCGGCACAGTAGATATTAAAAACTTAATTTGCTTGACTAATATGATTATATTCCAACAATGTGTTGAATTGATAAGAAGGAGACTCATATAACACAATAATTATTTTAGAATTCCTTTTACTTACAATTTATCATAATACAGTCTATTCCGCTTTAATGAAAAATCCAATTCGCAGATAAATACTCGTAGTTATTTTCACTAAAATGTCTTTTTCATCGAACTTCGGATAACTGAACGAATGTCACTAAACCGTAGTTAAGTGAAAAAAATGTTGTGTGATAAATTTTGTTATCCAATTAGCCGATTTTGTTCAGTAAAGGGTAGCTCAAATGAGCGGAGTTTACTGTATATTTATGAAGCACAAAATAATTGTTGCTCATTTAAGTTGTGCTTAAAATTTAAACTCATAGAATGTTTATTTTGTGGGGTTATCTTTTGTTGTGTCATGTATGCGCAAGTTGCTATAGTATTGATAATGAAAATGCACTTTTTAAAGTTGTGAAGTTGTCCTGAAATGCCAATTGTCGCTCATTTCCGTCGTCGTTCTAATTTGACGAACAAAAATTCTGACTTATTGCGAATGGTTTGTCAAGAGCAAGTACATATTCGTAGTTAATATGTTGG
Source organism: Philhelius festivus (assembly GCA_963931855.1). Lineage (NCBI taxonomy): Eukaryota > Metazoa > Arthropoda > Insecta > Diptera > Syrphidae > Philhelius > Philhelius festivus. The sequence goes on along the minus strand of OZ007556.1, from coordinate 75,339,385 downwards.
AATTCCAATTAACACATTTCTGACAAATACTGCTCATCTGTCACTGTCACTTATCACCATGAACTCTTGATAGATAAATCGGCTCTGACAAACTCGTGCGTCTTTTGTAGAATAAAACGAATGAACTGTAATAGCTTTCAAAAGAATTATAATAGCTCTAACGTGTAAATTGTCGGCTTACAAGCAAAACTGACTAACTGAAAAATGGAGGACGAGGCCAAACGCTCAAAAAACTGGAAAGAACTCCAAAAACTGAGATATGTCAAACTACTTCTTGGGAACTGTAACCAAGATTGTTTCATAAACTATGTATATCAGCTAAAATAGGAACAAATTAGGAATTGTAACGTGACTCCTCACGGGTCACTGTAAGCTTAGGAGGCACTGGACTATTTTTGGCCTGAAAACCAGGCCCACATGCTGATTTTGCAATACTTATGACGAAACGACGGAACACATACTAGGCGGATGCGAAGCACTAATACATAAAATAAACAAGTATCTGGGACGATTTCAGGTAGAAGAGAGTAAAATATCGTCTCTGAAGGTACTCCAAATAATGAAACTCATCAAAGGGATAAACTTGGAGGAAGAGCTGTAGGGTTAGCAACTCATCTAACTCTGGATGGGGACACAATAGATCTTTAGGTCGCAGTGCAAACACCCCCTAATATTCATTTATTCAACTGAAAAAACAGTTATTTTGAATTATTGACAGTACGGTAAAAAAGTAAGCAGAAAATTGTGTAAGAACTGCCTGGCCTATATTTTTCTCGGAAATATGCAAGCTAATTAAAATACCAGATCAGCAATTTTTATATAATTTTATACTTTCTTTACTTATATGTACATATATCTATATCCATACTATATCCATCAATAACACAAAATATTTGAAGAATGAGATAATATCTTACGTCATTTCTGGCGACTTCTCACACATTCAACTTAACGAATTTGTCATTTGCAACGCTAACCCTTAAACTATATTTGCCATATGCCAAAAATAACGAAATATTTGATTCGAAAATTATGAATTTCCAGATGACTTTATGATGTTACTCATGTACGCATGGTAGGCAGAGGTACCCAGTAATTTTCCGTTCCTTATTTTTGGGATAAAGTTTTATTTTATTTATTTTTTTTTTTTCATTTTTGTTGCAAGAAAGCCATATGCAAAGCGACAAAAAAATATTTTAAAAACTGACTTCACTTTGCTTTAATATGTATGTTAAAACTTATCCCTCAAAAAGTGATTTATTTTCCATATGGTGCTCAAATTAAACAAGCTATTATGTCACGATTATTTTTTGTATGTTGTTTTATTTTATTTTTTGAAGAAGAAAAGTAACGAAACGTAGAAAACAAAATATCTTTTATTTACTATAAAAACAAGCATAACAAATTTATTATGACAGCGCGTTGATGCCATTATATCGCTCAATCCCACTTTATTTAAATACCTAAATTTATAAGGACCAGCTAAATATTTATTTTTAAATGCCAAACAATATTAAAATCCAATCATTTTGGTCAGATAAAAAACAAAAAAGTATATGTATGTTAAATATAAAAACATTTATTTTGGCACAAAATCTTTAAAAACAAAAATTTTAAACATTGCAATATTTTATTTTTGTTCCACTTAACAATTATAGCATCTAAAGAATTCACACGCGTATTTTTTTTATTTCTGTAGGCGAGATCGTTTTAACCTCGTGTGGCTTGTATAGCTTGGGACACATGAGCGTATAATCATTAATAATAGATAGCATAAGCTCGTAAAGGCTATTTAAAATTCTGTACGCTCATATAGAAATTAATAAATTAGAGGGCAATAACCTAAACCTAGCGAATGGGGAGACCAAACAATGCCACGACCGAACTGATAGATGCGGCTCTTTTCATGGCAAGAGATACTTTTGGAGAGTTTTTCACTTCCTCGCAAGAATCAGAAGGCCCCCGAAAAACATTTTGTAGCGAATGAGTATCGAGCCTTAACCTTCTACATAACAGTCCAAGGCACTCACCATTAAGCTTATGAGAAAAAGCGATGTCTATTTAAACAAAGTTTATAACAAAGATTCTTGGATAAAATCGAATGCAGAGCCTGAACATAATGTCACCGTTTAGAGTAGTTATTAGTTATTTTAAAATTACTTTACCTTCGGCACTGCTAATAATCACGCTCCTTTTTTTTTTAATGAAACACTCTGGAGCACTGAACTGTTGAAGGCGTCGATCTCCATTTTTATTTGTTTGTCTCAATTAAAAAAGTGCGTTTACGTTCTAGTAACAAAAAATGAAACTTCATTTTAAGTAGACCTTTTACACCAGATCGTCAATACCCCTTTTACAGATTTACATAGGATCCTTAAGGTAGCAATCCAATGCAGCTTTTAACAAATTCTTTAATTATGTTGAACAAAAAGTAAATAGCGCTGTGGTCCATATAAATACAGTTTATCTTAACGATGTAAACACTTCTTTAAAGTGAATGCTGGTTAGTTGGAGTAAAAAAATTTAGCAAATCTATGGTTTTCTCTCGGAGTTGCATGTTCGAAAACTTCCACATCTTTTTCATTATACAACGGATAGACAAACGAACAAAATTGTTTATGATACAATTTTAAAATAAATATAACTATCTCTGGATACATTGCAATTTGGAAGATATCTTTGATCGTCTCAAATTCGACAGTTTGCTTGTTGACAAACTCATTAGTCCAGAAATGGGACTCGTCGTTGAATATGGTTTTTCGACCGATATTTATTATGTTTTTAGATTTAAAAATAAATATCTTATTTAAATTATTGTCTTGTTATCGTGGCTGGGCTGGGTCAATAACCTATTATGTTTTTAGATTTAAAAATAAATTCTTATTTAAAAAGAAAAACATCCGTTCTGATGAAGAGAAAATTTCGAATTAATTTTTATTAATTTTCACATTTTGAAGCGATATGAAAATCTATATAATAAAATAAAAACAAATGTTTTATAAAGTTGATTTCAAATATTAACAACTTCAACAATATTGAGGTCAACTTCCAACTGCACGAGAGCCCAGTTAGCTAACACAAACACACGTCGTTGTCTATGGTTATCGAAGTTTGTTTGGGTTTAGGCCCAAGTAATAAGGCAAAAGTTCTTGTGGGCGTCGTAGAATTGACTCTTTCACACTCACGGCCAACGGCGATTTTGGCAAAATAGACTTTAAAAAAATGACAGCCAATTTGACAGATGTATCTTTAACAATATGGCCGCAATAACCTGTCGAAGTTCCAAAATCTCTACTACAGAACGCTTAACCTTTAACCCTTAGTAAATACTGCAAGGGTTTGGCAGTGGTCCCTTAACTAGTAACTTGTGGTCATTAAATTATAGTCAAGTCAGATATTATTTATATATCTACCATTCACAAATGTATTTAAACCAAACAGAAAATCAATTTTAGCCTATTTTGTAATTCGCCGGTTACTTTTACGAATTGATTTCCAAATGAATCACTCTTAAGGTCAAATAAAAGATGTTAGTGTTATCATCGATTCTGAATTCACTTTTTCGTCGTCTTTTGGTTTGTTTAATGATTAATTTTTAGGAATTCTCAAACGAGCTTCAGACGTTTTTAAAGACCTTTAGGCCAGTTTTTAATCATTTATACTACTTTTTCTTATAAAAACTTTAAAATCTTTTTTCCGTTATGTACATTTTTGACCAAAAACGTAGTCTTGTATCAATCACTTAGGACATAATATGCAAGAAGTTTGAAAAAAATCGTTAGATACGTTTTCGAGAAATTTCATAATATCGAAAAATAGAAGTATGTCAGCTACCTATTCTAAATGTACTCAATAATTAAAACTTGAAGTCTAGGAAATGAAATAAAAATGAGAAAATTTGAAAAAATCTATTTGTATTAACCTCAAAAATTATGACATGCGAGAATTTTCAAAAAGCATTTTAATTTTCAAGTCGAATCTTTAAACTATACTAGAGCTATGTCAACCGCGATTGATTTGGTCTTTGTGACCCGTTCACCAAAAAGATTGATTGATTGCAATCATAATAGACTAAATCAATAAATCAATCAATCATCTCAATCTTTTGCCCCTGAAATCAATAAACATAAAATGAACGAAAAAAAGTTAAGTATCGTACATTACACTTATTCTCACTCATTTCACAAAACCAAACAAAAATTTAAATAACACGGAATATATATTTTATATACAATGGAAGATGGCGTCAACGAACTCGAAAAGAAGTAGATAAAACCAAACTTTCGTTCATTTTCACATTGTTTCGGTCTCGGTCAGAACGAAACATTACGCATCGGTCTCGGTCTCGTTCGGAACGAAACGGCTGGATAAAAAATGATTTTGATTGAATGAACGATTGATTGATTCGATCTTTCAAAATGAATGATTGGCACAACTCTAAACTACATAGACTTGAGTTGCAATTTGATTTCACGAATATTGAGAAACGATTGGTATCAGCCAAATTAATCCTACCAATCATCCTACCTTTGTTAGTTATCCTTAATGGATTTCTGTATCGACGGAAGTGTAAACAGAGTTTTAATTTAAGAGTTCCACAAAAATAAAAAAGTCTCTGCATAATAAGCTCATATCTCACTTCTCATTCTGATGAATGCCAGCTTATGCCGACATACACCAAGATATTCAATTCGAATTTCGGAAAATACACTGATAAGATTTAAGCGCTAAATTTTTCCACTATAAGGCTAGCCGCGCACTGGCAACTGTGATCGAAATCAAATAGTTTTATCACCAGTTTATAGAGTACCGCGCACTGGCAACACTTTACTAACGCTCACACTTTTTTCTCTCTTGCGCTTATAGAAAACAGCTCAACTGTTGCGAATTACTCGTAGTTTTAGGCAATCGTTTAGTTTGTGTCAAAACACAAACTTTTTAGTTGCTCGAATCGAGTTGCCCTAAGTGCGCGGTGTCCCATATAAGTCCATATATGTTTCATTTTAGCAACTAAACAGTTGCGAAACTAAAAATTGAATGTGTGCGCCTGGCCTAACCGTACCACTATCACCACCGAGTTACAAGTCGGAGATTTCTCGGCATTGAAATTATACGTTTATAACTAGATACAAAGACTTATCCATAAACCTTGCCATTTCGGATTCGGATTTCTATATGTACTGATACAAAATATATATGTATAGCTTCCCTCATTCCAAATCGTTTTACGTTAAGATACAGAGCTCTAACAATCAACAATGAGGGCAATCAGAGCCGGACTTGTGCAAGGATACAAACTAAGAACAATGCGATTCAACTTTTCTAAATCCGGCAAAGTTCAACCCGAAAAATCAGTGAACCTATGCAACCAATATGACTTGTTTTAGACATGCGACAATGTTCAATAATATAATATTCCTAAAAACACAACATAATTCAGAAATTAAGGGCGCCATTCAATTATAATTCAACCCTGCTAATTGCATATACCGTTGTTTTGCTGACTATACCAGATATAAAATGTTCCAAGTTCCTACGCATGATGCAGTTTCAGATTCGTACTCGAAGGCGAATTTTTATTTTAGGTCATTATGTTTGGCGTTTGGCGCAAAAAACTCTGGTAACTTTCCATTCGGCAGAATCATATAGCAAAGTGCAGATCTTTGCATCTTGAGGCGTTTGTCTGGTTGCCACTTTGCCAGTAGTAGATACATATGTGTCCGAAAAGAATGTATCATACTCGTAATGTTTATGCTAATTTTTATTGAAGCAGAACTCTTGTGGCAGTTGAGAAGCTGTGATTTTTTGTTGTATGTTCTCTTCCAAGTACAAGACCAAGCAGTGAAGACATTATATTTTTCTATTATTAAACAAGTATGTCTGGGATTGCAGTTAAACGTATAGAATCGACTAAATATTGTACAATGCTCTGGCAAATTCCTTCTAGACTGGGTATTGTGTGTATCAAATTGACAATGAGAAAATGTATAGGAGTGCATTCTGAGTTGTGAATTGATTCGGGGTAGGAAAAGGTCACGTTCGTGATCAATGAAGATATTCCCTTGAAATAGCATCATTCATAAGGGAATTGTGCTCTTTAATTGTCGGATGTCATATTTTTCTATTAAGATTTTTTTATTGTTTATTATTAATACTGATGTTTTTTATTTCAAAAATAAAGAGAAATCTCATGTATTACTGCGCAGCGAACAGTGATAAATTGCAGCAATATCGAGTTCTTTTGTATTTATTAATTTAAAGAATTCGATTTGTGCATAGATTATTACATTAGATTATTTTTAGCAACTAATAAATGGTATATTAATACAAATATCTAAGTAACTAAGCCAAATACATACAATAAAATGAACAAAATTGAATTTTTTCCATGTATTGTGGATTTATTAGTAAGAGCAAACATTCCCATTAATTATGGAATACAACATAGTTCAAGTGGGTACCTCAACTGGCTTCGCAGTGGCACATTTTGTTACTTCAATTAATTCTCCTCAGGTTAGTGCGTGAAATGTTGAGTTATTGAGATCGATTGTGAGTTGATGTTCGTGAATTGAGCTTCACACTCTCGGCTACAGCAGCCACATTCTCATCCGTCTGTGCGCGTTGTCCACTAGCATACCAGTCTAACGTATTTTTTGCACAAACTCGCTTACAGCAGGCGCGATGCGTGCTTCATGTCGGTAAAAACCTTCTTTTCAAAAAACGCACTGTTCGGGTTTAGACAGCACTCACTTTGGAAATAAGTTTGCAATATTTCCCACCGTTATTCAAGCCTAAAGTGACTCATTTCTTTCCACGAAGGTATGATACTGACTCTCTGTTAAGATTTCGAGCGGGGAAACAGCTGTCAGTATTAAAATAACCTATATTTTAAAAAGAAACCACTAGATGGCCCATCCTGTAAAAGTAAACAAAATTTTAACAATTGTTTGGGGAGCTATTTTAATAATAAATGTTATATACGTACAGAAAAAATCTTAAACATTTTTCTAAAACAAATTTTGGACTCGAATTTCGAATTTTTAAGTATTAAATAATTAATGTATATTTAAGAACATAATTAAAAAAATAAACTTCTTTTAAAAAAAAAAACATTTTCTTTTTAAAAAAAAAATTTGAAACACTTTTAGCATTTTGACAGGTTCTGTCAAAGTTAATCTTCTTTTTCATCTTTTAGTGCGGTAGTGGAAGCACCACATAAATCTCTTGCTTTCAATCTCGGATTATCTTTTGGTGAAAATGTAGTATTAACCTCGTTTAACGATCAGCAGGAAGCAATTCCTTAACGGTTTGCATTTTGTTTGGCAATATCTTCAAGTCTTTCACTAAAACTCGTTGAAACGAACGTCTGCTGATGCGTTATTGTGTGCATCATCACCTCGTCTGTTTTAATGATGTCCTCATCCGCAGTAGCGATGTTCTCCGTCGAACGAGCAATACGAGGCCGGATACTTCCTGTGACATCTTTAGTGGAGTTTGCAGAGCCAAACACTCAATCGCTTGCTAACGTGGTATACGACAAATTGCGTTTAAATAACAGACCATTGGTCAAATAAGCAGTACTAATAATTTCACGTTCTTTGGGTGTATATCATATTGATCATTGCTTGTTGTCAACTAATTTTCTATCTTTCTACGACATAGATGTCAAAGTACAATGACGTTACACGCCATTTAAAAGAAAAATTAAGGCACGCCCACTGAAATCAGCCTAACTACTGACAACCTGCAAACTATCAACAGTTGAGATGGCATCTAGTACCCTACGCAAAATTCTTTTGGAAATATCATTCGCAAATAATAAGCAAAAGTTTCTGATTAATACTTAGATTTGTATAAAAAAAAGGCAATAAGGTTTGCGTAATTAGCTAATACTACCCCTTGGCATAATGGCTAGAGCGTCTAACTGTCATGTAGAAGGTTCTCAGCCGCTGCAAAAAAGTTGTTCAGGTGTGTACTGACTCATACGAGAAATTGACAAATCCTCTAAGAGTATCTCTTGTCATGAAAAGTCCTGCTCATTAGCCGTTTAGAATCTGCAGAAAATTGTTGGTCCCCTCCATTCCTGGCAACACGCACAAAGGAATAGTTGAAAGTTGTAAATCACTAGGTTCTGGTTCTCTTCTACATAGCTATTGCATCACCAAATTTATAAGCTAATATCTTGAGTTCTATTAATCGGATCGTCAAGTATTTAGGCTTAAGGAAAATGACAGATCATCATTTCCTTCAATAAAGGAATTGAAGTCGTTATACTTCTGACACAAAAATGGGTAAAACCCACACCAATCGCGAACAAAACCTACCAGAATTTTGTATTTGGTATCATGAGGCATAAGCCTATTAAATTATATTGTATTTACATACATATATATACCAATTAGTTTTTAACATGTATATAATTTTAGCACTAAGCGAATCTGTGGATTTAACTATCGTAGATTGAATAAATAAATAAACTCTCATACTCATATTTTTTACCTAAAAATTGCTGTCGGCGGCGCTTTGACTATTAGGCACACTTTTTGAGTTTATCTCTGTTGAAGATCTAAATATTTAAGTTCAATAATAATTACTAAACGTGTACTTACACGGTTTTAGGAGAGCATTCTTATGTGGCGAGTTTATTTGTCTTTGAATTTTTGCCAATTGATTTCCTTAACATATAAAGTTGTAAACAAAAACATTATATATGTACATACATACTTGTAGATTAATTGGTTAACATAACAAACAAATAAAAACTATTTTTAGTTTGCTTAGACATTTATTTCAGTGAACGTAAATACCTACAACGACATCAATTCCAGAAAATTCTAAATTTCGTATATTAACAGGAAAAACCATATAATCTAAAAATCAATCAAATCAATAATTCACTTACATAAATGAGAATCAAAAAGAACAAATCATCACATTCTTTGTATATCTTTAAGAGTTCTGTCTCTGATGCAGTTTAGAAATTTTGTTTGAATATATAGGTAAAAACAAACCTGTAGAAAATTTCAATCAATTTCGAGGATAAATCAATATAAATATATTCCGGAAACTTATTTGAATTGAAAATAAATATCTGAAACTAATCAACCACAATAAATTTTCGTATAAGACATAGGGAGACATTGTGCTATCCTTTCTGATCAAAACATTTCCGGAAACATCTCTTTTTTATGTGTTACAAAGTTCGAGAAAACAAAAATAAATCTTAAATGAAGTAAAGTAAGGAGCAGGGGGTTATGATCTTTCAAAGTCTTGGTAAAATAAAGTTGTATTTATGAGTATGCATTTAGATTCAATTGGCTTTGTCGACACATACAATTCTTCTCGGTATTTTCTTATGCCAAATAAGTTAACTTCGAAAGTGAATATACAGTTCATCAGCTGTAAGAACTTACATCATTGTTATTACAACTATTCTTTATTGAACTATACTCGATACATTTACATTTATAGAAAACAAAAAAATAAACGCATGCCAAAATTTGCCGTCTTCCTAAAAACAAATTGTTCCCTATGTTTTTCTTTTCCCAATTGAGTTTCAGTCATGTTGCCATTTTTTTTTTTTAATGAAGAAGAAACCTTAGCTTTTTTCTTTTTAAATTATTATCACCTATTTGTGTACGAGTATTTTGAAATGTAAAAATACTGAGCATTCTATGTCGAAGGTATTTCCGATGGGTGTAATTGCTTAATACATAACTTGATTTCCTCTTCCTAGATATTTTGTAAATAAAATAAATAATCGTTTTAGGGATATTCTTTTAAATTTTTACTTGCGATTTACACATAGGCACTATGGGTAAAGTTATGCATTCATAAAAATTCGAATTCGAGATTTTAATCAGACTTGATATTACAATGATAAGGAAGATGAAAAAGTGGATTTCGCAATTCTGCCTATATGTTTCGACTAAACGGCTGGACTGAAATTTTGTAGATAAAGTTTTTTTTACATTAAACAAAATATTAAAAAAAAAAATCAGTTGGTAAAAATAGATAATAGATGAAATTTATTTTCCAAAAAATGGTTCAATTTCTCAAAAAAAGTAAAAATGATTTTAGTCGATTTTCTTATGCTCAAGCTAATGATAATATTTTGTATTATAATTTTCTATTTTGGGTATTTTTTTTTTTTTTTTGAAAACCCAATATTTTGATATTTTTGAAACATGATAATAAAAAGATGTAAAAAAATTGTTATTTTATCTAAAAGTAAAGGTTAAGAAATGGTTTTCGAAAATCGTATTTTTCTCGAAAAGTGCATCTAGAACTACATATAACAATTAATTCAATAAACAAAATTACTAACAATACCGGTTTTGAGCCCTTTTTCCTGTTTTTTTTTTATTCCTATAATCGGTATACTATATTTTATTTTTTCAAGAACCATTGCATATCGAAACTTAAAGCTAATTTTTTTTTGTGATTTTTGAAAAAAAAATCTTAATTTCTTTCGCAGTTCGATATCTCAAAAACAAGTCATTAAAAATTTCTTAAAATTGTCATCAATGGGTTGCTGGTTTACTCATTACATTTTGTTTAGGCATAACTCTACCAACATGTGGTTGAGTTAAACTAGTATGCCCAACAAGGATGAATACGAATAAAATAATGCGAATTATAAGGGACATAGAAATAAGACACGGCATTTCTCCGCTTTAGTTCAGCCGCCATCCCTGGAGATAAAAAAATCTGAGACAACCACCTTCAGTCTCAGAACATCGTGCCATACATCTTTCCTATCCTTCTTTCTCTTCCGTAACTTCACGCCCGCGCTGTGTTGAAACATTTAAAGGGTAATCATAATCCATTTTTCTCGAAATTTAATTTTTATTTTTAAAATATTAAAACTTTTTTAATTGTAAGCCCAGTCGTGCATTTTATTTAAAACGAATTGAGTTAACACTATTCCGACTAAAAAAATGGTTTAAGAAATAATTTTGCGATTATAACCATTTTTATAGGTTAAAATAAAACAAAAATTTATTAACTACACCTGTAATATACTGTTTTATTAAGGGCTCTACCGATTGCGATAAAAAAAAAATTTATACAGAAGCTGCTTCAAAATTAAAATAATGTTTTATAAAGTAATTTTTGAAATAATCCCTTCTTTCTTAGGTCATGGAAACGCTCATAAATTATTAGCTCAAGAAATGTCTTAAAGAACGAAAGCTTCTCAATGACTGCTCAATGCAAGTTGTATTGGATGGTTTTAACTTTTAAGTTTGAAATTCATAAAATAACTGGTGTACCACAAGGCTCTGTTTTGTCTGCAACTCTCTTTCTCATATTCATCAATGATCTTTTGTCTGAAACTTCTAATTCATTAAATTTTTTAGCTGGCGACAGAACTTCCAGTTTCTCATTATACGTTTCCGGATAGATGCACGTACTTGTTTTTCGGATGTGGATTTAGAACGGCAACGTATGATAAGCTTATTTAATTCTGATAGCATTGCCAAATGGGGAACCATAAACCGCGTAGAATTTAATGCTTCAAAAATTGTGTCTTCTGTCGTTAAAGTGCAATCCACACCCCATGCCGCTATCCATGATCAGAACTTGCAATGAGGAACACAGGACATTTTGTTCGTAATGACCACATATTCAAATTCGTCATAAGCGCTGCTTGTGTTTAGGTTTCCTTTGACGTTGCAAGAAATGTTTCACCAATTCTGATCTAGCTGTAATCTACAAGGTTTATATTCGTCCAAAGCTCTACTACAATTCCCATATTTGGGCATCAGGTGCTCCAATTACTCACTTGAGTCTCTTGGATAGAATCAAAAAAAGACATTTAAAAATGATATGTGATAGAAATAAAACGGAAACATTTACATCTACCGATCACCGTTGCAATGTTTCTCGTCTTTCATTATATAGCCCGGTCAAAATAGACATTCAAGGTTACATTAATTCGCACAAAGCTGAAAATTGGCATGAATGTTGGGAACACTATTACAAACAATTTGTCAAAAGTCCCCATCGATCTGGAAAAAAATTTATTCAAGGTCAAACGTTGCAAAAACCGGTTTTTTGCATTTTTCAGCTAAACGGCAAGTTTTGAGACAAAAATTATTCATCATGCAATTATCTATAGAAATTGTCTTAACACTTTTTCTCCTAAGAATCACCATTTAGGAGATATAGCGATGCAAAAAGTTGAAAAAGTTGTATTCTTCATAATAAGCAAACGGTTCTGGGCCACCCGTGATGTAGTGCACTTGGCGCGTTCTGTTGAGTTGAAAATTTTGTATCTAATTGAAAAATACTACTGTTGGAAATGACGAAAGCGATTATGAGTATTTTTTACAAAAGATAAGTACCGAAACTTATCTAAGCACGTAATTACATTACAAGAAAATCAAAAGATTTTCATTTTGCTGCAATCCTACATCCAATTTATACGTGTGATTTTTTCACCAATACACTTGCGCGTGCTTGTTATGCATTTGAACAGTGTATATATGGATTTAGAATTGTATAATATGTATGTATACGCCACGAAAACTAATATTTTTACTTGTATTACCATTCTGTAATTTATATAACGGTAATTGACATACATATTATGAAGAACACAACTTTTTCAACTTTTTGCATCGCTGCATCTCCAAAATGGTGATTTTTAGGAGAAAAAGTGTTAAGACAATTTCTATAGATAATTGCATGATGAATAATTTTTGTCTCACCTATCTTATGATAAAACTTGCCGTTTAGCTGAAAAATGCAAAAAACCGGTTTTTGCAACATTTGACCTTGAATAAATTTTTTTCCACACGTCGGATCGATGGGGACTTTTGACAAATTGTTTGTAATAGTGTTCCCAACATTCATGCCAATTTTCAGCTTTGTGCGAATTAATGTAACCTTACCCCTATTTTTGAAGCTAATTTGACCGGGCTATATATTAGCGTTATTTTTATAAATGGAATGCCTTACCCGACTTTATATTTGCCTCCCATTATAATATTTAGACATTCAAAACCAATGTGCATTAGTATCTCTTTTTGAATACTCTTTAACTTTCCTAAAACGCTCGCAGTTTGGTCATACATTTTAAGGATAGTCATAATCCCTTTAGTTTGTCTAAAATTATTAAAAAAAAGAAAAAATACCTTTAAAACGGATGAAAAAAGTGTTTGTCAGAATTCTGTCGTTAAATGTATGGTATTGTCATTCTCATTACAATTAGCATATAGAATTTTTCTTACGAAATCAGAAAGAAAATTTAAATTATAGGCAATCTGAAGATTTTTCTCTGATTAGATTAATGTTTTTACATCTTGTATACACAATTTTTAAATTCCAAAGTACTTGTATGTACATAAGAGTAAGCAACTACGATCCAGTCGTGCATTTTATATATCATTTGTTGACATCTTCCCAAAAAAAACAAAATTTTCAGCTGAAACCAATCATGAAATCGTTAGCAACTGTCAGATACCATAAATAAAAAGATCAAATACTAAAGACAAAGAGATCATGGAGTCTGACAATGTCATAAAAGGCTGATATTAATAAAACTTGTGTGTTCATACGGTTTTCAGATCGTCGTCTAATATTGGCTTGACCATGACGTTTCACGACAATTCTCGTATTGTCAGCCAAATTACATGTAAGACAGACAATTAGGACATATTTGTATCTAATCATATCTGACAATATTGTAAGATCTGAAAATCATTTGTACTAAACATAGGTTTTTGAGCTATTTGGATAGTCTTGAGATTTGAGTTCCTTAATTTTAATTTTCTTTTTAGTGTTCTGTGAATATCAAATATTTTTTTTTTTTCAATATTTGCTTGATTAAAAACAAAATTCAAATTCTTTAAGATGTGTTAATGGACCTTTAAACTGTCTACGAATATATGTACCTATCAATGAATTCGATTGAATACCTCCGCTTTCATCGAGAATTTCTAACTTCTAGACTTCTAACAAATAAATACAAATATGTTGGATTGTATAATGTTGGTGTATTGTACTATGTATAAGTGTATATCATAAAGTTTATTTATTTAAGACCCCATTTGCTGATTCAATTGCTTGATTGATTTCTTTTTTGAGCACCAACCAAATCAAACACCGCAGCATCCCTGCCAATGTGAATGATTTTTATTTATAAATTAAAATAAACTTTGCAACATTCTGAGGCTGGCAATTGAAAATAAACTTAAAAGAAACAAACCCCCGTATTCCCCCAAATAGCTATTTTTATTATTGTGAATTAATTCGGCAGTCACTTAAGAAGAAACTAAACTAAACTAAAACTATAGCACGGGCAGCGGTAAACGCGCTTATTGAACTAGCCATTAGACTTATTGAGGTTAAAATGCTCGTGCAGTCCTTTTGTCACGTGTATTTTGTAAATAAATTAAAATTATGTGGCTCCACTGAATGAATTGATTATACGTTGTAGTCACTAGTCACTACAGTCGCTGCAAAACTGTGAAGACTCAAGAGCAGTCAGTCTTCACACTTCAAACCATTTCAATTGTCAGTTGCAAGGCCTGTTTGCATTGCCTCGTCGTCATCATGATTGCATGTAATGGCGAAAACTGGACAGCTGAGGTTTATTATTGTAATCAGAGAGAATGCAATTACGATCATCTCGTCGCTTTATTTTATTTATTTATTCCAATTTATTGACTACAGTGCATCACGGATATTAGATATCGAAAAATCTTCGAACTCGGAATTCAGAAATAGCTCTAAATGTTAATATATAGTTAGACCTTCATACTTGCTTAAAAAGTTAAAGTTAAAAGCATTTTTAGAAATCACTTATCAGTAGATTTTGGTTGCTTAGCGCCATTTAATCAATGATTTTCTAGGAATGGTAACTGTTTGAAGATGTATTGCCACCTGATGAACCTCATGTGGGTGTCGTCACAACTGGTGCATCCAAATGCTACTCGTCGCTAAAGATGATTTTTCTCCCAACATTTGGGTCCTCTTCTAACTGCTCCGAAGTACAGTCAGCGAACACACGGCGGCGGCGTGTTGTGTTGAACAAGTTGAGATATTTTGACTTTTTTTTTTTTGTAAAATGAAGGTAAAATATTCATATATTTAATTGGTAAGTTAAAAAAAATAAAATGCACGACTGGATCGCACAAACTTGCTCTTATGTAAAAGTACTTTGGAATTTAAGATACATTTTATAAATATAAAACATGGATTTAATGAGATAATAATGTTCAAATGCATAAAATTGCCGTCTGGTTTCCGGAAAAGTATGAATTTATGCAAATAAACTTTAAAAAATCATTTTATTATTAAATAAATTTTTTATATAAGAAATTTCTCTAAAATTTTTCAAGAAAAAAATGTGGGATGCGAATTTTAAGTATTTGATAATATTGGTTTAAGGAAATAATTTCAAAAAATAATCGTTCATAGGTTTTGAAGATATTGATTTAAATTTTTTTTTTTAAACCCAATAATTATTTTTTTAAAATATTTTAATATACAATATTATTTTAAACTTAAGGGGACCCCTGCTAAAAATTTTAGGTTAAAATCCTTAGAGCCGTTAATGAGAAAGTCGAAAATCAAAAAAACGGGTCTATGGCAGGTACCCCTAATAACATTTTGCCCCAAAATTTTTGTTGACCAAAATGTAGTCCATGTCCATAATATCACACCTAATTTTTTTTTATCAAAATCGTTAGAGCCGTTTTCGAGATAAATAAGATTTTGCATTACGGGTGTATGGGGGGTACCCTTAGTTTTGGAGCTAAAAAAAAAATTTCAATTTTTCCTCTAGGGAATCACCGAAGACTCTTAACTACCGAGATTGAAAGAAATAGGTCCAGTGGTTTAGGCTGTAGTGAGAGGTACAGACATACAGACACACTGAAACATGTTTTTTGTGTACTAAATTTTCCTTAAAATTTTTATAAAAAAATTGATATGCAAATTGTTAGTATTTAATAAAATACATTTTAAAACGTAATTTAAAAATTTAATCGTGTATCGGTTTTCAAGATATTGAATTTTCAAAAAAAAAATTGTATTATTTTTTTAAAAATCCAAAAACTATTTTTTCGAAAAAAATTTTAGTTTATATTTGTTCAAATGCAAAGCAGCTCCTGCATAAAAATTTTGGTTCAAATCGTTAGAGCCGTTGGTGAGAAATTCGAAAATCAAAAAAACCGTTCTATGACAGGTACCCCTAATAACATTTCCCCCCAAATTTTTTTTTCACCAAAATATGGTCCATGTTCATAACATCACACTTAATTTTTTTTATCAAAATCGTTAGAGCCGTTTTCGAGATAAATAAGATTTTGTATTACGGGTGTACGGGGGGTACCCTTAGTTTTGGAGCTAAAAAAAAAATTTCAATTTCTCCTCTAGGGAATCACCGAAGACCCTTAACTACCGAGTTTGAAGAAAATACCTCCGGTAGTTTAGGCTGTAGTTCGAGGTACAGACATACAGACATACAGACATACAGACATACAGACAGACAGACGGAATTGTCGGACCCACTTTTTTCGTCTTCGCTATCATCGTAATGTCAACTTTGATCAAAATCTCGAGTTCGATTTTTTTTCCAAATGCAGAACTTGCCCTATAGTACCTATATCGCAAGTAAAAATGGTTCACAACTCGTTTTAGAATCTTGTGTTGAAATACAACTTTCTAAAAAATATTTTTATTTTTATTTTTATTTATTATTTGCAATTAAAACAGTCGAGTTTTATTTGTTTGTTTTGAACCAAATGTCTATGGTCATATAAACACTGAGCTCCTAGTTCAATTGGATCTTGCACGGGTGTAGGCTCAAAGTTCGGAGCGAAAATTCGCCAAGTTGAAGTTTGCAAGAAGCCGAGTTCTTATGCACGGAATTTGAATAGACTGAAATGACTACCCGCGTCGATGTTCTCGGCAGATCTTGCGTTCCTTTGAAATACGAATGTAGACTGATTGATTACCGAACAGGTCTTAAATTTGGCCACCAAATGTTGAAGAGTCGACACTCATTTTTATAATAAAATTTTATCATTTTGCTGTTCAATCGTTTAATTTGTCATGGTGATTTTGTATCAAAAACTGATCAGATTTGACAGATGTCATTAAAACAGCATGGCCGTCACAGACCGCCAAAAAAAATAAGAAAATAAGAGTTACCCTACTTTTGTTTGCTATTATTCCCGAAAGGGTAATGTGTTTAAAAATAAATATTTTAAAATAATTTTTGTATGAATATTTGTGATATCCGTAGATGCCTGTACTTAGAGATGTGGTGATGCCGGTTATTTTAAAACCAAAATGTTTTGTTTTTTTTGTAAGCCATTGACCCTCACTAAGATTTTAAGTGAAGATTTAAATTAAATGTGAGCTTTCCGTGATAATAAATTAAAAAAACCTTTCATAACATGGATTATACGTAGTCAGAAATATAAATGTTATTTTTGGGAATCAGGTAATCAACCGGAATACTATTTCTGTTATAAGCTTAGTTATTTATTTAATTTTTTTTTTAATTTTGTAATCAAAACCTGCCATGCCTAAAATATTCACGTCTGCCATTAAAATACAATGCATGACTCGGTCATTCGAACTTGCTATTATGTTTAAGAGACTTATAATTTTAAAAATGTTTCTTTTGAATAGGTTTAGTACCTTCTAATCAAAACCATTTAAATTTTAGAAGCAGGTTCTAATTTTGTATCAAATTATTAATAGTTATTTCGCAGCCTACCTACAACTAGTGTTACCTTTAAGTCCTACCCACAATTCATATTATTTTCTGTGCCGAAATTCAGCCTGATTTACTGTGAAGAGATTGTAAAAATTTTCATAAAATATCTATTTTTCTTTGTTTTATTTCAATTTAAAAATATCTTTCTATACAAAACACTTATTACTCGCTTAAACAAAGAAGACGTATGTATGTTAATCTTATTTTTGTTTTCTATTTCAGTTTTTTAAGACGCCTCCGAAATCATCATGATGCAAGACCTAAATATGACAGAAAAGAATTGTGAAGATTCAAAAAAATCCGAAAATCCATCGCCACCAGATAAAAATGAAGAACATCCTACCTCGTAGGTTGAATATTTAAGCTAAAATCTATGAAAAACAAAAATACAATTAGAAATAATCAAATTTTTGTTTTTTTTTTTCTTTTCTTTTTTTTTACAGGTATTTGGAAACAATTGTTCACCTGTTTAAAGGTAACATTGGCCCAGGGCTTTTTGCAATGGGTGACGCCTTCAAAAATGGTGGTCTTATAGTTTCTCCTGTGCTCACCATTGTGATAGCGTTGATCTCAGTTCACTGCCAGCACATTCTCTTAAATTGCTCAAAAAGGGTAAAAATTCTAAGTCAATCTGAGGAATGTCCTGACTATGCGGAAACAGTTGGTCAATGTTTTGAAATAGGACCACCAAAACTACGAAGTTGGGCAACACACATGCGGACAATCGTTAATATATTCATTTGTGTAACTCAACTGGGATTTTGTTGCATTTACTTTGTTTTTATAAGCACAAATCTTGAACAGGTAAATATCTTTTATTTTTTATACATAGGAGATAGACATTTTTACATTTTCGGTATAAAAATTGGGCTTAACTTTTGTAAGAATTTTGATTAGAACGCCCGCATAGCATTCTGAGCCTGTAGTTAAACCTTTAGTAAAAAGTGGGTTCTTCAATTTAAGATGATTCTGTGGATATACACAACCGAGGTGCGACCGATCCTCACGTGTATTGTTTGATTGTATGGGGGCTGGCGCTTACCAAAGCATATAATAGGTGTGTTTTATTATCCACAAATCTATCTGGATCCGGATCTGGATCTTCCCTTGAAAATAAAACGATACGGATCTTAGTGACAGCAGTGTTATAAGTCCGTCTCTTTTTATCCTTGGGTTTGTAAATTTTCAATTATTTCTTGTCTTTTTTCTTTACACAATAGCTTACACTACCGTATCATAAAAGCCATCTACTCGCCAGTGTAATAATTAATTTTTGGATCTTTGAAATAGATCCCGATAGAAAACAGGATCCCAAATTGTTTTTGTAATACATGTTAAAACTTAATCCAGATCCGGATCCAGATAGATTTGTGAATAATAAAACGCACCTAATATCGATAAACTGAAGAAGGTACAAAGAACTGCTAGCGTTGGTACCACAAGGGCTCTAAGATCTTGCCCAGCTGGTGCCTTAAGTAACTTCTTGATTTCACTTTTACCACTTGATTTACAAATCTAGTATCTTGAAGTGTATTAAAACCGAATGAATCAAACTCGAAGCCTTATGGCCACAGCAATGTTACGGAGTTGACTCCATTAGAAATTTTTTTGACTTCCACTAAACTGCACCCCTAAAATGGGCATCAGTAGTGATTTAAATATGTAGTCATTTTCCTATCAAGAAAAGACTGGGGTGATGTCGTCGTGACGAAAGACTTCGACTCAACTATCTTTACTGATGGCTGAACTGTTGGTTCAGGAATCTTCTCTGAGACTATGAATACCCCATTTTGCTGGTATTTTTCAAGATGAATTACTAGCTATCTGTGAAGCATTCAAGGTACTCAAACAAGATCAAAACCAGAACCGCAATACGATTATTATCACACACAGTCAGGCGGCTATTCAAGCCATTAATTTTAGTACATCATCCTCTAAATTGGTCTAGCAATGCCGGAATGAACTTACTAGCCTTAATATTAAACACAATCTTACTATCATCTGGGTTCCAGGTTATTGCGGATCAGTCCTTCATAACTCACTTCCAGAAAGAGTCAACATTCCGCTCGGCGTTATGAAAAGCAATATTCTCCCAATTTTTCTTAGCAAATCAAACCGTAGGTGGATCAGTTTAGCTAACTGCATTATATCTAGAAAGATTTGGCCCACCTTTAAAAATTACCGAACAATTGATCTGATATGCAGACTCACGCAAGACAAGGCCAGGATAGAAGCTAATTTTAGCGGACACTGCTGGTGTTCCCCAGGGCTCCGTTTTGTCTCCGACTCTCTTCCTCATTTTTATAAATGATATCTTGTCTGAAACTTCTATTCCACTTCATTGTTTTGCCGATGACTCTACTCTCAGCTTTTCGTACTCGTTCCCAAATTCAAGTCCATCTCCTTCGGAAGTGGAATATTGCAATGGTATCGTATGATAAGCTCATTAAACTCCGATCTTTACAGCATTGTTAAATGGGGTAAAAAAAACCGTGTGGAGTTTAATGCTTCGAAAACTCAATGCTGTCTATTGTCGTTGAAGCAAAATGTTCCCCTTATGCCATTGTTGCTGAATGGCACTTGCATCAAAGAAACCGAAAAGCTCTCAGTACTCGGTATGTGTGTTAAGGACGATCTTCGTTGGAATGATCACATACTCGAGACGGCCAAGAATGCTGCTAAATGCTTAGGATTTCTATATCGATGTAAGAAATTTTTCACCCCTTCTGATCTGGCTACCATTTATAAGGCGTATATACGTCCAAAACTCGAGTATAACTTACACCTTTGGGCAGGCGCTGCCCAATCTTCTCTCCATTTATTAGATAGAATTCAAAACAGAGCGTTAAAACTGATTGGAAACAGAGCTATCATGGATTTATTCCCATCTCTTAAACGCCGTCGGAATGTTTCATGTACTTCCCTGTTTTATCGCTTCTTTCACAAGCAATGTTCACTTGAAGTAGCAAGTTGCATTCCTCCCCTTTATCAATTTACCCGTGATACCCGCTTCGCTAGGAATGCTCATCAGTTCACCCTTGAGCCTAACTTTGGTCGTACCGTCAAATATAGAGATTCGTTTTTTAGTCGCACAACACGATTATGGAATAACTTACCAGTTTTCCCTTGCCATTTCAATTTGCAAACATTCAAAACCAATGTTCATCGACACCTCCTTTCTCTCCCCTCCTAATTTCTCCCTCGCCCGTGCTGTGTTTAAAACATTAAAAGCGTCTCGTAACATACCCTTGAGCGCGAGTGAATTATAAAAAAAAAAAAATGCAGCGAAGGCATTCCTCACAACACTCACTGTCATAGCTGTGGGGACTGTCGGGAAAAGGAAACAGTCTTCAATTTCCTCTGCAAATGCCCTGCTCTTGCAAAATTTAGAAACATTTTTTGACGACATTGACAAACTTTCGAAAATGAAGATCAAAGACTTGATCTCTTTTCCCAACGCGACGAAATGATTCTAGGACGAATTACGACGCCGGATGATCACTCAATCAGATTGGTTACTATTCCAGCATCAGCTATCAAGCTGCCTAGCTTGGCATAGTGTAGATGGGTGTCGGATGAGTGTGTTGCTCCGGTTGAGTGAATAATCCATTTTCTGGATGATTGTGCCCAAGCAAACACACAATAAGAGACATTAAAATCTACTAAATTCTTTCATATTTTTGAACTTAATCAAAACTGAATGACTCCATGAGAATGTCCACAATTCCCCACAGGTTCACACGAGTTATACTATCAACATGGCGCACTTCAGCGCTTACTGGGCCACAGGGCTAGACTGCCAGAGGTCGACATTTCTACCTACCTACCTATCGTCGTCGTTTGATGGAAAATCCCTTAGATTAGTTTTATTATTTTTACACATTTTATATACAAATATATACAAAATTTTTAAAACATTTTTAAGAAAAAATTTTAGAGCGCCAATTAAAAGTGTTTATTAATGTACGAATAAAAATTAAATTTACAAAAAAAAATATTGATCCGTTTTTGAGATATCGAATTTTCCAAAAAACACTAGATTATTTTCAAGATTCAAAAAAATATTTTTTTTAAAGTTTTGAAACGCAATGTTTTTTAAACTTTTTAGAAGCTTGCCTACAAAAAAATTCATTAAAACCCGTTATGCCGATAATGAGAAATTCAAAATTCGAAAAAATCGTTCTATGGTACTTAGATACATTCAGTTATATCTTGATTTCAAATTTGTTTTTATTAAATTATAGATCGTAAGAATTAATCAAAAGAAACAAAATTTTAGCAAAATTCTCGGAACCGTCTTCGAGAAAAATACGATTTTCGAAAACCATTTTTTAACTTTTGTATGGAGGGTACTGTTATTTTTAGGTAAAATAATTTTTTTTCTCATTTCTTGTAGATTATCTTAAGAAACTTTTATTTATCAAGTTTTAAAAAAAATCGAGCATGGGGTTTTCGAAATATTGATTTAAAAAAAAAATTGATTTGTTTTTTAAAAATCAAAAAAAATATTCTTTGAAGATTAAAAACCAAAAAAAATGGTTCCAAAGGGGATACAAAAATAAAAAATTTTTTTGAAAATTTTTTTTCAACCATTAGCTAGCTTTAACTAAGTCAAATTTTTTTTATTTAAAAAAAAAACTGTGAGACAGTTTTTGAGAAAAAAAAAATATTTATAAAATTTCGAAAAAAATCCTATGACAGTTAGCGTTATTTTTTGTCTTAAAAAAAAAGAAAAAAACGTTTGGGGGAAAAAATCAAAACGACATCTTCCGAGCTTAACGAAAATCGGCCAAGCCGTTTAGGCTCTAGTCGAAGAGACAGACAGACAGAATTGCGAGACCCACTTTTTTAGTCTTCGCTATCTTTGATCAAAATCTCGAGTTCGATTTTTTTCCGAATGCATAACTTGCCTTATAGTACCTTTAAGTCGCAAGTAAAAATAGACTTCGAGAGTTTCTATTGAACAATGTCAGACGATATTGAGAACTTAAAAGCAAAATGACGAAATATCTAAATTTGCAAAATAGCCAGTTGCAATTCTCCATTAAGCAATTCAAATGTAATGGTCGCCCTTCAGGGAACGCTCATCAGTTTAGCCTTGAGCCCAACTTCGGACGTACTGTTAAGTTTAGAGATTCTTTCTTTAGCTGCACCACACGAATGACAAACGCTCTAAATGATATTAAAAAATTAAAAGAAACTTTTTATGTGAACAATTGGAATACAGAATACAGAAAATTCAGCTGAACTTAAAAATATTCGCTGATACATAACTTAACTTTTTTTTGAAGGTCTAGTGGAATTATAAATCCTAACCATTCATGTATTGCGTATTGGTGATTGAAATTTAGGAGACCTTCATTATTCTGAAGAATCAGGTGTTTTTTGGAGGATATATCATTTCTTCGCAATACTGTTACCCAGCAAATACTTTCACTTTTAGTTGATATAGGGCAGACCTCTGGTGTGACAGAAAAATACACTAACTATTATCCCATTTTTGTTTCTTAACGTGTGACTGCAAATGATTTCGTTTTTGAATCGCCATAGATGTGCGCCATTTATAATATTGAACAATAAAAAAGTAAGATTACAATGCAAAATGTTCTACAAAAATTTACTTTGACCTTAGAACGTTGTAACTTTTTTTTTATTAAAATAAATAAATTAAGTTTTAAAAATTGTTTCCTTTACATTTGCAGATTTTAAAACATCATGGTTATCACTGGAACGTACATCTAATTATGTTAATTGCATTTGTACCCATCCTATTGACTTGCTTAATTACAAATTTGAAGTACCTGACACCAGTTTCACTGTTAGCAAATCTTAGTATGGTAAGTGGATTGGTCTTGACGATGTATTTTGCATTTAAAGAAGGTCTTCCGGCGCCCAGTGAACGTCAATACTTCACGAATGCCCCTCAACTAGCGCTGTTCTTTGGCACAGCTATATTTGCATTCGAAGGTATAGCTCTAGTGTTGCCACTTAAAAACGCTATGAAGAAACCGAATAATTTCGATCGACGATTGGGTGTGCTAAATGTTGGAATGACATTCGTAGCATTCGCATTCATATTTGCCGGATTCTTCGGATACTTGAAATGGGGTGATTCTGTTGGAGGAAGTTTGACTCTTAACTTGGGAAGTAGTTGGTAAGAAGATGAACCATTTAAAATGTAATTGAAATACTGATTAAATAATTTTTTGTATCAAATTTTCAAACCAGGCTCGCACAAGTCGTCCAGTTGATTGTATCATTGGGAGTTCTTCTCGGATACCCATTGCAGTTCTTTGTGGCCATCCAAATTATGTTCCCAGCTGTCCAGCAGATATTCAAATTTGATCAAAATTCAATAGCTGGAGAGCTTATTTTTAGAACTGCTATGGTTATAATTACATGTAAGTTTTTTTCACCTTCTGCTAATTTGAATAGTTATGACTCAATGTTTCTCTCTCCCACAGTGGCCATAGCTGAACTAGTTCCAAAATTGAGCCTATTCATATCTTTGATTGGGGCGCTTTGTTCAACAGCACTAGCCTTAGTGTTTCCACCCTTAATAGAATTAATTGTTCGGACAGAAAATTCCAAAGGACCTGGTGTGCAAATTTTTGCAAAAAATATCTTCATTCTCATATTGGCACTCCTCGGATTCTCAACGGGAACCTATGAAAGTATATCGGCGATTATAAAAGAGTTTAAATTATAGTTTTAAGTATGGACACTAAATTTAAACCATAAGTTAAAAGCATAACATCTTAATTTTTTTTAGATATTAAACAAAAACAAAGATTATTTGTACCTTACAATTTATACACTTGATAAGTGCCTTTTAAAACAAGAGTGGTATTTTATATTGTAATTTAAGTGATTACTTTTAGACTGTAAGAAGAGAAACTAAAACCAATGTTTATATGTTGATTTAAATCATAAGATTAATTTTATAAGAAAATAAATTGCTTACATTTAAATATATGCCTTTTATTTTTTGTTGTGCTTTTTTTTTGAGAAAAAACAAAATATTATCAATTCTAATTTGGTACTGTTGGTTATTAAAATAAAAATTATGAAATTTTTTTTACATCGTGTACAGGGGTGCATTAAAGTTATTAATTAGTCCAGACAGGTATAATACTTTGAGGTTCAGTGATGCGAGTGATCTGGCAAAAACTATAATAAGTAGTCTTACAAGCTTCATAAGGAGCTTAAAATGATTAAACGAATATGGAAAAGCTTCTTCAGATGCGGAATAATTAAGGGCCAACATTTGGTAATTAAGTCAGGGGTGGAATTAGCTAAGGTTATATCAATTTTTTGATTGTCAGTTTGACTATAGCTGGCTCTATCATATCAATAAGGAAATATAGAGAGAGCGATTGTCACAACGACAATTAATTAATTGAAGGGGTTTTTGTATGGTTACATACATGCAGTGTACCTGCGAAGCTTCATATATTTATGAATTTTTGAATATTACAACAACAACTTGAATGAATTACCACCAAGTGGGTTCTCCAGCCAAATAAGAACCCACTTGATGGTAGTTCATTCAAGTTGTTGTTGTATTATTCAAAAATTCATAGACAATTAATTAATTTAGTGTTCACTTTACTCTTACGCGATACGGGCCCAGTTCTCCGCCTACAGCAACTTAAGCCACCTACCTAACCTTTCCACCAAACTTGCATACACTGAAACATAAAATATGACGCACTAGGCTAAGAACACATTTGCTACATTTTGTCAAGGCAAATTATTATCATGCACTCACTTGTGATTTCTTGCCGCGCGATTATTTAATCGCAACCAAATAAAACACATTACTTTTAAAGTAAGTGCACGCACTTGCTACAAATAAATAGCAACGATTAAGAATATTTCCCTTAATGTCTCATATATTCGTTCCTGAGCTGAGGTGATATTGAATTTCTCCATTTGATATTTTTATACACAATTTTGGGTCCAACTAGTTGCATTAGTTCCTTGAAGCATTCAATACTCATTCTATATAGTATTGCACACATTTTTGTGCCTGTTCTTTTAAACTATCGTGGATCTTATAAAATTGGCCGTTAAGTAATCTGCTACATATAACCGAATGCACACAATACTTTGTTTTACGTTTCTAAGAAGACTTTAAACGTAACATTTTAATACTGACATGAATTTTATTAAAAAGTCGCAAGTGCATACAGGATTATGTAAATCCATTTGATCTATTTAATTTTGCGATAAAAAAAACCGCTTGAAATAGTATAACTTCTTTCATTATTATAATCGCTACGAATTTTCTTGCGGCTAAAAAATCATGCGATTGAAAATTACAAGAGCGTGCATGCCAATTTCTTACGACTAAGTAATTTAAATCGCAAGTGTGAGCATATCCATTTGAGTGCATATCTTTCAATTTAAATTACGACAATCGCATCGCCAGAAAAATGAAATAAATTTCGACCTTTAAAAAATCATAATTTTTCGCTATCAAGTGCTTTCATTCTCCTTTAAGCTCTTGGGTTCTATTTTTACGAATAACAAACCGCGCGATTGAAATCGAAAGTGCGCTCGTAGCCTTAATGAGTTTATGGGGTGTTTCTTCATATTTGGTAACACAAAATCTGAGGAATATCTTGCACTACGTAGTCCAGATTTTTTATCGGACTTGATTCTGACAAGGTAATTTTTTCGACAATTTTTTAATACATATCTGATAAAATAAAAATAACTCATTGAGGAATATTCGTTGAAAGCATGAAGTTTGTGGATTGTATTTAGAAGCACGATCTTTCGCAGAAAAGAAAAAGAAAAATGCTGATAGGCTTTTATCAAAAGGGAATGTCTTGATTTTTTTAGAGAACTAGCACAATGCAAGCACTTTCCACCGATCAAGAACTCTCTTCATCTCCAAAAGTCCAATATATTAAACAATAAGTAAGACAACGATATCATCAGGACCGCAATAACAAGAAGTTCGAGCGATTTGATGAAATTAAGTAGTTTACGAGTATATAAGAGCTCGAAACAGAATTTCTCAGGGTTAACGAAAACATTTGCTGCGCTTGATCAGAATGGAATTTGACCATTAGTCTTCAATGTAGGACTAAACAGACATTTCTTTTATTTTTACTTTTTTGACACCTGGTGTAGTTATCTTTGTAGAAGTTGTTTTCAGTTTTCGTTTAAAACAGAGTTTGAGTGTATCGAGTACTGTCAAGGTGTTAGTTATTGAAGTTTGTTGTGTTGAGAATGTTAATTCGTCTTCGGTACAACTTTATTCTAAGCTCATCTAGTACGTTCTGAAAATCTATTAAAGAAAAAAACTAAATAGAACAGAATCAAACGGATAACTATTTTCTATAAAGTACTCCTGCTTTTATTTGAAATAAAAATGTTGAATAAATCTGGCAGGGCCAATTTTTATTACTTTCCTAATTTTTAAAAAGAAATTCATCAATTGTTCCCATTCAAAACCGCGGTAATCTCGTTGAAGTTTCTAATGTGATAAATAAGCCAATAGCACAATTTTCATATTCGACCCAACTGTATGTGATTGATCAACAAGGGTTTATGAAAAATTAAAAAAGAAATCTACAATTAAAATTCTTGCTAAATTTACATCGTTTACAAATGGATCCATTGCACTTCCTAGAATGATGGTAAGTAAAGGGTGGTTAAATTTTAAGGGCCGATGTTGAATGTGAACCACACCTAAACGTCAAGTTTTTTTCTGCAAAATATTGCTGCTGTTCGCGATAGTGGTGGCTGAAGAGCCGTCCACCTCAACTCATCGTCGTGCCCAACAATTGCATCCTCACGCTCGTCGTTGATGAACATTATGCATAAAGACTTGCATTTACACGCTTAAAAGGTGCAATTGACTCAATAACTAAAGCCTCTTGACCATTTGAAGCGTCGCCAATGGTCAGAATGGTGGCAAGAAATGGCAACAGTGGATGATCAATTTTCGTAGAAAATCATCTTCAGTGATGAGGCACATTTTCACCTCAGTGGATTCGTCAATAAGCAGAATTGCCGCATTTGGGCGAATGATAATAATCCAAGAGTGATTGTCGAAAAACAAATGCGCCCACAAAGAGTGACTGTTTGGTGCGGTTTATGGGCTGGCGGCATCATCGGGCCGTATTTTTTCCAAAATGTGTGAATGGTACTCGCTGTGAATGGTACTCGCTATCGTGAGATAATAACGAACTTTTTTGGCCCGAATTGGAAGATATGGATGTGGACGATATGTGGTTTCAACAGGACGGTGCCACTTGCCACACAGCTAACGAAACAATTGCTCTTTTGCGCGACAAATTCAATGGCCTCAAAGAAACCTCTCTTCAATTCTGCTGATGTGGGTTCACATTAACACCTGGTTAGGATTCCAATTGAGATACATAGTTGAGGCCTACTTACCTCAAGCAAATGTTCTGGGCTAGTGAATGAATAGTGTCTAGGGCTGCCATTGGTGTAGTTCAAATAGCACTGGTTGTGCCAGTACACGCAAGACATGGTTGTTATGGTTTTAGGATTGGCCTTGTTATCTAAAGCAAGCAACAAACCAAGCATAAGTAAATTTTTACTTGTTAGGTACTATTTGGTTAAGTACTTTATGCATTCGTAAAAAAAATCGGACTCCAGATTTTGATCAAAATTGACATTACGATGATAGAGAATACGAAAAAGTGGGTCTGGCAATTCTGTCTGTCTGTCTGTTCGACAGCAGTCTAAATGGCTCGGCCAATTTTGTTTAAACTTAGTGGATAACATTTTTAAATTTTCCACCGCAAATGCCTTTTCTCTTTTTTCAGACTAAAAATATCTGACATACGAATTTTTTTCGAAATTTTATACAATACACACAAGAAAGATTAAAAGTTGTATGTCACTATGTCCTGGTCCTCTACCAGCTGATGCACCACCAAATTTATTTATTTTGTTTACTTAAAATTCTGTTTGTATGACCCTAATTTTTTTTCTGATTGGTGCTTATATTCTCATAAAGTGATAAATTTTTGAATGTTTCAAAATGTCAATCAATGTATTTTTTAGAAGAAAATATATGCTCTGTAATTACATCATAAATATACCTTTACTTAGAAAAATAAAATCTTCTATCCAGGCGTAAACATCTCACAAAGTCTTACTTTAAACTAAACATTTAAAAAATTATAAATAAGGCAAACGTTATGATCTTCAATAACGTTTAACGTTAAATGAAAAGTTTAAAGTTTTCATATAATCAATTTTGAAAATTTGAAGGTTTTAAGCACCATTTTTATTGATAAATGTATAGGCAGCGCACCAAAATTTTACACAGTAACAAACCCCAAAAGTATAGTGTGTATAAACAAGCCAGTAAAAATAGTGCAAATAAAGTTTGGAATTTACAAAATAAGATGGTTCCCATAAAAAATACCGAAATGTTATTTCCGCAAAAACGCTAATGTCGGATTTAAATACTTAAAAGTTGTAATAATCTTATTTATTATTAAAAATCTTAAAAAAGACTCTAAAACAAAAAATATAGGTGTATTCTTCTTTATGTATTTGTATTTGTTTGTAATTTTATTTGTTTGTATTTTTTTAAAAATCTTGAAAAAGACATCTCGAACAAATATCAATTATTCAATTTGAATTTCAAAACCTCAAATAAATTTTTTTGAAAACAAACTCAAAACATATGAAATAAGAAACATTTTTTTAACTTGACATAAAATAACGTATATACTATGTACATATATACTTGTTCAACACACCCTTTAGCTTATTCAAAAGTTTCTAGGTATTTATTTTATTTTTTGATTTCGTTCCCAATGACTTCATTCTGTTAATGAAGACTTATAACTCTTATAACTCTAACCTGTTTTGTTTCTTTATTCATTTTTATTTGTATTTTGTTTCAAAAATGCACATATTCAACGTTTTCTACAGAGAAAGAGATGTCATACTGGAGTTCCAGTAACTACATCCACTACTGGGACTTCAGAACGATGTAACACTTAGACTCTACAAAAAGAAACCGACTATATCATTCTTGCTGCAAGCTTTCCAAAGCTTTTGGATAAAAAGTATAATGTAAGAATAATCCAAAAATTCCCAAACCAAATACTTTTTTATGTAGATATAGGTTACAAAACACGTTTTATCAGCTGTAGAATCAAACGTATTCCACTGAGTTAAACTTACGAGTAAATAAAAAATAAGTTGTTTCTTTGGAACCGAATTGAAGTCTGAATTTATTTTAATTTATTTTAACATTCATAAGTATAATTCTATGAGCTGATATGTGCTATGTGCAAATCGTGAGAACTGCCAAATTAGAATCAGTCCACAAAGGAATCTTATTTAGTCCGGTGAACTAGTCAAATCAATTGTTCCCATGGGAACTATGCAACTATTACAAAATAATTAAAGTACAAAGGACCATGGTCAAATTTGTATAGAGCCTGAACGTAAGACCAACAGAAATGAAATGTATACCAAATGAAAGGTTGTTTTGTGTACATCATTTTTTACTATGGGGACAAAACTCAAAACCGCCAGAGAACAGAGATATAGTCAAATGAACGATTGCATCTATTATATTATGAAATTATGTCCTTGAAACTGGCTTACATGGATATCTTACTTCCTACAAAACTAAAACTTTGACCACAGAAAGAACTATGATCAGCAAATATAAAAACCACAGTATTACACTCTGGTTCAGGCGATTAGGTCTGTATCTATAAAAAACTCTAAAGATTAGGAACTATTCAATCTTACGGTAGTGTAAGGCTTTAGTTTTTATTTTTGAAGGAGTACCTTGCCACTGATTCCTAAGCCAAAATCGAGCGCCTCTCCGCTGCCTAACGAGTGGTACAAGAAGTTCAAATTCAGTCTTGGATTGTGTTATGCATGCGATTTTCGCTTTCGACGGTTAATTACTATGTCTTGTCTGCGAGTTTTGTTACTGAATTACTTTTACTAAACTCTGATTGATTAAGAGTTTAAAAACTTTTTGATTCTCATATTTCTCGTTACTGGACTAGCTTACTCATTTATATAATTTGATTGTTTGCTTGATGAATGGGATGTACATATATTTAATAATTGCAACGTGTCACACGAGTTTAATGCATCTCAGTTTTCCGATGTTTGTAATATTTTTCAAGCCGTCTGACGTGGCACCAGATTTAACTTTCAGACAATGATGCAATTTGACGATAATGATTTGTATTTTTGGGTGGGCTTCTTTTATAATGGAGAATTCAACATAATTTTAGTTGAGACACCATCTTTAAGTGAGCGAAGCGATTGTCCACGAACTGTCCTTTAATCTAACTAAACTAAGAACTGTCGAAACAAATGAGAGGCTAGCAACGCTATTTGGTGTGTCTGGTCGCTCACAAGAAGATTTTGTCACAGCACATTTAGGTTTCCACCACAAAACACGAAATGATGTTTTTAGAAGAAATCATTTCAATCACAAAACGATATTTGGAGATGATAGTAACACAAAAGCGATAATCATATGTGATGTTACATATTACACTCCGGTAAGATTGGTTCAGGTTCAAGTCAAGACACAATTTCAGGTATAGATGCGGTCATTCATTTGACTATATCTCTCTTCTCCGATGTTTTTGAGTTTTGCCCTCATAGTAAAATGGTATACACAAAACAACCTTTCATTTGGTATATATTTTATTTCTGTTGGTCTTACCTCCAATTTGCCCAACCTTTACGAGGCTGAAGAAGGGAATCAACGCTGTAGTCCCTCAAGAATCAAAATTAACCCGATGTTGGTCAAAATGTATTCTGCTAATCAACCAGCCAACATACCAGGTACAAAGACGAAGCTAGACAACTTCATCACATGCGCCACCGCTTTTTTACCAGAGAGTGCCAGGATAGTGCAAGAACACATGAAAAACCTTTAGAAATACAATGTCAAATGGGGACTAACGAAGAACACCAGTCACTGTTAGGCTAGCCGCGCACTAGCAATTTTTAGTTGCGAAACTGCTTGGTTCGAGCAACTAAAAAGTTTGTGTTTTGACACAAACTAAACGATTGCCTAAAATAAGTTCGCCATTTTATTAAACATATAATTATCTGCAAATTCACGGACATTCAACCAAACAGTTCATCTGTTTTCTATAATTAACCAAACAGTTTCGCAACTAAAAATTGCTAGTGCGCGGCTAGCCTTATTCGAAGACGAGCCTTTCTGTGATGCCATCAAACTAAAAACAACTCTGAAAAATCAGTCAAATCATCAACGAAGTACTTGGGAATCAACTTTTGCAAGAAACTGAAAATCAAGAAGCATGCAAATTTTGTATTGAAAGGAGCCAACTATTCTCTGCACTTGGTACATCCGCTACTCAGGAGGCGAAATGGACAATGTTAGAAGACCAGGCTGCTTGTGCACAAAAAACTTATCCAACTCGTTCTGACCTACGCCTTTCTCATCTGGTTTACTGTATTATCTACAGCAATGAAGAACATAAAGCACTTTGAAATAAAGATGCTCTGCATTTGCACTGGATTACACAGGAACCCACTGACGAAGAAATATATATTGGATCAGTAATTTCTGCAGTTACCCGGAAAAATCATGAGGATGATTGAAGATCATGCCAACCCAAAAGTGCAACAACTCATCCAACATGAACTAGAGCCTACTGACAGGTATCAATACAACAGAACCATCCCAAACGATCAATTTGAAGAAGTCATCCATAACGACGACGCACTCTTGTACGAGAAGAATAACAATCACTACTACAGCGGATAAAGAGACCATTCATCAAAATATGATATTATAAGCAAATAACATTATATAGGCATAAATCCAAAAGAAATAAAATGCACGACTGGGGTCGCACGAACTTGCTCCTATGAAATCGACTATGAATTTTAAAAACGAATGTTATTAGAGAAAACGGTTCATAAGGATAAAATTAATTTTTAAATTCTTTTAGTAGTAAGAGACAAAAACAGAATGCTACCAAACTATGAATTTACGCAAGAACAAAAATTGTAAGTCCTTGTAGTGGTTTCTTAAAAAAAAAGCTTTTATATACAAACTTTTTAAAAGCTTTTTAAGAAAAAATTTTGGTAAGCCAATTTAAAGTTTTTATTATTGTTCGAATAAAACTTAAATTCACGAAAAGAAATATTGACCCGTTTCGGAGATACCGAATTTTCAAAAAAAAAGAAAAAAAAAAATTTAAAATTAATGTTCAATCACTTGTGCCACAGTGTAGGTATCAAGCCGATAATTATTCGAGATATTTTCCGTCTTCGAAAGAAAACTGAACTAAATCCACCTGTGGTGGTTAAATTTCTTTCACCTCGCGATAAAAGCTTTGTACTTCGCTCGATTGCCAATCACCGCACAAAAACAAAAAAACCACTGTGCCTCCGCGACCTTGGACAATCCTCTGATAGCACTGTTTTTATTCATGAATGCCTGACAACTAAAAACCGATCACTTTTGCAAAGTTCATTAAAACTGAAAAAAGATGGTAAACTGTTCTCGGCTTTTACTATGAGAGGTTTTGTTTATGTAAGAAAGCACCGAAACGACAAAGCTCTTCTAGTGGAGAACACTGATAGCCTGAATTATATTGCCATGGAACCATTGATGACAACAGAGACAGCTGATTAACGATACGATCTATTTTCATTATATCATTTTTTTTTTTTTTTCTTCGCCTTCAGCTTTGTTTTTTGTTTTTATTATTGATTTATCATTGCATTTCATTAAATCTAAAAAAGCCTTATAATATTGATTAATTTGAATTTTCTTTTTACTAATAGTTATTATATTTTTATTAAAATCAAATTTAGTTTTTGTTTTTAAAATATGAATTTCAATATTGTTTTTTTATCTTGTAAACATACATTAATTATCACAGTCATTATTTTCATCCCTAAACTGACCATGTCCTTTCTTGTGCTGATATTGCAGCTCCGTTCTTTGAAGTGGTTTTCCTTGCGACCATGTCGCTTAAGTCTTTTTTTGTTTATTTTGTTAAATGATTGATCCTAATGGTCGTATTGGAGAGTCAATCGAATGTAATCATGATTCTACGCGTTCTATGATACGAGTTTTAGGAAAGCAGCACACTGGCTTGAATATTTGTCATATCAATGCTCAGAGCCTGAGTCCAAAGTTGGATGAATTTCGGTTTTTGTTTGAAAATTCTAAAATTGATGTGGTCTGTGTTTCTGAAACATGGTTTTCCAGTGATTCCGTTTGTTATGTGGAAGGGTATAATGTGTTTCGTTGCGATAGAAGTGGTCGTGGTGGTGGTGTTGCAATTTTTACACGCAGTGACTTACATTGCAGGTTATTACGCAGGTCAGCGCCAGGTGATGAAGTTGAATATTTGTTTATTGAAATAAAGTGCTACGATAATAAAATAATGTTGGGAACAGTATATCGTCCTAATCGTACCATTGATTTATCACCCCTGTTCTCAGTATTAGATGAGTTATCCTTTATCTCACCTTTAGTTATTGTTGCCGGAGATTTTAATAATAATGTACTCAGAAGCCCTGAACTGACGGATAGGATGAGGTCGATGAATTTATTTCCAGTTAACACATTAACACCCACCCACTTTACCAAAGATAGCAGTACCTTGCTTGATATGTTTTTCGTTAGCCTTTCGAACAAAGTGCTTCTTTACGACCAACTGTCTGTTTCTGGTTTTTCTCATCACGACTTAATTTTCTTAGCTTTTCAATGTTCACCGATGGTTAAACCCTCTACTTATAGTTTTAGAGACTTTAAAAAAATTGACACTCATCAGCTAGAAACTGATTTAAATTCACTTGAGTGGTTTCGAATATACGGTATGCCATCTGTGGATGACCAAGTTATGTTTCTTCAAACCAATATTAATTATCTCTTTGACTTACATGTCCCATTAACTACAAAGCAATTTCGAGCAAAAGATCGATCTTGGTTTAATTACAATATCAGGTCTTTAATAAGAGAACGTAACCTAGCATATAAACGTTGGAAATTATGTAGGCTTGAGGAACTGCGCAATGTGTATAAAATATTAAGAAATAAAGTAATATATATAATACGTGAAACCAAAAAAAGATTTTATGCACCTAAATTAGACTCTAAGATTGGCAAGAAAAAACTGTGGAACAATCTAAAAGATATTGGAGTGGGAAAGCAAACGAACAGCAAACTCATAGAAATTGATTGTGATGAACTCAACAAAAATTTCACTTCTTTACATTCCACAGGTAGATCTGAAGATCTAATAAATCAATCTCAATCATTTGAACATCTGTTTAGTGACCGACCTACCCACCGACCATCTGATTTTTGCTTCTCAGGTGTTGATGAAGTCGATGTTTTAGAAAGTATTTTAGCAATTAAGTCTAACTCAGTTGGTATCGATGGCATACATCCGATTTTTTTGAAAGCCATATTACCTTTTGTAATAAAATATATAACTCACACATTTAATACTATTCTTACGACTAGTACTTTTCCATCCATTTGGAAAAAAGCTAAAATTATACCCATCCCTAAAAATCGTAATTGTGAGGACTTTCGACCAATAGCTATTTTACCCTTTCTCTCAAAAGTTTTCGAAAAGCTCATAAATAAACAAATACGTGTTTTTTTAAACAACAATAAAATGATATCCACCAATCAGTCAGGCTTTCGATCTAAACATAGTTGTACAACAGCCTTAATAAATGTTGTGGAAAATATCAGACAAGCTTTAGATAGGGATAGAGTAACAATTCTTACTCTGTTGGATTTTTCGAAAGCCTTTGATACTGTCAATTGTAACATACTTTGTAAAAAACTTATAGATCAATTTAACTTCTCCCTGCAGTCTGCTAAATTAATGTTTTCCTACTTAACTAATCGATCTCAAGCTGTTTTTATGAACAATTCAATGTCTTCTTTCCTTCCTTTGCATAGAGGTGTTCCTCAGGGTTCTATATTAGGTCCATTGCTTTTTTCTATGTATATAAATGATCTTCCTTCCTGTTTACTGAGCTCTTCCATGCATATGTATGCAGACGATGTTCAACTTTATAACAATTTTCCTCTTGGTATGGTTGAAAATGGCGTGCATGAAATTAATGAGGATTTGGATAAAATTGTATTCTGGTCTCTTAACAATGAGCTCTGTTTAAATCCTGAGAAAACAAAATGCTTAGTCATTTCAAGGAAAGTAACTGACACTTCCTATTTCCCAAAAATTTACCTTAACAATACTATCATTCAGTTTGTTGATTGCACAAAAAATCTTGGAATAACGTTTGATAAAACACTTAACTGGAACACCCATATAAGACTTACGTTAGGCAAAGTTTACGGTGGTCTTCGCATGCTTTGGGCATCTCATCACTTAACACCGCTGAAAACTCGTTTAATGTTGGTAAAGGCGTTGATTGTTCCAATAATGCTCTTCGGTAGCGAGATTTTCAGTAACTGTGACTACGAGCACAAACGGCTACTTAATGTAGCGTTCAATAGCATTGCACGTTATGTATATGGAATTAGAAGATACAACCACATTTCCAATTTTTCGAAATCAATGTATGGAATTACTCTAGACAATCTGTTTAAACTGAGAACATTAACCCTCCTTCATAACATCTTACAATTCCGTCAACCTGAATATTTATATCAACAAATTAATTTCCCACGATCTAATAGATCTTGCGACTTAATACCAATTCGTTTTTCTTTTCTTGTGTCTGAACGCCAGTTTTTTGTACATGCCATTCGATTGTGGAATTCTCTCCCCCGTACTTTAAGAATGATAAGCTGCACGACCCAGTTTGGAAAGTCGCTTAGACTTTTTTTTGATACACATTGATGATGTCTACAGTGATTGTGGTTGGGATGGTTGGGATGATGATAATTATGGTGATGATATTTTGTATTATTATATTTAGGATTAACTTATTATTTTATGCTTTTTTTTTCTTTATCTTTTGTATTTTTCTTTTCTTTCTTATACCGGAAATGTACCAAACTTTTAACTTTTCACTTTTTCAAATATGTCAATACCAGAATAATGTACATAAGCTTATAGTATTGCGATACTGATATTTGCTCTAATTTATAAGATATTGTATCTTACTGAGTAATATTGTAATGAATAAAAATCTAAATCTAAAAAAAAAAATCTAAAAAATAGTTTTTTTTTTCAAAAATTCAAAAAATATTTATTTTAAAGTTTTGAAATGCAATGTGTTTTAGACTTTTTAGAAGCTTCTCTATAAAAATTTTCATTAAGATCCGTTATGTGGATAATGAGAAATTCAAAATTCGAAAAAATGGTTCTATGGTAGGTACAAGCTTTAATATCTTAATTTCAAATTTTTTTTTATTAAATTAAAGATCATAAAAATTAATTAAAAGAAAAAAAATTTTATCAAAATTCTAGGCGCCGTTTTCGAGAAAAATACGATTTTTGAAAACCATTTTTTTTAATTTTTTTTAGCATTTGTATGGTAGGTACCTTTATTTTTAGGTAAAATAAAAATTTTTTTCTCACATTTTGTAGATTATATTCAGAAACTTTTATTTATCAAGTTTTAAAAATATCTAGCATGGGGTTTTCGAAATATTGAGTTTTGAAAAAAAAATTTTGAAGTTTTTTTTAAAAATCCAAAAAAAATTTGTTTGAAAATTTGAGTACACAATTCTATTTATATTTTTAGGGAGCTTTAGCAAAAAAAAAATGATCAAAATCGGTTGAACCGTTTATGAGAAAATCAAAAACAAAAAAATGGTTCCATGGGGGGTACCCTCAATAACCATTTTTCGGAAAAATTTTTTCAACCAATACCTTGCTTTAATTAAATGAAATTTTTCTGTATTTTTATTTTTAAAATCTGTCGAACAGTTTATAAAATTTCGAAAAAAATTAGTATGGCAGGTACCGTTATTTTTGGTCATAAAAAAAAAAAGAAAAAAACGCGTGGGGGGAAAAAATTAAAAATGATATCTACCAAGTTTAAAGAAAATCGGCCGAGCCGTTTAGCCTGTAGTCGAACAGACAGACAGACAGACAGAATTGCGAGACCCACTTTTTTAGTCTTCGCTATCATCGTAATGTCAACTTTGATCAAAATCTCGAGTTCGATTTTCTTACGAATGCATAACTTGCCTTCTAGTACCTATAAGTCGCAAGTAAAAACTTGGACCCTATTCTTGAGCCAACATGATTTAATTTAGTAATAAGCTAGTTTTAAGTCAAATTGTGTATAAAACAAATTGAAAAATAAATATTCTTCATATAAAAAAAATAATAACTGAGCACATTTTGTTAATATAAA
The DNA here is from genome assembly GCA_963931855.1 of Philhelius festivus. NCBI lineage: Eukaryota > Metazoa > Arthropoda > Insecta > Diptera > Syrphidae > Philhelius > Philhelius festivus. Next base: position 75,301,317 of record OZ007556.1, on the reverse strand, counting down.
TCTTCACCTACCCTGACAAACATACCACTCCTTACGCAAAGGAAAGTAAACAAAATCGAACCGGTTAAAATATTTGTTCTATACTTTTGGTTCGCCTACTGAACAAAAAATTGGAATTTCACCGTTTTGCAAATCAAATTAATATTTTTGCAAATTGAATTCACCTTTTTGCAAATATAACTCACATTTGCTTAATGTAATTTGCATTACTAAATTATCGTTTTTGTAGGATCTGCTAACATATTTTTTGTATAATACTTAATATTACCTATACTATTTTTTCACCAACCACTTATCGTAAATCTTAAATCTAATAGATTGTTATTTAATATTGATTGATCAACGTTGAAAATACTACATAGATTTATTTAATCTAAATTAAGGTAATGGACACATACTATCGGAAAAAACGTCTTCGATCAAGTCCAGCATTGAAGCTGTCCAAAATCAACCAAACCAAAGATTATCGTCTTCCAGTTTATAAAGAAAGAAACCCCTTTAAGAAATCAAAGAAAATATTAGAGCATATTTTGTCCTGAAGTCATTGGAGGATCACAAGTTTGAATTTTACTTTCAAAAATAGTGAATTCCAGGATGAAACGATTTTGCAAAGGGTTGAATTTTATTTACAAAAAGGTGAAATCTTATCTGCAAAATAGTGGATTCAATGTGAAAAGCCTGATAACTAAAACTCACGATTTACCTATTCTGAACTGAACGTCATAGCTTCTTATCTAGAACATAAATATTTAAATCAGTATAACTTAATACAGATTGCCCGGAACACATAACGAGCAACTTTTTATGTCTTTTCATTAGATACGTATCTACAGTCGATAGCAATCCAATGTTAATTAATGTTTTTGTTTACTAATGTTGGTTTGATAGAATTGTGATATTGCTATATCAAACCATTATAGTTTGAAGTGATCATGATTAGTGATTGGATCGCATAAAAGTACGCTGTACTTTGAGTTTACCTTTTTTGATTTTTCTTCAAGTTCATACATTGAACGCATACGTGTATTGATCAAATGTTAAAACAGCGGTTTAACAATAAAACAGGTATAATTTAAATGTTGTGTTGATGTCGATAAAAGTATCACTGAAAGAATCGAAGCGCTCGGTTGTGTTCTAATTTGTCATTTTATTCGTTAAACAAGTAACAAGTAATTAAAGGTACGTTTTTATATAATGGGCCAACAAAAAAATGTATCTATAGAGAGTAATTTGTATCGTTTCAAATTAATTTCTCGCATATTATAAATACTTATTATATAGACATAATAATGTTTGGTGTTGGTGGGTTAATTGAAAGCAAAGTTAAATAAAAAAAAAGTTTTCACATACCGCGAAGTTCAGAATTTTAAACAATTGAAATATGTGTAACAGAGAACAAAGCTCTGATTCAACACCGGATAACCTTGTACATTTCATACAATATGTATGTGCGTGCATATTTCGGAAAAAAGTGGAGTTATTAACGTAATTTTTTTAAGAGCACTTAGTAAAATAGAATACGATTGTGATGCTGCAAAATAAACACAAAAAATAACTATTTCAAAACATCAAGTTAATTAATTTGTCAGCATTATAATGTATTCAACATTTATCTTAATTTTGATTAGTTTTTAAATCTCTCACAGGCCTGATTGGATTTTAAACAGTAAACCAAAATACCCAATAAACATATAGTTTGTAAAAATGTTTATATTCGAAAACATTTAATTATTGTAAAAAGTGTAACGCCTTGTGATTACTTACTTTATTCACTCTTGATGAACTTATTTTTGGAGACTTGTTCTTGTTTATTTGGAATTTCCAACGATTATTTCAGTGCTTTTTAATTTGTGGGGATGTAATTCTCGGAATTTTCTAATTGGAACCCAAAATAACGATATTTAACTGCATAACGATTATTGTCGATTTAAGCTTAATTTAAATTTTTCAGCAGTGATCGTAAGAGTATTCTCAATCCACAAACTTGTTAGTAGATATTTAGTATCTTCCTAGAAAATTGCTAACTAAAAATTGTACGACTACTAAGCACGACGGTATCCCATGTTATTGATCTCGTAATTCAATTAGCTTTAATATAAGCAAATTTAAACAAACAAAGTTGTTTTAATTGGGACATAACAATTTTGTTATTTAATAAAAGTACACCATTAATACACCTTTTTTTTTAAATATCAATTTACGGCTAATTTCATTTTCGTTCATAATAATCGTTTAACCAGACAAGTCTTGTGTATGCATACTTTGGTGAATGAATTCAACATGAAGTCAACATTGTAGCAAATTTGCAAGATCAAATAAACTTAAGAATTGAAGCCCCTTGATCATTTGAAGCGCCAAAACTTCTTCAATCGGGTTCTAAAAAAGTTATAAAAATACCCTGAATTAAAATGTTTTGGTCTTATTGAATAATTCTTTTACATGTATGACAATTAAAAACTCATACATACATATCCTTATTAGGGTTACGTCCTTTATAAGGAAATTAAAATTAAAAATAATATTCGACCATTCAAAATAAAATAACCTTTTGATACACAAACACCTATATTATTATACACATGACTTCTTTGTCCACATCTGGATGACGAGATCTGTCCAAGCTCGTTCGTTTAATATATCGTAACTAAATTATTACAGACGGTGTGGGGTAACGTAAGTGTATCATTTTTATTTGCGATATGCAGGTACTATTATGGCAAGTTATGAATTCATAAAAAAATTAAACTCGAGATTTTGACCAGACTTCACATTAGATGATAGGGTAGAAGAAAATGTGGGTCCCGTAATTGTGTGTGTCTGTCTGTTCGACTGCAGCCTAGGCTACTCTTCAACTGGGTAGGTAGCATTAGAGTTGTGCAGTTTGTGAACGAACTAGTTGACTTTATTGAACTAGTGAACTTGAAGTTCACACCTCAAGTTGCATAGTTCATTGCACTTTTCCAGTCAATCTGACGTATGCTTGAATTTGACCAATTGACAAAACTCGATTAGGTTGAAATGATGATTTTCCCACACATTTTTTTTTTCTTTTTTTTAAGAACAAGTAACTATGTTTTTTTTTTCAAAAATTGTTCCACAGATGTGAGAAAAATTCAAAAAATTTAATTTGGTAATGGCTAAAAGTAAAAAAAAATTTCCGAAAACGGTTATTATGCTAAAGCTCAAATTTCATTTTTTTATATATAGAAAAATTTTCAAAATAATTTATTTCAAAACTCAACATTTCGGAAACCACCTCGATTTTCTTTAAATTTGGGCGAAAATGTTTTTATTTAATATAGCAACAACAGTACAACATCATGCAAATGTTGAAAAATGGTTTTCGAAAACCGAATTTTTCTCGAAAACGATCTATAATTTGATAAAAATTTGAAATTAAACCATAGAAAAAATAAATTTTTTTCCAAAAATGTATATTTGATTGAAAAATAGCATTCTTTTCTAAGCTACAACTACTTAAGGAGTTTTTTTTTTTTTTGAATCTAATGGTTATGAACATTTCTCTCTTACAATATTCATTTTTAAACTCTAGCAGCCAAATTAATAAACGTGGAATAACGAAGGGTTAGGCCTTATTCCGTGGATGTTATTAGTAAAACGAAATTTCTACTAATTGACGTTAACTCATTTAATACACTGAAGAAGGTGGTTTACCGAAAAAATAAGAACCAGACGTCTCAAATTTATTCTGAAATAAAAAAAAATGTTCGTCAAGACTGCAAATTTAATTTTGAAAATATATAATAATGTCTACTAGATTAATCGGCTTCTTAAACTATTTTCAATTATTGGACAATCAGCCATCATCGACAAGAAAAAGGAAAATATACAAAACCAGATATGATCCAATGTAAGTACTTAGTGAGGAGGATTTTAGGAAGAAATATAGTTTTTCCAAGGAAAATATCGGGAAACTCATAGCAATTATTATTGAAGATGGCTTAAATGGGGATACAAGAGCTGGAAATATTTCTGTGGATTTGAAATGTATGGCTTCCATAAGATAAGAATAAGATCCTTATTCATGATATGATATTCACGGCTTTAATCCTACACGTGTAGCAGAAGCATTTGCTTAGAAAGAAATGCAGTTAATAAAACGGCGTAGAATAATTCCCGAACAGCAACCATGCAACCCGAAAAAACATGCCTGGATTTCCAAACGTCATTGGTGTAATTGACTGCAACCAAATAAGAATAAAAAAAAAACAGGGAGGATATAACAAAATAATATGTCAATAGAGAAGGATACTACTCCAAATGTGCATTTTAAAAGAGTTTATTAATTTTGATTTCATTTGATGATGAACGTGATTTAAGCACACGCATTTGAATACTAAATTCTTAGTTATTTCCATATCTATCTTTCAGTTTTTCTGCATTAATTTTTCCCCGGTTTTGAACCAAAATAAAAAAAAACATCATTTGTTTATTGATTCTGAGAAAAGGTTTTAGTTGCTGAAATTATTGTGTTTTCAAAATTAGACAAAATTAATTCGGATGATAATATGTATGTTCAAAGCTTTTATGACATAGTTTTTGCTGCTCATAAAACAAAATATGAGAGGAAAAGCTTCATCATTTATGATACATTGAAAAGTAAATAACTGACGCATTATCTATGGATGGTACAACTTCTGACGCATTATGGATGCCACACTTTATATTGCGATAGTAAATCTTAATTTTGTTTGTTCCCCAAAAATTGTTGGTTATTCATTTCTTTGTTAGCAAGAGGAAATTATTCACCTTCTCTTTCAATTAGTTTTAAATGATCCGGCACGTAAGCTTCATTGATAATTCGCACTCTTTATGCTTATTGGGTCTTACTCTTTTTATTTTTTTGTTTTTGGTTTACATTAATGGGTAAGTAAACACGACACTTATCGTTCAATTAATATATTAACGGGAGCATTATCCGTATTATTGGCAAGTTCTCTTACCACTGCATTGGCTTTATACACATATTCCTTAAAGGGGTAAATCGTATGATGTCGGTGCCGCGTTAAATAACCATGTTCTAAAATCGCCCATGCAAATTGTTCATTAAGGCACGTGCTGTATGGCACGTAGCACCACGCCGCGCCCGCCCTGTTGAAACTTATGTCGTGCGTTGATGTTTTTATCATCGGATCCGGGCCGCGTATTGCCAAACTGTATATCAGTACAGAGCTCCGACGCTCTATAATAGACTACAGAATGCTCATTCAAATTAAGAGCATACTATATACTGTGTCAGATCAAAAGCAGATTTTTCTGTGTTGGTATACATTTTGCTCAGGAAACTAAGAGCAAAGTATACCTGTGATTACAGAGCCATCGTTCACGTTGGTGTGGTTATTGTGTGTGGTGTGTGGTGCCGTGACATAAGGCCAAGTGATAAAAGGCCAAATTTGTTTGTAACTTAAGGCCAAACATAAAATGTTTTGTCTTGAGCAACAGTACCTTGTGTTGACACCTTCGCGGGTTTTCAGGATTTTAACTCCCTTTTCGGGGCTCACACCCGCTCACGCAACTCCGTTGCTCCGCTTAGGGTATGTTCAGTCGCCAGGCAGGCGCCTGTAGCAACAGTTTTCCTGAGCAGCAGTACATAACTGTTAGTTGTTTACTCCAATTAATGTAGAATACAAAACTGTTGCTACAGGCGCCTGCACGGCGACTGAACATACCCTAAGCGGAGCAACGGAGTTGCGTGAGCGGGTGTGAGCCCCGAAAAGGGAGTTAAAATCCTGAAAACCCGCGAAGGTGTCAACACAAGGTACTGTTGCTCAAGACAAAACATTTTATGTTTGGCCTTAAGTCACAAACAAATTTGGCCTTTTGTCACTTGGCCTTATGTCACGGCACCACACACCACACACAATAACCACACCAACGTGAACGATGGCTCTATAATCACAGGTATTTTGCTCGATCTGAAATAGTATATAGTTTGCTTCAGCTTTTTTAATATTTTACAAACAAACTGCATGTGACCACAGAGCGCTCTGTGGTAGCATACAGTTTGCTCTACAATACTTTCAAATTCGGTGAGCAGAAAATGGCTGAGCACAGACTAAGGAGATCTGTGCTGATATACAGTTTGGCAATACGCGTCCTGGCCAACTTCCTTTTCAAAAAAGTAGGGAAGGGACCGATAGTGGTGGCACTAAAATATACACCAAATGGTGACTTTCTTTGGATGCAATGCAATTTGGTGGACCTCGTCTGGACTATGATCGTCCCAAATTGGACAATTTTGCTTGTTAATGAAATCTTTTATACAGAAATCGTCCTCGTCGCTGAATATTATTTTTCGGCCGAAATTGGGGTCAAAATTTCATGAAACAATTTAATCATTTGCACATGGTGTTAGACGCTTTAACTCTCCACTTTGGCAAGACAGACTTAATAATAATAAATGACACACAATTTGACGATGATTGATGTAGCTTCAACGATAGGTTTGTTCGTTTAACTTTACCCAGGGTTGACCCAGATTTTCTTGACAACCCTGAGAGTTGTCAAAATAAACTGGTGGTTTCGGTTTTCAAAAACACCCAATGGCTGTCAATTGTTTTGTTGACAACTTAAAGTAAGAAACAAATAAATTCTGTATTCTGATAAAACTTTAAATTTCTTATAAAAATAAACAAAAACAATTTGAGTTGTTACTGAATATTTCATCTGATGAGGAGGATGACTACAACAAACATTTGATTGCAATAACATTAACAATAACAAGCAACATGCAAATCGACAAAATAACAACAAAAGAAATACATATGAAATCTCATGTGATGACTTTTGACAGTTTGGTCGTTACCCGAACTCGCACAGCAAAATACCTAGATCTACTTCCGGACGAGTTTAGGGTGACTCCAGGTCTCAAAAACACAAAATTTATTCACCAGGGTGATCTCAGGTTTTTCAAACGAAAAAACGAACAAACCTAATATGACCGCATTCAACTGTCAAAGTTTAAAAATTCCTTTTGGAAAACCCTTTAGATACAGATCCTTTTAAAACCAATGGCGAACGAAATTTTAAACAGTCTATTATTAAGGTTTTAGTATGATACTACTTAGCAATTTGCTAACTTTAAAGTAGTTTACTAACTTATTCTTAATTTTAAACATTTTCTAACTGGTATCGTACTAAAGCAATTTTCTTAATAAATTGCTTCTGAACACACCTAAAACTATGACAGTGACATTTCGTGCAATAAACTAAAGCTAGGTGTACACGATTGGTAGATCTTACAATATTGTCAGATCTGTCAGTGAAAAACATGCTTACAATGTCTTACAATCGTGTAGTCTTACAATTAATTGTCAGAAAATTTGTCTGACAATTAATTGTTAGATCATTGTCTGACAATTAATTGTAAGAAACCTGACAATCATGTGTACGCTAGCTGACAATCGTGTAATCTTCCAATTAATTGTCAGAAAATGTATCTGACAATTAATTGTAAGACGGTAAATTGTAAGGTATTTGATAATCGTGTACACACACAATTTATTGTCAGGCCTGCCAATTTTTATCGTTGTCTGACGTTTCTGACAATGAAGAAATTGTAAGATGTTCGTTTTTTAGCATCATACAATTTTTTCATTGTCAGAAAATTTGCAGCCAAGGTTTAATTGTCAGTTTGCATAACCAACAAAAACTGACAATTAATTGTGTGTGTACACGGTTGGTAGAAAATCTACCAATCTCTTACAATTAATTGGTAGGTATTAAGCCGGTTATCTGAAAATGAATTGTCAGCCAACTTCTGACAATTAATTGTAAGGGATTGGTAGATTTTCTACCAACCGTGTACACACACAACTTAATTGTCAGCTCATTGGTAGATAATTGTCAGACATTGTAAGGTCTTACAATATTGTAAGATCTACCAATCGTGTACACTTAGCTTAAGTAAACAGACTTTTGTGGCGTTTGTAAACAGCAAGATACTAAAAAAATGAAATAGGTATTCGATGATTTTAACTTTAATAAAAGGGAAGAGATTAGAGAAAGTATGATGCTTTATTCGATTAAAATTTGCAAAATCGTTGTTTTAACCTTGTTTCATACTAAAACAGCTTTAACGTTTTACTAATTCAACTAAAATCTTGCGCCTATGCTATTAAAATTTTAAGAGGCTTCCGAATACATAATAATTAAAAAATTCGTAATGTCTTCAAAGATGTATATGCAAATTTTCTGAAAATTCTCTAAAAACCCTTACTAAACTAACTAGTATTGTTTCAATGTACAAAGTTTTATAAAAATCATTAAACCGTTTTGAGAATAAAAGAAGGATTAGTTAAAATGTTCATTAATCTCAAGTAGTCAGTAGCACTTAAGAACGTTGCTATCTCCGAAATTATTAAAATCAAATTACTAAGTTCTTTTAATCAGGTAGCGATAAATTTATATTAATAAACCAAAAGCTTATAACTACAAATCTAAGAAACGCAAATTAAAAGCCTTGAGCTATAACAGTCGCGTATTATTATTTTAAAGGACTATTCACATGAGAGCGACCAAGGACCAACGAATAAAAACACAAATGGGATTTAAAACATATATAAACATAAATTCTTCACAAAAACTCTACAAAAGGCTAGCAATCTAGTATAATTTAATGTTAATTTATAAAAAACTGTGTTGTAATTGCTAAAATGAGAGAAATTTGAGAAAATAAATTGGTCGTAGCAATCATATTGCAATTCGCGACGACCAATTTATTTTCTCAAATTTCTCTCATTTTAGCAATTACAACGCAATTTTTTACAAATAAACATTAAATTATACTAGATTGCTACCCTTTTGTAAAGTTTTTGTGAAGAATCTATGTTCATATATGTTTTAAATCCCATTTGTTTTTTTATTCGTTGGTCGTTGGTCGCTCTCATGTGAATAGTCCTTAAGTTGGTAAAAACTTATTTTTGTCTTAAGTTTTAAGTAGTAAATTAATGTATGAGTACATTTGTGTTTGTACGAAATTGAAAACAATTATAGTGGTCAGTATCCCTGCCTGTCACGCCAGGAGACCGGCGTTCAATTTCCTATCGGGGAGATGATAATGACAATTTTGTTCTTATAGTTTTTATCGTATGGATTCTATTGAAGAAATACCATTATTTCTTTTCGTACACATCAATTTAATTTATTGTTAATAATTATGATAGTGATAGATAAAAATCTTTAAGAAATTTGTTGATAATAACATTGCAAAAAACCTAATGATATCTCATGTTTGAAAAAACTTCAATCAGTTATAAGCTTGATATGTACTGATTTAAAAAAAAAACGCAGATATCGTACATTTTATTTTGCTATTAATAACTTGATTTTTGTAGAAACAACAAAATGAATAATGTTCAGAGTTCTCTACAAGCTACACACGTATGTTGTTGGAGTATAATGAATTTTGTATATCAGTGAATTTCAATTTTGTATAGATCTTATTAAGTGTGTTTCTTTTATATTAAAATAAAAACAAAATGTTGATGGTACAATAATAAAGTGTTAAATATGTAATAAGGAAATATACGTAAGATGAGATTTAGAGGGGTTATTTATGAATTGGAGCCTAACTTCGGACCTACTATTAAATATAAAGGTTCTTTCTTTAGCCGCAATACTAGAATGTGTAATATTTTGCCCTTCTCAATTTTTCCTCCTCATTGTGATGTACAAGCTTTCAAAACCTATGCTCATTGACATCTTCTTGAATTCAATCAATCTATTCATCCATTTTGGAATATATTTTTTCTAGACTAGAAATCCTGAAAAGTTCTCTTAGATCACACGACAACCGGGGGTTTATTATAACTTGTTTTGTTTGCAAGGTTATCCTAGAGGAAAATTGTACTTTAGTTAAATAATAATTCAAGTGGTTTTTGTTTCAAGATATTTACTGATGATCTTTTATAGTTTTTTGAAAACGGGTTCTAAAGATTGGGATAAAACTTCGTAACCTGTATTGCTGTTAATCTAACGACCATCTCCAAAGTGATTGCAATCAACAAAATTCACTAAGGGAAAAACATAAGGACTATTCTGATATGTAGCACTTGTAGTTTTAGATTTCTACTTATGTAAGTTATGAGGTACAAAAGTTATAATAAATACATATTCATAATCTAAAATGGAATTATTGTTTTTTAAAAATTTCTCCATGAAGCTCTTTTTTTCCTGTAATTTAAGAACAAACACACATTTTGAAAGCATGAACCCATTCTTCAGGCGTCGAAAAACTTTGACCTTGCATTTAATTTATGATCTGCGAGAATAAGAAGAAATAATTGAGTTCCAAAATTGGACTGTACTGCGGACTCATCAGTTCGATGTTTTGAATGCTCAAAAATGCACGTATTTGAACCGATTTCTGACAGCTTGCATTAGATTCGGCAATTGTTTTTGCATTGTTTTTCTGATCACTTCTGGAAAATAAAGTGTGGTGTACCATTCAGAATTGACCGTTTACGGTGTTATTAAGGTGACGTCATGTCAAATTATTCCGAAGGCAGAGGTGACTACAGTCTTGTGCAAATTAATTGGGACAAGCAGATTTTTGAACATTTTTTTATTAATTTTAAATAATGTTTATAAATAAGGATATAAATATGAAATTAGTAATTTATATGCCCATAGATTCTCAATCGGTTTGAGATTAGGTGAGTTGCCAGGCCACTCCAGCACCTTAATATTTTTCTCCGCGAAGAATTGCTTCATTTTTTTGAACGTGTGACACGGAGCAAGATCTTGCTGAAAAATGGTTTCCTGCATCGAAGTTCTTCTTTGGATAGTGGGAAGGAGCATATGCGTTAGGACATCCGCGTACTTGGAGCTGTTCATCATGCCTTCGATGGGCTTTAAGCTTCCAGACCCTCAGAAGTGAAACAACCCCAAAACATAACCTTTGGCGGGTGTTTAGGGGCTTGTCCAGGTCGGAGTTTTTCTTTGTCACTTTTCCTCACGACACTTACCCTGTATCCTTGGACCTCAAATAGCTCTCGTCCGAGAAAATTACTTTTTTCCAGTCCTCTGGAGTCCAATCCTTATGCATTTTGGCCCATATTAATCTTTTTTTGCGCATAGCGTCTGTCAAAAGCTGTTTCTTTAATGGTCTTCGAGCTTTTCGCCCCACTTCAAGAAGACGCCTTCGAACTGTTGATGAATCCACATGTACTCCAGCTGTCTCCAAGTCCCTTTGAAGCTCATCACTTGTCTTTCCAAGATTTATGACGCTGTTTCGGACCAACATTTTGTCGTCATTGGCCGTTGTTTTCCGTTTTCGACCACATTTGCCCTTTCTCCGTGTTTCAACTGATCCCGTTGCCTTGTGCAATGCAATTATCCTACCGACGCTTGATTTTGCTACACCTACAGCAATCGATATCTCTTAAATGGTTTTTCCTGTATGTTCATGTAAAGCGATGACTTTTGGTCTGTTTTTGACCGAGATATAAATCTTTTTCTTGAAGCCGAAATATTGATAAATAGATTACCTAGTAACATGATTTCAAAAATAATGCCAATCTTTCCAAAACCCTTAGAAAAAATGCGACCTACCTTCAAAAAGTCAACAGAAATATTTAGATAAAACTAATTCAGGGAGCACTTACCAAAATAATCAAAAAGTTAACGCAAAAATCAAAACCTTCTACCAAATTCATTTGAAAATTTGTTTGTCCCAATTAATTTGCACAAGACTGTATTTGCTTCGAAATGGTTCGTGCACAACTTTTGTTGGATTTAGCAAACCTAAAAAGAAGCATTTAGCCGATTGTTCTTAAGTTTAAGGTTCGCATGCATAAATACTTGATTCAACGACGATAACAATGTCAAATTTGACATTTTTTACAATAGTGTTGCAATATCCCAAGACTTATGTACATATTTGAAACCTGTACTACTTGTCATTGTAGTATGCTACAAAATCTATTAGTCGGAACCATTATGAGTTGCAGTTTCGTGGAGGCTGTGCTTATCTACAAATCCGCCGAAGATGTCCCCCTTTTCGACGCTCGCATTGAGATCCCAGAACACAACTTTGACAACGTACAGGCTGTGTCCAGCAGGCCATACAACTCCCCCTTAACAGGTTTTGTAGTTTCATCGTTAGTGTTAGTGTCGTGTCCACATATAAGGGTTATGCATTGGAAGGTTGCTTTGATGAAGATCAAAACCAGGCGATCAGATGTCGGCTAAAAAACAATAATTCAACCGATTTCCAACGAATAATTTAAATCAAAACATACATAATGTGCAATCTTTTATGGCAGCTGAAATAAATGTCGCATTTTTCTCTTTTCATCGTATCAGTTATCAGATCTTATCCATCATATCTTTTGCATTTTGGTTATATCTGCCATATAACGCACCCGAGGCTCCTCGTGTCTCTTTCATAACCGATAATTTTACGTGGTTAGAAAGTTAAGCCGATAACACAACTTCTATGTATATGGGGGCCCTTGCTTTGGCGACCAAATAATCATATATCAGTATCCCAAAACTCTATCTAGCTGAAAATTCTCAGCTCTAAATATGTCAGATTACCTCACGTTTCACGTAACGTAAAACACTAAGTAATTCCGCCTTACTGGTACTGAAGAAGACACCGTTGATTCTTTTTTTAAAGAATTCTTCCACTTTTTCGACAGAGCCTTGGTGGGAATAATATACTTTCGTTGAAGTATTGCAGGTCGTGACAACTTACTCCACTTCCACATGTCGACCATGGGAGGCCCTTCTACAGTAACGTGTTCGGCGACCGCTTAGTTCTATGTTTCATTGCAGTAGTCACCGTAAGTCCTTTTACTACTTTAAAGATTACCCGATGGTGGGGAACCCTATTGAATCAATGCAACACCCTGAATAGAGTGTTGACTATCACGCCACCTTGCTCTAAATCTGGGATCGAATCTACCCATTTCACTTAAGAAGTTTTTTCATGGATACTATCTCTTTCGAGAAATGACAAATGAAAATGAAAATGGTGCTCGCAACCAAATTTCGTGCTTTAATAATAAAGAAAAAATGTTTTAATTAATGCAGGGGAATAACTCTTCATATTTGTTAATAAAACTCAAACTCAGGGTTACAAACTCCAACAAAGGGCAACCCAAAAGTTTTAAAAAATCGGCTTCTTATACTGACGATAGAAACATTATATTGCGATAAATCATTAAGCTTTCAGTTAAACTGATGTCTAAATACAAAAACTGAAGCGTTTAACTAAGACTGAAACTGAAACTGATGAAATTCTCATAAACTTTCAGTTCAGTTATCAGTTAAACTGATGTGTAAATACTTTTCAGTTCAGTTGTCAGTTCAGTTGTCATTTCAATTATAGTTTGCGGTGATTTATTAAGCGACAAAACTATAGCTATTGCAATAAACTTTCATCGTCCATTACGCAATGTATTTCCTCTGATTTTCGACTACTCACAAGTAAAATGAAAGCTCAACCGAACACTGGACTGACGTCTAAATACACTGCCTTTTTTAACTGAACTGACAACTGAACTGATAACTGAAGGAACAACTGATCGTCTTAATACACTCCCTTTTTTAACTGAACTGATAACTGAAGGAACAACTGATCGTCTAAAAGGGGCTTAAAGGTTTCAATGAATCAGTTAAATTTTCAGTATTGTAACTCTTTGCTGAGGGTCCGGCGACATGGTTTCCTTTTTTGAAAGGAATCATTCAGAGTGTAAAGGTTGTACTGGGATTTCTATAAAACTAGAAACTTTTGTTGCTGATTGTATTATATCGTATTTACACATGTATATTGGCTAAATCACAACCTCGCTTTCGGTCGGTCCGGCGTTAATGAACGTTTGGTCGTATTTACGATATTATGTGTCAAAATGCTCGACCGTAGCATTTGTAAGGCGAAATTAAGCTTCAAACTACGAGCGTTGACTGACATTTATAAGTGACTTAGATAAGTACCTACTTAATTGAAATTTTTCAACAAATTTCGTTATTGATAAATGTATATAATACTGGGTATTTTAAACTTTGGGCATTCAACATAATTAATTTATAAAACTATTTTTTCAAACAAGAGATGGATATGGCAGATATGGATGATCTTGATGATCTCCTTGACTTTTCTTTGTTCGGCCTTATGAGCTATGCTGGTTATGAGACATGAAAAAACGACGAATTTAATTTAAACAGAGACACTGATGGATTCTTTGCTCTTAATTATGATGCGATGCAAAAGCATGATCCAGAACAATTTTTTAAAATAACCCGAATGACATTCGATATATTGAGAACTTTTATTGAGCCAGAACTAGAAAAGCATTCTTGGAGAAAACCAATTTCTCCTAGGTGTAGACTTTTTTGTACTATGAATACAATCGTTATCCCGAATCATGTTTATTAATTTGTCTGCGAAAGAGCTCATATTTTGTAATTAATTTCTTTTCTTTTTTTAATCAAAACAAAAACAATGAACTATCAAACGCCCGACGAAATAGAAAATAGATCTACTTTTGCTTTGGTCTGGCGTTGGTCTGACGTTTACGATATTACGATATAAACCTCAGGCGTTGCTGAGGTAACATTTCAGATTGCTTCATTATAGTTTATTGTTTTTATATGTAATTTCAAAGCCCGACCGTCTGAACGCGAGATTGTGGTTTGGCTATATTAAATTAATTATAGTTAGAAAATTGAACAAATTGCTGATATACCCCGATCTCGAAAATAAAAGCGAATTTCTTGAATATAAACGCTAATATAGCTTCTTACCCTATTTTACCCTATTTAAAATTTTAAACAATTCCGTATTCATCAACATGTGTTTGTACAGTGGTATTTGTTTATCTTGGCAATCATAAAAGCTTTGGAATGTAAGGTTTTTTCGTGTTATAATATAGCTATATTTTTTTTATTTCCGCGTTTATTTCGCACTTATTATTTTTTTAAGCGATTTATACACGAAAAAATAAGATATTTGTTTACAAAACCTTATATTTTAGGTAACAAACTATTACAAATTGTCATAAATTCATACTTGAGAGATAATTGATAATCTGGCATTCTAAATTCAAAGTTGATCCAAAATTTTATAATTTTGAAAAAGAAAACAATGCACCAACCTATAATAATAGCAATAAGTTTTGCACGGTTAATTAGGTTATAACTATTTCATACAAAATTAAGATTTACAATATTCCACACATATCACAAGTAAATAAAAGATCAACGTAGAATCAAAAGATAGATTTAAACACAAACGAAAAAAAAAATAAAATGCACGACTGGATCGCACGAACTTGCTCTTATGTAAAAGTACTTTGAAATTTAAGATACATTTTATAAATATAAAACATGCATTTAATGAGATAATAATGTTCAAATGCATAAAATTGCCGTCTGGTTTCCGGAAAAGTATGAATTTATGCAAATAAACTTTAAAAAATCGTTTTATTATTCAATAAAATTTTTATATAAGAAATTTCGAATTTTAAGTATTTAATAATATTGGTTTTAGGAAATAATTTCAAAAAATAATCGTTCATAGGTTTTGAAGATATTGATTTAATTTTTTTTTTTAAACCCAATAAATATTTTTTCGAATATTTTTATATACAATATCATTTTAAACTTAAGGGGACTCCTGGTAAAAATTTTGGGTTAAAATCCTCAGAGCCATTAATGAGAAAGTCGAAAATAAAAAAAACGGGTCTATGGCAGGTACCCCTAATAACATTTTGCCCCAAAATTTTTTTTGACCAAAATGTAGTCCATGTCCATAATATCACACTTAATTTTTTTTATCAAAATCGTTAGAGCCGTTTTCGAGATAAATAAGATTTTGCATTACGGGTGTATGGGGGGTACCCTTAGTTTTGGAGCTAAAAAAAAATTTCAATTTCTCCTCTAGGGAATCACCGAAGACTCTTAACTACCGAGATTGAAAGAAATAGGTCCAGTGGTTTAGGCTGTAGTGAGAGGTACAGACATTACAGACACACTGAAACATGTTTTTTGTGTACAAAATTTTCCTAAAATTTTTTATAAAAAAAATTGATATGCAAATTGTTAGTATTTAATAAAATACATTTTAAAACGTATTTTAAAAATTTAATCGTGTATCGGTTTTCAAGATATTGAATTTTCAAAAAAAAAAATTGTATTATTTTTTTAAAAATCCAAAAACTATTTCTTCGAAAAAATTTTTAGATTATATTTTTTCAAATGCAAAGCAGCTCCTGCATAAAAATTTTGGTTAAAATCGTTAGAGCCGTTGGTGAGAAATTCGAAAATCAAAAAAACCGTTCTATGGCAGGTACCCCTAATAACATTTCCCCCCAAATTTTTTTTTCACCAAAATATATTCCATGTCCATAATATCACACCTAATTTTTTTTATCAAAATCGTTAGAGCCGTTTTCGAGATAAATAAGATTTTGCATTACGGGTGTATGGGGGGTACCCTTAGTTTTGGAGCTAAAAAAAAAATTTCAATTTCTCCTCTAGGGAATCACCGAAGACTCTTAACTACCGAGATTGAAAGAAATAGGTCCAGTCTCCAGTGGTTTAGGCTGTAGTGAGAGGTACAGACATTACAGACACACTGAAACATGTTTTTTGTGTACTAAATTTTCCTAAAATTTTTTATAAAAAAAATTGATATGCAAATTGTTAGTATTTAATAAAATACATTTTAAAACGTATTTTAAAAATTTAATCGTGTATCGGTTTTCAAGATATTGAATTTTCAAAAAAAAAATTGTATTATTTTTTTAAAAATCCAAAAACTATTTCTTCGAAAAAATTTTTAGATTATATTTTTTCAAATGCAAAGCAGCTCCTGCATAAAAATTTTGGTTAAAATCGTTAGAGCCGTTGGTGAGAAATTCGAAAATCAAAAAAACCGTTCTATGGCAGGTACCCCTAATAACATTTCCCCCCAAATTTTTTTTTCACCAAAATATATTCCATGTCCATAATATCACACCTAATTTTTTTTATCAAAATCGTTAGAGCCGTTTTCGAGATAAATAAGATTTTGCATTACGGGTGTATGGGGGGTACCCTTAGTTTTGGAGCTAAAAAAAAAATTTCAATTTTTCCTCTAGGGAATCACCGAAGACCCTTAACTACCGAGTTTGAAGAAAATACCTCCGGTAGTTTAGGCTGTAGTTCGAGGTACAGACATACAGACATACAGACATACAGACATACAGACATACAGACATACAGACATACAGACATACAGACATACAGACATACAGACATACAGACAGACAGACGGAATTGTCGGACCCACTTTTTTCGTCTTCGCTATCATCGTAATGTCAACTTTGATCAAAATCTCGAGTTCGATTTTTTTTCCAAATGCAGAATTTGCCCTATAGTACCTACATATATGGCAAGTAAAAATACTATAGAGTATAAACCGAACCCTAAAGCAAACAAAGCTCATTAGCTCTAAAATATATACCAGCTGAATAAATACTGGTTAAAATAACAGTGCACATTCTTAATACTGAACAACGGCTTATATTGATAATTAAATTTAGGATTAAGAATAATCTACGTATTACGTTTGTGCAGCTCGCATATGACTCCTACAAAACTAAACAGCCTACATGAGCTTACATTAAATTAAACAAAAAAAAAACTGTTTTGAATTTTAAGTTTAATTTAAGCAATAAGATGAGTATGGCCATGGAGGAGAAAGTCGATCCCAAACATCAACATCAACATCAGGGAATAAAACTGGAAAATCAAAAAGACCCAGAAGCCTCAGAAGCTGAAGTCCGAGAACATACGACCTCGTAAGTTGTTACTGTAATTCTAAAAGAAATTATTTGACACCATCATTATGTAGGTACTTTGAAACGGCTTCTCATCTATTCAAGGGCAGCGTCGGAGCTGGTTTATTTGCAATGGGCGACGCTTTCAAAAATGGCGGGCTTATTGGAGCCTCGATCCTTTTGCCTATTATTGCTGTAATATGTGTGCATTGTGAGCATATGCTTATTAGAGCGTCCAAACGAGCTGTTTTGGCCACAAAAGGTGCTACATTTTACGATTATCCAGATACTGTAGAGAAAAGTTTTGAGTTGGGCCCGAAAAGCTTCCGCTTTTTATCAAAATTTATGCGTCTCGTCGTAGAGATGTTTCTTTGTGTTACACAATTCGGTTTCTGTTCTATTTACTTTGTGTTCATTGCCGAGAACCTTCTGCAGGTGTTCAAGCAAAATGGAGTCCACCTGGATTTTAATATGTCGATGACAATAGCCCTGGGGGCCGTTCTTATACCCTCGTTAATAACAAACCTCAAGTACCTAGCTCCTATATCGATGTTGGCAAGTGTCTCTTTGATTGTTGGCATAACCTCTACTTTGATATTCGCCATGATAGACGGACTTCCACCACCAACTGAACGTAACTTAGTGACAGACGGCTCGAAGTTGTCTCTGTTTTTTGGAACTGCGATATTTTCCTTCGAAGGCGTTGCACTTATTCTACCACTTCGCAATGCCATGAAAAAACCGGACGGCTTTAATAGCCGATTTGGAGTGTTGAATGTTACGTTGGTTCTAATAACAGCACTTTTTATTTTTACCGGATTTATGGGCTACTTGAAATGGGGTGAAGCTGTTCAAGGGAGTTTGACTCTGAATTTGGATGTAACTGATTGGTAAGTGAAGAAATAAGTAGTAATTTTATAGAGAGGTTTTAATGTTTGTTTATTTTAAGGAAAGCACAAGCGGTTAAAGTGATAGCAGCTCTTGGAGTATTTTTTGGATATCCACTACAATTTTACATAATGATACAAATCATGTGGCCCGGAATTAGGGATTCCATGAATTGTAATCAACGACCCTTGATAAGCGAGCTCTTTTTCAGAACCATTATGATCTTATTGACATGTAAGTAAATTAGGTTTGGAAATAATGTACACACATACATATGTATCTAACATACGTGTATGTGTGGACATAGCGAGTTGATCTTGTAAATCAAACTCTGATCTGAAAATTTTAAGATAATTCCTTTAATTTTGAACTTATGGGATCTGCCTATTGCTTAAGAAAAAATATGGCCAAGGGAAGATCAATTTGGTAGGTGAAAATTAAGCAGCAATGTGCCCCAATACCAGTGCTTTTGAAAAAGCTCTGACATAAGGCCTTAACTAAAATACAAAATGGACAGAGTATAGTGCGTAGATCGCGTTAAATTTTAACTCCCATACAATATTCTCTCCAAAGTTTAGCTAAACTTAAATTTAGCGAAACATTTAAGTCGATAGATGCGCATCTCCAGATAAAAAAAAAAATTAGTTTAGAACTGTACATTACATTATCTGTCAATATTAATCATCGCAAGAAATAACTGCCCGAATTGAGCTAAATTTTGACTTTTTTCGTTCTTCTTTAAGTTTATGCGATCTTTACTCTTTGAAAATGAAAATCGAAAATGGCAAATCTTTAGGAACCCAAGATTCGTCACAGAAAGAATACATTTCATTTTATTTTTTTTTTTTCACTTAAAAACAAAATCTTAAGAATATCTGTTTGAATAATGTCGATTTCCATTACACACTAGGGATTTCGATCCACAATTTTTTTCTTTTGGTGTGCGTATTTCGTATACATGTGCATGTACATGATCTCTGTCAAAAAAAAAAAAACGATTTTTTTGGTGTGAAAGAACGTAAAGTCTGTCGATATATCGAAATCTTCACACAGAAATTGATTTCTCATATGTAAAGGAAATCGACATAAAATTTCTTTTCAGGGAACAGATATGACATCTTCACAGCTTTTGACATATTCTATACGAATAGAACTTACATATGTATGTCAAAATCTAGCTAGAATTTTAGTTTGTGTTTGGAGAGAAATGTGGAAGCTAAAATTTAACGCGATCTGCGTACTAGAGTTAGTACATAATGTGTATGCATACAATAAATATAATTAGATAAATACAGTACCAAGCCGACTACTCACTATAAGTAAAGCTGGTTAGATTGGTTCTAAGAAAATCGTTAAAGTGCTTTTAAAAAAAAATTGTGAGTGCATCAAGAGCGGATTTCAAAAAGATATCAACGGCTTTTGTAAGAAACAACCAGTTCCATAGATACACTACAAAACACTTTCAATGATCACATGTTTGATATCTTTTTGGAATCTGCTCTTAATGCTTTAAAATCAAGCATCAAAATCTTTAAAAAAAGAAGCAGTATTGGAAAAATCACTCGTAGAATACACTCCTCCAAATACTCAATAAGGTAGTCCTCTAAAAGTGACATTGTTGTTTTCAAACTTTTGAACTACAAATATGTATGTAGTTTTAAACACAATAGCCGCGTTTTTTCGTAAGTCCACATAGATTTGTAGTAAAAAAACCTCATCGGGACTTAGGAGCTTTTTTCCAAATAGCTGGAAGCACTGTGAACGCTATGGCATTTGTCAACTTTATTGGCGACTAGCATCAACCAGCTCCAGCATCCAAAAAACTTCACTTTTGACTTCTCTGAACAAATTACCGATAACATATAGATAATATTATTTTGTCATCACCGTTTTTATCGGGTTTTAGATTATCTCGAAAATTATCTGGTCTTAGCTAAACTCTGTATAGACTTAAGTAGTTGTTGTATTTGCATGTAAAGCGCTTAGTCCCGATGTCGTTTTTTCTACAATTCCTTATGGACTTCCAAAAAACACGCTTAATAAGGGTATTCATGTAAAATCGGAAAATCCTGATAAACCTCGGAAACCAGATAATTTTATCTCTGCAGAAACGAGCTGTCAAAATTTGTATGGGAAAAACTTTCTGCAAATCTGATAAAATTATCTCACGAATTTGATGTGGAAAGTGAAGAAATAAACCTGATAAAAAAAATAAAATTAATATGGATTCTGACTTTTAATTTGACATTTCACAAAATATTTCCCAAATTTACGCTAGTATTCTTTAGGGGGTGTTCATGAAAACATGTTGCGGAAAATTATATCTCTACAAAGCGGAAAATTATCTCGTTTCATGAATACTTCAAGGGCTGTCAAGTTTTTTTCTGCAAAATAACGTTTCGATCATTCTTTTTCCTGGCAAAACTGAGTGGAGACTTTTTTTTACATTTTAACTTACAGCGGTGTACAAAAGTATCATTTTGCGCTATTATTTCAAAAGTTAAATATCGTAAGAAAAAGAGAGCACCACCGGAATCCGATAAGTAACGTAAAGTTTCTTAGATTTGTTTTTAAACAGGGACGTTACTTGATGCAACATTAAATTTTTCCATCTTCATTCAAACAGAGATGTTATCTGATACGAAATACCACAACTATATTAAAACATTTTCCGGAGGGGATTTGTTTAAAACATTGAGTGAACCTTCATTGGCATTTGACAATAGTTGTTTTAGTCTTTTTTACATATTGGCGAGTTAGAGGTGAAGAAATGTTGAAGGAATGTTCTAACTATCAAAATAAAGAAAGTACTAAAATCGAGATTTCAATCCATTGACACCATAGGCGAACTTTTTTTGAGGCGCCTCAAAGTTTCCAATGTAAACACGATGTAGTAAGTAAGCAATTTTCCCAATGTAAATAGCATCTTAGATTCAATCTTTTGTAAGGTAACATGCTATACGGAACGTGTAACCGTAACGGGGTACACGTGTTACGTATTTTTAATTTACTCTACTGCCGGCATAGATGTTTACCCATCAAAAACACAAGTTCTTACGTACAAAATTTTAAAAATATTTTTAAGAAAACAATCAGTTTCACCAATTTTCAGTTCCTGTTATCGAACAAATAAATTAAATTTCAAACAAAAATCATCTGCCCGTATTTGGAGTATCGAATTTTTAAAAGCAAACATTTCATTTAAACTAAAAAATATACCTACGTACGCATAGTTTTTAAAACTCATTTACTTTTATATAAAAAAAATTGACGAAACTCAGCTGTATCGTTATTGAAAAAATGGAAAATAAAAAAATGCTTCTATGGTCAAAAGCTAGCTTTCAGTAGAACAGTTTTTTATTTTCCTAAGCTTTTTCCAAGCTTAAGCTTAAGGAAAATTAAAAAAAAAAAAACGACTGTACGCGAACCCTTCGTAATGTAAAATTTGATAAAAATCTCTCAATCTCTAATCCTTAAAGGGATTTTGACTACCTTTAAAGTTTCTGAGCACAGTGCGAGCGCTTTAGAAAGTTGGAGAGAATTCAAAAGGAGATACCGGTGCGCATTGGTTTTGAATCTCTGAATATTGTAATAAGATGGAAATTTTGAGCCGGGTACAGCTCTCGACACAAAACACAAGTTCATAAAACAAAAATAAACATTGCCCTTAAAATGGAGGATTTTTAACAAATAATTTGTTCTATCATACATAACCTATCTTTGTTTAAAAAATATTTATGTGTTTATCTTTTCAGTTGCCGTTGCTTTGATTGTTCCTGAACTGGGATTATTCATATCCCTTATTGGAGCTCTTTGTTCTACCTCATTGTCGTTATTAATCCCCGTGATGGTCGATTTTATTGTTCAATACGAAGAAAAAAAATCGATTGGTGCATTTGTGTACCTTAAAAATATATTAATTTTGATTGTTGCTGCTTTAGGAATTGGAACTGGAACCTATCAAAGTATAACGCAAATTATTAAAGAATTCAAATTGTGATAATGTTTGAGTACATAATTCTAAATTATGAGGATTGAATGATATTGTATACTGAATTTTACCCACTGTTACTTTGTAAATGTTTATATATTAAGTAAAACAAATGATTGTTAATTGTATTTTATTGTAAGATATTAGGGTCTTATTGTTATTTTGTAAATATTATTACGTTAGTTAAAATTGATTAAAACACTATTGTATTGTACATTAAAATGCCAAAACAAGTAAACTAAATAAATTTAGATTCATGACATGGTGCTCTTGGTTTTAATTGCTCTTAATATTGTAAACACATTGCGAATGTTAAGTACTTTAATAAGACAAGAAATTAAAGTGCGTTTCGAATTTGCAAAAATAGATCAAAGGTAATGCATTTGAAATTCGTGTTGTTCGGGTAAATGAAGAATCTTTCTAATAACTTTTGATAGAGACCCTTAAATATCTAACAGCAATGGAACCAATCATTACATCTTTTTGGAAAAAGTTAGGTTATTGCATTTGATAGTGTTTGACATCAAGCTCTCTTTCAGAAAATGAGTGCATTTGGTATTGATAAATCTGTTTTTCGTTGGATTAGTAACTATTTTTCGAACCGCTCAATACAAACTATGTTGAAAGGTCTTAAGTCTGAAATTCATAAAATAAATGCTGGTGTGCCACAGGGCTCCGTTTTGACTCCAACTCTATTTCTCATATTCATCAATGATTTTTTTTCTGAAATTTTTAATCTGTAAAATTGTTTTGCTGACGACAGTATGTACTCTCATCAGCTTCTCATATTCGATACCAGGAGCACATCCTTTTTCTTCGTATGTGGATTGAGAATGGCATAGTAGTGATAGTATTGTTGAATGGGGATCGAAATACCACACAAGCAGCACCTGCATTGAGGAAACAGAACGGGTCTCAGTTCTCAGTATGCGGAATAACTGCATATTCGAAGTTCGCCTGAGTCAGTGTATATAATAATTATAATTTTTAGAGTTTAAGTCATTTTATAAGTTAGGCCCCCTATGTGCCAACAAATTTCTACCCTATATATGTATATTATCCTCAAGTTTCACAATTGTATATATTAAGTTCAATAAAAAACCTTGAAACCTCGAAGTTCGCCTAAAATGTTGCTAAGTGCTTAGGATTTCTCCGACGATGCGGGAAATATATTCGTCCAAAACTTGAGTATTATTCCCATATTTGGGTAGGTGCTCCAATATCCCGCTTACGTCTCTTGTATTTTATGCAAAATACAAAGAGCCTTAAAATTGATAAGCAATAGAACCTTAAAAGACATATTTGAATCTTCATTTAGTAGCAATACACGAATGTTGAATGCTTTACCCGGGTCAATAAGCGGTAGCACTCTGTGCTCAAAAATTTTGAGTGTAGAAAAAAACCCTTAAGTGCGCGCAAAGTAAATAAAATTGAAACTGTCCTGTCCCTTTCCGTTTTTGCCAAAATAATCTTACTTTTTTTCTTTAACTAGGTATTTTTGCACCTGAAATTTGAAGATATTATTTGATGTGACTTTGCACTTATATTATGTCTTCCTGGATTGACTTTGCTTTTGCAAATAAGACTTTAACATAATGGCATAATATCGCACAAAATATAGTCCAAACGTTTTCTCCTGAACATTTATATTGGATAGAATTGAACAGGTTTTAAACTTAAATGTCAAAATAGATGTAAACAAATCAACTGACAAATAAAATATTGAAAAGATGTTTCCTATCAAATAAAGTTAGCAAAAATTAAATCTGCGATGTTCTGCGTGTTGATCAAAAGTGAATGGAAATCGGTTTCCACTTTCAATTGAAATGAAAACTCTTGTCCCATATTTCGTTCTTATTCACTTTGAAGTCACTTTGAACTGTCAAAATTGAATTTCAATAATTCATATTTAATTGTTTTACAAAGTGTGCTGCTACGTATTGAAACGAATTCAATATTTTGAAGGAGAGAAACAATAAAATTAAACGAAATATACTGCGATAACGATTCTGAAATAACGTTGCTAAGTTAACATTGTTCTAATAAATACAGTACAGTTTTACATTTTATTTGAAGTTAGTACAGTAGGATTTTATATGAATAACAAATACAACATCCGGAGTAGGATCACTGCCCATAAAAGGAGAAGTGAAATCCTGCTGCGGATAGAGATTTGACGTTTTATTCGAGTATCGGCAGTGATCCTACTGCGGATGTTGCAATTGTTATTCATATAAAATCCTACTGTACTACGGATAACTTTTCCAAAAAAAACACGACAAATAAAAGATTTAACATACCTTCATCGATTCTTTTCTTAATTCATTTCATTAAACCAAATCTGGAAAGATTTTATTATTATTTAACTTTGTGTAAGGTTTACCTTGTGAAAATTAAAATTGAAAACGAGAAATATTTTGGGGCAAAGGGAATATTTTATTGAACTCACCCAAAATCTTGAAAATAAATTCTTTGAAATATTTCAATAAACTTAACGCCGCACCTCCATTAGCAATAGTTATTTCTGGCATTATATCAGACACTATATCTAAAGTTTATATTTCTTTAACTCTGTGGGCAAATTATGTCGTGATTATTCATTCCTCGACATAATCTCACCAGGTAAGTCACGTCGTTTGATTTTAGCGATAAACGCAGTGGAAAAACTGGAAGAGGCAAAACCGGAAGAATACAAAAGGAAGCACAGGTTTTGGGTCAATCCATTTTTGAGCAAAAGCGATTTGCACGACCTTGAAGAACATTTGCTCCAAGACATAATTGAGTAGTCCCACAAGCATGAAAAGTCTCTGAATGTCCTAACTAATTTAAAAAAAATTAATCAAAATACTTACTATCTTCAATGTTTAATTCTTTTAATGTTAATTTTGGCCTGCAAACAACCAAACAGCATTATTATGTACTTCAACAGACAGTAAATGGTAGGAGAATTACATCTTGGGTTCACAGGACATAATTTCTATACGAAGTGAAAACATAACATGAGTTTGTCAATGAAATGAAGGAAAGTTACGTGAAAATGTGGGAATTGATGTCAAGACTCGACGTCTTGTGAGAAATTTGTGTCTAGTGAAGTCACAAGTCACGAAACGTCAAAATTTATATCTGCATTTATTTCTTCTACGAAGACAAGAAATAAATGGAAAAAATTATGTCTAAAAATAACTAAAATCGAGACATAAGGGGGCTCCACAAGAAATATTGGCTACAATACACATTTCTTGCAATCATTTATTTCAAGTGGAGGCTCAGTGTAATTCTCCGATTGATGATTGCACAGTAGCAATATATAAAGTAAAAACGTACCCTTAAAAATAATAGTTAAATTTTCAAATGTTTAATTCGTACTGTATACAACAATGCCCCTCAGTAATAGTTTTGACTAGAGATGTGCCAACCCGTAAATTTTTCAACCCGAGTTAACTCGAGTTGAAATTCAGTTAACTCGAGTTAAGTAACTCGAGTTAAATAACTCGATTTTTAAGAACAAAAATGCATTATTTGAAAAACTTAAAAAAGACAATCATTATAATTAAAATTTTTATTATTTATTCATAACGTGGCAAAAAAAAAGGAAACTTGTTAACAAGCAATAAAAACATGATGTTTTCATTATTGTTCCTTCTATGTAGTGAGCCGTTATGCTTATAAAGCAGCTAAAGCTATAAAATCGATGTCTTTTAGTTTCTCCATTAAAGTCTTTGACTGAAGTATTTCCGCAATTTGCAGCGGTTGAAAATCCAGTACTATAATATTAGGTAAAGCATTATCTCAGACTTTTTGTCAAATTTTTGAAGGCATTAACAATCGCGTTTGCTTTAATATTTAACACTAGCAGGTGATTCTTCTGGATTGGATAGTGTTGGAATCGCAATATTAGCCACTGCTTGGCTTGTTATAGGTTGAACATTCGTTCTTTGGATAATAATGTCATCATTATTATTAACCACCCCTTCGGCAATTTCTAGGAACTCAACTGGGTGTTTTTTTTTTATATGCACATTCAATGTACTTGTGTTCCCTGAATACTTATAAACACTAGAACATTTTTTACATTGAACCTTATTTCCTTCCTCTTTATTAAATATTTCCCACTCCAGAGAACTTTTCCTTGGATCCGGTATGGTTTATTTTTAATTACATATATGTATTTCAAAAAAAGGTAAACACCCACGAGTCACGAAAATCAAAAGCTGGAATAACAGTGATCAACTACATTCAATTCAACACATACTCGTATGATAAAAACAAAAATAAACAACAAGACTACAAAAATCATCTCTAACAGAATTGGCAAAACCCATAAGAGAAAGTAAATCGAAACATACACATAACATTCATCATCTCCAAAGTGTGTATACGAGTTGCGTTACTCGAGTTGCATGAACTCGAGTCAGTTGTAGGTATTCGAGTTAGGTGTATTCGAGTTAGTTGTGTTCGGGTTAGGTGTGGTGAGAAGAGAACTCGGGTTGTTAGACGCTTTCCAACTCGAGTTGACATTATAACTCGAGTTGACTCGAGTTATCTGTAACTCGAGTTGACTCGGGTTAGTAACTCGAGTTGACACATCACTAGTTTTGACTTCTCTTTCTTTTCAAGTAGTCATTTCACTGGTCGCACGTGAAAATACTGTCATATCAAAATAAGCAGAAACAGAAAGCAATACAAATATCCAAGTATAATCGAAATACCCGAAACATTTGTATTTTAATTTTCTTTGTAAAACTTCTACTAAATAATTAAATATGAAGAAAAGGAAATCAAAGGGACCAATTGCACCAAAATATACAGTCAATGACGAAGACATCGAAGGAGCAGAAAATCAAAGTAACTTGGACGAAAACTCTGGCAATGAAAATGAATCCACCAACCAAGGCGGCAGCGGCACTGAGGAAGTTCAAGCAGAACTCAGTGATAGTGACATGGAAATGGAGGAGCCAGCGAAACCAAAGAAAAAACGAAAAAAAGGAATCATCTACGTATCAAATATACCCAAACACATGAATGTTACACGCATTCGAGAAATTCTAGGCGGCTATGGGAAGATTGGTCGAGTTTTCTTGCAACCTGAAAAAATGCCAAGTTTGTCGCCAATGTACTACACATGATTCAAAAATAAATAATTTTATTTTTTTTTGTATATTTACAGCAACTGAAAAACAGAAGAAACGCAAACGCTTATCTCGTCACTTTACCGAAGGTTGGGTAGAGTTCGAAAGCAAACGAACTGCCAAGCAAATAGTCGAATTCCTCAATAATAAGCAAATATCTACGAGAAAAAAATCTCAGTTCTATGATTCATTGTGGAGTATGAAGTACTTGCCACGATTTAAATGGGTCCATCTAACAGAACGTATGAATTACGAACAAGCTGTACATAAGCAAAGATTAATGACGGAAGTATCACAGGCCAGAAAGGAGACTTCGTTCTTCCAAAACAATCTAGATCAAAGTGAATTTATTAAGAAAAAGAACAAGATGAGTAATAAAACATCTTCATAGTTAAGTCAAAAATATTCTATCAGTATTTATTCTATTTATTTTTGTTTCACAAGTTCCTTACAAAAAAGAACAAAAGATGATCAAAATTGTAATCGGAAGTTATTGGTATCTTTTATAATATTTCT
This sequence comes from Philhelius festivus, assembly GCA_963931855.1. NCBI lineage: Eukaryota > Metazoa > Arthropoda > Insecta > Diptera > Syrphidae > Philhelius > Philhelius festivus. The sequence continues at coordinate 75,273,004 of OZ007556.1, read as the reverse complement.
ATTTGAATCTATTTCAGAGGATGCTGACGAAGAAAGAACATTTTTTCATGGGAATAACATTTTTCGAAAGTAACAAAAGTCAGGCTTCGAAATGTACAATTTAAGAAGTACGAGTATATCATAACCCTAAACATTTTCAACTTTTTTTTCTACGACCATTACCATTTTTGTCAAATCTTTTTATTTTAAATAATGGCCCCCCAATATGTAGGACAGTTCTAGTTTCTCGTATTCATTTAGGGCTTTATTCAAAACTATGGTCTGGTTTTTCAATAGTATTTAGCTAGCTTTTTAATCCAAAACAATGGCATTTACATTTCGAGTGCTTTATATAAAGCAGAGCTATTTTCAAGAACTTGGAATTCAATATTTATGAACCCCTTTCTATAATACCAATTAATTTTATTCATTTCCCTTAAGTGTTAATTATACATATGTATTACCAGCTGCTGGAAAAATTTTTGTGGGGTTCTACTGACTTGCAAATATTGAAAAAAGATTCTAGTGAACTACATTCACAAAAAGGAGACACATCTCCAGTTTCACACTGCAGGATTTTGGTTTAAACTTCAGTTCAACAATAAATTTGGTTCCATAATGTCATTTAAACCTTGAATAGAGTTTATTATGTATTTCTTTACACATTTGAATAGAATTTGTTTTAATTTTTTTTTTCTGTCACAGGTCACAGATTGTTTGTTCTTTAATTCACATAGAAAGAGAAAACAATTACCCTTTTTCTGATAGTCGTTTATCTAAAACGCCAGTAAAACGACAAGGCTCTAGAAACAAAAATTGGAGTTTTATTGAAACGATTATCGTTATAATGCTTAGAAAAGTGAAGAACATAGAGAACGCTGACCTTTTCGTATTATTTAAACACCCTGGAGCGTTCTCGTTTTAAAGGCGTTTTATTAAAACGACTACCGGAATAAAGGTGAATTTATTTAAAGTACGTTCAATGGAACTGAAGTTCAGATTAGACTGTAAAACCCGACGAGTTGAACTTCACATTTAAACTCTAGTTCATCTAAAGCATACAATTTTTTTCGCGATGCATTGACTGAAGCTATAAATCTGTTTATTCCTAAAGTTCCAATTAGTAAAAAATTCTAAACAAGTTTGGTTTAATAAAAAATTAAGTAATTTATCAAATAAAAAAAAATAAAGCGTATAAACTATATCGGAATTCCAACAATAATACGTTTTTGCTTAACAACTATTTACGGCTTCATAAGGAATTTTTCGTTCTTAATAAGTTCTTTTATGAAGACTACATTTATAGAACCGAGTCTAATCTTAAGCAAAATAGTAAAAGTTTTTGGAATTTCGTAAAAAATAAGAAATGTTCCAATGGTATCCCAAACTGCATGCAATACTTGGATACCTCATCAAGTGACCTTATGACAGTCTGTAATATGTTTTCAAAATTTTTCCAATCGGTTTATTCACCATCTTATGCAGCTGCAAATTTCACCCCTAATATTCCAATAAATCAAATCAATATCGGTTCCTTATATCTAAGTTACTCTGATGTTGAAAAGGCTCTTGGTAAACTGAATCCGGATAAACAACCTGGCCCCGATGGTATTCCTCCAATAGTGTTAAAAACATGCACTAGGATCTTTTTAGAACCATTAACTCTGCTTTTTAATGAGTCTCTTAATACGGGTCAGTTTTTGAACGATTGGAAAGTATCCTTTATTATTCCTATTCGTATCAATAACTATCGTCCAATAAGTAAGCTTTCAATGATTCCTAAACTCTTTGAAAAACTGATTTATGCAAAGTTATCTTTTTTTGTCAAGGAAATAATTTCTCCATTCCAACATGGATTTGTTTCTGGAAGGTCGATTACTACAAATTTTTCAATTTTATGTAAGGAGATAACTCGTAATCTTGAGGATGGTTATCAATGTGATGTCATCTATACAGATTGGGAGTCACTTAGGTCCACTGCTTTTTCTGCTCCTTATAAATGATATACCCGATATGGACGATATAAAATTGTTTCGTTGCATTAAGGCTCCTATTGATTGTATTTTACTTCAAAATGACCTTAACTCTTTAGCAGACTGGTGTATCTCTAATCAGTTGTTTCTTAAAGTCTCTAGTGTAATTTTTTAACTTTCCGTAGGAATTTTTCTCCTCTTAACTTTATTTATGAAATCGATAGAATTCCATTTCAAATGGTTTTTGAAAAAAAAGATCTTGGCGTTGTCTTCGACCCTAAGCTTACTTTCTCCCTTCATATCGACTTTGTTGTGGCTAAGGCAAATTCTTTACTTGGATTCGTTACACGTAACTCTAAAGAATTTTCCGACCCATACACTCATAGAGCATTAGTATTCGTATGTTAGACCTATTCTCGAGTATTGTTGTGTCATATGGAATCTGTACTATACAATGTACTCTGATCGGATTGAGAGTATCCAAAAACGATTCACCAGAATTGCCATTTGTAGACTTAATTGGAATATTCAAATGCCTTGTTATAGTACAAGATGTAAGCTACTGGGTCTTCAAACTTTAAAAACTCGTAGGAAATTCTTTGAAATTACTTTTATTCGGGATATACTTAAAAACCAGATTGATTGTTCTTTTCTCTTGTCATTTATTAAACTGTATGCTCCTGGGAGGGCTCTGCTCTGTATCTCTTGTCACACACAGAAATGGTTTATTTAAAAAACTAAGCACCAATTAATGAAGTGGTTGAATTACATTATAGCTTTAAATTATCTTTATAATAAAAAATAAATAAATTTGATGGTGCAACAGCTCGTGTAGAGAAGCAAATCCTAGTGACTTACAATTGTCAACCGTTCCTTTTTTGTATAATAAATCATTAGTCTTGTCTTATAAACTATAAGATTCGATATATTTTGATCAATCTAACAAAATTTACAATAGTGTTTTTATGAGAGAATAGTTAGTGACGACGTAATGCGAGTTTCTATAACTTGTAGTTCGAAAAGAAGGAACAGCAACGAAGGATTAGCAATTACTGCGTAAGATGTAGTCCTCAGATGTTGGACTCTGCAAAAAAACACCTCTATAATAATAACTATCTCACAGGCAGAATCTCTGTACGTCTAAAAAGTTCCATAGAATGTGAGAGACGGGAAGAGTAACAAACATTTCTTATGGCGCATCTTTGTACCACAATAAGCTTCTTCATTTTGTTCCAGCACCCAGGAGAATGAAAAATCCTATAGTATACAGTTTCCTTAGTGTTATCAGAACAAAATTTTCTAAGACCATAAAAACTAAGGATTGTTGAAAGACAATATTGAAATATGCTCAGACTAGCTCAAATTTCTATCGATCATAATACCCAAATGTTTAAAACAGGTAACGTTTTCAATTTAAAACATTTGCAGTCGGAAGAAACATTAGCATATATAGAGAACCTTGCACAAATCGACAAGTGGAATACAACATCAATATCTGGAGTCACATTAGAAAGGCAAAAAACATAAGTTTAATTTTGTTGCTTACTGGTCATAAAATGCGTAATAAAGATAACGTTTTATTATTTTTTTTTTGAATGAACGTTACAATAACAAAAATAAAACCCAACGACAATTTGCAGAAAAAGCCCAAAGGTTTTATGATACTTTGTAAAATCTGGAACAGGTAAAATACAAAAAAAAAATTTTTTTTTTTATGTTCTTAAGGCTATGAACAGAACATGATTTTGTGTGGGTTTAGATATTTTTTTTTTATTTTAAGTGTTCACTAAAACAGTTGTTCAAAGTGTCCTCATTGGCTTTGTTAGCATGCTAGACCCTGTTTTTGGATTTCACTGCGAATATATATTGATGATAGCTGCTGCTTTACTTATGATGACACTTCGAGAATACTGTCTTCTAATTCACCTAGATTTGCTATTTCGGTTAAATAAGTAAGTTCTTTCATTCTTCCCCATACAAAGAAATCCAATTCTGTAAGGTTAGGAGATCTTGCAGGCCAGTGAAACGGTCCATTTCTTCCTATCCAACGATTACCTTACTCTTCATCTAACCAATTCTTAACATCTCGACCATATTAGGCTGGGGCGCCATTCTGTTGGAAATATGATGAAGCTTGTTGCATAACTGAAATGTCCTTTAATAGTTCTGGTAAATCATTACGCAAAAACTCCTGATAGTTGGTAGAATTCAGCCTGAGAGGTAGTTTGAAGGGGCCGATTAATTTGTTTGCAATTACGCCTGCTCGCGTTAGCTCGAGTATTTGAAACTGCTCCCGTTCATCGATATGTATTTTCAAATATTTGTAAACTAGGAAATCGTTGGTTTGGATAAAAAGCTCGAGGTGAAGTTCCTTTGCGCAGCACTTAAAAGAAAATAATGTCCTCGTATTCTTGGTTTGTAAATCTAGACATTTACACCAGGGTTTCTAATCAATCAACTGGCGTTAAAAAATAAATTGATGAATTAATTTCGTTTTCTTATCTGTCGTAACATTTTTGGTAAATTTTCTAAATAGGCCTAATTCTTTTTGGGAGTAACTCAAATAAACGAGCACGTTTTTTATTGTCAACTGTTGTTAGAAACGTATACAAAATCAGAAAACCGTTTTTACCTACTGCAAGGTTCTCCCAAAAAAAAGTCTTTTTTTAATTTTACACATTTCAGGTTTTCCCCAAGTATCATAAAATCTATGGTTTTTTCCGCAAACTTGTCATTAAGTTCTATTTTTATTATTGTTACGTTCATTCAAAAAAAAAAAAAACAGTAAAGCGTTATGTTTATTACGCATTTTTTTTCTATTGAAAATTGAGCTCAAAGTCAAAAAATGGATATCTCAAGACCGAGATAAGATATAAAATTTTTTTAAACGCAATTTCAAAGGCTGGAATTTCTTCTTTGAATAAAGGCCTAAATGCTAAGCCTAAATGGATAACCCCGTAGTGTAAAAAGATTTAGAATATACCCAAGAACCACGCCCTAAAATATTATATTATTAATTAAAAGGACACCCTGTATATGTATAGTAAAATATTGACGAAAAACAGCACAAATTAGAGCCACTTTTTCCATATCGATGATATAAAGGAAAAAAGAATCACTCCTTGAATTGTTTCTTGGAAACTCCAGTGGCCACTGTTAAGAGAACAGTCTCTTTGTTGTTAACTGACGTTTTTTAATTCTTTTATATACAAATGTTTTAAACCACTTTTTTTATAATCTACCCGCGCTCAAGGGATTATGATTACTCTTTAAATGTTTCAACATAGCGCGGGCGTGATGTTAATGAAGAGAAAGAAGGATAGGAAAGATGTAAGTTATTGTGTTTTCGATGGCGTACTTTTCTTATTTGTTTAATAAGATGACATGATTAACAGTTTCAATGGTTCATTTAATTTCTAAGAAAACATCTGTAACAGAATTTTGACTGTCGATTTCTTTATTTCAGTAACTTAACAGAAAACTAAAAAAATTAAATAAAATCCACAGAGCCGTTTAAGCTGACAGACACAATCGTTCGTCTTCTCTATCATCGTAATGTCAGATCTGATCTAAATCTCGAGTTCGTTTTTTTACAAATGAATTACTCTATTTTACATATGTGTTGTATGTTTTTACTCAATCGTATGGTAAGTTTTTGATTTAATAACGGAAAAAAGCATATTATATAGATCGATAGAAAAGTAGATAATAAAATTCCGTAATAAAAATCTAAAACCAGTGAAACAGCTTTCATGAGTAATATAAATTATTGTTACTGAGCTAGGTAAGTAAATAAATTCCATCACAGTCTTTCTATTGGCATTCATTGGACGTGCTTAAGTTGAACATTGGCCCCATTATAACTTAAAGACGAATTAACAAAAATATTGTCGAATATTCAATATAATATTCTATATAAGACTTGCTAAAATATTTTGTTGTAAAATGAAATTCGAACCAGTTATTAAAGGAAACCCAAACACCAGCTTTATTAAATTGGTGACTTTTCTCCAGCCACTATCACCTCAGAAATTGCATTTTTAATGAGGATATGTACCCAAACAGATCATTAAGAAAAAGCCAATGAAAATTGGAATTTTATCACATTCTTTTGACTAAATGTACCAAACCATAATTTTCATGTATGTTTATCTCAAATCACGAACAAAAGAATTCCAAACTTTTTTTGTAAAATTACATAAGCTATAACTTTCACCTTCAAATTAAAAAAAAAGTTTTCAATAAATTTAAATAAAAAAAAAATGAATTTCACCCCTAGAAAACTATACCCCTGCCCTGTTCCAAATTTAGGGTGATTTTTAAGAAATAAGACATACAAATAAAACTCTACCAAAATTCAACTTTGACGGAATTTTTTGAAGTTATGTCATTTGTTTCTTATTTTCCTGGGTTTGGAATTTGTTTCAAGAGAATATTTAATTTAACTGTATTCTACATACTTAATTACTTAATATTTTTTCTAGTGAGTTCTTTCTTTCAGTGGTCTGATTATGATTAAGGAATTCTCACTGTCTCATTCAGCTTATTTAATGGAACTTATTTCGTCTAAGAAAAAAATCATACTAATCTTCTAGTGATAAAAATTACTTTCGAAGTCATTTTGATAGAATTGTTATATTTTGAATCAAACATTTTCTGTGGTAAATGGTATAACGTGTTAGTTAAAACACGGATAAACAACATTGGACTTTTTTAACACCACTTTTCACTTTTGTGATTTTTCAATATTGAAGCAGCTACACAAATCTGTTTCAAACATTTTTTCTTGGAGATTTAATTATTTTTCAAGAAAATCTGCAGAATTTTTTCACTTTTACGCGGCTTTTAAGCTTTCGTTCTGGGTTTTTCTCGCTGAAGACTTAAACATCTAACGAATTCTCATTTAATTAGGTGTATGGAATGTCGTCTCATTCAATTAACTTATCGAAAATTTCGTCGAGCTCCTTCACTGTAATTTAGACTTCTTCCTGGTCGTCACTCATATATTCTATATTTTTGTTTGGTTCTTTTCATAAAGATTGCACCTTCCGTTATTTTGGAACAGGGAAGCAATCCAAAACGTGGGCAAACAAAATGACCTTCCACAGTTTTTATAATAGACTCTTGCAATTCTGAGAACATAAACTCACTAACGGGGTTGTCACTAGTTAATTTTTTGGATTATACATATGCTTTCCGACATCTTTCTAATACATTTTTTTATCATAACTGAAAAGTAATCGCCTTTTCCATTCAAACTCGCACTTAGGAAGTGGCCCAATGCTATTTAAATCATTCTGGATTAATTTCTGAATGTTGGGAACTTATTCTTTACTTTGCATTTTGAATACCCTATAGCAATATGAGGATATTTTTCATAATTGCTTACAAGAACATCAAGGTACCTCTTATTCGTTGCATTAGCCCTACGAAAAAAAATGTTTTTACCTCATATTTTACCATTTTAATAAACATATCTTTACATTTTCCGCGCTGTTCCCCAGCAACTTACTCACCGACACTTTTGAGGTAAAATAATAATAAAGTTCCCAGGGAAAGATCAGTCACGATAGCTTCTTCGCGAAGGGAAACTTTTTTCTTTCCTTCGAATATGATTCACGAAACCAAATCTCCCTTAATGGGAAAAAGCTCAGTGGAAATTTCTTTCGCGAAAGAGCTCATTATTTAGTCAAGTGAAATGGATTTGCGAAATTTATAAAATCAAATCTGTTACAAGCTACGACGCTCTTCATAAAAAATCGGACGTTGATATAGCTTTCTGGTATCAGAAAATAAGCTCTGGCTTACTTTTTTTGTAGCTCCCCTACAAGTCGGCTATTTAACACCAGTTCTTCAATATTTCAGCAGCTCAAGTGTCTACACCAAAGTTATCTAATAAGATTCATAAGGTTACCCATGTCTCCAAAACTCGATAATTTATTAAAAGATTCATTTTGGTTTGTCCTGGCTCTTGCTCATATAAACCTCAGAGCTTTATTACTTTGCTCAACAAACTAGTTAATTATTGGTTATTTTGGTTCTCCAATAAATAAACATCCATCTCAAAGAATTTAAACCGTTTCGGCAAAATTCAAATCTTCAAACAGCAAAAACAACGAACAAATTTCTTCCCACACATGCGAACACAGCGACTACCAGCCACACCCAGGAGAAAACAAAAGCAAACACCCAACGACCAAGAACTTGTGGTGAAAAACATCAATCCGTTTTATTTTTTTTAATTTATTTATTTTGAATATTTCACAATTGACTGTTTATAACAATTAAATCGTTTAAGCAAATGTATATCCTTATGTGTGTATGGGGTGTCCTTTAATAAACAAACAAAAAAAATTGTTTAAAAATAATATTAAAAAAAAAATTATTATTTTCTTTATTTTTTTTAAGTGATTTTGTTTTTTTTTTTTTGCTTTGTTGACAAGAGAACTAATTTGTTTACTGTTAAATATATTTTAATATAATATATTTGGAAAATACAAAAAATTATATAATATTTATATTTATATATAAATTGAATACGATTCTATAGATTTTGTTGTTTTTTTTAGTTATTATAAAACATTGTCGAGATAGAGAGAAGAAAAAAAACAAATCAAAGTACAGATGACGCGCACGCATTTTATTCTTATTTATGTGTATATCTTAAATCTTAAGCAGGCTCCTGGAGATTGTTCTCCACGGAATCAGAATGTGTAAGCCTGGTTGGAATGCCACCATCAGGATGTTCGTAGAACTGATCGTTCTTCTTTCGGTACGTCATCGTGCCCGAGTTGAAGTTGGCTGCTTCACCGTTCTCGCAGATGACTGTCTCCATATTTCGACTGGCCATTGAATTATGATGAGCATTGCGTCCAATGGTGCGATCTTCGTATCGGGTCTGACTCTGTGATGCCATTGGTCGATTTAGGGTGTTGTTTGCATTGTTGGGGGAATTGGGGGCAGCGTTGCGTGCGGCGACTGTTTTTGTGACAAAGTCCTGCTCTTTCCAGCCCTGCTTCTTGTAGACCTCGCGCAAATCGTTGTGCTGCCACATGGTGTAGAGAACCTGCGACGCGAACTTTAATACACAAGAAGTGTATTTCTGGCGTTGACGTACAATATTCATTAGACGGTCGACACCATTGGCATCGAGTAGAGACCGGGCGAACTCGGCATTCCGCTTGATGACCTCGTTTATGGTGGCCAGCACGGCTGTGATGGTGTCATCAGAGGTGCCTTGATCGTGCTGGGCGTTGCCCGAGGGTAGCTTTTGTACCAAATCCCGCATTGCATATTTCCCGATGAGCTCCTTATTTCGTTGATCTAGAGCAAGATTTCTTAAGGCTGTGGCGACGGCACATACTACTCGATCCACCTCCATGCGGAGCAACTCCACGAGAATGGGAAGACCCTTCTCCTTCCTGACAGCAGCCCGGATGTCTATGCTGGGCTGCCAATAGCAAGCGGCCAAATTCTGAATGGCCCCAGCAGCTGCCTCAAGAGTCTCCGGATTGGAGCAACTTTGCAACAAGGCGAGATAATACTGAACCACGTCTGGCTGCCACAACTGCTCATAGCCCTTCCTGTGGGTGCTGCTGCGTGGCAGAGTTTGCAAGGAAGAAGCACCACCATTCTCGGCCGACTTCATGCTATCGTTGGGTTCGGTGTATTCGTATTCGCGCTTCTTCTTGCTGGCTCCAAAGCAGCCAAAGTTCTCTGCCTTTACTTCGATCGATGAGGCGGTCTTGTTCATCAGAGTGGGATGCTTGTCGTAGTTCGAGTCCTCCACCTCCTGGCACCGGTACGACAAATTTCGCAAAATGCAAACGCAATTTTCGACGATCTTGTTGCCTATGTTGTTCTTCTCGATTGATGTCTTCACCACGAACAGGAGACACTCGACGAGGTTCTTGCATTCGCGCAGCTTTGTGCGGGCGTATTCGCCGGCTGAGCTGACGTTTCGAAGGGCACCCGATGCATTGCGGAACACAGTCGATGTGAACATCTCGCCAGTGCATGTGGGATCGCATCCAGAGTGCGGCATGATGATGCAGGACACGATAACGTTCAATCCATCATCGATGATGGACCGCTTGAGATCTTCGCATGACGACAAATTCCATATAACCCCGGTGATCAGTTCTTTGATCTCTGACTCCATCGTACGACACAGCAGATTAATAAGAGCAGAAATTCCTCCGGCATTTTTTATTGCACGTTTGTTTTCGTCATTCTGACGGCCGTACGACAAGTTCCGCAGAGCTCCGCACGCGTTTTTGTGTACTTCTAGGTTCTCGTGGTCCAAGAGCCGCACCAGTGCGGGTATCCCACCGAGAGTTCTTGTCTTTTGCTTATTCGGATCGTCCATGTAGCACAAATGCTGCAAATAGGCAGCGGCGTTAGCCTTTACCGAGCTATTTGGATTGTCCAGGAAGCTGATGACCTCGGATAGGTTCGGATCACGCCACCTAATTGCTTGACAGTGCTCGCCATTGTTTTCGACATAGCGATCATCGGCGCCACGCGGAGAAGTGGTCGCATCGTTGGTAGAGAGCTGCGACATGTGCTTCAGCAGTTCTTGCTCGGTGCCGAACCTCTGTCGCGAATGCACTGCATTCGAAGAGGAACTAGTTAGATTGTCACCGAACATGAGCGCTCTGGTTGGATATGCAGGGTTGGCGTTCGACTCCAGATTGTTGGTCGGAATGCCGAAGTTGGATGTCGATATATAGCCATAGAGGAGGGCGGACTCCTCTGCGTAATGGTTGTCGGCCTTGCTAACGGACAAGGGCGATGTGTGGTAGTCAGCAAGCTCATCGAACTGCGATGTCTGTAAGTACGACTGGGCCAGGCTGGGTGACATCCCAGCAGCCGTGTTCAGCGGCAATGGAGAAGTAGAGCTGCTGTGCTCGTTCGGAGTTTGTGGCGTTCCTATTCGTTCATTGGAACTGTATTCTGAAAGATAGGAGCCGGCATTTCCGACCGCCTGCATGACGTTGAAAGTCGACGAGGCCGGATAGTGGCCACCGGGTGGAAAGTTGTCATACTCCTGATAGTGGGTCTGGAATTGTTTGTTCTCCTGCATGTAGATGGGAGCACCAGTGTGCTGTTCAATCTGATTGTAATTTATGTATTGAGATCGGGAGTGAACGCCCATCGGCATAGTTACATAGTCAATGGAAACGCCTCGGGTTTCGCGATTGTCCTCCAAGGGCATCTTTATGTAATCGGCGGCGGCAACGATACCTTCTGGACGAATGTGATTCACTTCGTGGATTACTTTGGTAACAGTGGTTACTCGGCGAGTGGTCTTCTGTTTGTGTGCATGCAGCAGTGAAGCAGTGTCCTCACTCTTGTGCGAATGCTGCGAATAGGTGCTCGGCGATTGGCACCTCGGGTCTTTGGAATTGTTCAAATTGTTGTATTCCAAGTTCACAGACGATGGATTCTTCTGACCTTCGTTATTGGTCCAAAGCATCATATGGTTGTTGCTTGTTGGTTGGTTGGTGTGGTGGTGCTGCACATCATCCACGCATGCAGGATGCACACTTGGAGTTTGGAGTACCCCCTGCTCCCCTTCCCTCTTCTCAACTAGACTGCTCTAATAGTCTGGTGTACGGTGTGGTTGTGTCTTCTATTCTATGTAATATTCTTAGTCGTCGTCTATGCTATTGCTATGTAATGGCACCTCAATTCTCAATTCCAGTAGTGAGAAAACATTTTTTCTTTCCCCTTTTTATTTTCTTTTAATTCTGTTCTACATAAATAATTAATTATATTTAAACAACAAAAGAAGTAGTAATAAGTGTTCGCTCTCTTGCAGAGTGTGAATTACCTTTATTCAGAAAAGGTCGATAGCTTGATTTCTTTTTTCTTTCAAAATTTTCTTTCGATTAGATTCCGGGAGAGCAAAGCAAAAAAAAGGCGAAGACGAAGGCGAAGTGAGGAAAAAAAAAAACCAAACCAAATCTACTCCACTTGTGATTTTTGTTTACCGAGAAGGGCGTTCTTTTTGCAAAGCAATGCAAAACCAGCCTTGTTTTTAACGATTTTCCGATAATGGTGTAGTGGTTTACTAATGAATTGGTTTTATTGCATTTAAATTAACAAAATTTGGTAAGGAAAATCACTTTTTTACACATCGATGTTGGAATTGTTCGTTTTTTCTTCTTTTCACTCATTTGACGTGCAAAATACATAGAATTTAATAACTAATGTAGAAAGTGTATGTTGTATACAGCGTTGCCGGAAGAAAAAATTTCTAAGTGCCAATGCTAACAACAGAAAGTGCCATTTTAGGCCACTGGGTGCCTCCAACAAAAAAGTATGAAATTCCGAAAAATTAATATGTAATTTTTAATTTTATTTATTGCACCGCAAAACTTAAGGAATAATAAGAATAAATAAACACGAAATTAATAAATAATAAATTAATAGATAAAATAAAAGAACTTTTCACTAAACGAAACATAACAAAAAATAAATAAAAGCATCATGGAATGTGTCAATTAACAATGTAAGTAGTTATTTAGGTGGTATGAAGTGCTGGCAAGTTTCAGCCTTTTTTATATCATTAAATGATTTTATTACTTTATGATTTTTATTATGGGTTTAACTGTGAAAAAACTCTTTCAGCTGATGCACTACTATATGGTAAAACTAAAATTCTGAAATTGAATTCTAGCACAGAATACCATAGCAACAATCACAATTTAGGAACCAAGCAAACGCTGGATTACCAAAATTCTCAAACAAAACAAACAAACAAATTGAAAACAGTACACCCTGTGTATATTTTGACAAATGACAAGGAGTTTTTGGGTTGTGTTCTAGGTTATTGCAACTCAATACGTTCTGTGTCTATAAAAGTAAATGTTGTGTGCACGTTGCATGAAATATTTTGTTTTTAACATTGCATTTTCCTAGAGTGCCATTTGAAGCGTTTGAGTGCCACAGTGCCATTTAAATTAAAAAGTGCCAAAAGTGCACGATAGTGCCACTTCGGCAACGCTGGTTGTATACCGTTTTACATGCAAAATAAGTGATGCCAAACGTAAGGAGGGGCACAATGACAGTCAATTGTCATCGATTTGACACAGAAAATAGGTATTTTCCGAAAGAGTGATCAATGGTGAGAGGAAATTTCCCCATAATAAAATGAAATGATTTGTTTTAACCTTTGCGGACTTTTGTTATACATGTTGGCCTTTTTGGTATCTTTTTGCTTGAAGCAAGTTTTCCTGTTTTGGATCCGCGTTAGTAGTTAACAACGTATGGATCGGTACACAATCGGATCCAAAATATATAGAAACTATTAAACAACAAATTTGTATAGTCCAGTAAAAATACTTTGGCTAGTAGTAAAAATTGTCAAACCAGACAATTCACATCTAAAAAGGAGTCCTTGGAAGCAGGTTGACACTCACGAAATAGCTGTTGCTTATAAAACTTGGTGATGGCACCCTCAATTTGTTGCTATTGCATTCAAAGATGTTCAATGTTATTTGGTGTATGTCGGCAGACTGTAATGCATTTGTAAGGTTTTACTTATAACAATAGTTTATTAAGAAAATTAAACTGAATTATATATTTCACGAATTATTACTTATTAAGATTTACTTTGTTTTCAGGCATATAACAATTTCAAGATGAAATAAAATATGGGAAGATTAACAAGGTAAAGGCCAACAAAAAGTTATTGGAAAAATTAGGCAATTTGATTCAAAAGTCTTGGCTATGGTACTAGCACATTCTCAAAAAAGTATTTACGTAAAATATTAAAATGTATTCCTTAAGAGTGAAAAACTACTTTTTTAATATTATCTTTTTCAAGTTTGAAATTTACAAATTTGAATACTAATTCCCCTAATCTAGTTTCGGAGAAATCATTCGATTTTTGCTGTCATTTTTTGTTGTTTTTTCTATTGCTCGCAATAACTTTTTATCGCGCTAGTTTTCAATAATAATTTTCAATTAAACATGTCTAAATGATTTAAAATTTGTAAAAACTTGTTTTATTTATTTTTTTTTTAAAAATATTTCCAACATTTAATATGAGCTATCAACGCAAAAAAAATAACCAAAATATAAAATCTCGTACTTTTTTGTTCTAAGATGTTTTTCTCGAAATTTCCCTTTTTTAATTTTATATGTACAAAAAATTCCTATGTGGTATGAGCACTTTTAATGGGAATTTAAAATCAATGGACTCACTTTTTTGTTTGCTTTTCATTCCTGAAGGTAGGGTTTACATTGAAGTTCAAATGCATCCGACACAGGTCTGACGACTCAACAACAAAGGGTTGTTCGTTTACTTTGTGGACTTACAGAAGTATTTATAAGATTTTCTTAAACTATATCTTAGAGGTGATTTAGTTAAGCATACTTAAATATTTAATTACTAGCGTACCCGTGCGGGAACTCCCGCAAGCAAATTTTTATTTTTCAACTGAAGTTTTTCAAAATAAATCATGTGTCTAAAAGTTTCTGCAGATTCACTCAGTTTTTCTTGCATTGGAAATCTTGTGTAAATGGAAATCTTGTGTGAAGTACGGAATGTTGTTTTTGGGTGTTTATTTTACTTCTGTGTGTCATCGTTGAACAGCTCTATTTGAAAAAGACGACTTACCACTAAAATAATAAACACGTTTAGCTTAGCCAAGAACTGTCACAACTGATCTCCTGTTCAACATGAGAAGTTGAAAGCGTACGAATTATTTTTATTTAACGTATGCATGTACCTGGATTAAAACAAAACAGCAAACTAATAAATCCAATCAAGTCCTTTTCTTAAAGGTAATGGTGCCAAGCCAAGGATATTTTGAAAAAACTAACAAACAATGAGCAAATCACATACGTATGTAACTATCCTATAACAATGTATGTAGTTAAACCTGTAGCTACAAAAAGTATTACTTACCTTAAGATAGTTTAAATTCAAAGACACACAAATATTTGTCAAATTGTTTTTGTTTTTAATTCGGAGAATTTTATTTTTTTTTTAAACTTTTTTGAGTGTTTTTATCGTTACTGCTTAGGTAAATTAATAATAATTTTGGGGTGTTTCGACTATCCAATGCCCCTCCCCTGATAATAAAAAAAAGTAGCCTATACGGTAATCCAGACTATAACTTTCTTGTGTGTTAAATTTTATCAAGATCCATTCAGTTGTTCAAGCGTTATTGAGTAACAAACATCCATACATCGTAACATTCACATTTATAATATTAAGTAGGATAGGATAGGATAGGATAGGATAGGATAGGATAGGATAGGATAGGATAGGATTTCCATGCACGGATTTTCCTCCAAAAACGAGGACAATTTTATACTTAATAGCTGTTTGGATGTATCTTAGACTAGGCACGTACATTCAATTTTTATTTGCGCAACTGTTTGGTTGCTTATCGAAAACAGATGAACTATTTAGTTGAATGTCCGCCCAGGTGCATATAAATATATGTTACACAAAATAGCGAATACATTCTAGGCAATCGTTTAGTTTGAGTCAAAACACAAACTTTTTAGTTGCTCGAACCAAGCAGTTGCGAAACTAAAAATTGAATGTGCGCGCCTAGCCTTAAAGTTTTTGTTGTACTATTTTAAACTTTAATATAAAATTGCCGTTGTATTTCTAAAATATGCAAACAAAGTTAAAAAATATCATTTTGTTATTAAATTAATTTTTTATGTAGGAAATTTCTTTTTTAAATTTTTTATATGAAATACTATTTTAAATTAAATCCTGTATTAACAGTTTGGTTAAAATCGTTAGAACCGTTAATGAGAAAGTTTAAATTTAAAAATACGGTTCTACTATAGAGATATATACCGTTGGTAAGATTTTTCTTATGTTTTTTTTTTTTACCACAGTGTAGTCGGTGCCTATAATAGAACACCTAGGGCGGTATTCACCGAACGCTCATAACTTAAGAGGCTCACAAACTCATTCACCAAGCAATAATAGTGAATATTTATGAGCGCTCGTAAAAGTTATGAGTGCTCCTGATCACTCATAAGTTACGAGAGCTCTTTTCGAAAACTTATTCGAAAACATTCGAAACAAACTGACTTTTTTTTTTCAAATTGTCACTGTCGCAATTTTATTTCTGACTTTAATTTGTATTAAAAAATTTCAATCATAAATTAAAAAAAAAACATCAACAATTAAAAGTATCAACGCAATTTTATTAATCAATTTTACATGATCTTCACTGGATTGTCTTCATTGTTTGGGATGCGGAGCAATCAACAAACTTGCAACGCAGGAGAATCTGGACGGATGAAAAGGAGCACGTTGATGATCCATAAGCCAGCCGCTGATGACCTTTTCAATTTCGATGGATTCTGCGAGAGGCCTGGAGCTGAGACTGGAGGAAATGAAGACTGAATCCGATGATTTGTTTTCCACCGTTGTTTCTCATTTCAATGCGAATCCGACCACGGAACTGCCATTTTCCCTACTCTTTTCGGAATAACTCTATGTTTTCGACAGCAATTCGTAAATTTCTTATCGGGTATCCGTTTTAATAGCAGCAATAGCCATTATTTGAGAATTTTGATTGAAGTTTTGGTTGGATAATAAATAAACGAAAAGTTTAGTGTGCAGAAAAGACTTTCGTTTTTTGTTCTTTAAAGAATAGATGACAGTTCAAAGTTGATGCGTTTTGTTTTTATGACTAGTATTTCACATTTGACTTCTCCGCTGTCAATCTTGTTTGAAAACTGTTTGAATTCACAGTTTGAACATGCCTGGTTAAGAGAGAGTGGCTCTCATTTTCGGACTTCGAAAAATACTTATGAGGGGTTGGTGAATAGCACAAATAATTTCCAATTTATGAGCCACTTAAACTTAAGAGCTGTTTATGAGTCTTCGGTGAATACCGCCCCTAATTTTGCTTATCAAAATTGTTAGAGCCATTTTCGAGATAAATAAAATTTTGTATAATGGTTGTATAGCAGGTACTGTTAGCTTTGGAGCTTACAAAATTTCAATTTCTCTTCTAGAGAATCACAGAAGAACCTTTCGTACCAAGTTTCAAGAAAACCACTTCAGCGGTTGGGCTGTAGTTCAAGGTACAGACATACAAATTGACGGACAAAAATTGTGGGACCCACTTTTATCGTGGTTTCTATGATTGAAATGTCAACTTTGATCTAAATATCGGGTTCTATTTTTTGTCCAAGTGTCGAAAAATAAAATGGTATCAGATTCTTGAAAAATAAAAAAACGTGTGGAGGAAAAATATGTTCTTTAAGTTTTTATTTTGATTTGCTAATCCTAACGGATAATATTTAGTGAAATTAAAATACGATTTTAAATAAATTATGATTATGATTCACATAATGAAACAAAAAACTGAGAAGAGCTTCTTTATTACTTTTTTATTGCTTGCAAATATGTAGTTGTCCAATTGATTATGGAGAGGTTTTTAAAGCGATAACTTTTTCTCCAAAGAAATCAAAATACTCGTACGTAGTTAAAAAAGATATCCTATGTTGTTTTCGATTGTATTTTCACACTTTTCCAATAGTTTCCTATTCCAATCGTTAAATTGAGATATTCTTTATTAAGCCAAAATACAAAAACTGCTTTGTTTGGCCTAATATTTCTCTCCCATTATTTAATTCTATTATGAGTAAAACTTTTATTTTGTTGACCTCCTAAATGTTCATGTTAAGCTAGATTAAGATTTTAACATTTAAAAAATAAGTTATCAGCACTTTGGCTCTTCAGTTATCGAATTTCGAACATAATCATAAAGCCTGTCAAAATAAATAGAATATTATTTTAACTCCACCCTTCATGTGTATGCCATCCGACAAGCTGCGAGCCATTTACCGGTCTTCATGATTGAGTGTACACAGATCAGGATTTCATGAGTGGTCTTGATTATCCACCTTTAAGCCTAGTACGCAGATCGAGACAAGACAAATTTTATCTCTACAATTTTAATCTCTACAAAACTTTTCCAAATCTCGCGCAAAAGTTTGAAGTTGGAGAACTAAAAAATAATTTAATGTGTTTTATTGTATATCTCTGGAACGGGTTGTCTTACAAAAATCGTTCATACCTTTTTGGAATCTCCTCTCGATGCTTTCAAGAGAAGCATCAGCACTTTTTACATAAAACCAGTTTTGGCAAAAATCACTCTTGGCTGTCAAAATTTGTCCCGCAAAATAATGCTTGTATCATTCTTTTTCCTGGCAAAATTTAGTGGAGACATTTTGTAGAGCAATTCACAATAGTATGAATTTTGCGCGCGAACTGCGTACTGCTCGGAAAAATATCCGAGACAAAATTTGTCCCAGGAAAAAAAATGTATGGGAGACAAAATTTTTCCCGATCTGCGTACTAGGCTTTAAAGTTCACATTTAGATCATTTAAGCTACGAGTATATGGCATACACAATCGAAAAGTACTTAGTGAAAGGGAGCACTGCTCCCTTTTTTGTTGTAATCGCTTTTTTACCAAATGTCAATAACACTTCAATTAGCTGCAGTTAAAGTGAAAATAAAACTGAGTTGAAATTTTGGTGGTCAGATTCGCAGCTCAGTAAAATGACAGTATGAGTTTACTACATTTCTTTAACATAACATCAAATGAAATACTGTATACACTTTTATTTTTATTTTTTTTTACAGTTTCTACATTTTTGAGAGAATTTTGACACCATTTGCAAAGCTTGTTAGTTGTGTGCGCCTATAGCCTAAGATCCTGTGACTGGTCATTGGTAAATTCATGTTTCAATTTTTAAATGGAATACGTTTCAAATCGCATTTTTATCATTGTATTTATTTAATAAAGTGAATTTGTTATTATATAAAAGAACTCCATCTTTTGTCTACATATTTTGAATGGAGTAATATGAGCTTTATAATTTACCTTTTCATGTTGAGCCGTAACCTTTTTTTTCTATAAATAGTTTTCTTCTTGTTTTAAACACAATTTTCACAATTGAAATAAATTAAACAATGGCAGATTTGAACACTTGATTTTATATAAGAAAATGAATCTATTTTTTTTTTGCAAATTTAAATATAGTTTTCCAAAATCAGCATTTCAATAGTTCTTTGTGCTTTACCACTCTAAGGCTAGCCGCGCACTAGCAACTTTTAGTTGCGAAACTGTTTGGTTACTTATAGAAAACAGATGAACTGTTTGGTTGAATGTCCGTGAATTTGCAGATAATTATATTTTCAATAATATGGCGAACTTATTTTAGGCAATCGTTTAGCTTGTGTCAAAACACAAACTTTTTAGTTGCTCGAACCAAGCAGTTTCGCAACTAAAAATTGCTAGTGCGCGGCTAGCCTAATGGTGGATTTACATGTATCTGCATTTGATTTCTGCAAAAAAAAGGGATGCCAAATACAGAATACATATTTGTTAGATAGAGAGAAAAAGAGCAAAATGCAGAAGGACTCCATTTCTGCTTTATAGGAAATTAGAGAAATGCAGAAGTCAAGATTATAGTAAAGACAAACATGCTCATCTTTATTATAGCGTCTTAGTCTGCATTTTGTAAATTTGCGATATTTTCACACTTTTCTATAATTTTTGTTGATGGACGCATGATATGAAACAAAACTGAATCGAAATGGAAGAAAATGGAGGTAAGTTAAATTTTCATTGCATAGTTTCGTATTAAAAGACCAACAAGTTATAGCAATTTATAGGAAGTAAAAAAGAGTTAGGCCGGGAATTCACGACACAAAATAACAGCGCAAACTGACATTTCACTCAAGTCGGTTTGTGCAAAACACGATACAAGTAAACTGCACAGTTCTCAGTTTTAAAAAGTTTTCATTCTGTAAGCATGTGTTCATATCATATAATCATCGGCTCCGGCACCAGCCATTATAAAAAAAAAAACAATGTACACAGCGTAAATAAAATTTTTCAACTGAGCGGTTGCACAGTTTTTGACATTCACGACACAAATAACTGCACAAATTTAAGACTTGAGCAAAAATATCAAAATTTTTTGATTTTTACACAGTTAACTGCACAAACCGCACAAACAACCCCATTCACAATATAACTAAACTGCGAAAACCCCAGTTTGCGCAGTTATTTTGTGTCGTGAATGCCCGGCCTTACGACCTGTATATTCTCTCCCACTTTCGAGTTTCGACATACATCTGCCTCTCTCAACTTTTCTGCATTTTGTAGATGCAGAAACATGTAAATCCACTTTAACTATATAGAGCTCATTACATAATGGTTCATTTCACTCAAATATTAAAGTCGTCTCTTAATTTGATTGTTGGTAAGGCCCAAAAACTATCTTAAATAACTCATGTAAATGAATAATGATTGTATGTACGGGCGCTTAGAATTTTCTTTAAAGGTATTTTTTAACTACTATTCTAAAAAGTGTGAAAATACAATTTCAAACAAAGTCCCAAAAAAAACGCCAGCCCAGTACCTGAGTCTTTCAAACTCAACGAAATAACAACAATCGTTAAAATAACTTGTATTCCAAAAAATACAACTTCTCCTCCGTCATTGGCTTCAAGTTCCCCTTCAACGAAAGGTGGTTTTACGTTTGCTTGTGTGTGCGTGAGATTTGTTTCGTTTTATATGAAATTTCATTTTCAAATGTAAACGAGTTGTTGACGAGAACGCGTGTGTAATCAATCGGTGTGTGTTGCGCGTACATTACCTGTTTTTTAATCGACTAGGTATTATTTAATTACAATAAATTTATGGTACTAAACAAACCAACGAAAATGTGCAAAACAAATCGATACGAGTAACTTTGTAGAATATTTGTCACTCCTGTGGCAAAAAAGTGCAATAAAACGAAGTTCAAATTGAAACTACGATCACTCATCCACCATCACCATCTCGACCTGAGGAATTTCTTCAACAACACATTTCGGAAGCAGTCCCAACTCCAAGTCCCAGCAGCACCCAGCACTTAAAAATAAAAAAAAACAAAGCAAGCTAAAACATTTTCTTGTTTGTGTGATTCATTTGTGTCGGTATTTCTGAGTAAAAAAAAATTATTTTTGTATTTCTGTGTTTAGTAATGATTTTATTGCATCTCCCGTCAAAGTTATAGAAAAAGTAACAAGATCCCTCAAATAAGTACCCTTCCATCACGGAGTGCATTTATTGTTATAGTTTTTTGTAAAATTCATTTTTCTCGCTATTGCCACAACAACGGTCGGTCCGGAACACAAGGTGCTGCATAAACAAAGGAATTTAATTGATCTGCTCGCTCTGTTGGCTCGTTCGGTTTGAATAGTTCCTGTTCCCCTTGTTCTATCCCTGTCGCGCACCCCATTTGGAATATTTTCAAACGGACATCTGTCAAGTGTGTCCTTGTTTGTTTTTTTTTCTTACACAACTTCTTTATGTTTCGCTGTTTGGTCCTTTATCAACATTGCGGTGCGATGTTCTTGAAAAACCCATATTATTTCTATCAACATGTTGTTAATGCACTTGAAGTGAACTAGATTTATAACTAGAAAAAAATATACAAATCAGTGTTTTTTTTTTTTGTAAAAAGTAAAACAAAGTCCATTTACATTTTGGTTTTGTTAAAAATTTATATATCTACACCATGAAGGTTACTGTTTGTTTTGGCTCGGTGCGCATCGTCGTACCATGTGGAAGTGGTGATTTGCTGGTAAAGGATTTAATTCATGAGGCAACAAGACGTTATAAAAAAGCTGTTGGCAAGGTAAGTTTTTAACTTGTTTTGGATGGAATATAAGCAGCACAAAAAGAAATGCAGCTATTTTCTTTTATGTAAGAAGTTGGATGATCTTTCTTTCAAGAGAAATACCTACAACTCTACTTAATTTTGAAAGAAAGCTTATTAGATAGGTATTTTGATGTAGATAGCTTACATAATTTGAACATTTTCGACATGCCAGTTTACCGACCTACCTATAAGTTAAATTTTGTATTAGGTTCTGTTTAGGAACTTAGTCCATGATAATTGAATAGGCCAATTAGATGAAATAATGGATCTCGCGAAATTCCAACTCGGAAATCTCTGATGCAGTGATTATTGTTTTTTTTTTTTTTTGATTTATGATTGTAGGTAGGTAGTTGTCGGTCATTTAAAAGCTTCTTTTTGGGCCTACGGGTAAAAATCAAGAAGCAGAAGTTATAAAAAAATTTTCAATGTCACCTACCTACGCGAAAGATTATCTAGACTTAACACTCATAATTGAAAAATTAGAAAATTGTTGGCACGTGAGTCACTTTCAATGTTCATTGAAACCCAACTTTCAAGGAACTAATACGAAATCATAATGAACAAAATCGAATGTTTTATAAAGGAGGCATATGATGTGGCAAACAATTCTTATCGCCAGGAAAAAAGAACAATTTTAGAGAACTTTGGTTTGATTCGGATTGCATGCGGGCCAGAAAATTATCATATGCTTGGCTTAATGAGTATATGAGGAGTAACGAATGCTATGCAAAAAACCAATATATTGAATACAATCAAATTTATAAAGCGCGGAAAAAGAGTAAACTACTATGAAACTGAGGCAAGAAAACTAGCTAGGTATAGTAATCCCTCTGAATCTTGGAACTTTGTCCGGAAATTAAATGGATCGAGGTACATATATTATAAGTCGTGGCCTGGATACCTCTACTCTACGAATTCATTTCAATAAACTGCTAAACCCAACACCGTTGAACCCATTCATGATTCAATATGCGCAACCGTTTTTTCACGACGACATTTTGGACACTGCAATACCACAAGAAGAGGTTCGCGTATCGGTAAATACACTAACAGATGGAAAAGCTGCAGGTTCAGACTGGATACCAGCGGAGTTTTATAAATATGGCACCGATGAACTAATAAAGATTCTTGTAAACATACATAACCAAATTTTTGAAAATGGAAACATCCCACAACAGTTTAAAGATGCTTTGATTTTTCCGATACATAAAAAGGCAACATCGAAGATCCAGCCAACTATAGAGAAATCTTGTTTTTGAATGCTTCCTATAAAATTTGTACAGCGATTCTATTAAATCGGCTGAACACGTGGATAGACACAAATAATCTATTATGTGAGTCTGAAGCTGGATTCAGGGCAGGTTACTCGACCATAGATCATATATTTGTTTTAAGGAGCATTGCTGAGTCATTTTTGGAAAAAAATAACATCGCTCTTAGCAGTAAATTTGAAGTTTTCGAAGCAGTGTCCCAATCAATCTTTTTTTACGCAGCCCAAGTGTGGGGAGCTGAGAAATTTGAGACTGTGGAAAAAAGCACCCCGAATTAAGTGATAATGCTAGAAACAGGCTTATCCCCGCTCTTCATAAAAACGTTGAAACTGCAAGTAGACTACATCTTGAAAGTACTAAGTATGCCCAACAGTCGCTTACCAAAAAAGGCAACTTTACAATCTACGAGTATACATAGCAAAACAGGATGGGTTAAAGACTGGATTTAGCTAGCAGAAATGACAGATGTTGCTTTGAAATTCAGTTAGCAGAGTACATGGAAATCGTCACTGTACCAGTTAATTATGCGTTTGGATGAACATTTTAGAGAGGTGTACACAGAACAGGCATCCAGCTCACTTCATCGGATGATCTATAGCAGGCTGAATTATAATCTTAACGAAAGAAACTATTTCCAAGATGACTTTACCATAGAGCAAATCTCAAACATGTTTCGAGTAAGAGGTGAATTGTTAAATATAAACTATGTTCCACATCGCGAAGATCTTCCAATACTCTGTGATATTTTGTAACATGGCTGAAGGAGAGGATGTTTTACATTTCGTCGGAAGATTGCAAATAAATAAAAATCTTATCTTATCTTATCTATCATAAGAAATTTTGCAAAAGATGTGTTCCCATCGTATAAAATGATTTAGGTAGAAAAGTGCTTATGCTGTCCTAAGGATGTTTTTATCAGTGGAAGTAAAGCAGAAGTGCATCTTCAGCCATTGCTTGATCACACAGCCAATCGCTTACTAAAATTTCTGTCTGTGGGTCCATTTCATGAGATGGTTTTAATATCAAAATGGGTCTTTGATGGAAGTTCAGGCCATACGCAGTACAAGCAAAAGTTTGTTTCAGAAGATTAATTTATGTTTTTCAACTTCCCTTGTACCTTTGCGGTTAATATTAAATTAAAGAAATGAAAGACCAGTTGTCTTATGGCAAAATCCAAGACCATCCTCGCCCAGATTTTCTATATCCATAAGTCTTGAATATTCAAAGGAAACAGATGACAGATGTAAAGGAAAATAAAGAGAGAAATAATATTGAAATAAGGAATTTAATTGGCACATTTAAATGGAGATTTGTACAAAGTCGATCACAAACCCATATTTACCATGGTTGATACAAAGATATATGCAATTTCTTAACCTGTACAAATTCTACACTCAGCTGTTATTTATGTGGCGCAACCTCGAAACAATTCAACAATCTTGAGTTAGTCGTTCAAAAAGAAATCCAAAGTGATTACTTGTCATTTGGTATTTCTGTACTATACTCTTGGATAAGAAGTTTTGTGTGTTTGTTGCATCTTGCATACAAATTACCGATAACTTCTTTCTTGGTCAACGAAATAATTTGCTCCTTGAAGAAAATAAAATAAGAATACAGAGTGAATAAATGCTTCAATGTTGGCTTCCAGTGGTCAATCGAAGCGGGCTTGTCTCTATAGACATGAACCTTAACATGGCCCCACAAAAAATAGTCTAAAGGCGTTAAATCGCACGATATAGGCGGCCAATTAACTATCCCCGAACGTGAAATAAACTCTTTACCGAACTCGCCTCTCAATTGGTCCATTCTTACGCGTGCTGTGTTGCATGTGGCACCGTCTTGTTGAAACCACATGTCATGCAAGTCAAGCTCTTCCATTTTGCGCAAAAAAGTTTGTTATCATCGCACGTTAGAGCTCACCATTCACAGTAACGTTGCGATTCGCATCATATTTGAAGAAATACGACCCAATGATTCCGTCAGCTCATAATCCGATCCGATCGATAATCCAAACAGTGACTTTTTCTGGATGCATTGGTAGCTCTTGCAATGCTTCTAGCTGCTCTTCGCTCCAAATACGTCAGTTTTGCTTGTTCACGTATCCATTCAAACAGAAATGAGCTTCGTCGCTGAACACAATTTTTCGACAAAAAAAGTGGATCTTCGGCCAACTTTTCAAGATCCCATTCACCAAAAATTCGTCGTTGGGGTAGGTCGTTCGGCTGCAATTCTTGCATCAGCTGTATTTTGAAAGGCTTCACACCTAAATCCTTCCACAAAATTTTCCACATAGTACAGTAACAGAGACCCAATTGCTGCAAACGGCGCACAGTGCGGTATTTTGATCAAAAACCTGGCCAAAAATATTTGGGCACATTTTTCACATCAAATAGGTACCAAATGACTAAAAAGTTATTTGGAAGGATAAATTTTCATTTTTTGGGTACAGTAAAACCCACTTAAGTGCTTACCCACTTACCTTGCGATTAGCCGAGAGAAAAAAAATTATTAAAAATCAAAGAAAGCACGTACAATACTCTGCTATAACTTTTTTTAAAGCTTATATTTCATTCTTTATTTTGTTTTTTGATGCAAGCTGTTTCATTAAATAGTTTTTGAGAAATTAAGTTTTAAAGATGAAATTTAGAAAAAAAAAAAAATAGTTTTTTAATTGATTTTTTATAAAGTTTTGCAATTTTTAGGACATTTTTTATTTTAATTTTCAATGGCCTAATAAATTTGTATTCAAATACTAAAAACCTTATTCCAATAAATATTATAGTTTCTAAAAAATTAGAAAAATACTGAAAGATACTTTTTTCCCAGAAAACCTCTTTTTTCGATTTTTTTTATGAGTGGATTTACAACCGGAAATTTTCTTAATGCAGGTAGCCAATTTAAAATACCTGCGACCCTTTTAATCCAAAATTTGAGAAGGGGATTAGTTTTAGTTGCATATTTTATGATTACAGGTCAATTACTCAATAAAAAGATTAATCTTTTTTGTCTTATATGCAAGTAGGTAATAAAAAAAGACCTGGAATAATTGAATTTTCTAGTTTATATTTTATTATTTATTCATCATCATAAACATCTTCAAAAACATCATCATCACCATCATCATCATTATTACCATCATCATCATCATCATAATCATCATCATCGTCATCATCATCATTGTTATTAACAGTCAAAAATTCGAGAGCCTCCTTTGAAAACGACTGTTTCTTGGTCTTACTTTTTGTCCTTAAGGGTAGGTGTCCCTTGAAAAAATAGGTTAGACTTTTGCGCTAAGCTGTATAACTTTCACAATTTTACGAATATTTCAATGAAATAAACGGTCATCGATTAGAAAAATGTTAATCAAAATACTTTTGCAGTTTTGAAAAAAATATAAAAAAATTGTGTGCCCAGAAACTGCCACACAAGTGGAAAAATCATACATTTTAGTAAGGTCCTTATTCAAATGATAGGGAAATTCCGAAAATATTACTTTTTTATTTTTTTTATATTTTTTTTATAGAAACAACATATTCTCAAATCATGTATCGGTCTTCTTTTTTTATTTTGTTATATTATTTATTCAAAAAAAAATATACAAAACTATGAAAAACGAAGGAAATTTGCATAGTGGTATGAATGCTCTACTGGATAAAACTTCATAAGTATAAAAGATAACGAAGTAAAATTCACTCTTATACAAAGCCAACAAGTATGTGCAATTACGTTAATATTTTTTTTATTTATGTTTTTATTTTTACAGTAACTTTTTACTAACAAAAGTAAAAAAATATACATTTTTTTACAAATATTTTGTTCTCTACCCTGGGAAATTGAGAGTTATATTTTTTAATTTTTGGAAATAATTTTTAAATGAAAGATTTATATTCCCTGAACAGCGTATCGGTCTTAAAAATTTAATAAAACTCATCTAAGGTTCATAAAAATGTAATTCAATATGACAGTATTTATAATGCATTTGCAAGAAAAGTATTGCTAATACAGTTCTCACATATTTTTTTTATTTTTGTTTGATATTTTATTTACTAAATTCAAAAATACAAAATACTTTTTTCACTCAATATTTATTTAATTTTATTTTTAAAAAAGAGGTCTGTTTTGCATTTTTTAACAAAAAGTTCCTTTGCACACGCACACAAGTAAGTTTTCAGTTCACAAGAATGCCGCTGCAATATCAGCGCTTTGAAAGAGAAGGTTTCGTGTTCTCTGTGCAAAAGAATTTTGTCCGCCCATCCGCTCTCTTGATTCTTTTTTTTTTGTCTGGGCTCATTTAGTTTTTTATTCTTGTTTATGACTTGTCATCTTGCATCTCGTATTACAAGAACAGAAAAATTAAAAAAAAACGTGTTAGAAATGATTGTTTTTAGTAGGTATATGATGCAATGACCATTCCACATTGTCGGAGGTAGAGTGGAAAAATGTTCTTTGTGCATGTATAAAAAAGAATATAAGTAGGTATATCACAAATTCGCTGTCATAAATTTAGTTTTTTTGTATCTATTTTTTTATTTGCGATCTATCATCACTTCTACTGTTTTTTTTTTTGTTTCTTCTATGGAAATCCATTTTAGGTACTCACATAGTAATAAATTGCGATGCATAGTGATCTTCATTTTTTTTTTTTTTCAAAGGGTGTGTAGATGATGGAAAAAATGAAATTTGCGATGTTGTGTATAGAACAAGATACATACATATGCATATAAATATATAGAATAGATTTTGTGTTGTTTTTTTTTCCGATAGGTAGGTTCATAGGTAATGTAGAGGTGCAACGCCGTGATTTGATTTGGTATTGTTTGATTGTTTTGATTTAATTTTGCGTAGGTAGGTAATGGATGTATTATTTTTTTTTTTGTATTAGATGATGAAATTGCATTTCACTGTAAGCGAATACGCAACAACCCAGGGATATGGCAAGTGGATGGCGCCAAAATATTATGTATGCAAGTATCTATTAATCTAAATACCTATGTACATATTTATATAAATAAGTTCAGAAGGAAAATTCGATCACATTTTGTTTTCGGTGGGGACGTATTCCACTGGTAGAAGAATGGTGAAATTGGGGGGTATGTCAAAGTATGTAGAAAGAATATGGGAAGTGCGCTTCTTTTATTTTTTTTTGTTGTCTCCTTTATTTCAATATGTCATGGTGATAGATAATACTCTCGTTACTGTTATTTTCTGTTGTGTTTTTATTGTGCAAATCTATTTTGTACAAAGGTATAATGCTTCCAAAAACAAACAAAGGAAACAAAAAACCCAAGCAAAAAAAAAAATCGATAAAAAGTAAGCAAATAGAAAATTCATACATATGTAATACCTACTTCGTTTTCATTAGGCCCCATAATGTTATTTCGTTGAAAATTTCGAAATGAGATAATTTTTAACAAAGGACAATAGGCAAGTCTGGCCCAGTTCTAATAAGAACGACCTTTATATAATATACATAACATATGTATGTTCATATATTCATTTATCACTTAGTTTTTAATTTGTAAAAAAAAAACAAGTATTAGTTTTCCAATAATGTTGTTGGTGTCAAAATTAAAAAATGATATAAAAATAAGAGCACATTTTTTGTTTTTTTTTTTCGATGAAGATTTTGACATATTTGAAAAACCAATATTAAGTTCGTTTTTATTACAGCTTAGCCGGTTATTTGTACATATCTGCCCATCAACATTTTTTTCTAACACGTTTTACTTACGACCACCAATTGTTACGTTGGTAGTTGACAAATTGTGAATAATTTCGAAATTACTTAATGAAATTGGTTTTTTGTTTTTTGAATGAGATCAGTTTTTATATAAAATGCATTTTTAGTTTTTGCTTAATAAAATAGAAGCTTAAAATTAGTATAGTAGTATACAAAGTAAAATTAAAATACAATGATGTTATTGGAAATAAAATTGACAAACTTTTTCTTCAAAAATTGTTTCAGCTAATGGGAACCAGTGGCACCATTTTACTTCAATTATAGTAGATCTACTTTTTTTTCCAAATATTTAAAATCTACTTCTTACTTCGCACCATCAGCAAAATACTGAAATCTACCGCATTTTAAAAATCTCTGTTTTAACCTACTTCAATTTTACAAAAAAATGTCCAAATCTACTTCTTTTTCTCTATTTCACTAGATAGTATTTTTTTTTATATTAAACGCGCACTCAAGGGGTTATGAATACCATTAAAATGTTAAACACAGTGCAAGAAATTAGGAAAGTAGAATAGGATGAGAAAGGAAATACCGATACACATTGGTTTTTAATGTCTGCACATTACAATGAGTGAGAAATATTGAGCCGGATAAAGCATTCCAGATTCGTGTAGTGCGGCTAAAAAAGGAATCACTGTACTTGACAGTACGTCCGAAATTGGGCCCAAGGGTAAAATGATGAGCAGTCCTTGAAGTACGGGTATTACGGTTGAATTGTTTGAGGGGGAGAACGCAACTGGCTACTTCACTAGAGCGCTGTTTATGAAAATTGCGGCGGTGCTCGAGAGATTCAAATGTTTCAGTTAGACAACGGTCGCCTTTCATTTTTAGAGCTCTCTTTTGAATTCTGTGCTTAAGAGGGTTTTTAGAGCACCTACCTAGTGGGAATTACACTCGAGCTTTGGACGAATATAGGTCTTATAGATTACAGCCAGATTAGTAGGGGTAAAAAACTTCTTGCATCGGCGGAGAAAATCTAAACACTTAGCGGCGTTTTTGGTTACGTCAAACATGTTAACACTTCACAAATGATGGTCTCTGATGCACATACCTAGAAGCTGTTCAGTCTCCTCGATGCAAGTGCCAAACAGCATTGAGTTTTCGAAGATCATAATTTAATGAGCTTATCATACGCTGCCATTGGTAGTCCACATCCGAGGACAAGGATGTGAATCTAAAAACGAATATGAAAAGCTGAGGTTACTATCGTCAGCAAAATAATTAAGCGGAGCAACAGTTATAGACAGAAACTGTCGGAGACAAAACGGACCCCTGGGCACACCAGCATTTATTTTGTGGATATCAGATTTGAAACCGTCCAAAACTACTTTTAGTAAACGGTCCGAAAGGTACGAGTAATTTCTAATCCAACGAAGAAGAGATTCATCGAATTACAAAAAAAAAAAAAGAATCTCAACACAATCAAAATACACAAATAAGTAAGTTTAAAAACATAGGAACTCAACACACTGATGTGTACACAAATCCTATGAAAATTTCGCTTGCATATGCGTTTTTAATTTTAAATTAAACTATATTTAAATATTGTAATTTTAATGTTATTTTTTATAAAAGAATGTTTTATTAATTAAATTAAATTAAATATTTATACACAATTTTCTTTAAAATGTATTGATAATTTTAAGTATTTAAAAGTATAGATACATTTAAGGAAAACATTTGTCGTAAACAATATTATTTCAAAATCAAAGAATCTGCGATGTAAAAATTGTGATCGAAATCGGAAGAGTCGCAAATGAAAACGTAGAAAATAAAAAGAAGGTTCTATGACAGATACCGATAATAACATTTATTTTTTACCAAAGTGTGGACTGCATCAGTGGTACCACTTTACTTCAATTGAAGTAGATCTACTTCTTTTGTTCAAAATATTTTAAAATCTACTTCCTACTTCGCACCATCATCAAAATACTGAAATCTACTTCCTTTTAAAAATCTCTGTTTCAATCTACTTCAATTATACAAAAAAAAGCCCAAAACTACTTCATTTTCTCTATTTTCATTATAGTTAGTACTTCCATACAAAAATATGAGCATCAACACAATTACAAATATATAATTTCTCCTCTAGCAGCAGGTTGAGTAACAGATCTACAGACAGACTGAATCACCACTTTTTCGTTTTGTAATAACTGATGAAAATTTCGAGTCCTATTTTTTTCTAAATGCAAATAAAAAGTCATTTTGAAATCTACTTCGAATTTTCTCAATTTACTTCACTTTTTTCTTCAAATCTACTTTGACTTTTTTTCCGGAAGTGGTAACGCTGGACTGCATTGTTGGTACAGTTATCTATACATAATTTAAAAAAAAAAGCATTAGAGCCATTTTCAAAATAATTATAATATTTCATAATGGCTGTATGGAAGGAACCGAGCTAAAGTGGCTGCAGATTGAGGTACAGAGTTGCAGATAGACGGAATCATTATTCTTTTGTGTTGTAATGCCAACTTATGAAAATTCCCAGTTCAAATTTTTCTAAAAGTAGATTAAAAGTCATTTTAAAATCTACTTCGATTTTTCCCAATTTACATCACTTTTTTCTTCAAATCTCCTTCGATTTTTTTCCGGAAATGGTAACGCTGATAGGGACTTCAAGTCTAAGATATGTAACAAATGCAAAACTATGAAAATTGTTATCATTGTTTTTATTTTGATGATTAGGTACATAATATTCAGGAACAATAGATAATAAACGAACGGTTTGATCAACCAATTTCAAAATTGATAATCTGTTTGTTTAAAAACACTTTTCCACTTTTATTAAATGAACGGTCAATTGTAAAAAATCAATTATGTATCTCCATAAATTGTTTCAAAGTATCCATTATCTATAACAAATTTATTCATGTTTTCAAAACTGCCCAATTTACCTTTTATGTTGTCAATTTTTACATGTAAATTAGTGGTCAAAGACGGAACCACTTTTTAATCTGAGGCTATATTTTTTTGCACTTATTAATTTTATTGAATCATAAATAACCTCCAGACAATGAAGCCCTTTAAAAAAATAAAAATTGAAAATGTTTGACTATGGATATTTCTCATTTTTAGAAACTCTGAAACAAGAAAAAGAAATATTTAAAACGCTTTTGGTTTCATCCCAATACGATCACTTTTCGCAAAGTTACAGCCCTTTGAAAAGACTCAAAAGAACATTTTTATAGGTATAGGTACATAGTTACCATTATTATTTTTGAAAGTGTATTAAGGTAAGGTAAGGTTAGGAAATTTAATAATTTTTTTAGTTGAGCAATTTTTGAATTGTGAACTGTTTCCTAAAATTAATTGTCTACATTAAAAATAAATTATAAATATCAGAGCAAATTCCTTGCGTTCCTAATGTCTAAATCTGTGCTCCCTTTTCTTTATTTTTTAAAATATCCTTAAAAGTAAAAGTCCTAGAACCAACAGATTAACCTTGTATACATACGCAAAGAATAAAAACTCTATCTACCTAAATGCGAAAAGTTTCAATTCACCTGCAACCAAAAATAAAACAGAAAACAAACTGTCTATTATTCTGTCTAATTGTGCGCGCTGAATGCAAAATACTCAATTTCCCTTTTCTAAACCTCAAACAATCACGATTCACGAAAAATTATTTTGTCTACCCATAATAGGTACAAAAGGAAAAAAAAACTTTCATTTATCTTTTGCGCAATCCGAGTCAATTCAAAATCAAATGCTTGTGCGCTGCCTGTGCGGCTTGCCAGCTTGCCACTCGTGCCTTGTTCCCGTTTTCTGTTATTTTTTTTTTTTTTGATATTCTATCTTTCTCTATCTCTATGCAT
Organism: Philhelius festivus; assembly: GCA_963931855.1. Taxonomy (NCBI): domain Eukaryota; kingdom Metazoa; phylum Arthropoda; class Insecta; order Diptera; family Syrphidae; genus Philhelius; species Philhelius festivus. Next base: position 75,240,508 of record OZ007556.1, on the reverse strand, counting down.
GAAGCGTGATGCGAAAAAAGAGGTATCCTGAAGAGACGAGACGAGGTAAATTTATTTTCTTAACACAAAAATTCTTAACTAAGAGAGCCATATTTGTACACCAATACATGTACACGTTTATACATGAGATTTGAGTTTGCTTCTGGGGTAGACCTACCCTTAAACTACTGAGATAAGGGTCTGACGTCAATAGAAGCCGGTTAATCACATCCTCGTTGCATGCCGTCCTGGAGAATTTTCGTGAAAATTTTTCTCTGTATTGGCGGAAATGCTTATTTCTAGCTTCCGCGGCTTCTTCGGACAACTGACCGATTGGCAACAATGCATGGGATATGACACTAGCGGAATGAATTAAAATCTTATGCACTGTTGGAGACATAGGCTGCCATGGATATAAGCTAACATAATGTTTAGCAGTATCCATCGTGAATTTTTCGAATTTTTTAAGATCTATCTCATAACCAGAGGATATCACTTCTAATATAGTTTTGAATTTGTTAATTAATGATAAATACACGCCTGTAATGGAAGCTGCTTCTTCTTGGCTATTGAAAAATCTACGAGAGGTGTTGCCGTCATTGGTGTTGCCAAACGCAGCTTTTGGAATGTCCACCAGTAAGCCCAATTTGTCGTGGAACTCTTTTTGTATCTGTCTCTTGGCCGCTTGAATTTTTTCCCGGTCACTTTTATCTGTAACGCGTCCCTTATGCACGTCCGCTTTAAGTTTGTACGAAAGATGCACCAGAAATTCGAAAAACCTAATCCTGGCGTGTAGTATTGATAGCCCAAATCTGAAAGTCTCTGGATTCTCTGGTTCTGTAGAAGACAAGTCGTTAAAACTTTTTGAAGTTTTTCCGCATATGTAACAACGTAATGTAGATGAAGTATTCGTAGCTGCATTACACACCTTTCCATCGACCATTGTTGGAAGCAGTACATGGTTGATTCTTATGTTGTCGCTTACTTTTGTTGCTTGAAGATTTTGGGCCTGGTTTTCAATGTATTCGATTTCTTCATTGGTTATGTCCTTATTTTCTTTCAAATAACGAATCCGTATTGGTCGGCACCACCTCGGTGATGAAGAGTGGATATTTTGCCATATAATTTCACTCCCAGACTTGAGACGAAGAGGCACAAGGGAACTCAAAAATATATTTGCATCACTGTTGTCGTCATCTTCAAATTTCTGCTTGTATTGGCTTTGAGTAGATCCATCGCATCCCCACTTATATATTAGCTCTAAATCGGTTTCCCTGTTATCCAAGCAGAGAGTTCTGGTTCCAAATATTTACATAATCGCGATATTGTGTGATCCACTAAATCTTGGAGCTTCACTTCGGCAACTGTCTCACTGACGCTTTTTGGTGGATAACATTCTTGTTTAGCTTTATACAAGTAGGTGTAGCACGGATATATATCTTTGTTGGCTTGATGAATCACTTCGTATTGACTTACAGTTAAATTGGCATCGACGAATATCCTCAAGGCGTTTTCAGGTGTGTGTTTCTTCGTTTTCAGGGCTTTACTGCCAATCGCAGCTGCTTTTCGGAACTTCATAGCCCTGGTTGGAGTTTTTGTCACAGTTTGAATCACTTTGGCTACATCATTATTTCCCGTCGCTCTTTGACTCATCTGTGCTGCGTATGTCAGTTCATCAACAGACACATTCCTTCGAAGTTCCACTGTTTTTCGACGTTTTGTTCGGTCACTTGATTCCCCGAATTCTTTGCTTGGGCAACCTTTAGACCTTCCGGGAAGTATGCCAATAGGTAGTATTATTTCTTCGCTAAGCCACTCTTCATTCTTATCCAAGAAACGGCTTTCTATTCTGTGGCAGAGTTGCCATCTTCGTTTATAATTTGGTTTGAACGCCTTGATAATGTTGAGAAGTTCATCTTCTTTCTCTGGGGGACAATTTGTTATATCCATAAGTTTTTTATCCAAATCTTCAAGTTTTTCGTCAAAACACCTTTGTGAGCTTCCTTTTACTAACTCGTGAAGCTGTTTTCTGGTCATAGCTAAGGTGGAATTAGAGTCATCTGGAATAATATAAAAATCTATTATTAAAGGTCGTTTTAAAGGGTTTTTTTTCAAAGCCTCTGTTTTTTCTTAGGTGCAAACTTGTGCAAACTCTTGAAATGTAAGATTGTTCTACATATCCAGCAGTTTAATAAAATGTATGATAGACTATGTTGCGGCGTGTTGCGCTATTTAAAAAACACTAATGTTTGAAAAAAACAGCGAAAAAAGTGCAATTTTTTTAAGTGATTACTTCAACTCATCGATATGAAAAAGTTAAGATGGATATACAAATAAATTTTTGCTTAAAATACTATACATACCTTGATTAACGATATCCATATCAAATTTTTTCACTAAAATCACTTTTAAGACTGAAAAAAAACGCGCAAAAAATATACTTTTTTTTAAAAACCGCAAAAAAAATCGTGCTTACTCAACTAGTACTAGTTGCAACTGATGGTGTCGCGAACGGGGGTGACCAATTTATAGATAGACTTCACTAAAGAGTAGCCTGGTTATCTACCTGTTATCGGACACAAGCTTAATCCTGGGAGGTAAAATTTTTTTTTTTGATTTATGGCCAGGTTTTTGATCAAAATACCGCACTGTGCGGCGCCGTATCGATAATTCACGGTCATCACTAACACTGGCCGATACAGCTGCGATATTTTCCTCAGTTCGCACTCTACGTTAACGTGTTGGTGTTTTTATGTCCAATTTGGTGCGAAATTTAGTCACAATAGCCCAAATAGCCGCCTCAGTAGGTCGATTAAATTGACCATAAAATGGAAGAAGCGCGTGATGAACAGAGCACACATTTTGAAAATAAAATTCAATAATTTGCAAGCGTTGTTCTTTGTAAGAGGATTCATGGTTAAATTATAAACCAAACTGAAGATGTTTGACATTGACATAAAACACGAAACGTGCGTGAGCTGTCAAAACCAGTGTTGCCAAAAAGAAAATAGCAAAAATAGTATTGGCGAAAATGTTGTCCCAAAGTTTTTTTTTTCAAAATTATGAAGCGCCTGCTAATATAACACGAGTAAATCAAGAGTTAATTAGATGATTTAATATGATACTACAAGTCATATCTAGTGGCTTTAATATCAACTCTGAAAAATTTAAAAATTATTGTCAATATACTGTTCGTAAGGATTTTAGAACATATAGGGTTTAGCAGAAAAACATCCAGAACATAACTGATATTTTTAATCGTTTATTTATCTCATAAGATCAAATTTTTTGCCTGAATCAAACCGAAAATCATTCGATCGTAATGTTGTAATTTAGTACAAAAAGAACGTTAAAAACATCTGTTTTGTAGGATTAATTTTATAAAATATCTATCTACATTTCATTTTGTGTTACAAATTAAGATTTGTTTATTTACTACAAACTTTAAAATTCCAAAAAAATCCTCTAGGTGAGGAGTTATAAGCATGCTCAGAAAGAGTTATGGAATTTTTATTAAGATAACGACAGGAATTGAGTGAATCAACAAAAATGTATTCATAATGAAGAATGATTCACATTATGTTTCTAGCATACCTTATATCTACTCTAGTGCCTCTTCTACTATACTTCTTATCTAATTTTGGGTCTACCTTTTGAGCGTGTATATAAAAGGAAATAAATATTGATAGTTCGTTTGTACCCCAAACTTAAATCATGAACATTTATAAATGTTTCATTGTCTCATTGTTCTTAAAACGCAACGCGATTGGAAAAATCAAGTTTTCAATTCAAAAAATATCTTTTTTAATAAAATATGTAAGCCTAAAAACTATGTAGCTCATACTATTTACATATGTATGTATCTGTAACAATTGGTGAATAAGGTATACCTATTTGAATTTCCAATCCATTCTAGGACAATGAAAAGACAAAAAAAGTAGGTAACTTGTGGTTAAATGATTTTGTTGAAAATCTGCAAAAAATAAAATACACAAATAGATCGCACAAACTTGCTTTTGTGATTCAAGACTGTAAAAAAGTAAAGTATACAAGATGGCGCAAAATTAACCATTAAATTTTTTTTTGAATTACTTTTTTACTAAATTAAAAAAAAAAAGAAGATATTGAGTAATGGAAATCTTTATTTGTTAAATTTTCTGTTAAGGTACTAGTACTATACTCTGTTCAATTTATATTTGCAGTAGAGGCCTTATGGGAGAGCTTTTTCAGAAACACTGGTGCCTGCTGCTGTTTGCACGGCACCTTAACTTAAGAAATTGAGACTGAAATAAGAAAGAGGATCACTGAGTTACATTAAAATTGTTTGTGTAATCTTCTTTGAGCTCATGTACAGCCTACCATGACCTATCTGCTTCATGGGTAAAAGGAGAGAGACTGATTACTGATAGCCAATTTGCAACCAGTGTTGCCGCAAGCCAAAAAAAAGAGTCGCTAGATCGACCTTAAAAATCCGCTAGATATGCTAAAATTTTGAAAAAAGTCACTAGAAAAAAATTTCAGTACACATATCAAAAAAAAATATACTCAGTTATAACAAAAAATTTATTTTGAATAGTAAAGAAAAACTTATAAACATTAAGTTAACATAAAACATCTTAAAAAAAAAAACAAATTCAGTCTAGAAAATGTTAATACTTTTCATTTTTTAAATGAAAAGTTAAGAAGTTTTAATAATAACTTCAAACACCTATTATAAAAATAATCAATCACAAATAATTATAGCCATTATAGCATCTTCATCAATTTCATTGACTTCAATATCTAAAGCATTATTGAAATTTTTGAATTTTTTGAAAACAAGTACAAATATACTTACAAAAAAAGTTAAGTTTACTCCCGAAATCTCCACTTTGGCCGATTCGACAAAACCAAACAAAAACAATTACAGTTAAAATTGTACACAAAATAAATCATATAAACGAAATGACCAGGTAGTCTAGTTTCTAAAACATATACCCGCTCACTCGCAATCACACTCCTTTTGGTCTTATTTTGTGTGGTGAAGTTTCAAATTCAGTTCAGTGGTCGTGGTAAAAAGAGAGTCAATCGAACATAAGTGCCAAACTCGAATGCCAGGGATGTAACATCATCACATGTTCTTGCAAAAAGTCACTAGAAAAGTCGCTAGAATTATCTAGTGACAAAAAATAATTTTTTGTCGCTAAACTTTTGAAAATTCCGCTAAATATAGTGACAAAGTCACTAAAACGGCAGCACTGTTTGCAACCAACCCTTATTGTGTTAATTAAAAAAAAACACTGAATCAGAGTTACCATTGCCAAGTTAATAGAAATTCATATGGCATTTTCTTTGGTTTGTGCTTTGTAACTTTCAGTATTTAAGCTTTTTCGAGCTTTTGGTAGCAAATATTTTTCTGAGATTTGCGGCAATTTTTAATGCTCCTACGGCAATACTGTAAGAGCTTTAAATTAAAGATAGCTTATTGAAATCCATAATGATCAGACTGAAAGGCAAATATCCTATCTTGTACTGTAGTGCAAATATAAATTGAACAGAGTATAGTACGGTCTAGAACGCCAAAAACGCACGATTTTTGGGATTTTTTTGGCGTTCTAGACCGTACTAGTAACTTGAATGGAAAAGATATTATCCATTAAGTGGCTGCCGCGCCGCCAGTGTTGATACAATCTGGGGCCCGTTTTATCGCACATTCCATGAATTTCCGATGATAACTGTTCGCATCCCTAACGAATATTTCCTCGACTTCAAGTAGCCCCAAAGAAAAAAGTCTGTGATGGTTAAATCGGCCAAATCGCCAAAACGGGAGATTACGCGACCAGGAAACGCTTCCTTTACAATATCCATTGTGGCTCGTGCTCTGTGTATGGTTGCATCGTTTTGTTGAAACCACATGTTCTCCAAGCACTACTCATCCAATTCCGGCAGTAAGAATTCGTTTTAATGACTGTATTGCCCATAGCCCAATCACTCCTCCCGATTGAACGTCGCAACACAATTTGGCTTTTAGTCGATGTAATGGCTCTTTGTGCATTACACGCGGATTTTCACACGATTAGGAATTCGACGTGCACATTAACGCTGCGCTAACCTCATCGACCGATTATTGGTAAAAAAAAAATCGACACAATTATTCCAAGCTCTTGTGGAGTATAGCGCTCCAGTGCTTGTCTGTTTGTTTACTGCAGCTGTCTAGTTCACAAATGTCAAATATGATTGACGTACGACGCCATTTGGAAATATCATAACATAGTCCTATAGGCTAGGCCCGCACATTCAGTTTTTAGTTGCACAACTGTTTGGTTGCTTATAGAAAACAGATGAACTATTTGGTTGAATGTCCGCGCAGGTGTATATAATTTTATTATATGTTACACAAAATAGCGAACTCATTTTAGGCAATCGTTTAGTTTGTGTCAAAACACAAACTTTTTCGTTGCTCGAACCAAGCAGTTGCGAAACTAAAAATTGAATGTGCGCTCCTAGCCATACAGTGATTAATTGTGCGCCACCTTGTATTAAAGATGGGGTAATATATTTAAAAAGATATTATCCAATATTACAGTATTCTCTGCCAAATTCAATCAGAGATGTAAGTTTCCGATATGATAAAGCCAACCCTACTGAGGAATATCTACCGGAATAAGTTAAAACAAGCTAGAAGGACTTGTAATGATCATATTTAAAGAACCAAATTCTTGCATGACCAAAAATTACGGCAAAAAAAAAAACAAATGTCCCAAAGGTAGTAAACCTTTTTGGTCATTTGTAAAAAAAACGTACGAAATACTACTTTGTCTTCGGTTCCTTCGCTCGTTTTCAATGACAATCCTTATGTCAGCTCACAAGAAAAAGCCAATTTGTTTGCTGTCAATTCGACGCTGTCTAATATTGTCATGATCCCTCCTGTAATTGACAGCGTTAATGATTTTATGGGAAAAATGTTCTTTCGCACTCGTACAGTTGCAAGAATACTGTAAGATCTCGATATACACAAATCCGCTGGTCCGTATAGTATCGCCACAATTGTTCTGAAGAGGTATTCCTCAACGCTGGCAAAATCGTTGCGTAAGCTCGTCCATCTGTCCTACTCTACTGGTCTTTTTCCGGGTGAATGGAAAACAACATTTGAATTTTCTTCCACCTTTAACTATCGTCCAATTGCACTTACATTCCAATGTCAGGGAAACCCTGATGAATTGTCAGTTGAAGAAATATCTTTAACGAAAGCTTCTCAATGATCGGGAGTATGGCTTTCCTAATTCCTAGCAATAGATCCACAGGTGATTGATTGTATGTCTAACCGAACAGTGGCACAGTTCTTTATATCGTTTTGGAAAAAGTAAGATTATTGTACTTGATTTTTAATTATTGTATGAATAAAAATTAAATTTAAAAAAAGAAAATATTGGAAAGTTTCTGAGATATATTAGAAGTTTCTCTATAAAAAATTTCATTAAAATCCGTTATGCAGATACTGAGAAATTCAAAATTCGAAAAAATAGTTCTGTCGTAAGTACAGTCTGTAATATCTTAATTTCTTTTTTTTTTATTGAATGTTTTATCAAAATTCTGGGTGTCGTTTTCGAGAAAAATACGATTTTTGAAAACCATTTTTTAACATTTGTATAATGGGTACCGTTATTATTAAATAAAATTAAATTTTTTCCTCACATCTTGAAGATTTAATAAAAAAACTTTTAATTGTCAAGTTAAAAAAAAATCGAGCATGTGGATTTCGAAATAAAAAAATATTTTTTTTTAATCGCAAACAAAAATTGTTTGAATGCGATAAATAACTATTTTTCGGACAATATTTTTTTTAGATTAACCTAGCTTTAACTATATGAAATTTTCATTATTTTTTAAAATCTGTTGAACAGTTTTTAGGAAAAAATATTTTATAAAATTCCGAAAAAAATTCGTATCGCAGGTATCGTTATACATAGTTGGTCTTAAAGAAAAAACGTGTTGGGGGAAAAGTTTTTAAATGTTTTCTACTAAGTTTAAGGAAATTCGGGGAAGTCGTTTGGGCTGTAGTCGAAGAGAGGGCTGTAGTCGAAGAGACAAACAAATAGGCAGAGTTCCGAGACCCATGACTATGCAACGTAGTAAAATATGTTTTTGTTCCGCACACCTATTGTCATCGTTAGTCAGACAGAATTTCATTGAATTTCAAATGTATTTTTATTTTTTTTTGAAGTGCATAAGGAAAAGGAATGATAGGTACATATTTTGAGTCTTGTTGTTTCTATATAGATATAGATGGGTGCAGGCATAACATTTTAAGAAAAATCAATTCCATTTAGAAATTTATTCCACTTTGATAAGGTATCTTCCTTGCTTTAAAAAAAATTAATAAATTCCCATTGAAGCGAGAAATTATTTCACTTTCAAGTGAGAAACACTTCACTCTCCAAGGGGATGATTTTCGAACTTCGTTCGAGAAATGATTACACCTCGCTATGACAATAATTTCCTACAATAAGTATATTTTATTATATTCTGTTGGTGCTTAAAACTCATACTTTGCCACACTCTTAATGTTATCCTGTCACACCCGTAAATTTTTTTTTTGAATAGTATTTCCTCAATTCAAGACTGGAACAGAAGATCAAATTTCAGGTGAGTATAAAGAAAAAATGAGACATATGCTTCACGCAACATTTAACACCACATGTATTTTTTTTTCTCTCGTAACGCAACTGAATGAAAGAGTTTTCCATCAAGCGTTTCCTATCTTTAAAATTGAATAAAACAAACTTAGAGCGAGGATATCATTAAATGTTTTATATCGTTTAGGAAGCCCATTTAGGCCATTATGTATTAAATATAACATCATTCAAATGTCCACCGCGACTTCGCTGCTTGATGCGCATCCGAAACGTCATACTTTCCATAACTCTGGCTGAATGTTACTCATTGATTATGTTGGATTTTAGGGCAGTTGTGGTTTATGGATTATTATTGGCATAGACCTGTGACTTAAGAACACTTAAAAGAAGAGGTCTAAAGGGGTAAAATCGAACGATCTCGGTGAGCAATTCGCATCGCCTTGGCGCGGCGTGAGATAACGATGTTTGGAAATCGTTCGTGCAAAATGTCCCTTGTGGCACGGGCTGTGTGGAACCAAGCTTCATTCTATTGAAACCACATAACGTCGGTGTCTCTGTCCATATAATCCAATTTGAGCCAAAAGAAATTTGTTATCATCGACCGAAAGCGCTCGCCGTTGAACCTGATGGCCTGACCAAAGTTATTCTCAAAGAATGTCCCCCGAGTTAGCAGTCCAATGTCAGAAGAACAAGGGTTTTGTGATGTAATATGTAGGAACTTACTAGGAAGAGCGTAGTCAAGGGGTTCTTACTGCAATAAGGAAAAGCTTAAAAGGATATACCGATGCACATTAGTTTTAAATTTCTGAATATTACAATGTGAAGAAAAAATAGAGTTATGTGAAGCATTCCACATTCGTGTAGTCCTGTTGTAAAAGCAATCTCTGTATTTCACAGCCTTAGTTAACGCCTTAGGCCTCGGCCACGCACTGAGCGACGAGCGACGTCGCTCTGTCGCTTAAAACAATGACAAGTCGCTCAGGGTGTATGTGGCCACCTCCATACAATTTCATGTGTTTTAATTTTTTTTCGTCGCTCAGCGACTCGTCGCTCAATCGCTCTGTCGCTCGTCGCTCAGTGCGTGGCCGAAGCCTTAAAAGTTATCACATTAAGTCACTTTAATACTTTAACACCAGTCGTTAATGATTCGAAATTCAAGAGTATATTTTATAGTTCATTCGTTATGATGTTTAAAAAAGTCTATAAATACCAATTTTAATCTACACATATATTTGTGTTTTCGGAACTGTTGCAAGGAATACAAAATTTTACAAGAAACATTTCTCTGCCTTAAAGCCTAATACGCAAATCGCGCTAAATTTTATCTCCCATACAAAATTCTCTCTAAAATTTACCCAAGCTAAAATTATGTCAAGCATTTTAACCAGCAAAAAAAAATCAAAATTTCTCTTCGAACTGTACATAACTTATCTGTCAAAATTTAGCGCACGAAATAATTATTGTCTGGCACATTTATTCTCAAGCTAAATTTCAATTTGAAATGGAAGAATATTTAGAAGAATATTTAAAACAAATTCTTTTAAATCTTTAAAAAATTTCAGTTGGAAAACATAAGTTTTTTGTGACATATTGTCTACAAGGTTCTTATGTCAAAATATAGCTTGGCTTTTTGCTGATTTTTGGAGATAAATGTGGGAGATAAAATTTAGCGTGAACTGCGTACTAGGCTTAAAACAATTTTTCATCAAAATTAGCTAAGGACAAAGGAAACATTAAAAAAAACACACACACACACACCCAACCTTGATTTAATTGTTTCCTTTTTACATTTTACTTTGAGGTTGCTTTAACTAATAAAACATGCAACTCTTTTACCGTGCACCATGAACACGGAGCATTTCGCAATTAACATGTTTCGAATACCATAAATCCCCATTGAAAAACCCTTAATTGAGACTGGTTCATATTTCAAACAGCTCCTACTCCTTGGGAAGCGGAAAACCATAGTGTATTCGAAGCAATAACATAAAATTGTAAGCCAATTAAGTAAGGTACTTGTTTTCAATTTAAACACGTTCGGTATTGTAAGAGTCTTCATAGGGTAAACCATTTCTACAATAATGAGTTTTTAAGATGCATGGAAAAAAAAAGAAGAAAAAAGTGTTAAAACTGAAAGGGAAACTATGGAAAACAACACCCCAGTTGAAATTTGTAAACAAACTTTTTAGATAAGAGAAAATGATAAAGTTAATATATCCACCCACCAAGAATGCACCTGCTTATCAAGTGAAAATGAATGACCTGATTTTTTTTTTAAGTAAAGCTTATGGCTGGTTCTTTATCAATGTGATATCAGTTACAGTTGGTTGTGACGAAATGTATGATAAGGATAAACATGACTAACGCCCATAATTTTACTTCCAAAATTCTTTATCAAGGCTTAGAATTGTATGTGTGTATATAATATAATCATTACACTATTTTTTTTATTTTATTACCTACTTTATTAAGTAACTAGCAGACCAGTTCTTCCGTTGTTTCAAAGTACACAATTTGAGTACTTGCAACTAGTATATTAGTGTGTATTTGTATAGCTGCCATCTATATGAAGCACAATTTGTTGACCTGTAAGTTTCCTTCGAGGTTACGATTTGTGTACACTTTTTTCTTTTTTAACTGAGCAGAGTAGTATGTTCAGAGCTCTCTGATCGTATTAAAAGCGTTTTTCATTTTTAATTCAGAGCAGTCTGAGTTGTCAAAAAATAAATTTCCGTCATCGCAATCAAGCACGAAAGACTGTTCAAGATGGCCACCTCATCGTCTCACCTTAATTGGCTGATTATCCGAAACTTTCTTGTTGAAGAAGACTGACGTCAAAAAACCCTTCAGCACTGAACCAAACAACCTCACGAACATCAGCTCGTACAGGTACAGTGGCTTGGTACACAAGAAGACCTTGGGAGTTATCCCAGCTAAGAAGGGCTTCACCGTTGTCATGAAGAAAGGCAAATACCAAAACCGCCCATCAAAGAACACCGTTCGTGTGACAATGAATGCCGGACCCAGGCGCTCTCTGAAGAAGTTGAGGCAGCAAGTACCGCTCCGATCTGAAACAGGCTTCTATCCGCAAAGCTTCTATCTGAAGGTCACAAAAGCCAGCCCCCGTCAAGAAGACAAAGAAGGCCGAATAAGTTCGAGTGGCAATTTTATGATAGAGAGAAATTATGTTTGTTTTTTCTTTCTGAGCGTGTTCAGAGTGCGCTCTATGAGCTGCGAATAAAATAACTGGGCGTTCAGAGTTAAATGCTTAACGCAAGCATTTGACAGATGGAAATTAAAAACAAAAAAATGGTTACAGCTAAATGTTCAGGTGTATTTCAAAGACAAATGAGAGCGCTCTGAGCACACTTGTTTCAGAGGACACTCAGAACATGCTCGACTTACTCTGTTCAGAGCTCTATTTTGAACTAAAACAGAAAACCGCCTTATGAAACACACTTGAGCACGAACTGTCATATGATTAGTTTAGTTTTAGATATTGGTTATGTATTTCTAAAATTATTTTAATTTCTGCACTAGCGCCACTACCCTAATCATCTATTTTTACTTGCGACTTATAGGTACTATAAGGCAAGTTATGCATTCGTAAAAAAACCGCAACTCAGTCTGTCTGTCTGTTCGACTACAGCCTAAACGGCTCGGACGATTTTCTTTAAACTTGGTAGATATCATTTTTAAGTTTTTCCCTCCACACGTTTTTTTCTTTTTTTTTTAAGACCAAAAATAACGGTACCTGCCATACGAATTTTTTTCGAAATTCTATAAATATTTTTTTTTTCTCAAAAACTGTTCGACAGATTCAAAAAATTAAAATACAAAAAAATTCATTTAGTTAAAGCTAGGTAATGGTTGAAATTTTTTTCCGAAAAATGATAATTGAGAGTACTCCCCATGGAACCATTTTTTTGTTTTTGATTTTCTCGAAAACGGTAGCACCGATTTTCATCATTTTTTGTTTACTAGATCTCCCCAAAAATTTTAATAGAATTGTGTATTCAAATTTTCAAAAAAAAATTTTTTGGATTTAAAAAAAAACAAATTTTTTTTTCAAAACTCAATATTTCGAAAACCACATGCTAGATTTTTTTTAAACTTGATAAATAAAAGTTTCTCAATATAATCTACAAGATGTGAGAAAAAAATAACTATTTTACCTAAAAATAAAGGTATGTTCCCACCATACAAATGTTAAAAAATGGTTTTCAAAAATCGTATTTTACGGCGCTTAGAATTTTGATAAAAAATTTTTTCTTTCAATTAATTTTTACGATCTTTAATTTAATAAAAAAAAATTCAAATTAAGATATTAGAGCTTGTACCTACCATAGAACCATTTTTCAAATTTTGAATTACTCATTATCGACATAACGGATTTTAATGAAATTTTTTATAGAGGTGTTTCTAAAAAGTTTAAAAAACATTGCATTTCAAAACCTTTTGAATTTTTGAAAAAAAAAAAATCATTTTTTTTGAAAATTCGATATCTCAAAAATGGGTCAATATTTTTTTTGGAAATTTAATTTTCATTCGTATAATAATTAAAACCTAAAGTTGACGTAGCAAATTTTTTTCTTAAAAATGTTTTAAAAATTTTGTATATAAAACCTTATTTTATTAAGAAACTACTTCAACGACTTATAATTTTTGTTCTTGCATAAATTCATATTTGCATAGCATTCTGTTTTTGTCTCTAACTACTAAAAGAATTTAAAAAAATTATTATAATTTCTTATGAACAGTTTTACCTAAAAACATTCGTTTTTTATTATTTTTATTCCTTGAGTGTCAAAAGTTACGTGTTCAGCATTTCATACCTGCTCCGATATTTTTTTTTGGAGCTCATAATGAACGTCTTGAATATGTTCGGACGGTAGAAATAACACATATCGTCGCTTTTCCGGCAGAGTGGCATAAGTCGAAATTTGCAAATTTTCAGGAGAGCATTTTAAAGTTTTTTTCATACTGAACAAAAAAAATTTCGTTGTTCATAAAAAACAAAACTCAAATGTTGAATACGTGAAAAAATTGCATTTTTCGTTTGTTAAGTTTTATAAAAAACGAAATATTAAAAAAAACAAAAATTGATTTATGCCGTATTTATACGTAGAAAATGAGAGGGATGTTTTTGAACATTGAGAGCGGCGCTTTTTCATAACTCGGAAACTAGAAGAAGTAGGTTAACGCCGATTACACAGAAAAATTGTGTTTGTTTTTCAGCTCAGTTCTGTGTTCAAAACTAAAAAACGACAAATTTCGACTTATGCCACTCTGCCGGAAAAGCGACGATATATTCAAAGTTCTGAACGTTTTAAACACAGAGTTTTTTTGTTGAAAAAATCGGTTCTGCTCTGTCCCTCAAGGGACAAGGGTTTTGAAACAATAAGGCGCTTATTATATGCTAATTAAGTACCCAAAAATGAAAACAGTTATAGAAAATACTTAATACGTTAGATAATCAAATCGCGGTTTCTCTAATATTAAGGAACTATTGAAATGCTCTAATGAGCCCTTAAAGAGGGTGAAACTTTGTCTTGACACCCTGCCTGTTTCTGCTGATACCTGCTCATGTGGGTTCCCATTGAGTTGTGACCCATAAGGATTCAAACCAAGAGAGACAATTGAGGTTTACTAAGGCTTCAGTAGTTGTTCTGTTTTTTCTTTAAAATATTTGGACAAAGATTCCTTGAAACCCGACATGTGTCAGTTGTTGACCATATGTCAAGATCGCAACTTAAATAAACTTTGGTGAATTCTATATTTTCCTGCTCTATATTTTACCTGCACACTAAAATAGTGGATTTGGAGTAGAGAGTTTTGATTTCCTAGATCCCGGATTTACGAACTTTCGCCCAGGCATCTAAGGTTGGACTTATTAGTTAAATACTATCGTGCTCTTGTGAGGCGTAATATATTTGCTGACGATTATTTATATATCAACTCTAATAAAACAAATTAATTGTTTCTAGGCGAACTTATTGCATATATTCAAAGTTATTAGTATTATAAAATCGGCTAACCACAAGGTAGCATCTTTACTCTTTTGCTTTTTATTTGAATTTTAATTGATCAACTAATCGAATACGATTTCAAACATAAAGAAGTTATTCTTTATTAACAAGCAAAAGTTGACATGGAATGTGAAGAAGATTATATTTTTTTCAGACTTCGTCGAAAGCCTGTGGGCTTATCGTAAACTACTCAAGTCAAATCCGACTTACAACACCGGTTAATCAGAATGATTTCGACAACACAGTACAAAGCGCAAGATGTTGGTAACTTATGCCTAAAAAAGTCTAAATTATAGCTTCTCTTTTCGCTGTGACAATTTTGTTATCATAAATTCTCGGATCTGTGTATGTAGATTTATGATTTATTCAATCTTGCGTCACATTGACTAAAGGAATCGTTTTTAATTGCTTCAAAAAATATAACACTGTCCTCAAAGTATGTCACTATACAGCATCAGCCAGCAGTAAACTTTCCAAAGATTTGCCAATTTAAATCTAGAACTCTCCGATAAAAAGTGTGAAAAAAAAACAAAAAAAAATTAAAATCACATACCAACCAACATCGTACCTACATAAAAAAAAAATTCCCAACATTTTAAGTCGTTACCATTTTAACTGGTTCCATGTGGTTTGCATGACTTTATACTATAACTGGTTTTTTTTTTGTTTTGACATTATTTGCAGACATGAGCAATTGTTGGCATTGCCTTAGCTTAACTGCTATACCTAAATATATGTATGCATGCACCTTAACTTCTTCGTGTAACCGTTCCATTGAGATTTTTCTGAGCGACTTATATTGGTGCAGCTTATATGGAAGAGTGGAAAAAAATCTAAAAGCTAATTCTGACAAATAAGTTTTTAATATGTAAATTTTCTAATTTATACAAATTTATTTATTAATCAAATATTTCTTAAACAATTTTCAAATAAATTGTAAAAAGTTCATTTTTTGTGGGCTTGGAGGGACATTTGTAAACTTACGATTAAAGTATGCAAACCGTCTTATTGACAGTAGCAAAGGATCGTGTCAATGTGAAACGTCATTCAAGGTTTAGATGTTTACATATATTATTTTTAATTATTCTACCGAAATTCTGAGAATTAATTATAACTTTCGGTCGTAATAATCGTCTCATCAGATAGAATGTGAGTGGAATCATTGACTATTGAATATTTCGGTGGTCTTTGGCGGTCTTGAGAAAGTGGGCATACCACCGAAGATCGTCGTTGACACACATACCGAACACTGTCAGCTTTTCGGCTTCTTCCATGAAAGCGCCATTCAGGGACAATGGCACAGAGGGGATATTTTGCTTTAAGGACAATGTACAAAATTGAGTTTTCGAAGTATTAAACTCTACACGATTTTTTATACCCCATTTAACAATGCTGTAAAGATCAGAGTTTAAAAGTCTTTCATACGCTGCCGTTCTAAATTCACATCCCGAGAACAGGGGCGTGCATCTAAAAACGAATATGAGAAGTTGTGAGTATTGTCGTTTAATGGATCAGAACGCAAAAGATCATTGATGAATATGAGAAAGAGAGTGGGAGACAAAACGGAACCCTGTGGCACACCAGCATTTATTATTTAAAAATTTCAGACCGTCCAACATAACTTGTGTTGAGCGGGTCGAAAGGTAGTTTCTTATCCAACGAAGCAGAGATTCATCAACAACAAATGTAGGCATTTTTGATAAGAGATCTTGATGCCAAACTCTATCAAATGCCCTCGAAATATCAAGCGCAATAATCTTACTTTCTCCAAAACAATGTAAAGATCTATTTCACTCTTTGGTGAGATATGCCATCAGATCACCATTGGAAGTATTGCTGTGGAAGCCTTATTGTCGGTCATTAAAAAGCTTACGATCTTCGAAATATTTCTTGATCTGATGATTGATCAGCGATTCCATGACCTCGGAAAGAAGGCGTGTAAGTGCAATTGGTCGATAGGAGGAGAGGGAGGAAGGGTCGCCTTTTTTCATCTTCTAGGGAAGATTCCAGAACAGTAGCAGCGATGGAAAAAGTTTACGAAACAGTTTTTCCAGCGATGAAGAACACTCCCAAAAGGAACGGGGGTATATCATCTTACTTACTTTTACTTTAGTTGGCGCTCTCTCTAGCTGCCTCCAGTTTCGAGTCCCAAGTTTCCTTAAATCTCCCTCAACTTGATCACGCCACCGGAGATGAGGTCTGCCTCTGTTTCTCGTACCCTCTGGCATAGCGTTGAATACCTTACGGGATGGACCGTCGATGTTCATTCGCTCTACATGCGCTAGCCATCTTAACAGCTGAATACGTATTTTCTCTACTAGGAACACGTGGCTGTACATCTCGTACAATTCATGATTGTATCGTCTTCGCCAGTTGTTATTTTGCATATCGACACAAACCGGACCATAAATCGTGCGTAGAACCTTTCTCTGAAAAACACCAAGGGAACTTTCATCCGCCTGGGAAAGGGTCCATGGTTTTGTACAGCGTCTCGTTGGTGTTTCTTGATAGGCCTTTATTCCTCAATTGCTTACTTAGCGCAAAGAAACAGCTGGTAGCAAGAGTTAATCTACGTTTGATTTCAGCACTGATGTCATTTACAGAGTTTACAGCGGTACCCAGGTAGACAAATTATCTGACCACCTCGAAGTTATATCTATCAATAGTCAGATTCTGACCAAGTCTGCGGTGGGAATCGGCTTTATTAGATGACAGCATATACTTCGTCTTCTCCTCATTGATCACAAGACCCATTTTGTACTCTTCTGACTCCATACTAGAAAAGGTACCCGTAACTGCTCGCTTGAATCTTCCAATTATGTCATCCGCGTATCCAAGATATTGAGTGGACTTTTGAAAGATAGTGCCATTGGTGTTTGCCGAGTATTGCGCACTACTCTCTCAAGGACAATATTAAAACAGCTACATGAAGCGCGTCACCTTGTCGAAGTCCTCTGGTGGTTTCAAAAGCTTCGGTTGTATCTCTCCCAATTTTGATGGAGCAACGGGCATTTTCCAACGTCATCCTGATAAGGCGTATCAGTTTGGCAGGGATACCAAAACTCAACATGGCACGGTACAGCTCTTCTCTATCAACGCTGTCATAAGCTGCTTTAAAATCGATGTTGGGTGTATCGATGTTAAATTCTTGGGTTTGGCGTAGTGTAAAGATCTGGTCGATGGTTGACTTTCCAGGCCTGAAACCACACTGATAGGGGCCAATTAGTTCATCAGTAAATGGCTTCAGGCGTTCACATAATACGCTAGACTTGCTGCAGAGAAAGCGATCGCCTTTTTTGTGGATCGGGCAGATGGTACTAAGGTTCCAATCGTCGGGCATACTTTCCTCCGACCGGGATTTGTTTATATCAAGATTTGAAAAGTTCTTGCGGGAATTTACCTGCCCCATTAAATGATCGATGTTCTCCCTTCCATGACGGGCAATGTTGCTGCAGGCAACTCGAAGAAGAGCTTGTTATCGGGTTGTCGTTGTAGATAAGCATTAGAACCGCAAATAAACTTGACTTTTGTTTGTTCTTGACAAATTACAAGAAATTCCTACTTACTTTGGGACGTTGCAGGATTGTTTGCCTTACTTTTGGTCATATTCATATTCCCATCCTCTGCCAGCTCAGGACACATTTTTTTTTATAAATATGGGAATTTTTAATATTTCCCCTTAAGCTGTCAATAATTTCCCTCGTTGAAAATATTTAAAAATCATAATAAACATCAATATGACAATGAGTTTAAGTAAAACTATGGCGCTGTTTTCGCTAGGGAGAAGACTATACCACGCAAGAACCCCTAGTATATAATACTACGCTCATACTATTTTGCTCGGCTGGTATTGCCGTGGGATACCCTGACAGATATGTGGTTCACTCGTATACTATGGGGACTATACTATACTCTGTCCAACAAAAATTGTCAGTACAGGGAAGATAGGACGTTTGTCTCTCATTCTGGTTGCATTGCCATGCATAAGTATGTCGCCTTTTAAAGCTCTCACCGGGATTCCGTAGTTTAAATTATAAATCGCCGCAAATGAAAGTAAAAAACGCGTAGGGCTACCGTCTGCCGATTCAAAACGACTGAAAACAATATTCAATTTACCTTTTCCCACAACGCCAAGCGGTAAGATAATAGGCGCGTTTTCTTTTTAAGTTGAAAAGCAATACGACAACACTCAACATACTCATCTTCTTAAAATGTGTTCTCAAAAGCTTCAAATCCCAAAAGCTCCTTAATAAAAACCACTGAAAAAGCTCTTTGCTTGCAATTGAGAATGATAATGGTAACTCTGTTTTGATGTAGATAAAGAGCGCACGATCGTATTGAGTGACACTTGACACTCTTGTCTTGATCTTGATCTTGACAGTATCTCATCAGCAGTGGGATACGACGGTCGTGTTGGGGTGTACAACTTTTTGCAAAGAATTACAACAACAATTCCTTAAGAAAAGTCAGTGGCTTGCTCTTTTTTTAGTGGCATTTTTCCTAACGCATTGTAGTGAGGGTGCATCAGGCGCCACTGCTTTAGAAAAAGCTCTCCCATAAGGCCTGTACTGACAATTTTTGTTGGACAGAGTATAGATGTGTGTCACAGGCATAAGGAATGAAAGTACAAGTTGTTGATTTATTTCAAATTTATGACCTGATTTGTCCCACTGTTCGGTGGCGGCGTGGTGTGATGTGTGTACCGGAACTTGAGAACACAATTCTTCCGCTCGTCTAAGAAATTTCTTTTTTGTTATTAATCTTTCGTGTTTTTTTTTTGTTATTTCTACACGAAGAAGAAAAAACATGTATTCGTGATAACTACTCGTATGTATTTTATATAAATCTCTATTATGCAACACAATTTTTAAACTCTGCTAAAAGATTCGATCAAGACATTGAACTTTTTTTTCCAACAGCAGTGTCAGGGTGTGGAACGAAGATAAACATTATACACGTACATTTCACGCGTTGAGTAGATTGTGTTATGTATTGTGGCATTCCATTAAGTTTCTTGACAATGGGAAGGTAGATTCCCTCTTGAATTAGCAAGCAACCACTTTAGCGAAAATCAATGCAGAATTATATCACTGTTGTAGGCGTCCATCAAGTCTGATGGTGGTTTTATAAACCTTGAGCACGAAAAGTTATAATTCAATATGACGAGAGTATAGTATGAAAATAATTTAAACAAATAAAGAAACACAATTTCGCGAATTTTCTTTTTCAACCAACAAAAGTTCACCTACGAAGACTTAAAAAATATATATGTATGTACATATAACTGCATGTTTATATAATGAAACTAATAAACTGTTTTAATATCTTTATTCAGCAATTATTGCTTTCATTTTACTCATCGCTAAAATGCTTTTGTTTCCCGTTCAGTAATTTCGTATTAACACGACTTACAAACTCTCATAATAATTTTCCTCGCAAAACCTGGAAAATCGCCATATTTGTTTTTACATTCATGTTTGTCACAAAACACTACTATGGCAATGGCAATACTTTGATAAAATATGGCGCATAATGGTATTTTTTCCAGTTGAAATTCTAATAGATAAAATAGATATATTAATGATAAACATTTGACAATGTGGCCCACATCAAATAACAGAGACTCTAAAATTATTGTTAATAATAGATCCGTTTGTTTAATTCCCAAAACTGTCAAAAACTAATTTTATTATTGTTTCTATGACAGATTTTGAACAAAATTTGGAAGAAATTGGCAATTTTGTTCTGAAGTAAACGATCTAATCCAATTCTTTAAACTTTACACGTCCAAGTCAACTTTCTATATCAATCAGATAACCATTTTAATCCTTCTATTTGGTCTCGATCGGTAAGAATCGTACTGAACCGAAGACGCTCTGCTCCACTTTGTATGCGGATGTCCCGACTAAAGAAGCCGGTTATCGACAGTTCTACGGCTGACGTGAAAGATTAACAGGGCCTCCATTCTTACCTGGACCAGGCTCGATTCCCTTAGCAGAGGTATGCATCGGCCGGAAAAAGTCACGAACTTTCTCGTAGTAAGCTGTTGGTCGAGGAAATTGCAATGTGGCGTCGAATCAGTTTTAACAATAAATTATCTATTCTGCTTTGCTCCCTTGTATAGAACCTTGTTGGAACAATAATGACTGTACTGCGACTTTGGTGTTCTGTGTAATCCAAGGCAACACGTCTAAAACATTTCCTCTCAAGCACCCAAATGTTTTCCATTTGAGGTGTGGCAACCTTGATCACCAACAGGCACCCATAGGCAATGATCAGCCGGATGAGGGCCATACTTGGTCTGGGCTAAGGCCCCTTTACCGTGGTCAGATGAGTATTAATATGTCTGTCAGAATAAAAATACTGATCTAGAGAATTTAACTGCACTTTAACACTCCAGTGACTGAGTGTGTGACCCTACGATCACTAAGCCTGCACCATTTCTTTCTCATATCTCTTGAGGCTCCATGCAGTGGTGTCCTTAACAGAATAGGTTCAAATTTCTGAAAATTGATTTTGAACTTCTAGTGATCACCAAATCGCTGAATTTGTCGAAGTCACGCTACAAAATAATTCATAATGACATACATGGGCCTTTCAAATTTTGTTAATACCTCAAATACAACTTGTTTTATTCGCCCTTATTGAATAACCCTTTAGTATTGGCCAAAATTTTATTATGGAAAACTTATGTGTCTTATGTTACTCCAGAGAGGGAAGAGAAATGCAAAAAGCACCAACCATATGGACACGTAAGTTTATCTTGTTTCTCTTTAAATTATTCTCTATGTGAAAATTGTGTATGGAAAAAAAACAACTGATTCTTGTTACCTGTTTTCACCTGGCTTCTCGGCAATATATAAAGATAAAAATTAAATTGTAATAGAAGGACCGTTTGTTACTTTTAAACAAAATAAAAACTATGAAAATATGTTGCCGTTTAGTCAGTTAAAAAGGCGTAGACAGAATATCTTCTTCTCGTATAAATTTGCTTTGACCAATTTGTTGGAAATTTAATCTTCATTCAAGCACTTGGGATACTCTTCAAATAATCTATACTATTCTCCTTCGTAAAATCCGTTGTTATAATTGTTTGAAAACATAATTTTACCCAAAGTTTCAGCGAATTCCGGTTCTCATTCTCATTCAATAGCTTTCAATCAAAATGACAAATATTTACCTCCGCATAACGAACCCAGCACGTTTTCAATTTGATCTCTTGCTCTGATAACGTGACACATCGAGTGTAAACTCTTATCGCAATGTTGTGCATCATAAGAGGTTTTTTCTCAAAGTCTGTCTGACAACTGATCTGATATTTAAAATTTTTGCATTTCAAATAACCACTCCACCCATTTATACCTACACATTTATCGTTATATTTTTAATATTTAAACTACTTATACATTTACACTTACGATGACTCATCTGATAAAGAAAAACTTGTCACATTTATGAACTATGCACATAGCAGATTGCGCACACACCCAAGACCCAACAAACTGGGAAGTTAAACCTTCTATCAATTCAAATCACTTCTATCATGTTTCAGCGGCACAGAGTGCACGACAAACTGCGCATACGATTACCTCATTCCAGAGGTTCTTTGCCTTTGTGGCTCACCAGAGTCTGACTGAACAGCAAATTCAATCTGAATGACTGGGACGGGGGCGTATGTCCTGCCTTCCAGGCATATTTAAATGTGCTTACTTAACACAATCTTGAATGCTAATTAATAGAATCGGTGGAGTGTAATTTATTTAAGTAAAATCTTTAGAATGTTGATCTCACTTTCTTAGAATTCTGTGTTCGTACTTAAAAACAAATAATAATTCCTTATTATAATTCAAGTCAGAGAAGGAGTTTTACTAGAAAACTCTTACTTTTCTTTAGAACTCGGTTTAAGATCATCATTGAGTGTGATTTGTGTTTGTAGATTGTGTGACACACGTGAGCCTGCAGTTTGTCATTTCAAATTATTGAGATTTTGGAGTTTCCCAGGACTTTATTTTAGGATTAATTTACGTTATGTTGTTAGAATGATCATTCAAAAATGCGCCTATTGCGCCAACAAAAATTGTCAGTACAGGGAAGATAGGTCGTTTGTCTCTCATTCTGGTTGCATTGCCATGCATAAGTATGTCGCCTTTTAAAGCTCTCACAGGGATTCCGTAGTTTATATTATAAATCGCCACAAATGAGAGTAAAAAACGCGTAGGGCTACCGTCTGCCGATTCAAAACGACTGAAAGCAATATTCAATTTACCTTTTCCCACAACGCCAAGCGGTAAGATAAAAGGCGCGTTTTTTTTTTAAGTTGAAAAGCAATACGACAACACCCAACATACTCATCTTCTTAAAATGTGTTCTCAAAAGCTTCAAATCCCAAAAGCTCCTTAATAAAAACCACTGAAAAAGCTCCTTGCTTGCAATTGAGAATGATAATGGTAAGGTAACTGTCTTTTGATGTAGATAAAGAGCGCACGATCGTATTGAGTGACACTTGACATTCTTCTTGACAGTATCTCATCAGCAGTGGGATACGATGGGGTGTTGGGGTGTACAACTTTTTGCAAAGAATTACAACAACAATTCCTTAAGAAAAGTCAGTGGCTTGCTCTTTTTTTAGTGGCATTTTTCCTAACGCTTTAGAAAAAGGTCTCCCATAAGACCTGTACTGACAATTTTTGTTGGACAGAGTATAGTCGCTAAAGATGATTTCTCGATCAAAATTGAGGTCGTCTTTCGGAGCCCAGACAGCGATCAAATGGCGTTGTCTATGATCATGAAGTTTGAGCGGGTGAAGGCGCAAGTCCCGATTTAAAATTCGTAAGGTTGAAGTCTACGAAAAGCCGAGATGTTATACACGGCGAAGAATCGACTGTCTCGGGCTTAGCTGTACACTTTAATGAACCGAGGCGATGTTCTAGGCCGATCTTATTGCAGTCGCTTGAAGTACAAATTTGGCTAATGGATTACCGAAACGGTTGTCAAAAATTTGGCAACTAAACTTTACCTTTTGCACTTGCACTAATGAACACTCATTTTGATAATAAAGTTTTACGGATTTGACAGATGTCACCAAAACAACAATTTAAAAATCCTTTATTATTCAAGCTTTTTTGGAGACTTATTATAAAACAAAATTAATCAAAACCACTTATTTCGTTTTTGAGAAAGTCGGTTCCTGGCAATGGATTTGTTTCAGAATTTTCGTTGCATTTACGCCATGACTAGCTCCCTCAACATTTTTAAATAACGGTACATTGACGGTTACATAAACATCGTTTTCTTTAAAAATAAAAAGGGGGCCGACAATGCACTTTTATAAAACTACATCCAACGCGTGCTCGAAGCCGTTTCGTCTTATGTGGTATCCCGATAAGAGCCACTTTATATTCGACAATTTTGCTCATTAACATTGCCATTAACAAGGCAGTAGCCAGGCAGCAATTGTATCCTGTGAATTATCTTAATTTTTAAGATCTTCTAGAAGCATTTCCACGACAAAAGAGTGTTTCCACCTACCTTATAATGGTCCATCGGTTCAAAGGAGTGCTGAAAAATGTCCTCCTAAACACCAAAGCATGACAGTTCCGGACTATCTAAATTCTCGTTTCATTCGAGCCCACATTTGTATCGATAAATTTACTTTAAAATTGTAACCGTTTTGTTTTGGTAGCACGATTTATTAACCACCCCGTAGTCAAAGAATTATTTGTCAGAATGTGAGGTGCACAACATTCATACATTTTAAACGAACTTATTTTGTTTTTGAAAATTTTGACAGGTGGTATTATTCGTCTTTGTTTCCAAAATATCTTACGCTTAATTTTCACCACAAACAGATCCGATTTTTCACAAATAATAAAATTAAAAAACAACCAGTTCGTCGGGCAATGGAAGTTGGTCCATATTCGAAGTTGTTATATATTTGCAAGTTTTGAAAAAAAAGCAATAAAATCTAGCAATAAAGAATTAAAACTTACCTCGGCAGTGACTTAAATACATACTGTTTCAATTTTTTTCGAATAACGACTTTTTCAAGACCCCTTTTGTAATTTTTGTTTTTGCCCTTCCTGGAAGTCTTTACCCTAACTACTTTAAAGTGCACTTACCTACACCAAACTGTCTGGCAAGAGTCCTTTTTTTTCAGATGAATTCATGGTTGATGTGACACCTTTCGCAGTCGGGACCCCTTTCTACGAGTATGTTTGCTTTTTTTTATGTTGTATAATCATTTCTATCAGCAATTCAAATGAAATGTTTTAAAGAATCCACCTGTGATTTCCCCTAAAAATATTTGTGTACCATCTCAACGCATTTATTTTATGTGAATACGATGTTTTATTACCTTTTTTTGTTATTGGAATTATGAATGAACATTAATTGGACTTACAATTTACCCCATCACTTTATCTACGAACACTGTTTATGAGAATTTCTCTTGTAATATGATTCAGTTTTACCTTACCTTTGTTTACCCAGGTGTTTTTTAATTGATTGGGTAGTTGTTGGCTGATAGCTGCACCCTATATAAAAGGTGCATAAGATCCGATCACATCGCATCGCATCTAGGGTTACCATCAATATATTTCAAAAAGTCGGATAAAATGAGTTTCTAGAATTTTTTTTCATAACTACCGGTGGCGTGGGCGGTTTAAAATCCTAATAATTTGTCGCCGGTGATTTGTGCCTCGATTAAATTTGTTGATGGTCAATATACGCTGTTCCGAGTAAGCATCACCGATGATCCAATCTTCAATGTGAATGCTTGCATTCCGCGTGTTTCTAATGAAATTCAGTCGAAAAATTGACAGCTTGTTCTGTTTCAATGGATTTATATTTGACTGTTACATTAGGCAGTTTCAATTGAACTTGCTCACTAGGTAGGTAGAAATGGCAATTAGCGCCGAAGTACGCCATTTTGATACCATAATTCGTATGAACCTATTGATGGAATTGATATGGCAAATTGGGAACATTCTTACGGAGTTATTCAGTTTGGATTAAGTTCAAAAATATATCTATGTAGTAGGTTTTGATGTCTGACTGTGTGTCTGATTTTGCACAATCATCCAGAAATTGGATCACTCACTCAGTCCGAGCACTACACTCATCCGACACCATCTTCCCTGTGCCAAGCTAGGCAGCTTGTTGACTGGCACTGAAAAAGTAGCCAATCCGATTGAGTGATTATCAGGCCCCCGCACTGTAGGCTTACTAAGCTTGTTGACATCATATTGCCCGCTCGCACAGCCAATCCGGATTCTTGTAGTTGGTGTTGGTGAGAATACTTTGTCGACAACTGCTTGAATATTCGGTTGTATTCGACAGAAGTTCGTCGTAAACGAAATATCATTCGCATTCGTTGCGCGATCGATTGGAATTTTACCATTTCCGGGGTCAAAAAATTTGTTTTGAGAATGTTTGGGTAGATAGGCCCTGCAAGCAAATACACTCACATATTCGTTGACAGCGTGACTTTCTCGAGTCGATTTCAAAGAAATCATAATTTAAAACATGATCATTCATCGATCGCGAAATAACAGGCAGAATTTAGCGGAAATCACCAACAAGAAAAATAAGATCGTTTCGCATATTCCGGTCTAGAGCTTCCAGCGATTTCTTATGAGCCTGGGCCATTTGTCCCAAATAATAACTTTGCAAGTTCTTAGGATTTTAGACATCCCGGAGTTTTTGCTTATTTTGTAAGTTGCTCGTTCTGTCTGACTCAAATTCAATGGCAATTTGAGTGCTGAGTGCGCACTGCCTTCACCGTCCAATATATGGTTGATGCAAATCCCGATGTCTGTTCCTGCTGATGCATCAATGAAAAAAAGTCCGCCATCTATGTTTGTTAAACGTTGCGTGAATTTCCCTTTTTATGTCTTTGTTGTTGTTGCTGGTTTACATCGAAGTACTGTTCTCGACACTGCAAGTTGAATAAGGACTTACCTGATGCATAAATACATGTTCTCAATCGCGTTTTTTTGGTTAAAGCCAGACTAAACTATAGGAGTGTGAAAGACCTCGCTTTTTGCCATTCAACCATTCAACCAAACCCAAAAAAAAAGATCATTTACTTAGCTGATCTGAAGTTTTACTGAAATTTTCGTCAAAATCGGTTACGCCGTTTCGGAGTCCATAGGGAACAAACACGCCGCCGCCGGGGCAACGTTTGCAAATCGTTCAAATATTTTTTGAGAATCATGGTCAATTCGAGAAACACATCTTGCTTTTGTGATCTTTTTATGATGCTCATAATCTTCCATCACTCTAGAAGAGTAATCTTATTGAGAAGATCAACTATCAATTAATAGTTGACATGCATCAATCCATTTTAGTTTTTATAATTTAAATGTTATTGTGACTTTCAATTCTTGTCAATGGATTATTAAACCATTGTGAGTTCGTATCAATCATCTATTTTGAATAGAAAAATTGGTAATGTGAACATCAATTGTCAACAAATTTCTTGTCATTTTATCTACGTTTATTTTAAACGTAAAATTGTAATCGACGGACGAACGAGTTTGAGTTTTTGTGGTTTATGTGATAAAGTTGTCATTTACTTATTTATTTTTAAGGGATTCCAAAAGTAATAAGCAACAAAAAAACAGATATTCCGATTGGTGGCGTTGATGAAGTAAAACTCATACCAAGGGATTTACTTCTTTATGATTCTAGCTTTTTCAATAAGCTTACTTACTAACTTAACCGGGCCCCGATCCATGAAGGTTCCCTACCTCTGCGATGCCGAGCACGCTACTTTAAGTCATATAAGCCAAGCACTCTAGCACCCGCGATGGATTGGTCTTTAAACCGGAGGTTCGGTCTTCCTTGTCGTCGTGAACCTGGGGCTGTTATTCGATGACCCTCTTAGGTGGAGCATTGTTGTTCCTTCGCTTGATGTGGACAAGCCAATGTAGTAGGTAGATGTGTTTTGGCTTTCTGGACTACATCCACATCTTGGTACAGCTGATAGAGTTCGTGGTTATATCTTCTCATCGATTCGCCCTCTTCGCACACAGAATCAAATATTTTTCCAAGAATTTTTGTTTCGAAGGAGCCCATTATAATCTATTCCTTTCTGCGTATAGTCCAACAATGGGCGCCGTAAAACGGATTGATAGTATAAGAGTTTTATAGACGGTGCATTTCGTCTTAATAGTGAGGAGTTTTGAACCCATTTGCTACATCGAAGTGTCAGAGGTTTCCTAGGGTAATTCTTCGTCGAATCTCCACTAAAGTGTCGTTTGTACACTTACTGTTAATTCCAAGGTAGATGAACTCCTTAACTACCTATAAGTTTTTGCACTCAATAGTGACATTTTGCCCTAATCGGTGGACAAATGTGTGTTCGTTTGTTGATAGCATATACTTGATCATGTCCTCATTTACTTCAAGACCAACTGCCTGATCTTCAACAGCCGTAAAGGACTTTATTCAAAACCGTTGTGAACGGGCGATATCGTCCGCATGCTCCAATAGTAGTTGTAACGATTTGGTAAATATATTACTTTCCGTGTTAACACCTGCCCTGCTCTACAACGAGATTGAAGAAATCAGATAATAGCGCACCACCCAGCCGAAACCCTGTTCATGTTTGGAGAAGTTCAGATAGGGGTGGACGTGGCGCGATGGTTGTGTGCTCGCCTGTCAACCTCATGATCACAGGTTCGATCCCTGCTGTCGTCTATATCGTCTTAATTCCATTAAAACCTTCTAAAAATTGTCATCAATGGGTTGCTGGTTCACTCATTACATGATCCCTTGAGCGCGTGTAGATTAAAAAAAAAAAGTTGCTCCATAGTTGAACATTGCACCGCGTATTTTCTAATACCACGCGATACAGTTGGATCAGTGTTCCCCGGGTCCCGAATGCTATCATATGCGGCTTTGAAGTCGAAATTCGTTGGTCTTTTCCAGGATTTGCCTTAATGTAAATATTCGGTCTATGGTCGATCGCGTCCTGTCAAACGCATATCTTATTCACAAGAATGAAATTTTGTTCGTATAAATTCACAATAGCAGAGCATTTTATCAACTAATTTCCACAATTCCAAATATCTCTTTAATTAATAGTTGATAGTTGATGTTCACAATACGCATGTATACTTTTATACGCTTTTAACAAATATTTTAACAATTATACCAAGTTTTTGACGTTTTCAAGACAGTTTTTTGACTAATAATTTTTTAAAGTTCTAAGTTACTCGTATTTCCATGTTTGAAATAAATCAAACACACTTTAAACTATAAAGCATCGTAAGCCTTTGAGTAATATTTTATGTTGTAATTGAATAAATGAAAAATTTTAGGTCGAATCTTGTCGAATGGTAACCCTAAAGTAACCAACCACAAAAGAGTAGTTCGTTGTTAATTCAAATAATAATCTATGAAGTTCGATGACAGTTCGCATTTTCATACGGCGAATTCAACTCTCATGGTTGTTACGCGTCCAATTTTTATATAAATGAGTAACTACTGCTACCATACTTTGTTTTTTTTTTTTACAAATTTTTAAAGTTTGGTTGAATTGTTGGTTTTTATAGATACACTATATATCTACACATTTAAATGTTAATCATGGTTTTTTATTGGTATTCATAAACAGGAAGCAAGATTATTTTTTTTTTGGAAGTTATATTGCGAAATGTTGTGGATGTAAACGTCACGCAATAGACATTAGTATACCTTTATAGGATAAATGATTCATGCATGTTTTTTTGTTGTTGTTGTTTGTAAAGATTACTATAAAGGTATATGAAAAACTCTTAACATAATTTATGTTGCCTTTGTTTGTGGCAGGTACATAAAAGTGTAGTCATGACAATATAGATGACCAAACAATTTCCATGTAGAACTAAAGTTAGATACAAAATACAAGAAGTAGAGGCATAGCATTGCAAATTGCAATGTTCCATTTTTCATTTACTCCATATTCTTTGTTATTATTATTGTTAGATAGAAATTCTGGGAGTTGCCAGTCAGGCTCACGCGATGTTGTTTTGATTTAATATTTTATTTGGGAATTTTCATAATTGAGCTTGAGAACTTTTTGGTTCAATTATGTGCCTCATTTTATAACGATTTAAAACTCCACTAGGTTAATAATCATCATGGCCATAAAAATGCAAATAAAAAGGATTTACATTCTTTCGTCACAATGGATAAAATTTTTCTAGGTCTTCCATCGAAATGAGATCTAATTAAAAATAATCTCTACATATAAATATTCTTTTTGAAATGTACGCCCCGAAAAAAGATTTAGTTAAAAACAGTGCGAGCGTTTGAAAAATAGTTTCAGATTTAAGAGGTTTTGAAGTTTTGAATATTGAAATGGGAATGTAAAGCATTCCATGGAGGCGGGATTCTCATAGCTGTAAAATCTTCTCTGTTAACTTCTCTGGTTAATGTTCCTGTTTCACTTGACTTGGAATACAAGGATGAAATAATTTGCCTTGGCGATTTCAACCTTCCCAATGTCACTTGGACGCGCTGTCGTGACACAAATGGTATGTTACCATCTGGTAATCTCAGATCCAACGACTCTAAGCTAATCGATGATTTAACTTCACTTGGACTTCTTCAATTAAACGATGTTTTAAATGTTAATGGAAAACTGCTTGATCTAGTGTTTACTAGTGCCTGAAGATAACCATCACCCATCACTGATCTGTTCACTTTTTAAAAAATTTAATAATTTTGATAATGAATTGTGTGAAAACTTTTACTCTTTCAATTTTATAAAGACTGATTTTTTAAAACTTAATTCTTTGCTATCACAAGTTGATTGGTCTTGTTTGAATAATTGTTTAAATGTTAGCTTAATGGTGTTTAAATTTTACAATGTATTGTTTGATTGTTTTCTTAAATCTGTTCCCATCGCGATTGTTAAAACAAGATCTTTTGTGCCAGTTTGGTACGATAGTGAAATAAAAACTCTGAGAAATCGAAGAAACAAGTTATGGTCTACTTTCAAACTATACCCAACAGAAACCAATTTTAATATGTATTGTGAATCGAGGGATATTTTCAATAGAATATCTAGTTTAAAGTATCTAAATTACATTCAGAACGTGCAAAGAGATCTAAAAATGAATCCAAAGTGTTTTTGGAATTTTATTAACAGCAAAAGAAAATCTTGTCTTTACCCGTCTGTTCTCAAGTTAAATGACATTTCAAATCATGACCCACGGGTTATAACGCAACTTTTTTCTGACTTCTTTCAAAGTGCCTTCAACTGTGATACTTCAAACTGTGAAACCTTTAACTGTGGTTCCTAAATCTGTGATATATCTGACGAAATGGCTCAAAGCTTTGACCATTTGAAATCTTTTACTTACTTGACTGATATGAACTTAAACATTGATATCGACAACATTGTAAAGTTTATATCTAACCTTGACGACAGCTGTATACCAGGTCCTGATGGTATACCCTTTACTATTTTGAAAAACTGTGTACGTCACTTGTCATTACCTTTGTCTATTCTTTTTAATCTTTCAATGTCAACATGTTCATTCCCATCTATTTGGAAAAGTTCATTCATTATCCCTCTACATAAAAAAGGGAAAAAAGACAAAGTGAAAAACTACAGGCCTATTGCCAAATTATCTGTGATTCCTAAACTTTTTGAGGCTATTATTTGTAAAGCTTTATGTTTTTATGTTAAGTCATTCATTGTTCCTCATCAGCATGGTTTTATAAAAGGACGCTCTACTGTTACTTTTCTAATAGAACTAGCTGAAAATTGTATTGATTCATTTAAAAACAGTAAACAAGTAGATTGTATATTCACTGATTTCAGTAAAGCTTTTGACAAGCTATCACATCGTGTTTTGCTTTTTAAGTTAAGAAAATTAGGTTTTAGCCAAAATTTTGTAAAATGGCTTCAATCTTATTTATTAGACAGATATTATTCAGTGTTATTTAACGGTTGCGAATCAAATAAGTTCAAAATCAATTCAGGAATTCCGCAGGGTAGTCATTTAGGCCCTATCCTTTTTATTTTATTTATAAACGACTTACCATCTGTGTTAAGATACTCCAAGTGTCTCATTTAAGCCGATGATGTAACAATCTTTAAAACTATTACAAACACTCGTGATTGTGAAGAATTGCAATGTGATATTAATTCGTTTTTGGACTGGCATACTCGTAATTTTTTGTTTCTTACTATCGATAAGTGTAAAACTATGTGTTTTACAAGAAAGTTTTCTTTTATTTCGTTCAACTATTTGTTTAATGGCATATCAATATCCCGTGAAACCGTTATATCTATTCTTGGCATCACATTTGATCGCAAACTCGAACTCATTTAACATTTAAACTCCATTTCAAACAAAGCTAATTCCATTCTTGGTTGGATAAAAAGAGAGTCGAAACAATTTTCAGATCCTTTCGTTACAAAGCAGCTTTTTATATCTTTTGTTCGCCCCATTCTAGAATACGCTTGTCAGGTTTAGTCACCTCATTATGAATATCATAAAAATAGACTAGAACAGGTGCAAAAAAGATTTATTATGTTTGCGCTCAGGGGACTAGGATGGGATAATCCTTATGATCTCCCACCTTATAACAACAGACTTCGACTTATTGACATACCCAGTCTCGAGAACAGAAGTTCCTATTCCGTATTAACTTTAATATTCCTCAAAAAAATTTGAGGAACATACCGGAGATTATACATATTTCAAACTATCGTACCAATTATGAGAAATTTTCTCAATTAAATAAAATGTTTAAACTATTTAATTTTTACAATCATAAATATAACAATTTGTTTGATAAAACAATAATAAATTCATGTCAATTTAAATCAACATTTTTCCATGAAATTGTTTAAAATCTTATTATAAACCTTTGTTAGAAATTTTGTAAATTTTGTAAATTTTTGTAAAACTAGCAATTTAGTTATGTAAATAAATAAATAAATAAATAAATAATATTCTTGTGCTGCTAGCGAAAAAATCTTTGTACTTAACAGTACGTCCGAAAGTGGACTCTAGTCTTAACTGATGAGCATCCCTAGAAAATAAGTATTACAGTAGAATTGTTAAAGAAGAAGAATGTAACTGCATAGTTCAATAGATTAAAAAATAAATAAGAGGCCATGGCGGCTAACAGAGAGCCTAAACCTAGTGACTTACAACTCCCAACCATTCCTGTGTGCGAGCTACCAGCAATGGAGAGGACCTAAACTTTTCATGACAAGAGATTCTTGGAGGATTTGTCAATTCTTCGAAAGAGCTAATAACCCCTGAAAAACTTTTTTGCAGCGGCTGAGAATCGAGCCCAAGACCCTCGGCATGACAGTCCAACACCATTATGCCAAGCCATACTAAAATTTTGAATATTGTGTGAATCAATTATAAAATCCCGTGTAATATGTCACACACGTAACAATGAAAGAACTAACACAAAAATCTACTCTTGTAAAATGGTTCAATAATTTTAAGAAACGAAACTATAGACTTCGATTTACGATTTGTACAATGTTCCCCTACAATTTATGCAAAACAAGCATTACAACAAAGTAATCGTTTTCAAGTGCATCTAGCCAAGTGAATCCGAATCTAAGAAATATCTTCCAATATTATTTCAACTTTTGTATGAGGAAAAACCTCATCGAAAGACCTTGAAAAAAAAACACTTGTATTTTATACAATTTGACATTCTTCATAATTCATTGAGAATATGTTAATCGCAGACAACGTTCACTGCTATTAACCCCCGTATAATTTGATCGAGATCACTCCCAGTTTACAGTCTAGCAATTATTTCCATTTACAAGCTTCATTGGTTTTGCAAGTAATTTTTCAAAGTTCCACCTTCAGACAGAACAAGGTTCGAAGATTATATATTTCGAATAGAACAGCAGGTGACTGTGATTTTTGTATCTATGTAGGTATCAACAATATTTTTAGGATTACTATAATGTTGGCTGGTTGTTGTGCTGGTATAGAAATAATAACAATAATAATGATTAGTATCAAGGTTAACCACTGGAACACAGCGAAGTTGATTTAAAAGCTAAGATAAGTTGAAAAATGATTTTGATTATACATAATATACAGTGTGGTGTAGAAGTTTAAGTTTGAGTCCTTTTGAAAATACATAAATTATATAATAATTAATTAATAATTTGTTTAAAATATCAATGAAATGTTGATATGTAAATTTAAAAATATGTATATATTCTGTAGGAAAAGTTGCATCATTAATATATTTTAAAATTGAAAAACAAGACTACCAGAGATCTTATTTAAGACTTTACTTTGTCGAAAGAATTTGAGATACAGTTCATTTTGACTTTTCTAGAAAAAAGTTACCCAATCATTTTACAGTATTGAAATAAATTTTACTAAAAATACGGATGATTATTCAACAAATTTAAAAAAAAAAACATCGAGTTTCCCATTTGATAAATGCAAGTTTGCCTTACTTGTGCTGCAGAGTGTATTTTCCTATTCGAATTGAAGTTTTCACGTTTATTTATATTTAAAAGTATCTACTGTTTGACAAATTAATTTACTTTGGCGTCGTACATGATAATTTTTTGATTTTATCAACAAAGTTGAAAGATTTTTTTAGCTGCTTAATTTGAACAATGTCATGGCTGGCGTTAAGTAATTAAAAAGTGAATAACATTTTATTTATGAGATTATTAAAGCTCAATTTATAAGGATTTATGATTAATAAATAACGCTTCCACAAGCGAATTTTATTTCTATCTTTATTTCACAAATAATTGCAGCAATTAAAAAATTCTGCGTTGAGTGGGCAAATAATTGTAATCAAACAGCTTATAGCAAATAGAGGGTGCTTAAATTTTAAGGGCCGATGTTGATTTTGAATAAAACACAAATTATTTAAGAAATTATATTCATTTCTTTTTATTATGATAACATGGTGTGGTTCAATTATGTATGGAACAAAATATCGGCCAAATGGCCGCCGCGACCTCGGCGGCACACCTCCATCCGATGGTCCAAATTTTCGATGACGCTGAGGCATAATTGAGGTTCTATGCCGTTAATGTGCCGAATTATCTCATCCTTTAGCTCTTGAATTGTTGCTGGCTTATAGACGTACACCTTTTCTTTCAAATAACCTCAAAGAAAGAAGTCCAACGGTGTCAAATCACATAGTCTTGGCGGCCAATTGACATCGCCACCACCTGAGATAACATGGCCATTGAATTTGTCGCACAAAAGAGCAATTGTTTCGTTTCGTTAGCTGTGTTGCAAGTATCACCGTCCTGTTGAAACCACATATCGTCCATATCCATATCTTCCAATTCGGGGCATAAAAAGTTCGTTATCATCTCACGATAGCGAAAACCATTCACAGTAACTGCCTGACCGGCCTCATTTTGGAAAAAATACGGCCCGATGATGCCGCCAGCCCATAAACCCACCAAACAGTCACTCTTTGTGGGTGCATTTGTTTTTCGACAATCACTCTTGGATTATCATTCGCCCAAATGGGCCAATTCTGCTTATTGACGAATCCACTGAGGTGAAAATGTGCCTCATCACTGAACATGATGAGGTGCATCGTTTATCAAAATGAGGAAGAGGATCGGAGAGAAGAGGGAACCTTGGGGAACACCAGCATTTATTTAGTTATGATCAGACTTGAAACCGTCGATTACAACATGTATTGACGTTTAGATGTGGTTCACAAACAACATCGGCCCTCAAAATTTAACCACCCTTTAGCACCATTTCTATATAAAAGGGTTTCTCAATTAGCTCGGGTAGATTTTGGCGGCCTGAGGCGGCCATGTTTGTTTTTGTGACATCTGTCAAACATGTTGTTTATTATTCAGTAACTGATGGTAAATCACGATGGCAAAATACAAGATTAAACAGCCTGTCAAAATGATAAAACTTTAATATCAAAATGAGTGTTCGTAAGTGCAAATTTGTTGGCCACAAAATCATCTGTAGTGACGAGAGGCATTTTTGAATGAATGGCCTTGTTAACAAGCAAAATTGCCGACGAGGTTCACCACGTAACAATTCGTCCCCAAAAGTGGGTGTTGATTTAGGGCCGTTGGAGTTATTGGTGCTAATTTGTGAAAAACAACGTTGGAGAAGTCAATTGTGAATGCTTCTTAACGATGATAACAATTTCTTATGACCCAAATTGAACCATATGGACCTAGACTACATGTGGTTCCAGTAGGAAGCCACGATTAACATTCTGCATGACGAAATTGAGAGTAAGGTTATCTCTCGCAGAAGTGACGTGAATTGGCCACCAAGGTCATGCGATTTGACCCCGAAATCGCATGTCTCTTAAGATTTTTTTGTTTTATAATTCACAAGCGCTCAAGGGACTCTTTAAATGTTAAACACAACAGCACGAGTGACGAGTGTGTCGATGGACATTGGTCTTGAATGTTTGCAGATTGAAATGGCAAGGGAAAACCCTGCCGGGTAAATTATTTTTCTATAATCTATAAACGAACTCTGTACTTGACGATACGACCAAAATTATGCTCGGAGGTGAACTGATGAGCATTACTAGTGAAATAGGTATCACGGGTGAATTGATTGAGGGAGGAACTCAAATGGCTTCTTGGAGTGAGCATTGCTTGGTGTTCAAGAGATAAGAATCAATCCATGATAGCTCTGTTTCATATCAGTTTTAACGCTCTGTTCTGGATTCGATCCAATTAATGTTCAAAAAACAGCATTGAGTTTTCGAAGCATTAAACCACACGATTTTGTATATCCCATTTAACAATGCTAAAAAGATCAGAGTTTAATGAGCTTATCATACGATACCATTGCAACTACACTTGCGAAGGAGATGGACGTGAAAGTTGAGGGAAGAGTCGCCGGCAAAACAATAAAGTGAAATAGATTGATTTTTCAGACCAGAGATCTTTTATAAAAATGAAGAAGAGAGTCGGAGACAAAATGGAGCCCTGAGGAACACCATCATTTATTTTGAAAAGATTCAAGTATTTAAGTCCAATAAATTATGTATTGAACGATCTAGAAGGCAATTTCTAATCAAAAGAATACGGCTTTTGTTGATACGAAAAGCATGCATTTTTGACGCCCTTAAGGTTAACATAACACAAGTCTCCGCTAAAAATTAAGCCGGATCTATGCGGAAGTCATTGAAAATTGGGCGCCTCGAATCTGTACCATAGTAAGAAGTCGAAGAAAGCATTTGAACGATGTCATATTCCATACCTTTTTTTTATTCCATTCCCATTTCAACATCTATTAATGTAAGATCCTTTACATTTAGAATACCAGCAATATTGAAAATTGAATAGCAACAGATGCATCTCCCCGCCTGGAATTGAAATTCAATTCCACAACCTACATATAAAAGAAAAACCATAACAAATGTCAGTTGAACTGAAATTAGACGTCAAAGTATTTCTTCATTTATTGCTGCAGAGATGGTATTAAAAAAATGCTGGATTTCAAGAAATAATTTAAATAATATTTCGTACCCGATTTTGTGAAATAAGTTATTGCTTGGTTTAGACCTTTATGAATCTTATTTTCTTGATTGGCGGCAACATACTTTGATTTTTAAAAAGGTGACTAAGTGAATGGCCATCTTTTTTTTCAAGATAAAACCTGCGGCTGAAAAAGTATTCAAACCCCAAGCTCATCGTTCAGCATTGGGTCGTGACTTAAATCCTTGAAGACACTGCCTCAAACGATTGACCTAAAATGACAACCCCACCTCTTGTAATATCAATTTAAAATATTTACATTTTGTTAAAAATTATACCCATGCGTCGAAATGTTTAAATAATTTTACAATCTAGTGTAAGTTGTGACGGTGTTTTATTTTTTTATCTAACTGTATTCTAACCTCATGCACACAAAATCAATAGGGACAACATATAAATAAGAGTCATTGAGAAACAATTAAACAGCAGCAGAGTCTAAACACGAACCCCTTCTCAAGCGCGAACGTGCAAAAAGCCTAAGAATCGATGTGTCGTGTATTAGACAATTTGTGAGTTCATTTGATGTTAACAAAAACGCACCCACACAAAATCGTGCCTGTTATTTATTTTTTCCAACATTTATTTCTTATTTCATTTAACTCGAATACTTTTTAACCCTCTTTCAAAATTGGTCAGTTATAATTGGTTTCATTGTATTCCCTTTGCCTCGCGCTAACTTATATTTTCTTTGAAAACTTCAAACATCATTTGATTCGTGAGTTGCGAGTAAACCATGTTCGGGCTTTAGGATCAATGATTCACAATGAAAATTACTCATTCCTTCAACGAAAATAGATTGGAAGAACCACATTTGGGTTGATGTCGGAGTCCAAACAAAGGTTCACCATGACGACAGTTGTTGTCCATATTTGTATTTCATTTTTTTTTTTTTTCAACTTGTAATTACACATACCTACAGTTAAGCAGATTTTTTGCACTTCGATTAGAAATTATGGCAAATTCAGGTTGTGTTTTTCTGTGGAAAGCCATAGATACGAGTACCAAGCTGACCAGCAACGTTGGTCAGCAAAGCATGAAATTTATTTTAATGTTGTGGGTAGTAAAATATGCATTGTTCTGGACAAAGCTCAAAACAATGCTGTTTACATTCCTAATTTAAATACAAAACAAATATCTTACGTAATTGTTTTGAAAGAAACTGAAATCAAACTTTAAATAATACATTTAAAATACATTTTTGGTTCTTAAAATTTAGCAGATACAGGCTTTTCTATCATCGTAACGAATGAACTGAGCAAAGTCTCCCTCAGGCTGAAATAGGGAAAAAAAGATACCTTAGGTCAAGTGTCGAAAATATCGTTTTCCTTAAGTTTTAGATTGTTAAAGCTATCAAGAATTAATTCGGATAAAATATTTAAACAGTGCAATTTTCAAGCGTTACTGAAATAAAACTGAATGTCAGTAAATGGAAAAAACCAGATATTCCAACCGCGAAAAAGAGTATCTGCAAAAATCTACATACATACAATATCCGATTGTAAAAAAGTAATTTTAGTAATACTATGTTTTCATCAAACCGAAATCTGAGAACAAAGTATTACAAAATTATTCTAAAAAGTTTTTGTTTTTATATACATGAGTTTTTTTTTTTTTTTTATAATCTACACGCGCTCAAGGGATTATAACTACCCTTTAAATGTTTCAACACAGCGCGGGCGTGAAGTTAAGGAAGAGAAAGAAGGATAGGAAAGATGTGTGGCACGATGTTCTGAGACTGAAGGTGGTTGTCTCAGATTTTTTTTATCTCCTGGGATGGCGGCTGAACTAGTGCGGAGAATGCTGTGTCTTATTTTTACGTCCCTTATAATTCACATTATTTGATTCGTTTTTCATATTTGATGGGCATACTAGTATTACTAAATCACATGTTGTTAGTGTTATGCCCGAACAACATGCAATGAGCAAACCAGCAGCCCATTGATGACAACTTTAAAAGGATTTAATGGAATTAAGGCGACATAAACGACAGCAGGGATCGAACCTGTGATCATGAGGTTGACAGGCGAGCATACATCCATCGCACCACGGCCACCCCCATTAGGTACATAAGAAGAAAAACATATGTGTAAAAGCGCCGAGCAAAATATTAGAAGTGTAAACTGTTACAAATTATAATTTTTCATATCTTTAACATACTGCAATTTTTTCTAACTTTTACTGCATATTGGTACTCATAACAATTAGAGCTGTGCCAATCGCTTATTTTGAAAGATCGAATAAATCAACAATTGATTGGTTCAAGAATTCGATCTTTTCAATCAATCGTTCATTCAATCAAAATCATTTTTCTTCCAGCCGTTTCGTTCCAAACGAGACCAAGACCTACATATATGAAATGTTTTCAATCGTTAATTCAACTAAAATATATTTTTACTTGCGACTTATAGGTACTATAAGGCAAGTTATGCATTCGTAAAAAAACCGAACTCGAGATTTTGATCAAAGTTGACATTACGATGATAGCGAAGACTAAAAAAGTGGGTCTCGCAATTCTGTCTATCTGTCTGTCTGTTCGACTATAGGCCGATTTTCTTTAAACTTGGTAGATATCATTTTTAATTTTTCCCACCACACGTTTTTCCTTTTTTTTAAGACCAAAAATAACGGTACCTGCCATACGAATTTTTTTCGAAATTTTATAAACATTTTTTTTTCGCAAAAACTGTTCGACAGATTTTAAAAATAAAAATACAAAAAAATTTCATTTAATTAAAGCTAGGTATTGGTTGAAAATTTTTTTTCGAAAAATAGTTATTGAGGGTACCTCCCATGGAACCATTTTTTTTTTGTTTTTGATTTTCTCAAAACGGTACAACTGATTTTGGTAATGTTTTTTTTTTTTGCTAAAGCTCGACAAAAACTTAAATTGAATTTTGTACTCAAATTTTCCAAAACAAATTTTTTGGATTTTTAAAAAAAACTTCAATTTTTTTTTTAAAAACTCAATATTCCGAAAACCCCATGCTAGATTTTTTTTAAACTTGATAAATTCTCAATATAATCTAAAAGATGTGAGAAAAAAAATTTTATTTTACTTAAAAATAAAGGTACCTACCATACAACTGCTAAAAATTAAAAAAAAAAATGGTTTTCAAAAATCGTATTGTTCTAGAAAACGATGCCTAGAATTTTGATAAAGTTTTTTTTCTTTCAATTAATTTTTACGATCTTTAATTTAATAAAAAAAAAATT
The DNA here is from genome assembly GCA_963931855.1 of Philhelius festivus. Taxonomy (NCBI): domain Eukaryota; kingdom Metazoa; phylum Arthropoda; class Insecta; order Diptera; family Syrphidae; genus Philhelius; species Philhelius festivus. The sequence continues at coordinate 75,200,171 of OZ007556.1, read as the reverse complement.
GAAATTAAGATATTACAGCTTGTACCTACCATAGAACCATTTTTTCGAATTTTGAATTTCTCATTATCCACATAACGGATCTTAATAAAAATTTTTATAGAGAAGCTTCTAAAAAGTCTGAAACACATTGCATTTCAAAACTTTAAAAGAAATATTTTTTGAATTTTTGAAAAAAAAAAAGAAATTTTTCTTCTTTTGAAAATTCGATAACTCAGAATCGCCTCAATATTTTTTTTTGTAAATTTAATTTTTATTCGAACAATAATAAAAACTTTATATTGGCGTACCAAAATTTTTTCTGAAAAAGCTTTTGAAAAGTTATATATAAAACACTTTTTTAAGAAACCACTACACGGCTTATAATTTTTGTTCTTGCATAAATTCATATTTGCATAGCATTCTGTTTTTGTCTCTTACTACTTAAAGAATTTAAAAATTAATCTGATCCTTATGAACAGTTTTCTCTAATAACATTCGTTTTTAAAATTCCTACTCTATTACATAGGAGGAAGTTCGTGCGACCCAGGCGTGCATTTTATTTTGCAATCGTTTCGTTCTGACCGAGACCGAAACAATGTGAAAATGAACGAAAGTTTGGGTTTTTCTACTTGTTTTCTTGTTATAAACGGTTGTTCAGCGAAAATGGTAAGAAACGTCATAAAATTTTAAGCAAAAACTGAAACGCGAGGGCGTAAACAAGTTCTAACGCCTTCCTACATCAAACGTGTTATTCTGTTTTTAAGAACGCATCCTATTCATCCTACTGCAGCAGCTACGAAAATAGTAGTTGAACTTGATTTACCAGGCGGTGTTCATACAGTAAGAAGACGATTGAGGGAATACAATTCAAATACCTGTAGTCCACGGAAAGTCCCACTTCGTAAAAAAACCACATAACCAAGAGAATTAGGTTTTCGCACGAGCATTTAGGTCGGGTTCAAGAAAATTAGAGAAATATTCTTTTTACTGACGAAAGTTAAATCGTTCTTTATGGTGGAAAAGGATTTGGGCAGTATGTAAGACTACCACCAAACACCGAATATGATTCTAGATAAGCTTCTCATACTATGAAATTGGTCCAATATATTGGGTAAAAAATATAATGAACCAGCATTCTTACGACGTTATTTTGCAAAACATCATGCTACCATATATGCCGATTTTGGATAATGACCCTAAGCATACCAGCAAAACATCTAAGCAATGGTTTCAGGACAACACGATTGAAGTTATGGAGTGGCCTGCTCAATTTCCTAACCTCAATCCTATTGAAAATCTTTAGGTGGACATAAAAAACGAAGTTTGGAATGCAAACCCAAAAAACTACAAAGATTTATGGAGCGTTCGTCAAATTACGAACAAAATAAGTTTGGATTCAAATAACAAATTGAATTAAATAAAACTAGCACTTTATTTAACGTGAATGTGTGTGTTTCATTGAGAATAGTTATCAACTTTATTAAATATCTTTTCAAAAAACTTATGTTTCTGTTTCCATATTTTTTCTATTATTAGATTATAACTAAGCAGATACTAATTTTTCCCAATCTGAACACTTCCTGAATTTGTTTTTTGTACATCCGTTGTTTAAACAAAGACTCACTCACTATGTAAACAGAAGGTTGACAAATCTTTTATTTATGTTGATGTATTTTCTATGTACTTATTGAATAAATACACCCATATTTGGATTCTTTATTTCAAACAAAGAAATTTTAATAATACTCGTAAATAGAAACATTAATTGAATTTTCTTTAACATTCAGTGGTAACTTTTGCGTAGGACATGACACATGACATAATCAACACACTGGCAACTTTTGTCTGTATGTTGCTTTCAATTATTTTTAATTAATTTTTAGGCAATCTTTTATTATTATGAAACACCCACTTTATAGAATTGAGACATTCTTAAATGCTATTTGTATTGATTATGTGGGAAGAAATTTCTGATGATTGAAAGTCAGTAATTAAAATCTGTAGCTGTTTACGTATTACAAAAGAATTTTTTGTGTTTGTATTAGAAACTGAAAAGTCGCATTGAATTAAGATTTAATACCATTGACAGTACTTTCGTACCAAGAAAGTTATTTTTAATATTGGTCTAAAAATAGATGTAGCTCCGCTATTTAAGATTTTGCTCAACCTTTGTTAGTATGTTCTTTATCTTTCCAAAAAGGGAAAAACATGGAAAGGATGTATTGAATAACATTGAAATAGCAAGGGAAAACAGTGCCGGGTAAATTATTCCATAATCGTGTTGTGCGACTAAAAAACGAATCTCTGTATTTGACGGTACGACCGAAATTAGGCTTGAGGGTAAACTGATGAGCATTCCTAGCGAAACGGGTATGAAACATTCCGACAGTGTTCAAGAGAGGACAATGATTCCATTATAGTTTTGTTTCAGTTTTAACGCTCTGTTCTGAATTCTATCCAATAAGTGGAGACAACTTTGTGCTGCATCTGCCCAAAGATGTGAGTTATGCTCGAGTTTTGGACGTGTAAACGCCTTATAAATTGTAGCCAAGATCAGAGGGAAGGAAAAATCCTAAGCATTTAGCAGCATTTTAGGTGCTCTCGAAAATGTGGTCATTCCAATGAAGATAGTCGTTGCCACATAGCGAGTATTAAGAACTTTTCGGTTTTTTAATGCAAGAGCCATTCAAGGACAATTGCATGAGAGAACATTTTACTTCAACGCCGATATACATCATTGAGTTTTCGACTTAATAAAACTTAATGAAACTTTTTTATACCCTCTTTAATAATGCTGAAAAGATCATAGTTTCATGAGCTTATGATACGATACCATTGCAACAACACTTCCGAAGGAGATGGACGTGTATTTGAGAACTTAGGGTAAGCTTAGGGTAGAGGGTAAAGTCGTTGGCAAAACAATGACGTAGACTAGAAGTTTAAGACAAGAGATCATTTATAAAAATGAGGAAAACAGTCGGAGACAAAACGGAGCCTTGGGTCACACCAGCATTTATTTTATAAATATCAGACTTATGAAACCGTTCAATACAACATGTCTCCTTTTTTATGAACAGGCTAGACAAATGCTGTTTTCCATCTTCTAGGGAAAATTCTAGAAGATTGGGAGCGATGGAAAAGGTTACGAAATGGTTTTTCCAGCGATGAAGTATACATACCTCTTCAGAAGAATGGGACCAGAGTATTTGTTTATACCAAAATCTCGGAGGGCTCTTGCAACTGCACGAGTGCGGAAACATACCTGTCCCATTCAATGAAATACGTTCTCAAGTACAGGACGGACAATGTTGCTAACAGGCAAAGTAAAGCTAGCAGCAAAATGAGCTGCAAGTACATTTGCCTCATCTAAAGAGCTAGTTATCGGTTTGTCATTGTAGATGAGCTTTGCACCGAAGATGAAGTTTAATTTTTTACGTTTACGGAGGTTTAATTTCTGATCATGCAAGAATATGGTTCTTTTTATAAGAAGGATTTCCGACTTTTATGCTTTTCCAGATTTTCCTCAGTTGAGTTGGCTTTGTAAAAGAGTGGAAAATTACTTCACTCAACCTGATAGCTACTTTACAGCTTGTATCGAACCAAGACTTTTCGTTAGGTTTTGTACTCTTAATTCTTTTAGGAATAAAAATACATATCCCAAGCAAAATCACTTCTGTGATCATATTAACACTGGCGTCAACGTTACTATCGAGGAAACAAAGCGACCAGTTAAAAAAAGTTATTCAGACCATCCCAATTGGTTTTCTCATATTGCTAAACGGTCCTACTGGTCTTTAACTGAATAAATTGGACGCGAAGTATGCCGTTGTGGGTTAGAAGAAAGAATTAAATCGAGATGGTGGGTGTTTGCCAGCAACACCTATTATTCGAGTTGGCACATCTACAAGTTAAGTAAGGTGGTGCACCTCAGCAAAGATCTCAACGGAAAACTTCGTTTTTCTAATTGCTGAAAGTGTAGTGCAAACTTGACAGACGTCATAGCCTTTACTCGGCCATTTGAAAAGAGATATATTTAAATTTGTAGTGCATTGCTATTTAAGAATATTTCAGTTTCCAAATTTGGTGGGTTAATTGTGCGATAAATCGGTATTAAAATTGAAGAATTTAAACTTGAGTTTCAATTATTGTGATGCTTTTTTGTTTCCAGCTGAGGTAGGTCAGCGGGATCCAGGGTCAACCGAAGAAAGCAGTAAAACTCGGCCAATAGAGAGTTCAAAGCTCCAGTTCCAATTTATATTTATTCAACGTATATAAGTAGGTTAAGAAATTATTTCATATAACTTTACAATATTTACGATCTTACAATAAGCTAGCAAAGTATTTCATATACTTTAACAATATTTACGGCTTTACAATAAGATAACAGGGTATTTCATATACATTAACTACGGTATCGGAGAGGGGGTTCAGACAGCGAAGATTGGGATAGAGTCCCTAGTCTGACCTTTTCGGAGGCGGTTAAGACAGCGAAGATTGGGATAGAGTCCCTAGTCTGACCTTTTCGGAGGCGGTTAAGACAGCGAAGATTGGGATAGAGTCCCTAGTCTTAACTACGGCGGCGGAGGAGAGGAGATTCAGACATCGAAGATTGGGATAGAGTCCCTTCCCTAGTCTGAGTGTTGAATGTTAAGACAGCGAAGATTGGGATAACTACGGCGGCGGGGGAGAGGAGATTCAGACAGCGAAGATTGGGATAGAGTACCTAGTCTGAGTGGTGAAGGTTAAGATAGCGAAGATTGGGATAACTACTGCGGCGGGGGAGAGGAGATTCAGACAGTGAAGATTGGGATAGAGTCCCTAGTCGGAGTGTAGGAAGAGAGCGGAAGGGGTATTAACGGCGGAAGCCAAAAGTTTCGAAGCTGCTACCTGGTAAGAGCGACCGGCAGTGTGCTTCTTATTGAGATGTTCTTTACCTTGTACACTTGATTGGTATAAACGACACGGTGGCAAGAAAAATCAGATTTTCGATGAATTTCTCACTCTTACTTGTCGACCTGGCGGCCAAAACCAAATGTGGATTGTAAAACTGACGAACGAAATTTATTTGCTGACGTCGTCAACCATCTGTGTGTGTCCTCTTTTGCATATTTGCGTGGGCGCCTTGAGGTATGCAATACTTTCTGGTCATTTCATCCGGAATGCTAATTAAAGTAGAATTTCGGCGTTCTGTCTTCTTTGAGTGGTAAACGGTGTAATTAGGTTAAAAGGTGTAACTTCGTTACATTATAATCTTGTGTTTTAATATTGATCTTAAGTGAATTGAAAAAAACTGATCCTTAAATTCCTAAAATCTCGGTGAACTCGATTTCAAATTCTTAATTTTCCGAACTATTTTATAAAACTGAGACGTTTGTATTTGTTTGAATTTAAATATTTGCAAATTACTAATCGTTTTCAGTTATATCTGTAACTGGTCTCACAATAGTTCCTTTTTACTAGAATTTGACTAAATTACTTTGAATAAAAATCAAATAAACTCAAAAATACATTTGAAAATATTTTCAATTCACGCAAGTTAAAAGTCTCTTTTTTAAGAAATTTAATTTGAAATTTTCAAATGACCTTAAGTTGTTAAAGACTCGCCACTTCCACTAGGTGTAGTGTATTTTTTTGTTGAATATATTTGTATGTTGCAATGCAATCCTGATGGAAATACTTCACAATTCATATGACGCCATAGCACAAATCCAAATCTATCCAGGCGTTTCTTTGAAGAAAAAAAAATGAGAAAAAAAGTGTCTATGAAAGACAACCGACAAACTTATGCGACCAAAATAGAAATGTTCCCTAACTAAGCCACAACAAGTCCACTCCACAGCTTGAATGCGAAATGTCTACACAAGAACAAAAAAAAAAGGAAGAACCACATACTGGTTTTCAAGGATTCATTGTCAAAGATGTGCCTTTGTTGTGTGTTTGTCCTCAAGGAGTGTGTTCCATCGAAGGAACATTTTATTTTCATTTACCAGTAAATTAGTAAGTTCATGCTTTTACTTTTTTTTTTGTTCCTTTTCAATTCCATGCAACGCCATCATGATGATCATCAACCATTCTCATTTGGAAGATCATTTATTATTTCTAGTGCGTAGGCATTGAAATATCGCATAACCTCGGCGCAGCTCTGGGAATCCATTCATTCATTGATGACAATTCGAATTCAACGCCAAACCGTGCCGAGGAGAGGAACACTTGAAGAATTCAAAGAAGCGCTGCTCTGGCTGGGGCTTGCAGACCTGTATTTTTGTTGTTGAGATATTCAAATTTTTCTATCATTCAGAATCCGGTTCGTTGATGATATAGAGGTATATTTTTTATTATTCGATGTTTGCGTGAAGATAACGATGGGAATGGTTGTTGTTGTTGTCTTCTCTTATTTTGAAACATGTAAACTCTAGCTACTCTATCTACACTTATTCATACATTTGTCAATGTCGGTTTTTTTTTGATTAAAAATCTTATGCGTCTTTTATAAATTACGATAGTTTCTACCTGCGTTATTTAGACAAAACTATTACAGTAAAATCTCTCATTTGGAATAAGTTCGTGTATTGGTTTAATTCGCTGAGATTGAATTAAAATAAAAAAACAAAACAAAAATTGTTACTTACTTTACTTTTATGTTCTTATTAGGAGTTTTTCTTTTTTTTTATTCTGAGCAGAGCACTGAGCAGAGCTTGAATATGATTTGATCAGAGCTCTCCGATTTATTGACGAAGTACACTGAAGCACTAAACTGTCAAAGGCATCGATCTCCATTTGTGTCTTTATTTATTTTTCCGTCTGTCTGTCATATCACACGAAAAAAGTGAAGTTAGCCGCGCTCAGATATTTTACTCCATCTGCTCGGTCTTTCTATCTTGAGCTCATAGATCGCGCACCTAGCTAGCTTTGATTGAAAAATTAAACGCAACCTCAGCGCTCTGGTGTGTCTGAGCTAAAAAAGAAACACAAATCTTTTTTTGTCAGCTCATTTTCTGCTCTGAGCTTAAAAGACAAACGCCAATTGTAAAGTATGTGTTCTCTAAAGAGGTTTAGACCTACCCACGCAGTGCCAGCGGTACATGCACAGGGTATTCCAATAAGAATTCCCGAGCTTTGACAGGTGATTGCGGCCATATTGTTAAAGCTACATCTGTCAAATTGGCTGTCATTAAATTGGAACATTTCCCGCTCTTCGGTCGAAATGTAATATTTGTCAGCAAGTAAAATTGTCATGATCACTATCTTCTTAATGAAATCCACCAAATAGAAATGCATGCAGAGAAAGTCACTGCTTGGTTTGGATTTTATCATCGGTCCATACTTCTTTGAAAACGACTTTGGCCAGGCCATCACCGTCAACTGCGAGCACTGTCGGTCGATGATAATTAGATGATAGGGACTCCAACGACTCATATGGTCGACCTACATATAATTTACTTAAGATTGATTTGAATAGTGCAAAAATAGTTCTCTCTTAAAAGCTGTAGGAGTGGTAGTATTTTTCAATTCATTTGGAAGTAAATTCAACGAACGAATTGCAAATACATAGAATGAACGTTCTGCAATGTTGCGTTAAAAACGAGGCATAATTAGTTTTAGTAATCTTTGTGAATTTTAAGAACTCATCAAGGCTCATTCCAAAGAAAATGTAACGTAAATGAGATACACTAGAATGTCTGGGAATAAAGTATATAAAACAACATCATTTAGAGCAACATTAAGTTTGCGCTTACACTCACAATCTAAAATTGGACTGTTAAAACTTAAATATGGCAAAACTATTGACTTTATTAAATATTTCCTCATATTTAGTAACAATAAGTGTGACGAAGATCTCAGAGTTCGTAATAAATAGTAAATATTTCTAATGGTATATCTGAAATTGCTCTACAGCATCTCACCCTTCCATTTATTATAAATCCCAAATATTTTACTTTCTTCACATAATATATAAATATTTCATTATTTATATCAACAGAGTGAAAATATGAAGGACTGAGGTCATAACACAGCAACAGACTTACCAAGATTAATCTCCATAAGGTTATTAATAGATCAAATTGGGATATGCCTTAGATCCTCATTTAATCTAGGGCCTCCATCAAACAAATTTTTTTAATTACATCATCAGCAAATGAACTCGGCAATAAGAACCTACATCATTTATAAACAACGAAATAAGAGTGGACCAAACACCGATCCCTGAGGTATTCCTATATTGCTGATCAGAGGATTATAAATACCAACCTCTGTTTTTATCCGCTGAACTCTTTCAATATTCTGCCGATTCCGAAAGCCTTATGAGCAACACTTTTCGTGACAAGAGATATTCTTGATTCTTGAAGGATTTGTGAATTCCTCTCAAGAGGTAATACAACTTTCGATAGCTTCGCACTAACAACAATCCCAAGATGTACTTCAATACACTCTTTAACTAAAACGATGTTTTTATAAATTGCTTTTGTTAAATACACCGAAAACAATGACAGTTCGTGCAAACAACACAACAACCCACCTTTTTTGACATTTGTAAATGTCAAAGTGTCATATGAAATTAGTACGATACTAAAACAAATAAAATAGGATTTCGATAATTTTAACTTTATGTAAAATGTCAGTTAAAGTACTCGTATGATGCTAAATTCGATTGGAATTTATAAAATCTTTTTTTTTAACCTACAAATGTGGATTAATTCCACTCATCTCATCTGTCAATCAATTCTAAAATAGGTATATTTTGATAATGAAGCATTTTTTGCATGTCTCCGCCCCAATTGATTAAATGATTAATGAAATGTCCAAATAAAATTGTGTTTTAAAAATTATTGGCAGTTAAGTAGAATCTGAAGTAAATCTAAGGTGTCATCTTAATGATCTCTCATCTTAAACAAAAGTGAACAATCTGAATTGAGAGATTCAACTGTATAAACAAGAAACCAGTTATGTATTGTATGTGATCAAATAAAAACCAATTTATATTTCGTTAATGGAATTCCCTTCTTCTTTTTCTTATGTTAAGTTTAAAGACCCTATACGAAATGCAACTTCAAACAGCTCTCCAATGGGTCATTGATCTTTGACTTACCCAAACTTAAACACAAAGTTACAATAAATTACCTTCATGGCGATGTTAAATTGAAAATAAAAATATCATAATTCAATAAAAATAAAAAAAAATACCAAAACATAGTCAGGTATTTGACGAAAACCCGATTAATTGCGATTTTTCATGATCTTGATCACTTTCTCGGTGTGGTGTGCTGCGTTCTACTTTAACCCGCTCTTGGAATGGGGTCATCTTGTAAGTTCTTGAATATACTTTTTTTTTTTTTTAGTAAAGTTGCATAATAAGTTGAATAAAATAAAGCCATAGAAAAACCGGTTAAAAGTTGTTTGGAATCTACTAACAATTTTTTTTTCGACTCTAAAAGAATTTCAGTGATTTGTGGATTTAAACCGCCTCAAAAGAAATCATAAAAATGTGCCAAAGAATGACTAACCTATAACGATGTTTAATGAAAAGATAAACATACACTAACCTCAAGCTCGATGAAATAAACCAAAGCAAGGTTAAAGGGGAGGAATTAAATAAAAGTATTTTCTATATTTGTATATGTTTTTTGCTATCGTCCATAAAAGTTTCTAATAAATTACAGGGTGTTTTTGCGGCAAGACCTGATATTTGGTGTGAATAAAATTCAATTTACACAAAAACGAAACTTTTGAAATTGTCATGCCGATTTGTGGCATATAAAGGGTAATGTGTTTAACCAAATGAAAGTGAGAACTGTCTAGACGCTGGCTGTTTGTAAATACAAAAGGTGTTTGACTCCCTTTCATTAAGGATAAAGTTGTATCTAAGTTCCCACTGTTGAATAATTTTAAAATTGTCATTATTATTATTATTATTGTTTACACTGCAAATTGCAATATTCGTTAATGAGTAGCTCCTGCATAACTCGAAACCATCTACAAACATCGGAACTGAACAATGTTCTGCCAGATTAGACATCTGATTCAAAATTATATATAAAAAAGATGTGGCCCATGAGCAGATCCCTGAGGAATACCAGCGCTGTTATCCTAAAGAATAAAGATGTTCATTCTTTGTTGACCTTCCGCTTTCAGTTAGATAAGTTTTAAAATATATTTCTTATCCGATAGCTTTGATGGAATTTTTATTTTATACTGGCTGACCCGATAGACGTTGTCTTGTTCAAGTTTTAATAAATTTGTTTGTGATCGTTTGGTGAAATCTTAATAAGTTTTAAAAATATGTCAAGAAGGAAAACACGTATTTCAAAGTAATAATTGTATCTTTTAACGATTGTGGCCATGGATATTAAATTTGAATTCAGATTTACACTATGTGTACATGCGGTATGAATTGCATCGGAAGTAGACCAATGAAATTCTCAAAATATGTGATATTCCCGGAATGAGATCGAATTATGAAAATATGAAATATGAAGCAAATAAAAGCCATTATGTTTTCGACATAAGTTGTTCAAAGCTTACCCTTAAAACTAGCTTGTACGGGTGTTCGTAATATTTTAAATACATATACTTACTTATATATACTTACCAAATTTATGTTGTTGTTTTTTTGTGTACTAAAGTTGCCTATTTTTTGTTTGTCTAATATTTAGTAGAGTGTTAGGCTCAACCTATACATCTTCATTTATCTAAAAAATAATACCGAGGTAAATGTTAACTGTTACAAGTTGGTATTTTCCAGTATCTTTAGGTGAAAAAAAAACCCGATGAGAATAGAAATAATGTTACAAATGCTTGCACTAAGCAGTACTGGTAGCGACAAAAGTATGGATTTTCAATGGAAATTCCTCAAACTTTAAATGACTTCCCTTCTGATTAGTTTAATTTCATTCCGAACATTGATTCTTCGGAAAAATCCATGCCATCATTGGCCGAAATCATTGGCATTCGTGGTATTTAAACTGTTTCTCAATTATACTTTTGTCTATACCACAAGCACGTTTGCAGCAGTCGATTTGTTGAATCCACTTTTCGATGACTCGATCACATTTAGACGGCCGCTGTCTCTCGTTCAATATAAGGTCTTAGTTTCTATAACAACTCCGACTTGTTGGCATAGAACAATGCTTTAACGTACCCCTATGAAAGAGTGTCTAAAAGTGTTAAATAACACGATCTAGGCGGCTAATCGACTAGATCATTTCTCAACACAACACGTTCATGGAATTGAGTTTTCAATAAGTCAATTGTAATATCCGCTGTATGGTTTTTGACACAGTCTGAAACCACATATTATTAATGACAAGTTCGTGCAACTGACCAAGAAAATACGCTACAATATGTCTCTGTAGCGATCTATATTGATTTTAACGTGACGGCCATTTTCATCAACGAAAAAAATGGCCCAATGACACCACCACATCAATGAAAACCACACCATACAGTTATTTTTTGTGGACGAAGTGGTGTTTTTTATGAAGCACGTTACGGTTTTCACCTGAATAATAACGTACATTTCATTTGTTGATGAAACCGTTTATCCAACAATACGCTTCCAAGCTGAGGATGATTTTGCGATGCAATTGGTCATCTTCTTCCAACATTTCTAGAATCCAATTCGAGAACAAGTACGTCGCTTCATATCATCAAGTCGCTTTAATTCTAGAGTTAACTTTATCTTATAAGAATCAATTGAAAGCGTTTTGTGGCCTCTAGTCCAAATGCGTTTAACTTTTAACTATTGGTACCAGTAGCGTTTTGACCAAAAGAAGTCTTGTTCCTGAGAGTTCCTTAAAAGCGTCTCACAACAGAATTTATATCGCATGCTTAATGGAATACTGACCTAACTCGAAAAGACGATTTTTGGGAAATTGCAAGAAAAGATCTTCTTATGAGGATTTGTCCTACTTGTTGACGGATAAAATTAAAAGTAATTCATGAATTAATCATGAATACTGATATTCTTAAAGTATGATAAACTATTCATGAGATCTGAGACTTGCAAAAGCCTGTATTTGTACGTAACTCAATTTTGACCTATCTCCTAATGGGTCATTATTCCATTAACCATGCGATATGTTCTTTACACGATAGGTCATTAATAACTTAGAGACCAAAACTGGTCACAGATTTTACGTACGGTACTGATAAGTTTTTGAAGGATATTTGGGGGGTTAGTGTGAGCCAATATTCCGTGTTATACTCTCTCTGATATCACCATAATCCTTGTTTTTTTGCAGGATTAATTGTTAGCCTATTCTCCTTAGTCCAATTGAAAATGTTTAGGAAATCTTCGTTAATACGGAAAACGAGTTCATCAATAAAGCCAATTCTACTTAAGAAATACAACTGTATATTATCTGCGTAAAGATGACACGAGATATTTTTACAAAAAGAGGTCAGGACATTTATAAAAATACAGAAAATTTTTTGGCCCAAAATCGAACCCTGAGGAACTTCGAGTTTTAGGCAGCTAGGCTGTGACCACTTATCCTGAACTACGACACGCTGAATTCTATTTGATAGTCTAACTCTTAACAAAGGGAACAGCCAGATCAAAAAATCTAAAATAGCACTTAAGTTTTTCACAAAGAATTTCATGATTGAGTTTGTCAAAGGTCATATTACAATCTTATATCCTCAAAAACCTTGACTATGGCAGTAGAACAAGAGTGGTTCGCTCTGAACACGGATAGATGAGGAGATAAAAGATTTGTTGAGTTATGTAAAGTGATCAATAATTCGCCGTGTAAGGCTAGTCGCGCACTGGCAACTGTGTCGAAATCAAATAGTTTAATCACCAGTTGAAAGAGAACCGCGCACTGGCAACTCTTTACTCACGCTCACACTCTTTTCTCTCTTGCGCTTATAAAAAACAGCTCAACTGTTGCGAAGGCAATCGTTTAGTTTGTGTCAAAACACAAACTTTTTAGTTGCTCGAATCGAGTTGCTCTAAGTGCGCGGTGTCCCATATATCCCATATGTTTCATTTTAGCAACCAAACAGTTGCGAAACTAAAAATTGAATGTGCGCGCCTGGCCTAAGGATCTTCTCCAAAACCTTTGACAGGCAAGATACGTTACTTATTGGCCGATAATCGTGATGACAAGTGTTGCATTCGTAAAAAAAAAATTAACTTGAGTTTTTTTGCAGTATAGATTTTCTCTAAACTTTTTAAATAGAATGTTTGTTTAAGACCAAAAAATACGATATCTGTCGTGAATTTTTTGCCCACATTTTGGATATTATTTTTTTCTTCTCAAGAACTTCGTTTTCTTCTTTTATGACTTTTAAAATGTTTTTTCTAACTATTAAGATTTTCTCAAAAAAGATACAGTAAAATTTAGAAATATACAAACTCCATTGGTTGTAACTGGAGGAGTAACATTTTTTTTAACACTATCTACAAGTCTTAGAAAAAAAAATCTTTCATCCAAAAATAACCACAAAAGTTTTAAGAAAAACGTATTTTTCTAAAAAAAAAACCGTTCCTTTGCGATAATATTTTTCTGTTTCGTTTATTTTTTATGGTTTAACGTTTTTGAAGAAAATAAAACTTAGCTAACAGTTCCTCCCAAAGAACTTCCTTTTTTGATTTTTTATTTTCCCATAAAGTATTTAAAATAATTTTTTTTTTCTAAGAAGTCTAACAGAGTGCAAAATATTTTTTTTGAAAATTCGGTATCTCAAAAACACATCAATTATTTGTTTTTGAAATTTAATTTTTCGTTTGAAGAATAATAAGGGTATTCATGTAAACGCGGAAAACCCTGATAAACTTCGGAAACCAGATAATTTTATCTCTGTAGAAACGAGCTGTCAAAATTTGTATGGGAAAAACTTTCTGCAAATCTGATAAAATTATCTCACGAATTTGATGCGGAAAGTGAAGAAATAAACCTGATAAACTAAATTAACATGGATTCTGATTTTTAATTTTAACATTTCATAAAATATTTCTCACATTTACGCAAGTATTTTTTAAGAGGTTTTCATGAAAACATGTTGCGGAAAATTGTATCTTTCTACAAAGCGGAAAATTATCTCGTTTCATGAATACCCTTAATAAAAACTAAAAATAAGCGTAGAAAATTTTGTATATAAAACTTTTTTTTTTCGGAAACCGATACAAAGATTGAAAGTTTGTGTTCATTCATAATTTCTAACATGACATTCTGTTTCTAACTTCAACTGCTAAAGAAGTTGTTTTAGCCTTTTTTTAAATTTGAAATCTATTAAGCAAAAAGGCAAGTTTATGGGACCAAGTCGTCCGTTTAAATTACGTTACATGGATTTATATTAGTTTCTAGTTTAATGACTTCGAATCTGAAGATGAATAGACATCTAGAGGGTAAATTAGCTGAGGCAAAGCGAGCAATCTCTTCAATATGGGAGCGGTGTATTAAAAGCAAATATATCCAGCACAGTGCAAAGCAAAAGATATTCCGCTCTACAGCAATGTCAATTCTTCTTTACGGAGCTCAAGCCTGGGGATATTCTTCTTATGAAGCAGTAGAAAAATTTCTTCGATATTTCATTAAAAGAATTTTTAGATTGCCAAGAAACTCCCCAAACTATATGCTGTATCTGGAGACAGGAACTCCTCCTCTGGTAATGGATACTCTCCGGATGCATTTCAACTATGTTGTCAAAGTTATGAATATGGCAGACAGAAGGATTCCTAAAATTGTACTAAATACGGTTATACAAGCGAAAGGATCTATGTTAGAAGAATGGGAGAGCATTGCTTCAACATGCGGTATTGATCTCGAAATAACACCAAATGAACAACCAGTTCTGCTACAATCAAAGTTGAATATAATTTTAGAAAAATTTGGAAAACTACTGTATAGAAGATACGAATCTGAAGCTAGGTCATCAGTATTTAGAAGTCACTATAGCCGTTTGAATTTCAGTTTGCAGAATAGAACGTATCTGCTAAATAGCAATCCTTTGGACAAAATAAGCATTATTTTTAAAGTAAGAGGAGAATTGCTCAACCTTAATTATATGCCACATCGACCCGATCTACCTTTATTATGCAGTCTCTGTAGTATGAAAGCTCGTGAGGATACCTTTCACTTTGCTGCAGTATGTCCAGTTTTGAAAGAATTTCGGATTATTTACTTCAATAAACGCAGCCTCGATGAAATTGAATTCCTCAGTTTACTAAATGGAGAAGATGGCTGGGATTCACTTTATAAGTATTCGGCTACTGCATTCAAATATAGAAAACTTATTATCCAAGAAGTGTTTTAAAGCTAGAACAAAAATTCTTAACTATTTAATTTTGTATTCCTATATTTACTGTTTTTTTTTTTTCTAATTTTGCTATATAAAATGTATTTGTATTCGAAAATGTCAGTCTGGTAGACGGCCATAAGCCATACCTATACGACTTATGAAATCTGTTATTTTATATTTTATATATATATATATGTATATGAAAATGTTATATTTTTTGAAATAAAAGGAGTCAATCAAATGAAAAAAAAAAAAAAAAAATATTAGTTTCTACAGTCCGTCGGTATTGTTTTCAGACAAACAACTAAACCATGCATAACATTAAGGTGCCTCAAAAAACCGACGATAAACGGTCGATTAACATTGTGTTATTTTACAGTTCTACCGAGTTCAAATTCTAAAGAAGAGACCAATTAAAAATTGACTTTGAGGTGAAGATTATTTTAAATATCTCTACTTAGCAACACAACAAGTTTTTTTTATGGAATTAATTATGTTTGTATTTATTTATTTATAGATATTGTCACACTTGTTTTTTCAATGACCCAATTGTTTAATTATGCTAAATCGTTCCTAACTTCTTTTCTTGTTGGTCATCTTCTTTTCAAGTATTGTAAAGGGTTACCAGCATCCATTCTATGTATATTTTAACTGTTAACACATTCTGAATAAACATTAGTTCGCCCACCAAATACATAGGTGTATAAAAAGATGGACGAAAATATAAATAAAGAACAACCTCAAAGCAATAAAATAAAAAAAAAACAAGCTACATGCGAAATTTCGACCTTTCATGGCCTTCAGAGGTTTTTGTTTACCTTTGCCACACAAAACTACATAACAAACAACAACGTCTTACCTTGCAACATTTTGTTTTTTGGCCGCATGGCAGCCTAACGTTCGTCGACAACCAGCTCATAATCTGAGAGTTACAGTTGGATATTGTAACAATTTTTTTTAAATATTTTGAGCATACTAAATGGATTTTGACACCCTTAAAATGTTTGAGCACAGTGCGAGCGTAGCCTGGTAAAGTATTCCACATTCGTGTAGTGCGGCTAAAGAAATTATCTCTGAATTTAACAGTATGTCTGAAGTTCGGCTCAACGGTAAACTGAGAGTCATTCCCTGAAGCGCGATTATAACGCTTGAATTGTTTAAGGGGATGAATTCAACTGGCTATTGCACTAGAATACTGTGTATATAAATTAAAATAATCTATAATTTTTTAAAGCTCTTTTTGGATTTAATCTAAAAGACTCAAGTTGGTTATTGGAGCATCAGAAGTGGTAAAAAATATTTCTTCCATCGTCAAAGGAACCTGGTAGGGTTTTTGGCGACGCCGAATATGTGGTCATTCCACACAAGGTGGTCTGTGGAGCACATACAGAGAACTGAGAGCTGTTCGGTTTTCTTAATGGAAGTGCCATTTATGGATAGTAGCAAGGAGGGTGAGTTGCGCTTTAACGACAGATGACAACATTGAGTTTTAAAGCATTAAATTCTTCGCGGCTTTTTCTTCCCCATTTGACAAATCGAGTTTATCATACGCTGCAGTTCTAAGTCCATATCCGAAGAACAAGGACGTGCATATGGAAACAAATATTAGAAGCCGAGAGTACTAGCGTCAGCAAAACAATTTAATGGATTAGAAGTTTCAGACAAAAGATCATTGATGAATATGAGAAGAGAATCGGAGGCAAAACGGAGCCCTGTGGCACACCAGCATTTATTTTATGATCTTCAGACTTAAAAGCGTCCAATACAACTTGAACGGTTCGAAAAGTAATTTCTAATCCAACAAGGGATTCATGAATATCAAATGCACGCATTTTGGATAAAAGAGCTTGATGCCAAACTATCTATCAGATGATAGATAGATATGTCTCCAAAACGACATAAAGATTTGTGCCACTGTTCGGTGAGATATACTATCAGATCACCAGTTCTTCAAGATGTTTCTTGAGCTGATAATTTATCGGCGTTTCCATGTACTTGGAAAGAAGGGATGTAATTGCAATTGGACGATAGTTAGAGGGAGAGGAAGATCCGCATTTTTTGGGTACACGCTGCACAAATGCTGCTTTTCTACACTTTGAGAGAGGTCGAAGTGTAGCACAGATAGAAAAGCTTGCAGCGTTGAAGAATGGATTTGTGTATACGAGTATTTTCAAGTACTCTTGCAATTTTGCTAGTGCAAAAGAAAATTTGTCTTATAAAACGCTCTCAAGAACACCAGGAGTCATGTCAATTTTCTGGGATTGTCGAGTTAATAGCAAACTGTGTTGCAAACAAATTTGGTTTTTCTTTGAGTTGGCAAAAGATGTGTCACCGAAGACGAACTAGTATTTTGTAAATTTTGTACAAAAGACCAACATTTGTTACTACCTTTGGGACATTGTAGTATTTTTTGCCTTTATAATTATTGTTGGTCATGTAAAAATTTCGTTCATCGAATATTATCATTACAGGTATTTGTAGCTTGTTCGAACTTATTCCGGTTTAACTGCGTAGGGTTGGGTTTAAAACATCGGTAACTTACGTCTCGAACTCTGACAATCTGCTATATACAGCCAGAATCAAACAAATAGTTTTCCTACGATTTGATGGACTTTTTTCGTTTTTGTGGTAAAAGTTCTCATTCTGTGAGGTAATACGTATGATATGATATCTGCGCTAGAGTCTAGGACACTTTTGAGGAAGCCTAATGAGTGACCAATTACAGTTCTCGAAGAAATTATTGAGACTACTCTCCCAGTTGGATTTCTATTGCTACCAAACGTTTCTCTTAGTGATTTTTTCTCTAAAAAGGTTTTGTTGACACCAGAAATTTGAAGATATGACACAGTGGTCTGATGGGGCTAGAGGCGATATTACACTTTTAGTGTATTTATCAGATGTAAGAGACAAGTCTAGGGTGTTCGCGAACAGACTCCTGTAATATCAGGTATCCGATATTGCAAGCGCAGGGCTTCACAAATGCATTATACAACATTCCCTCTTGGACTATATGAAGTACGAATATTATTCTCAGTTTGAACCAGGATTTGGATTTGATATTCCGCATTTGGCCCTATCTTTTAACCTTATAATCGTTTTGATGGCTTGGAGTTGGAGCACCCACCTACATAGTATATACGTATAGTGTAATATATACGGCTTGGTGGTCCGTGGTCACCATCGTGTATGTTGTTTTGAGGTGTGTTTTGTTCGTGCGGTCACTCGAACCGACCGGCCGGCGGCGCGGCGTAGTTTCGCTCGTTGTCGTAGGTTGGTAGCTGCACGATTCGAAACAAAAACCCACAGAAATAAAAGAATTTGGTCTGCGATGAATTTTGATAGGTATTTTTATGTGATTGCTGATGCCTGGAATTTGACCATAGGGATTTTTCCAAGAACATGCCACTTATGTTTCGTGCGCATTATTCCGTGAGACACTATTTAATATTTCAATCACTATTGAGAATATTTTATTTCTTTTTTGCTTATGCTGAAGGTATTCAAATACGTTAAAATTGTAAATAACTATACGAACATACGTGGAGCTAATCGACTGATTAGGCCTTGATATAATTTGTCACATGCGTCTTCGATTTGAACTCGTGATCGTTAAATGAAGAACAGTCAGTTTAAAAAATTATTGAACAAGCTGATGTTTATTGTGTTTTAATTACTCTCAATTACGTAATTAGCCTACAAAATCTGGGTTAAAAGGATCTTTTGAAAAGTAAAGTACAAGTTTTTGAAGCTGTTGTGAAGAAAATAATCTATGCAGCCTTATTCATAATCACGAATACTAACAAGAATACCAACATGTTTTTTTTAGAGGAAGATCAACAGCTAATTTATAAATATTTTCTAACTACTGTCTAACACATTCGTAAGTAGACACTATATACACTGAATTTTCGAAGGCCTTAGACCGTCTTCCATATTGTGTCATTTTGATAAAACTTGAGATGTTTAGCTTTCATTATTTGCTCTTTAGTTAGATTAAAAGTTATTTAATAGGTAGAAAACAAATTGTCAAAATTGGTAATGTATTTTCAAAGAAATATTTAACTTTTCAGGTGTTCCTCAAGGAAGTCACCTTGGACCACTGCTTTTTGATATTTTTAGAAATAATTTGCCACTTCATCTGTCTTATTCTAAATACCTCTTATTTGCTGATGATTTGAAAATTTTCAGAAGCATAAATTCAATTCATAATGCGAATAAGATTCCATCTGATTTAAAACAAAATTATCGATTGGTGCAAGCTTAATTAGCTAGGTATACCTACTTCAACAATAAAAAAATGTAGTGTAGCAACATTTCCCATAAGCCAAAATACTAATTATTTTGATTAAAAAATCGAAAAAGATATTTTATAGAGATTTGATAGCCAGAAATGTCTAGGAGTTATTTTTGACTCCAAAATGGATTTTTCTTGTAATATACGTAGGTCATACTATTTCAAAAGCGGAGTTCTTAATTCGAAATTCTAAAAAGTTTTAAATATCCGTAAATCTTAAAAACTCTCTATTCTAGTCTTACCGCAGCTGAAATATTGCAGAGTTATGTGGACTTCCAAATACGCAATCTAGTTTTTATCGTTTAGAAAAGTTTTAAAAGATACGAGTATTCACTAGGTTTGCTCTACGAAAAACTTCTCGAAATTCAAGTGTTCCATCCTATGAAACTAGATACATGCTTATTGACTTAAAAATTTTGGTTTTGAGAAGAAAATTAAATTCAGAATTATTTCCTTTTGATGTCTTGAAGTGTGTCATTGACTGTTTGTTATTAATGTTTAAAATGTCAGCACCATCTCGTACTCTTCGTCGGAGAAGTTCCTTATCACTAGCAATGCTCGCCAAAATCCTAAATCTTAGAGATTTTTCGTTATTGTGGATTATGAACTGTCAATAATTGTGCCCTGATATGGAACAGATATTTAGCGGTTATGTTTACTATTATTTGCTATTATTTCTTATCTGAAGGTCTGGTCAATTTTATAACGATTTCTGCCTAAACCGACGTCAAGATCTCTGTCATGAAAAGCAAACTATCTCGAGCGTGAATAACTTAGCTTATCCGCTATTCTTTCTGCTATTCGTGGGCTCCCACAAGGCTCAATACTGGGACCACTTCTTTCTCCCTTCAAATAAATGAACTTCATTATCAAATTTCAACTTTCTGAGTTCAATTGTATGCGGATTATGTTCAATAATTTTAAAATTGTTCACTAAGTCTCATCGAAGATTGCGATCGCTAAAGTATTTCGAACTGATCGAACCTGGATTTTCTTAAATCCTCGGAAGTTTTTATGTATCAGCGGGAAGTTGAAAAACTGTCCTATAGAATATGTTCAGACTGCTAAAAAAATCGATATGTTGTTTAATAGGACATTATATTGAGGTACGCAGGTAAATGAAGCAGTTTGGAAAGTTTGCTAAGAACTACACAAAACTTCACACTCTTATGGCAGCGATGGTTGCCCACAACAACAATGCACGTTTCAAGTAACTCTTGGTAACTTATGACTACATTTAAATTGTTACAAACACACCTCCTTACCGTTCGGCTCATTCATCCTCGTTTTTTCTGCCTGACTCGGTCAGTTTAAAAAAAAAAACCCAATCCGATTGTGGTATTCCTTACCACGGCATGTTTGGAGATTGTGCGTCTAAAAAGACTTTCTTAGAAAGCAAACATGTCGTGACCAATTAATATATAAATTTGTATGAAAAATGTGTTTGTCATATCGATGATTCGTTATACTGGGCCACCACTGTAAACTACATTTGTACGTTCTTCATTGTCCGCCATTTTAAAAAAGGTGTTATAACGAGCTAATGCAGTTTTATCGGTTCCTTTTGGTTGTTATTCTGCTTTTTTTCGATTGTGGTGTTAAACTTTAACACCCCACTGTCAAAGTTTTAATCTTAAAATAACCTGCTCTTCTATGATGTGACCAGAATAAAAAGTATAAGTATAAATTTATTTTCGAATATCTTCATGTCTTCTTTCGCATTATGTAAAAAAAAAACAGTACCAAACGCCATTGATTACATATCGATATAAGTGAAGTCAATGTGAAGCTATAAAGGCGTCATGATTTTTATTATGAAATAAACGTGACAAACATAATTTTTTTTTATAACTTTGTACCGTGAGATACAATTTTATGAAGTTAAAGCGTGATAAATGTGTTTGATGGATTTAAACGATAAAAGGGAGAAGGTATTTTTGATAAGTATTTTTAACAAATAAAATGATATTATAAATACATTTTGATAAATCAAGAAGATAATGTATTTTATTTTATTAACTTTATCTATGTAGGCATTTTTGGCCAAATGGACAACACTGTAAATTAAAAATTAAATGTTCAAGTAAATCAATAAAACTACTCATTCTCTCCACCATGAATAACTATCTACAGATGTTATTACTTCTTTCCTAAACTTGTCAATTATTTGTTTTTCTCGACAATTATTTGAAAATTAAAAACTTTGTTTGAAAGACAAGTTGATATATATATAATCTCCCATACGATTTTACACTTCTGCTTCTTGATTCACAATCTCTTATCTGCAAAATACTCTATCAGAAGGTGAAAGAAACACGAATTCACTTATGCCGGAGTCGCACAAGGTTCAAAACTTGGCCCAATCCTCTACAATCTGATGACATCAGACCAGCCCATCCCAACCGGTTGTGAAAACCTACTGTTTGCTGATGATTCACTCACATATGCAAGCTCAATGTCACCACTAGTCGCTGTCCGGAAAGTAGAGGCTCACATCAACAGCTTGTTTTATTTTTACAAAAAGTGGGGCATCAAAATCAATACTGACAAATCGGAGCTTGTGTGCTTCAGGAGACCTAGTGAGGGCAGATCTCGCTCAGCAACCACCTGCAGAAACTTAGTTCTGAAACTTCCGGATGGATCCACCATTGCAACCGAAAAGAATGTCAAGTACCTGGGTATCAACTTCAACGAGTTGCTAAGGTTCAACCCACACTCAAGAAGTATGCTCAGAAAAGCCAACTGGGCATTCCACCGGCTACACCTTTGATGAGGCGAAGATCAGGACTTGGCCAACAGACGAAGGTGCTCATCTACAAACAACTTCTGAGACCAGTTATCAGCTATTGTTTTCAAGTCCGATTTAAAATCTCAAAGACAGAAACTCCCAATCTTCGAGAGAAAGATGCTAAGAATTTGCACCGGACTCCAATTCGACTCGCAGCGAGGAAAACACTACAGGAACGAATACCTTTACACAAAAGCGAAAATAATACTGCTCGACAATTACCTTCTTAATTCGGCAAAGAAGCTGGTTCAGAACACCGTCAATCACCCTAATCACATAGTGAGAAGGATGGCCACCGAGTGTGATGAAAACGCCGGACAACGGCGAAGTAGCCGTTCATTTCTACGCTGACACGGGGTCAGCCTACCGCCGCGGCTAAATGCCAACATTTTTCCAAATCAAATCCAAACCCCCACTGGACAACCGGTACGGAACACCCCGAGAACATTAAAGTCACCCGACTCCTAATATTAAGTTAACATGTAAAATATATATTAATATTCTTAAAAACTAAGCCATTGCATAAGGTAAGGCCACATATGTGCCATACATTTTTATATTTTCCAATGTATTATTTTTAGTAATAAGTTAACACAAATTGTATATAAATGTTCAATAAAAATCGTTAATGGTTAAAACGAATTCACTTATCAGCAAACCAGTTTCTTATAAAACTTATAGTACTCTCATGAAGACGAACGATTGGGGTACTTGCTAAGGGACCTACTGTTCTGGTTCTGGGATCCCTTAAGGAACCCAATGGAAGTTGGATAGAATTGTGTAGCAAAACACTAGAACTCCTGGTAAACACTCACTTTCCTTGTTGCATCTCTAACGTGCATTACACACTACAAGTGAAGCTCTGTAATTACCGACCAATGGCACTAACGCCCCTTCCTTCGAGGATCATATAACCGCTGATTGATTATTGATTAAAATCAGCTTAAGAAATACCTCGAAGAACAAAAGCAGAACGGTTTTCGGAGCAATATTTCTGCTATTGATGATTTAATAGAGCTTAGCGTGCATTAGGTATCGATGAGTCACTCTTTTGTTGGGTTAGTTTGATTAGAAATTACCTTTGTGACTGGAACATCTTAAGTCTAATATTCAAAAAATAAATGTTGGTGTGCCCCAAGGTTCCGTTTAATCACCAGCACTCTTCCTTATTTTCATTAATGTCTAAATGACTTCATTGTTTCGCTCACGATAGAATACTCAGTTTTTCAAATGCGTTTCCAGTCTATCAACGCTTCTTTGGCAGTGGAACTGAAACAGCAGAGTAATTTAATAGTGCTCAAACGAAATAGCCAGTTGACTTCCGCCCGCAAGCAGAATCAAAAAAACCAGCCTCTCTATTGAGCAACACGAACAGAATCCTGGAATTATTTAATCTACCGAGAGGTATTTAAAAACACGAACAACATCTTTAATATCCAGTTCGTATTTCAACATTTCGATGCTTACTTAGCTCTTAAGGTTCTAGAATGAAGTTGATGAAACCCTCAACAACCTACAACTTTTGACATTATCTAAATATGATGAAATCAAATAATTCATTAATCCAGATTTAAATCGTCCAATCTAAAAACAAAACCTTCAGAGAAGTTGATCATGTATCAAAGTTGGGATTGACAAATTATTCAGGTGCATCCCTTGGCTCAGACACACCCCTGCCGACCGAAATTTCAACTATAACTCCGACCACCGCTACCGCATCTAGTAACTTTAAGCAATCGTTGGAAAAGCTTCCGAAGAGAGGTTTCGAATTTCCAAACTTCCAATCAATACATTACCATGTACTGGCGATTTTTTATAAAGATGAGCTAAGCTTTTTCAGAAAACGGTCTGTTTCCGACGACAGAGACACCCTCGAGAATTTAGAAAAATGCATGAAATCTTTATTAGAATCGATAGTACGATCGATATAATTTAATGTTTGAAGATTATTTCATGCAAATGTTGGCCGCGACTGCGCCTCAAATAGTCCATCCACTTAGTCCCATTTTGGCATACTCTTTCTAAAATTTCGGCTGGTATCTCACGAATAAATGCTTCAATGTTGGCTTCCAGTACGTCAATCGAAGCGGGCTTAACGCTATAGACATGAGCCTTAACATAGCCCCACAAAAAATAGTCTAGAGGCGGTAAATCGCACGATATAGGCGGCCAATTGACCGGCCCTAAACGTGAAATAAACTCTTCACGGAACTCAACTCTCAATTTGTCTATTGTTACGCGTGCTGTGTGGCATGTGGCACCGTCTTGTGAAACCACATGTCATGCAAGTCAAGCTCTTCCATGTTGCGCAAAAAAAAGTTTGTTGTGACGGTATCGCTAACCATTCACAGTAACGTTGCGATTCGCATCATCTTTGAAGAAATACGGCACAACGATTCCGCCAGCCCATAATCCGCACCAAACAGTGACTTTTTCTGGATGCATTGCTAGCTCTTGCAATGCTTACTCCAAACCGGCAGTTTTGCTTGTTCACGTATTCATTCAAGCAGAAATGAGCTTCGCCGCTGAACACAATTTTTCGATAAAAAAGTGGATCTTTGGCCAACTTTTCAAGAGTGCATTCACTTAAAATTCGGCGTTGTGGTAGGTCGTTCGGCTTCAATTCTTGCACCAGCTGTATTTTGAAAGGCTTCGCGCCTAAATCCTTCCAAAAAAATTTCCACGTGGTGGAGTAACATAGGCCCAATTGCTGCGAACGGCGCCGAATCGAAAATTCACGGTCATAACTTACACTGGCCGATACAGCTGCGATATTTTCCTCAGTTCGCACTCTACGCAAGCGTGTTGGTGGTTTAATGTCCAACAATGTAAATTTGGTGCGAAATTTAGTCACAATAGCCCAAATACCCGCCTCAGTAGGTGAATTAAATTGACCATAAAATGGAAGAAGTGCGCGGTAAACGTTATTAACAGAGCACGCATTTTAATGATAAAATTCAATAATTTGCAAGCGTTGTTCCATTGTAAGACGATTCACGAAACGTGCGTGAGCTGTCAAAATCAGTGTTGCCAAAAAGAAAATAGCAAAAAATCACCCATTATAATGCGCACCCAAGTTTAAAAATATAGGTTTTTTTTTTATAAACCTTTTGTGCATTTCGGATGGTGTGGTTGCCAGAATTTAAGCCGCATTGAGATAGGTTAAAGAATTATAGAGAAGAGATCGAATCCTGCAACACCATAATTGGTTGCTTTCTTTGGGCCGAACTTGTACACCTATTAGCCAATTTCTGTCTCTTCAAAAAGCATCTGCATTTCTGGAAATTGTGGCATTTAAAAAACAAATTACCCCATCAAACTTAAACAACGGAAAATTAATGATTCATTATTCATGATTCCACTTCGGGAATATTCCGCATTCATTTAAAATGGTGGCCGGTAACCATAAAAACAAATGTGTCCGACCAACGACAAAAGAAATCATGCAATTGAATGAGACCAAATCAAGACAAAAGCTTTAAAGTGGATTGTGATACTGGAAAGCTAACTGAATGAGAGTCTAATGCGTAATAAGATACTGATGCTCGTGAGCTATTTTGTACAAGTGAAGAAAGAAGCCTCATGTCACTTCAATCCCACAATACAATTTATTTTTCATTCATTGTTTTTCTTCGCCTAGCTATTAAGGTGATAGTTTTTGAAGTCCGGTGCATTCATCAGTTCAGTTGAATAGAATTCATCAGCTTTCATCTATTCCTCACGTCTGTGTGTTGTGACAGGTGACCTTGTACTTATATATATATTTGATTATTTTATTGATTAGTAAGATTCATAAACCTTCAACTTTCGCGATGTCCTAATGCGGTAAACAATGATTTAATATAAAAAGGTGGGCAGAAATAAGTGTTTGAAAACAAAAAATGCTTTTGTGTGTTTTTCGCCCAAAGTGACAGTTTGATTGAAAAATTAAATTAAAAGATAATGTTAAATGAGGGAAGCGTCGAATGTTGAAGTAATAATACTTTACTCTATGAGAAACAATACCATCAAAAGAAAAAGCTATTCAAATTTTTAGTTAAGGTATATTCACATGAGAGCGAATAACGAGAGACGAATAAAAAATAGGATTTGAAACGTTTATAAGCCTAAATTCTTCACGACAAAGTGGACAAAATGGTAGAAAACTAATTGAAATTAATGTTAAAGTATTAAAATTTGGATTTTTATTTCTAAAATTAGAGAAAATAAATCACTAATTGCAATTTGATTGTTCCGAACTGTCAAACTCTATTCACGTTCCCCATACCATCTACACTGTAACGAATGAATTGATCGCGCGCGAATTCATTCATGATTTTTGGCCACTTATTCTATGTGATCGAAATGTCAAAATAAACGAATTTTCCTCGTCGGCCTTTGTTCGCTCTCATATGAATATTCCTTTGCTCGTAATGTATCCCCTTTTTTCTACAAAATGGTCTAACTCTGTTTTATATTTTGTTGATTTGTGGAATATGTGGCATATTAAAGACGATGTTAATCCCTTCTTTTTACCCGTAGAGCTTAGCAGCTATGGTTCTAGTATGCAGCATTATCTGTTAGGCAATCCGACAGCCGGAAATCTTCATAGAACCAGGGTTTTTGTTGGACCACAAAGAAACTTAGAACATCAGTGGCGGAACTTCTCATGGCTTGTTGACAGTGTTCCTTCCCACGATCTTTTGGTCTTGGTGCTGATGGCTTACCTACTGAGGAATTAAGAGCTCTCGTCGTCTCTTGCAATTTAAGCTTCGCGACATCAAATATTTTTCACAGGATCTGCTCGGCGTTCTGGTGGATGTCAGTAAACGTATATTCTAGCTATCAGGTAATGGTCCGATTATATTTTGGGCCAGTTGGTCCGTTCGGACATCCAACATACTGAAAGCAATGTGGTTAATTTAATTTGTATATTAAGATGTTGAAAACAATAATGTTTCGCTCACTCGAAAAGTATACCAGCCTGTGTCCGTTGCCTTAAGTTTCGTTGTAGAAGTGAAGGACTATACAATTTTGAAATAATAGTGGGAATCGAAAAACAACACAAATTCTTAGACAGAAATTTACAGAGAAACTTGCCATATATACGGACGTAGGCAAAGTTATACATTTTTGAAAAAAAATCGAACTCGAGATTTTGATCAGAACTTACCATGTTAAGGAAGACGAAAAAAGTGGGTATAAGAATTCAGTCTGTCTGACTGTTCGACTAAACCCTTTAAACTTTGTTTAGTGTTTGTCAAATAAGACCTGCCAATGTTAAACAAATTTAACTCATGTAATAATCGTTTGTTTTAACTAATTTTGCTTATAAATTAAATACATTTTATGGAAATTAATGCCCACTTTTTATGAAATATGACACATCCAACAAATGTCTACCATTTTGGACGCGAGTTTACCATTACACCACGTAATGTTTGTTTGTCTTTTAAATATTCCCATAGAAGAAAGTCTTTCGCAGAACGGATTACCCAAGGGAAATCTGATTTTTTTTTTTAATCAAATTCGCCAAAAAATTTACGCAATTGGTCCAAAGTTTACCTGACAGTGTGCGCAATGGCTCCATCTTGTGGGAACTACAAATTATAATGCTTCTCCACTATTGGCCTCAAAAAGTTATCGATCATGGTTCTGAAATAAACCCCGGAAATTGTTTTTGGCGTCATATCCTCATTCTAGAAGAAAGATAGGCCGATGCATCTGGATGTGTGTATCTGATGCTGGATTGTTGCTCTTGGTTTTTCGGAGACCCATAATCGAAAGTTTTTGGCTGATCAAATAACAAATCATGAAGCCAGTAGATACGATTTTTAAATTTTCACCCGATTCACGTTTTTTTTTTGTTTTCTTTCTTGAAGACCAACAATAATAGTAACTGCATACAATTTTTGTTCGCAATCTAAGAAAATATTACATACAAAGCTAATGGTTGAAAAAATTTCCAAAAATTGATTAGGTATTATTTGTACCTCTCATAGAACCATTTTTACTTGCGACTTAGGTACTATAAGGCAAGTTATGGATTCGTAAAAAAAATTGAACTCGAGATTTTAATCAAAGTTGACATTACGATGATAGCGAAGACTAAAAAAGTGGGTCTGGCAATTCTGTCTGTCTGTCTATCTGTCTGTCTGTCTATCTGTCTGTCTGTCGCTTCGACTACAGCCTAAACGGCTCGGCCGATTTTCTTTAAACTTGGTAGATATGAGTTTTGATTTTTTACCCCCACACGTTTTTTTCTTTTTTTTTTTTAAGACCAAAAATAACGGTACCTCCCATACGATTTTTTTTCGAAATTTTATATATATTTTTTTTTCTCAAAAACTGCTGGACAGATTTAAAAACTAAAAACACAAAAAAATTTCATTTAGTTAAATCTAGGTAATGCTTGAAAAAAATTTTCCGCAAAATGGTTATTGAGGGTACCCCCCATGGAACCATTTTTTTTTGTTTTTGATTTTCTCAAAAACGGTACCACCGATTTTGATCATTTTTTTTGCGAAGGCTCTTCAAAAATTTAAATAGAATTGTTCATTCAAATTTTCAAAAAATTTTTTTTTGGATTTTTAAAAAAAACTTCAAAATTTTTTTTTCAAAACTCAATATTTCGAAAACCCCATGCTAGATTTTTTTTAAACTTGATAAATAAAAGTTTCTTCATATAATCTACAAGATGTGAGAAAAAAATTTCATTTTACCTTAAAATAAAGGTACTCACCATACAAATGTTAAAAAATTTAAAAAAAATGGTTTTCAAAAATCGTATTTTTCTCGAAAACGGCACCTAGAATTTTGATAAAATTATTTTTTTTCAATTAATTTTTATGATCTTTAATTTAATAAAACAAATTTTGAAATTAAGATATTACAGCTTGTACCTACCATAGAACCATTTTTTCGAATTTTGAATTTCTCATTATCCACATAACGGATCTTAATGAAATTTTTTATAGAGAAGCTTCTAAAAAGTCTTAAACACATTGCATTTCAAAACTTTAAAATAAATATTTTTTAAATTTTGAAAAAAAAAAAAATCTATTTTTTTCTTTTTTTGAAAATTCGATATCTCAGAAACGGTTCAATATTTTTGTTTTTAAATTTAATTTTTATTCGAACAATAATAAAAACTTTAAATTGGCGTACCAAAATTTTTTCTTAAAAATCTTTTCAAAATTTTGTATATAAAAGCTTTTTTTAAGAAACCACTAAAACGACTTATAATTTTTGTTCTTGCATAAATTCATATTTGCAAAGCATTCTGTTTTCGTCTCTTGCTATTAAAAGAATTTAAAAAATTAATTTGATCCTTATGAACAGTTTTCTCTAATAACATTCGTTTTTAAAATTCCTAGTCTATTACATAGGAGCAAGTTCGTGCGACCCAGTCGTGCATTTTATTTTTTTTCTTTTCGCTTTTCTTAAAAGCGGTACATCAATTTATATACGCTAAGGCTAGGTGCGCACATTCAATTTTTAGTTGCACAACTGTTTGCTTGCTTATAGAAAACAGATGAACTATTTGGTTGAATGTCCGCGCAGGTGCATATAATTATGTTACAGAAAATAGCGAACTCATTTTAGGCAATCGTTTAATTTGTGTCAAAACACAAACTTTTTAGTTACTCAAACGAAGCAGTTGCGCAACTAAGGCTCCAAAAACGTTTGAAAAGTATTGTGTACTAAGAATTTCGAAATTTTATTCAAAAAAAAAAATACCAAAATTTGTTAATGAAAACTCAATATTTCAAAAATCACATGCTTGATTTGTTTTAAACTTGAAAATTAACAGTTTTTGACACTATCTAAATGATGTATAAAAAAATTATTCCTGGTATCCAAAAATATCCTACCAACCATAGAAATGTTTAAAATGGTTTTTGAAAATCTTTTTTTTTCTCGAAAACGTCACCTGGAGAATTTTTACTTGCGACTTATAGGTACTATAAGGCAAGTTATGCATTCGGAAAAAAAATCGACCTCGAGATTTTGAACAAAGTTGACATTACGATGATAGCGGAGACCAAAAAAGTGGGTCTCGCAATTCTGTCTGACTGTCGGTTCGACTACAGCCTAAACGGCTCGGCCGATTTTCTTCAAACTTGGTAGATATGGGTTTTGATTTTTTTCCCCCAGACGTTTTTTTTTTTAAAAGACCAAAAGTACCGGTACCTACCATAGGTTTTTTTTCTCGAAATTTTATATATATTTTTTTCTCACAGAATTTTTAAAAAAAAATCATAAGAATTTCATTTAGTTAAAACTAGGTAATGGTTGAAAAAAATTTTCCAAAAATTTTTTATTTCTGGTAGCCCCCCTGGGTCCATTTTTTTTGTTTTTGATTTTCTCGAAAACGGTACAGCAGATTTAAACCATTTGTTTTATGCTAAAGCACCTCCAAAGTTTAAATATTATTACATATTCAAATTTTCAATTTTTTATTTTTTGGATGTTTAAAAAAATTTTCAAAATTTTTTTTTGGAAACTCAATATTTCGAAAACCCCATGGTCAATTTTTTTCCTAGTATAATCTACAAGATTTGAGAAAAAAAATTTTGTTTTATCTAAAACTAATGGTACCTTCCATACAAATGTTAAAAAATGGTTTTCGAAAATCGTATTTTTCTCGAAAACGGTTCCGAGAATTTTGCTAAAAATTTTTTTCTTTTGTTTAATTTTTACGATCTATAATTTAATAAAAAAATTTGAAATCTAGATATTACTGACTGTACCTACCATAGAACGATTTTTTCGAGTTTTGAATTTCTCATTATCGGTATAACGGATTTTGATGAATTTTTTTATAAAGAAGTTAAAAAAACATTGCATTTCAAAACTTAAAAAAAAATATTTTTTCAACTTTTAGAGAAAAAAAAGTCGTTTTTTTTTTGGAAAATTCGATATCTCAAGAACGGTTTGGTATTTTGCTTGGAAATTTAATTCTTTTTCGTACAATAATAAAGACTTAAAGTTGGCGTGCCAAAATTTTGTCTTAAAAATGTTTTAAAAATGTTGTAAATAAAAGCTTATTTTTTTAAGGAACCACTACAACGACTTATAATTTTTGTTCTTGCATAAATTCATGTTTGCATTGCATTCTGTTTTTATCTCTTACTACCTACTAAAAGAATTTAAAAATTCATTATATCCTTATGAACAGTTTTCTTTAATAACATTCGTTTTTAAAATTCCTAGTCTATTACATAGGAGCAAGTTCGTGCGACCCAGTCGTGCATTTTATTTTGTTTTTTGATTTTTGACTTTCTCATTATCGGCATAAAGGATTTAAATGAATTATAATAAGTTAACAGTTAGAAACAGATAGCTTCTTAATCCTATGCAATATTTTATGGTCACAGCTGCTCTTCTGCGTTATTGACGACATAAGACTGACAATACGACTATAATAACATTGCTGGACTTCTCTAAGGAATTTGACTGTGTAAATGCGAATATTCTCTGTGATAAATTAAGGTAATATTTTAACTTCCGTGCTACCTCTAACAAACATGTATTTTCATATCTGACAAATTGAATGCAAGTTGTTTCACATGTACTGATAAATTTTCCTCATTCCTTCTGTTAATAATGGCGTTCCTCAAGGATCCATTTTTGGTCCATTATTGTTCTTTTATTACTTACCGTCCGTCATATCTTTCTGTCGGTTTCATATGTATGCCGATGATGTTCAACTTTATATTAGTTTTCCTATTGGTATAATTGAAGACGCAATAGAAAAATTGAATACCGGTCTATGTAATATACATAGTGTCTATTATATATAGTCTATATAATATGAGTGGCCCAAACGGTCTTAAACTTAACCCAGATCCAACAAAAGATCTACCAATATCTAAACATCAGCCGCATGATTTTCCGACCATTCTTTTAAGTTCCTGCCAATTTCAATATTTAAATCATGCAAAAAATCTTGGCATAATTTTAGCATAACAAATTAACTTGGGATACTCACATAAACTCTGTCACATCTAAAGTCGCTTAGAGGACTATCGATAACAAAAACAATTTTATCTAAACAAGTTAAGTTGAAACTGGTAAAAGCACTCATAATTCCCATCATTTTCATATATGGTTGTGAATTGCTTGCAAATCCTGATTCTCTGTCACTCCAAGAGCTCAGGGTTGTCATTAATTCAGTAGCCCGTTATGTTTTTTTTAACCTTCCTATGTTTGACCATATTTCTTATGGAACTTGTCAACTTCTTGAATGCAATTTGGATGTTTTTTTTTCAAATACTCGTATCGATGCTGTTCCCTTCTCTTCAACATTTGTTATAAGAAAAAACCTAGCTACTTTTTCGATAAAACTAAATTTTGCTTTTCTAATCGGTTTATACATAGTTCTGAGATCTTCTACATACGTTTGCTTGACCTCTAGCAGGCCATTTTTCTTTTATGCTGTCGCTTTGGAATGATTTGCCCAATCATGTGAAGGCGAGACTTAAAGACAGAATATAATTTTTGTTCTTGCATAAATTTATATTTGTTTGAGAAATCACATGGCACTCTATTTTTAGCCCCTGCTGCTACTATACCAAAAAAGTTGTTTAAGAAATTCAAAAAAATAATTTTATGCTTTTTCTATAATAACATTAATTTTTAAAATTCTAAGTCTCTCAAAAATAAGATCAAGTACATAGGATGCAGTCGTGCATTTTATTTTTAAAGGATCTCAATTTTTTTTTTTTTTTTTTTTCAAAAAATCGGACAAGTGTCATAAGCGTAAAATTTTCGGTACTGTGAGTCTTTGCTTATGACAGTACATTTACATATATGAGTTCACTGTATAAATAATTCTGTGAATTTATTTAATTCTTAGTTCTCCGTTAACTAAATAGTAACAATTACTTTTGGTCGTCTTGTTTTTGTTGTTTTAAAAAAAGGACCCTAAAACCAAATGTGGACAAAGGTTCCGTTTGTGTTTCTGCTCGTAACGACGCCGACGTAAGATCTCAATAATGAGATGACATTGTTTGCAAGTCTTTTTTTTAAATTAAAAAAAACATGACCTCCATGCATCAAAGTTTATATTTTTTTAAAACAAATTTATATATATATTTATACCATGTGTATGACCCAAAAACGCATCCCTCTTGCGGACCACACTTATCTTCCGAACTTCAAGTTTAAAAGCTGTAGGTTAATATTGTAGCAATTTTTACATTTTTATTTAATTTCATTGCCGAAATAAACGGAGACCCTGCAACCAAAAGAAAGTGTGTGTTTATTTCTTGTTTTAAACGGTTATAATAACTCATACCTTAACACACAAAAGATCTTATACTTTTTCATATCTGTTACAAGAAATTAATTAACTCATTTTGTTTTTAATTATTCTTTAATGAAAGTAGAATTACTATACAATCAAAAAAAAAAGGGCGAAAGTACTGAAATTCAACTTCTCTTTGAACTAAGGTAATTGTCTTTAGAAACTATTTTTGTCGTTTGTCTTTTCAACTGTTTTGTTTTGTTCAAATTATAATGGTTAAGAACTCAAGAAGATCATATCTAGGATAGGACTTATTATTTATTTGTATAATTTAAGCTGATTGCTTGATAAGTGGTGTTAATTTGCTTAGTATTAAAATTAAACAACATCCTAAAGTAAAAACAAATGTGGTCTAATATGACTTCCTTGAGGAACACCTTCTTGATTCTTGAAAATCGATTTATCAACACCAAATTTACTAACTAACTCCAATTATGTTCTTTTTTATTAAGCTGTGTAGACAAGGTCATCTTTTGAATTTATAAGCTTGGTTTTCAGGTACAGTAACATGTATGTACAATATACAGATTACAAAATGGTTTAAACTTTAAAGATTATTTGAGAGAATAGAAAGTCTATGACAAATTGTTTTTCGAAGCAATTTACAGTAGGATTCCTTGCAGATAAACTGTCCTTCCCTTCTATTTATCTGGATTTTTATGTCATTAAAAAAACCTCACATCTGCGAATAAAAAAAATTATAACAAATTTTCTAAAAAAATTAAAGTCTGTGAGATTTTCATGTGTAACATAATTTGCTTTTGAGTAAAACTCGGCTGTTAACATTTATTTAAGGTCAATCACTTTTCAGGCTTAAGACTTCTGCAAACAATAAGTCTTCTCTGAACTTGTTCGTTGTGTAATCGAAAACCTGTGTCTTTTGAGAAAGAACAAATTCAAACCTATCTACCCCACGCAGCTTAAATTACAAGACTCAACAATGCGTGTCTAACAAAGATTTTATCCAATTATTCTATAAGAACATTCTCAGGTGGCTTAACAGGAATTCCTAGTACACTTACGAGTTGTCTGTGATTTCATATCATTGGTTTCGGATTAACATTTTTGTCATCCGCACATACATATGTATACACATTTAAAGAAGCCTCAAAAGTATCTTAGATCGATCTAGCTCAATTGTAGTGTCTTGTAGTGTTGTTAACTATGAACTCAGCATAGTTGGAAAAAAATCAACGTTCTGAGTACATCACCTACCTGAATGAGTAACGAAATCAGGTCGCCGAACTTATAAGCCCAGCCAAAGGCCATTCAATACAATGGACAGTGGGACGTGTATATCCCAAAGTCGAAATAAATTCACAGAATTACATTAAGTTTGAAATTTTTTTCCCTCGGTGGAAAATTCTTTAACTACTTTTTGATCCTCTAAAAATGTTGGATGTGTTTTGGGACATGAAAATGGACGTGTCAAAGTTGAAGTTCAAAGCTTTATCTCTACTTTGATTTTTTGAGTTGTTTTCATTCCAAATTTTAACGATATTCTGCCCCATTGTGCAATGGTACGGTGTGGTCTATATACGTAGTAGGCGTAGTACCAGTTCAAAGATGTTTTGAATAAACGCGCTACAAAAACCCAAATGAAAATGAAAACTATTGCAAAACAAAAGGACAATCTAGCTTTTCAGGGTAATTTAAAAAAAAAAAAAAACTATCTGTGAAGTTTGTGCATGTTGTCTTGTTGTGAATGAAAGATGTTATATGGCTTCTTCCATCCCATTGTTTTGCACACATCATTGGTTCATTTGCTTTTCAGCAGTTTAAATATGAAGTGAAAGGCGGAATGGAGGCTGACTTTGCTTCAAGTTATTATACTATCTGCCTTTGTTTAAATCTAATTAAACTATAGAAAAATATATAAATCCATGCATTTTGAGTTTATAATAATATTTGTTTTTTCTTTTTCTTTCAGGTAAGATACCGGATATTATGGTTGCGCGACATACGATTGTTTATAAACTCAAGTGAACCCAAAAGGGTAAATATTTGTGAAGGTAAATGTTTAGTCTAATCTGAGAAAAAATTTAGGTTTGGATCGTTTTTAAGGGTGGGTTCAATATCGTTATCGTTAGTTTTCATAAAGTTTTAACTGATAAAATTGTTTGTTTTGAAATACTTGAAAAAATTCAGATATCGTCTTGGTTTTAGGTTGTTGAAAAATATTTTCTTTTTCGTGTCTTTTATATGTACAACGATCAAATATTTACAGATTCAAATCATATCAATTTCAAATATGTTTATTTATATGAATATGGTTGAAATTTCAGAAATCTGTTCTATAAATTTTTATTTCAGAGCCCATGTAGGTGTTTTCCAAAACTTGGTTCTTATCGTTTTTCATATAAATTGTAAATATAGATGGAAAGACGTATTTCGACAAGGGTACCTCTCCTTGGATCCATAGTCTATACTTTGTCCTACAAAAATCAGATATTTATCTTACTTTGACAGTAATAGCTTTTAATAAGCCATCTTATTTCTATAAGCTTTTTCAGGGTTGCCGTTTTGATCACTATTTATGGCAAATATCATCAGTAGGGTTGCTATTTGTTGATTTAGATGATATAACGAGAATATTTATGAAATAATTTGAATATATATTTTTCACTGCACCATACAAATAAATTAACTGATAATAAATAATTACAAAACTATATATGCTACTATGAATATAAAATCACATCACTTAAAATCACTTATTTTAACGGGGCTCATACAAAAATCTTCCAAATAACAAATAAAGAAATTAACCTTATATTTATAACTCTTTTTAAATAATTTAAAAAAAAACACGGAGCTGCAACACCTTCATTTGTAAAAATGAATTATATATTTGTTCTCAAAAGCTCCAAAAAAAGCTTACATTCTAAAAAGCTTTTTAACAAAACCATAGAAAAAGTAGTGACAGCTCGTAACAATGTGGAAACGGTGACACTGATTAAATTTGCGTACTTTAAAATAATTTATGACCAGCATCCAATCCGGTCTATACACATCGGTTCCGTACAATAAATGGTTCATAATTTAGAGTTCACATAAATAATAAGTTCATAACAAGTATGGCTAACTTTATAGAGCTCTTTAAATAATGGGCCATTTCGCTCAAATATTAAAGTCGTCTCTTAATTTCTTAATATTATTATTGGTACGGCCCATCATGTCCAACAAAAATAGTCAGTACAGGCCTTATAGGAAAGCTTTTTTTATTACAGTAACGCCAGTATAAATTTTACTACATTGAATTAAAATAAACTCTTCCTGTATACCTGCTAATTCTGTCAGAATTTCAAGGGCAGAGAGGATTGTTTGATCGTCATCATCATAGATGTAGAAGTACGCACATTCAATCGGAGATTTCATACCCACATTGATACGAATTGCCACTAGTTTTCCTAAGGTTTTTGTGCCTATAGAATGTGTGCTTTTGAGAACTAATAAAATTCATCTTTATAAGTCAAAGTGTTGCGTCTCCGTGCTTTCTTTTTATTTGTATGTGTGGATAATTCGTTCAAAAGCAATTATTAAATAATAATTTTAAGCGTAATTTTAAGTGGAAAATAGTTTTGCATTTATAACAAGTTTAATTTATTTGTGCAGTTTTTAAATAGTATAAATAGAATATACCTTAAACAAAATGCGGCAGTTATCTTACCACTCAGTGGTGTCGAAAAAGATACATTCAAACTATATATCAACACATAGTAATTAAGCTTAATAAATTGTTATTTTTCTTCGATTTTACTTTTTTAATTTTGAATTTTGTAACTAACGAAAAATAACAATTTATTAAGCTTAATTACTCAAAAACGGCTTGTCTGACGAAAATTTTCAATTAGACCTTTTTTGTAGGGAATTTAATTTTATATAAAAGTAAGTCAAAATGAATTTTTTTTACTTCAATGTTTTGTCAGTTCTGACGCAAAACATGAAATTATGACTAAAAATCAAAATTAGCGATGATAGCCCTCTTAAAATTGATATTAAGGGCTCAAACTTTTACGAAAATTTTTTTTTGTCATTCTGAATGATATTCTCGATATATCTTTCAAAAAAAAAAATAGTCAATTTTTTTGGCCCAGTCTAATATATATATATATATATTTTTTTTAAGTTTTCTCATCAAAATCAACAGATATCAACCCTCCTGATTATTCTCATAAATGTGTGACAGTTCATATAGTGCTCAATACGGCAACCCTGAAAAACCTTAACAAAAGAGAAAGCTTATTGAAAGCTATTTCAGTATAGTATAGTACAGTACTGACTATTTTTGTTGGACAAATTATAGTCTACCCCCTTTGGCATTGTTGCCAATCGGTCATGAGAGATTATGTCGTATTTTTTTAAGAATAGAATTGCAGTGGCGGGTATACATTTTTTACTAATGATTTCTTTCATTTCAGTATGGTGAAACTGACAATACTGAACTGGAAAAAACTCTCTTATAAGGCTGGTACTGTCTATTTTTTCTATACCGATTATACTGACTTACAACCTTTAACCTGTTCAAGTACGAAACTTGTTAGATGAGAGGTACTTTTTCATGACAAGAGATACCCTTGAATGAGTCCTATAGTAAGAGGCAGTTTCCCTAAAAAACATTTATGTATGTGTTTACATAGGTTGCATAGGCTGGAAATCGTTCGGCAAATTAAAGTCGTGACATTAAAACACAATAATCATTACCCTAACAAGAAATAGTAAAACATGATGTACGGATATTTAACTTAAAGGTAAAAAAACCTTTGAATGTTACAGGGCCCAAACCCAAAACGACTAATGTCGATGAAGAGGTATTCTTTGTATAATTGACGATTATAAGTGACTATTATACAAATCGAATTCTGCTGTCAGACAGATTGCACTATTCAATCTAGATGATAAGGGCCAGCAATTCTGTCCAACTTATAAAGTTTTATAGCTAAATCTAAATGCAAATCCAAATATGCTGCTGGTGCTGTCGGCCTTGCAACCGAGCTATCCAAAAATCCAATACTGTAAAGTCAGGAACTGTTCCAACGATTTCCATATTCTTCATTTAACCAATTTCTAACCTGTCGACCATAGTGAGATGATGAAGCTGGTTGAATCAGTGGAATGTCCTCCAATAGTTCTGGTGAATAGTTTCACAAAAAACTCCAGATAGTTTGTAAAACTTAGCATTGGTGGTTGATTGAAAGGGCCGATTTAATTGATTCTAATTGCACTTGGCACACATATTGACGAGGAATTTGCGTTGAATGATGTCTGTCTTCTTTTGCGTAGATTCTCCGCAGCCGTTGTAAGAAGATTGTGAAAATTTGAGATTTTTCCTCCCAAGGATTTCTGCTAATAAACTCCTTATCATCCAAGCTTCGCTCCAGCAATCAGTTAGAAAACTCAAGCCTCTTTTCTAAATTATCGAGCAGCAGTTCTTAAACAATTGTATTGTGGTATCAGTAAAGATTTTCTCCATGCAGTACATTATAAATTTTAAGTCTGGAAACATTGAATTGCAAAGCTTATAGAGTCTAATGCTGATCGATGGATCAGTTGAAACAGCTTCCAGTATTCCTTTATTAGCCTAAGTTCTTTTTAATACTTGTGAAGCCCCGCGTTAGATCGTGTATTCGAAACTGATCACGTTTCTCGAAGTCTTTGCTACGTATTTCCAAATCCTCTTTCAATAGGAAGTCGTCGTTAAGGATAAAGTTAATGGCACTAGTTGAATTTCCATTGCACAGCCCATAAACGTGAATAAAGTCTGCGCGTATTTGTTGTTAGAGTATACCCTAGAATCATATCCCAAAATATCCTTGACTCATTAGGGGCACACTGTATAAATGTATGTACATAGGTTCATTAGGGCAAATTTACTTACATACATAAAGTGACGATACAGTCCGGGATGGACCAGGACCTCAAGTAATAAACTTCTCCAGCTAGCTGTCTTCAGTTTCGCACGTCAAGTTGGTTGAGGTCCTCTCCCACTTGAGTGCGCCACCTAACTCGCGATCTATCTCTCCTGCGCCGTCCTTCGGGGTTGGATTCAAAGACTTTCCGGGCCGAAGAATTTAGGTCCATTCCCTATACATGACCTAGCCATCTCAGTCGTTGGACTTCAACTCGTTTAATTTGGTCGGTTTCGCTGTACAGCCTATACAGTTCATGGTTATATCTTCTCTAATCCCCGTCTATGCAGACGGGACCAAAAATCACACATAGAATTTTTGTCTCGAAACATCCCAAAGATTTCTCATCCGCTTTCGATAATGTCCATGTCTCTGCACAATACCCAAGGACCGGGATGATGAGATTTTTAGAGAGTGACACTTTAGTTGGTCGAGGGAAATCCTCTCAGTTGCCTTCTTAGTTCAAAGAAGCAGAGATTGGCAAGAGTTATTTGCACTGGCGTTATTACATACAATATGAATTAATAGCGGCGCCTAGGTAGACAAAGGCCTCAAAACTATAGCTGTCTATGGTGACGTTACAAGACGTCGGTGTTCGCCAATCTTCTTCGCTTCCGTCTCAATGCTCAAAAACGCGCCACTGACATCACGCTTTGCTCTTCCAATTATATCAATGTAATCGACGTATCGGAGTAATTGGACGGACTTTTGAAAGATTGTGCCTCTAGTGTTGACGCACTATTCTTTCAAGAATGATGTTGAAGAAGTCGCACGACAGAGCATCGCCTTGCCTAAAACCTTTTTAGACATCAAATGCATCGGTGAAATATTTTCCGACCTTGATGGAGCAGCGTGCGTTTTCCATCGTTATCCTGCATAATCGGACATGGTTGTTAGGGATGCCAAAACTAAACATTGTTCTATATAGTTGCTCCCTATAGATGCTATAATAAGCGGCTTTGAAATCGATAAAAAGATGGTAGGTGTCGTTTTGAAGTTCCTGGACTTTTTCCAAGATCTGCCGTAATGCCTCACCGATACGGACGTATCAGGTTGTTGACGAAAGGCTTCAGACGTTAGCATAATATGGCAGAAAGGATCTGGTATCCGATGTTCAGTTGACTTATGCCTATGTAGTTGGGGTAGGCCAGAGGGTCTGCTTTCTTGACCATCGGGCAGACAATGCTGAGGTTCCATTCATCGGACATTCTTTCTGCCGACCATATTTTGCACATGAGCTGGTGCATACGCTCAACTAAGTCATCGTTTGTTGAACTTAAGATTCGATATAGCTATGTTCACTTCGCCCAGGTCAGGTGGGCGGTATTGTTGGTCTGCGTTGCTTAAGTCGAAAGGTGTCATCTCTATAGCAGAGGAATTCTCTTCTTCATCACCGTTAAAAAAGTTTTGGCAAATTAAGGATTCGTGAAAAAGATCGAACTCGAGATTTTGATCAGACTTGACATTAAGATGATAGCAAAGACGAAAAGAGTGGGTCTCGGAATTCAGTTTGTATGTCTGTTCGACTACAGTCAAAACGGCTCGGATAATTTTCTTTAAACTTCTTCATTTTTTAACCCAAAAATAGTAGTAGCTCATACTATACTTCATTTCGACTTTTCGAAAATGCGTGCGATATCGCATAGCTCTAAGTTTCTTAGTTGTAGTAGTTTAGTCGCGTTTAGCCTAACCAAAACGCCTACCCCAATGAGGGTCTTATGCGTGAGTTATGTATACATATATATATACAACAAAAATTATTATTAACAAACAAAATAGTTCTTTATTTTTCAAAATTCAAATAATAAGTGATCATTCTAATAATTTAATTTTTCTAACAAACTAAGTTTTAACAAAACAAAATACAGTTACTATGCTATATAAAAAAAGGTAGTTAGGTACGAGTATATAAAAGAGACAATTATGATAATTATGTTTATAATGAAGACGATGAGATGCTCTGTTTGGAGATGATGATAAGCACGAGATGCTGCTCGTATTTTATTGATGAAGACTGGTGTATAGGACTATTGATTGATGTTGCGATATAGCACGTAACTCTTCCCCCCAAAGTGTGAACTTTAACATGGTGGTACGAGTAGGTTAAAGTTCGTCTGATGATATTTGTTTAAATTCATGACATCTTCCTTAATATCCAGAATACTTGAGAGTGAGCCCTTTTCTGCGTTGGTAATTTGGAGGGAAAGGGGTAGGGAAAGGTTGGGATTTTTTTTTTTTTTTTTTTTTTTTTTTTATTTATTTTGCTTTTCTATGAGTGAGTTAAACGAAGGATAACAAAAATGACAATTCAAAGATCTGTAAGGTTTTTTTTTCATTTATAATAATTATTTAATTTTTTTTTTTTAATAAAGTTTATAGCCTTAATTAAATTCAGTTCTAATTAAATACATTATTATAAAAGTATGTAAATTAAGTTTAAGTATATTTTCGCTTCTTTTTCAATTTTTGCTTGTGAACTTTTCTTTTATTTGTTTGAATTGTTATTTGATTATTTTTTATAACTTCATGTTCTATATGTTTAGGTGCAAGTTTATTTCTTCTGTCATCTTTTTCAAATATTTTATCTCCAACATTAATTATGGGAGCTATTTTACGCGTTTTGTTCCGACTTTCTATAATTTTTTCTTTAAAAGCTAAACTTCTTTTGTGCGCTAATTCTTTTATAAATTCGTATGTTTTCATGTGGTCTGTCAAGTAGTCTTGTGCTGTATTAGTTTGTGTTGGAGTTGGAAACATATTTGTTATTTGTATGTGACCATTTATCAATTCAAATGGAGTCATTTTTGTAACGGAATGTATTGAATTGTTATAACTTATTACTGCCTCATCTACAATCTCACTTATTGGCTTATTAGGAAAGGATGCCTTTATAATTCTTATCAGTTCTGTGAGGGTGGAATGAAACCTTTCCACAGGTGAATTTCCGGTCGAACTTTTTGCACATGTTGTGTGTAAATGTATGCTGTAGATGTTTAAGAAATCTTTAAAAAGTGTGGATAAAAATTCATTGCCATTATCTGTTATTATTTGCTCGGGAATTCCGTGATGTGAAAAGAAGTGTTTGAGTGATTTAACTATGTTAATGCTATTTCTGGATGGTAATAAATAAACACTTGAGAATCTACTAAATTTATCTATTATAGATAAGAAATTTTCATTGTGTATTGAGTAAACGTCGACATGCAAAATTTGTAGGGGTCTGGATGGAGTTTCGGTTAATTCAAATTTCAAAGGTTCTACTAAGCGTTCATACTTATATTTTTGGCAAGTAATACAATTGTTAATTATTTTTGATACAATATTTTTCATATTTGGAAAATAAAATTCTCTTTTTAAATGTTCTACGCTTTCTGATATACCCCTATGATTTGATTTTTGGTGGTAGTTTCGAATAATTTCTTCCTGTTTGTCTGGTTGAGACACATCCTGCAACAAAGTAGTACATCTAACAAGTTTTAAAAGGGCATTGTTGAAATACTTGGAATAAACCTCTTGAACTGCTTTAAAGGTTTTATCGTCTGCAAGAACTGCAGTTATTCTTTTGGTATTTATATAATTTTGAAAAATTTCAATCATAACATCTTCGTTGCAAATATTGTTACTTTCGACTCGATGCCGTTTCTTTCTCTTAAAGAGGATGGTAAGAGTTGCATGAATTTTTTTTCTATTTGGATTTTCTATAAGGATTACCTGATTCGAAAATTCGTTAATAGGCCTTTCGGATATCGGAATACCATCATCGATTTGTTCCTGTGCAGAATGGATAGTATCTAGATTTTCCAGTTCATCGATATTATTTTTGATAGATACTAAATCCAAATTATCTGATTGTGGTGCAGTTGTTTCATTTATGTGAATTTCAACTCGGGATAATGCATCAGCATTGGAATTTAGTTTTCCGCTTTTGTGTACAATTGTAAAGTTGAACTCCTCCAGACTTAACCGCCACCGAACTAGTTTGGAGTTTTGTTCCTTAACTGAGAAGAGCCAAGTTAAGGGCTTATGGTCTGTGACTATTGTAAATTTTCGACCATATAGATACGGACGAAAGTATTTTGTTGCCCAATAGATTGCCAACAGTTCTTTCTCAATAGTACTGTAACTTTCTTCAGATTTTGACAAGGTGCGACTTGCATAACAAATCGGTTTGTCGTATCCGATTGGTCCTTGTGATAGTATTCCACTGATTGCAATGTTACTTGCGTCAGTTGTAAGATTGAATGGCTTAGTAAAATCGGGATACTGCAAAATTGGTTCGTTACATAAGAGATTTTTGCAAGTTTCGAAACAATCTATGTACCTTGAATTCAGAATTATGTTATTGCCTTTTCTGAGACATTCTGTCATAGGTTTAGTTATTTTAGCAAAATCCTTTATAAATTTCCTATAATATCCAAGTAATCCTAAAAACGATTTTATTTGCTTAGGGGTTCGAGGTATAGGAAATTTTTTTATGGCAATTATTTTGTCCGGGTTTGGTTTAACCCCTTCGGATGTTACCAAATGTCCAAGAAAAGATACTTCTTTTTGAAGAAACTCGGATTTTGTCAGCTGGATTTTGAAATTTGCATCCTGAAGTCTTTTAAATACAAGTTCTAAATTCTCAATATGCTCTTGAAGCGATGTAGAAAAGACGATTATATCGTCCATGTAAACAAAACATACTTTTCCTTGGAGCTCTCGTAAAACATGGTCCATTACTCTTTGGAATGTTGATGGTGCGTTTTTGAGGCCGAATGGCATTCTAACGAACTCAAAATGACCATTGTTTACAGAAAAAGCGGTTTTTGG
The DNA here is from genome assembly GCA_963931855.1 of Philhelius festivus. Taxonomy (NCBI): domain Eukaryota; kingdom Metazoa; phylum Arthropoda; class Insecta; order Diptera; family Syrphidae; genus Philhelius; species Philhelius festivus. The sequence goes on along the minus strand of OZ007556.1, from coordinate 75,155,856 downwards.
TATGTCTTTTTCATCAACTTGAATTTGGTGGAATCCGGACGCTAAATCCAGAGTACTAAAATACAAAGACTTGCCTAATTTGTCGAGGATATCATTGACGTTTGGTATCGGGTATTTATCGTCTATAGTTTTATCATTTAACTTGCGATAGTCTATTACTAATCGCCATTTTTCCTTACCGCTTAAGTCCTTTTTCTTAGGGACTAACCAAATTGGGAAAGACCAAGGAGAGAAACTTTGACGTATGATACCCTCATCAAGCATTTTCGAAATCTGTCTTTGAACCTCTTCTTTAAGCGCATAGGGATACCTATAAGACTTGGTATACACCGGAATATCATCTTTTGTTTTTATATGGTGTTTGATTTCATTAGAGAATGTCAGGTTATCACTTTCTTTAAAAAAAATGTTTTTATATTTAAAGCAAAGCGTTTTAATTGCTTTCCGCTCTTCGGAATTAAGGTGATCAAGCCGAAGCATATCAATAACATTTAAGTTACCTAGATTTTCTGAATTTTGGATTGAAATGTTATGTATTTCGACGACGTTTTCCGCATAAATTTTGTTTGTTTTTATGGGTTGTTCTACTGTAAATATTTGAGTGGAATCAGTGGAATTTATAACCTCAACTAAAGAATACCACCCATTTGCCTTATATAATCCTTCGGGGATTAATAGGTTTCGTTTTATAAAAGTGGGTTTTATATAAACACTGCCAAACTCAACATCTACAGGAAGGCGGCAAATAATTTTACTCATTCCCGGAGCAGAATAAGTTTTTGAAATGATGTTAGGCTTGAATTTTAAAGGTATATTTACTTCGTCGTTTTCCAAAATATTATTTTTTAAATCAACTTTTATTCCAAGGTCTCTCAAAACATCTATACCAATGAGACCATCGAAATAACTATGAAAGTCGAAAAGCAAAAACGATATAGGTTTTTGTGTTTTGAATTCGGAGAGTCCATTCAATATAATTTCTTTATCGATAAACTCACTTCTAAAAACTGTTTTTATCTCGATTGGATCTATGGTTTGTATATCAAAGTTCTTTGCTATCGTTGGGCTTATAAAAGACCTGTTGCTTCCCGTGTCTATGAGAAATTTAAGTGTTGAAGTATTTAAGCTGTCTATTGTTATGTATGGTAATAAGTTTGTATTGTAGTTGTTTACGTGTATGTATCCTATTGATTTTCCGAGGCAAGTGTAAGAAAATTTGTGTCATCGATTTCACTTTTTATAATTTCTTGGGGAGGATTCGAAGAATCTAAATTTTGGAAATACGGATTTGGTTCTTCACAGTTAAAATTGATTGCATTAATCGGCAATTCATAGGCATCATTGATTTCGACATTGTGCAGATAGTTTTGTGAGTTTGGATTAGTACGACTTAAATTAGTACTTGCACTTAAAACATCCATTGGCTCTAAATGTGAAAATCTAGTTTGATGCGAATATTGCTGAGGACGCGATAATCTAGTTTGATTGGAGTTTTGTTTGTAACGATTGTCATTACTATGGGAGGGAATACTTTGAGTGGATGTAGATTGTTGATTTAGTTGTATGTTTTGTGAATTACTACTCGAAGGATATGGTTTGGTAAAATTTTGAAAATTGTTGTTTAATATTGGTTGGCTATTTGAAAACTGTTGGAGATTAGCTGAAAGATATGGTGCGGTAATATTCTGTTGCTTGTAATTTGTTAAATAAGGTCTATTGTATGGTTGAGGATTGTTATTAGGAATAAATTGTCTAGAAGAAAATGTTTCAGAATTTTGGGGATAATATTGTTGTCTATTTTCTCTACTTGTAAGTTTGTTTTGAAAAGTTGGCTGTCGCGAATGGACGTTATTTGTATCACGGAAGTAGATACAGTTTTGTTCCTTGAGGCAAAAGTTCAAAGCGTCTGTGAGCTTAGTAGGTCTCATAGCTCTAACTGTAGAGCCTAGGGGTTCTCGAAGTCCAGATAAGAAAGTGTTAAGACACATTTCTTCATATAAGATTTGCTTTGAATAAATCACACTAGGTTCTTTTTCGTGCACTTTAACATGATTAATCATAGCGGATAGTATGTCAATTATTTTTGAATAAAACACGTCAACTGTATTATAGTTTTGTCTGAGTTGGTGTAGGTCACTTATTAAACTTGTCTCGTTTCGTTTGTCAGAATAGTGCACAATGAGGTTTTGCTTAATTTCATTCCAAATTAATGGAGTACCGTACATATTTAGTACTTCATTTGCTTGTCCCGTTATTTTATTACGAATTGCGCGAAGTATAATTTTTTGGTATGCAGAATCATTTAATTGAGGCATAAAACTTAAGATTTCTTCAACGTTAGAAAGGAAATCGTAGAGGAGTCTATAATTACCATCAAAGTTGGGAATATCCTTAACCGCATCAGGAATCCTGAGGGAGTTAAAGATTTCTAAAGAAACTGAAGAATTATTCATCTCTGTATCTCTGTTTAACACACCGTTCACAAAACTTTTTAAATTAAATGTTAATCTAGATCTATCGGAACTAGATAAGGAGCTATGAATTTGCAATTTATTTTTTATTTGGGGTTTTAAGGAAGGCATATGAGGGATATTACCAACGACAGATTGGGACTCACCTGGAATAAGCTGGGATACTTCTGGGGATAGGATGGGATCGAGCTTGGAAAAATTTCAATCTCAGCTGGGACTCCAAATGCGTCTTGAAAAAATAAGATGTTGTTTTGGAAACTTCTCGCAAGAAATGTTGAATATTTCCAATTTTCCTTTGGATTGTTTGTATTTTTTTGTTCAGTTCGTTTATCCAATATTCATTCGGATTAAACTGGGACTCCACATGCGTCTTGAAAAAATTAGATGTTGTTGTAGAAACTTCTCGTAAGAAATGTTCAATATTTCCAATTTTTCTTGGGATTGTTTGTATTTTTTTTTTGTTCGGTTCGTTTATCCAATATTTATTCGGATTAAACCAATTGATCGATATTCATTCGAAATTCTGGATTTTTTGGTTTTAATACTGAAGCTACTACTGTTCACTTTAGTAAGTACACCGACTGCGCCAGTTATGTATACATATATATATACAACAAAAATTATTATTAACAAACAAAATAGTTCTTTATTTTTCAAAATTCAAATAATAAGTGATCATTCTAATAATTTAATTTTTCTAACAAACTAAGTTTTAACAAAACAAAATACAGTTACTATGCTATATAAAAAAAGGTAGTTAGGTACGAGTATATAAAAGAGACAATTATGATAATTATGTTTATAATGAAGACGATGAGATGCTCTGTTTGGAGATGATGATAAGCACGAGATGCTGCTCGTATTTTATTGATGAAGACTGGTGTATAGGACTATTGATTGATGTTGCGATATAGCACGTAACTCGTGCAATGTCTTAAACATTCCCTTATCTAAACAATGTACACGTCAATCGGATTTCCAATTCACTCCTTTACACGACAGAAAAATGTATGTATATCTAGCGAAAGCCAGATTCACGTAAAATCTGAACCGATAGATGAAGAGTTCTTTTTTAAAAGACAACCCATACAAAAACGAACTCAAGACATAATTAAAAACCCATAAAATCCCAACATCAAATCATTCTTTTTCCCACAACCGCATCTTAGCTATGTAGGTAATTACTTCAATGTCCACAAGACGCAACCACATAAAAATGTTATTAATAAGGACACCTGAGAATGTCGAATTTCAACTTCCCAAAAGTCACGTATAGATACATTTATCCGAGCATAAGAAAATATCGCCGTAGTTTGTAACGTATAATAATAAATCTCTATCTCTCCCCCTCCGGGTTTTGTTGTTAAGATGACTAGACTAACCCATTCCTTGGAAAGAAAAAAACTAGACTTAAACATGAACCAGGTAAAGAAAATCCAAGACAAAGGGCTTCTCTGGAAACTTTAAATGTGTATATCCTATTCGAATTGATATTCAGAAAACAAAAAAAAAATACATTTTTCTATCAAAATGATTGACGTTTTAATTCCGACCTAGGCTACAACCAAATTTTTTGGGGGTTTAAAGTTCTCACACTATATAGAAATAATTAATGTGCGCCTTCTTATAGCCATGAAGTGAAACAGAGATCGAAAATGTATGACGATTCAAGATGGAATCTTTTCTTGAAATTTGTTTCAGAAGATATAGAAAGATACAGGGGTTCCTATTCTGTAATAGTTGTGGGGATATAAAGAAGTCAACGAAGACAAAAAAGAAGCGACGTCGCGCCGACTCCTGGCTCAATCAGTGGCTGTGTGATCTTGCATTACAAAAAAAAAAAATTTTAGTTGCAACCTATATAGACGGTTGGGAGGGGAATATATAATACCCTATTAGCTTTATGATATTTTGTTATTTAAATTTTGAATAATAAATCTTCAAGGTGATACGAGTTTTAACAGACAACATTCTTGCGATAGGTCAGATTAATAAAAATCCGTAAGGCGGAGCCTCTTGTTGTTAAAGTATAAGCATTTGAGAAATCATTTAAATAAATTTAAATCATTAGTAAAAATAATTACATATTTTTAAATATCTTTAAAAATTAGCTTTTTGAATTCTGTAGTTTTTCTCTAATTTCACCCTATTAAGCTCTACAGCCATTATCTTATTATAACATTTCAAATCTCTTTTGTCCAACTTGGGGCATGCTGTCAAATAAAGTGATTCATTCTTTAACCGTACCACACGAATTTTGAATGCTTAGCCAGACTCCGTTTTTCCCTCCTATTGAAACCTTCCCTATTTCTTTGAAGCTCTGTGCACTGGTTTAATCGTGTAAAGGGTAGTATGAACCCTGAATTTTGACCTTTAAGCTATCTTCTAAGTATAACCTTACAAACGAAAAAATGATGTATGAATAAAATCCGACTTGTTGTTTCTGAGATTAGCCCAATAAATTGAAACAATCACAAGCTCCCATCCCAAACAAAGTTCTTTGTTGGAAAAAGGTTGCACCTTCGTTGGACAAATTTTATAGAAACTCTCTGAGGCCATTACCGAATATTGCCTAAGGTATTGAGCTCTAATTGTTCCGAGTTTTTTGGAGTCCATAGTATGTTTTTTTTTCTTTGTATAATTCACACTCAGGATTAGTTTTAAAACCCTTATAATGCTAAACACATTACGGGCCATGCGGAAATTAGGGCAATGGAAATGGCGGGTAAATTATTCCATAATAGTGTTGTGCGACTTAACTATGAGGGTGAACTGATGAGCATTACTAGCCAAACGGGTATCAAGGGTAAACTGATTCAGGGTAGGAATGCAACTGGCTATTTCGAGTGAGCATTGCTTGTGAAAGAAGCGACGAAACAAGTAAATACATGAAACATTCGTACGATTCCTGTTTCCTTCAAGTTTTAACGCTCTGTTCTAAATTCTATCCAATAAGTGGAGAGAAGATTGTCCTGCACCTACCCAAAGATGTGAGTTATACTCGAATTTTGGAGGTAATTGTATCCAGGTCATAAAGGGTGAAACATTTCTTAATTCGATATAGAAATCCTAAGCATCTAGGAGCATTTTTGGCGGTTTTGAGAACATGGTCATTCAAACGAACATCGTCTTTGGCACACATGCCGATTACTGAGACTTTTTCGCCTTCTTTGATGCAAGTGCCATTCAAGTATATGTTGAATACAATAAATCAAAAAATCAATCTGATCATGCTAATTTTAGTAAATTAGGTAAAGATTTGGTCGTTCTTAGCAATTCTTTATATAGAGCTTAAATATTGAATATCGAAAGCAAATCGTTTTGGTCCAAAAGAAAGTCAGTAGGGATTGCAAATACCATGTTCTTCAGAGCTTTCAAATCATCGAAATTAGACTCCACAGTTGAATAATTTGCTAATTTGTTTAAGCGAATTTAGTCCTATTCAGGTTTTAACAACAATTCGCTACACAATGTGACGAATGAGATTAATATTGGAGCTTAGGGCTATAGTTCAGTACAGAAGTTAATTCTGCTTTGAAATCACTTCCGTTGCATTATAGTTCTGTTCCAGACGGCATTCCTTCTGCCGTGCTTAAACATTGCTGTGATTCCATTTGCACTCCTTTACTCACTATATTCAACAAGTCGCTCGAAGAAGAAAACTTCTTAGAAGAATGGAAAATTTCTTACCTATTCATAAATCAGGTTCTAAAAGTGATGTAGAAAACTATTAGACTAAGAGCCCACAGCAATTTTTGGGTGTGATTGATAACAAAAAATAATTAGTTTGAAGACGGTCTTCTTCGTGTAAGATGTACGCTATTCTTATCGCGTCTTGCGGGCAGAAGGCTGTATGCAAAACATCTTAGACCTCAATACTTTCAATCAGGAGGCTTAACACTACATTTTGGCAAAGTTGTTATCACAATTATTTAGACTTGGAAAGAACTGCATATATGATGCACTTTTATGCAGTATAGCTCCCACTAGAGCCTGCAAGACGTTCACATTTGTAAATAACTACTAAAGGCCTATCTAATTATGCTAATTATTTTTTGTTATCAACCACAGCCAAAAATTGCTGTGGGCTCTCGGTCTATATAGGGGCATTTGCAAACTCTCAGCAATTCCCAAATTATTTGAAAGTACGAGTATCGGTAAAATATAGGCTTGATTTTCTAACCCTTGAATATTTATCGGATGTACAACATAGTTTTATATCCGGTAGATCTACTATTACGAATTTGACCTATTTCACTTCGTACGTCAACAAAACTTTGGAACAAGAAATTCAAGTGGACGTTGTATTCACGGGCTTTAGTAAACCCCTTGATTCGATGAACCACCAAACACTTATTAAGAAAAACTTAAAGCTTTTAGTTTCCACACCCAGGATCTTCAATGATTATCTTGCTATTTATCTTTCAGAATGCAACTAGTTGATATTGCAGATACTCGCTCAACTGAAATTAAATGTGAATCAGGTGTCCCCCAAGGCAGACACATTGGACCTTTACTTTTCATAATTTTCATTGATGATATAATTTCAATCTTCAAATATTGTAAATGCCTGCTATATGCTCATGATTTGGAACTATTTTTGAAAGTTTCGTTTCTTGATTAATGTCAACTTATTCAATATGACCTTGATTCTTTGTCAATTTGGTTTGACAAATGGTCTTAAATTTAATATAAAACGTGAAAAGCAATTTCTTTTAATAGAAAATCTCATAGTACGATTATATAGGTAATTGAATCTGAAGCTATCGCCTGAGTTGCAATTATTAAAGAGTTAAGTGTTATTCTCGACTCTTCACTTACTTGTAAAAAACATAACGATTATTTCGTTATTAAGGCCAATTCGTTGGTTGGTCTCATAAAACGGAATAGTAAAGATTTTAGAGATTCCTTTGTGTTATTATCCTTGTTCGTATCTCTTCTTAGATCTCTTTTAAAATACGCAGATGTTATTTGGAGTCCCGAATATAATGTTCATTCAGAACGGATTGAAAAAATTCAAAAGGCTTTTCACAAACACATTTTTAAGAAAATGTACTGAAGATTATGCTCTGGCTACGAAGTTAGATGTCAGTTACTTGGAATAAAGACTTTAAAATCGAGACCTGCTATGCCACATTAAATATCCGCCGCTTCTTGCGTTAATACCAATAAGTGTTCCCGCATGGTCAATAAGAGCAAGAAACTCTTTATTTCAAATACATCACTTAAGAAATTATGGTATTAATGAAAAGTTATCAAGATCGTTTGTATTTTGTGTCCTCAAATATCGATCCTTTTAATATTTGTCGTTATAGATTCAAGACTGATGTATTATATTTATTCATATTTTAAATAAAGCTTGGAGTGCTGATATCTGTTAGCAGTATTAAGCTTGTAGATAAATAAACAAATGATTGATAAAACTAACAAAAATCTAGGTTTTCTTCTTGAAATCCCACTGATAAAATCCATACCGATTAGCACCTTTTGAAACTTAGTCTTAAATGATTAAATTAAGGAACCTTGGAGTTGTAACTATATAACAATATTCTAACTTAAGAGAACCCTATCAACGACACAGCTAGAAAAAGTTAATGCTTCTCTTCTCTATGCAGTTTATCGATTTCAAGACACTTTTTACCCATTGAAGTGAAAATGAAGTTATTCGTTGTTTCTTATCCTCGCAGTTCTGACCTTTAGTTGTGAATTATTTGCCGAATTAACATTTGAATCGCTTTGTAAATTAAACTAGGAATTGAACTCAGATGTTAGATTTGTGTATGATCTTTGAAAATACGATCAAGTATCTGTTTTCCTTTATCTGTAGATTTTGGAAAAAACAACAAAATTATTTTCACTTTTGTAATATTAAATGTTGACATTATTCATATAAAAAACATATATATGTAATTGTTTAAAGATTTGTTTTGTCTATTCATATTTTTTAAAATTTAAAACACTGCTTTTTTTAATTTTGTTTAACAATCCTGCCGAAAAGATAAGTCTTGTAGATATTATATTAGGAAAAGGTTTTTAAAAAAAACCTGTTTCAACGAAGAAACCTTGAACGTGAAATCAACATCGAATCTTAAATATTAAAAAAAATTATCACAATATTTTGTAGCATCATTTCATGTAGAATTCTGTTTCTAAACCAAAACCACAAATGAAGAATCGGTGGAGAGCAACAACCAGGAGAGTAAAATAAGCAGTGTTGTTAAAAAGAGTTTATTGAGAAGTTAAGTAATCTATTACATAGAACCAAAGTATACATTTGAAAATTATGGACGATATAAACATAGACCTTTTGAAAAAATATGAACGCGATACCGAAAATTATATGCTTTGAATTGCTTCATTTTTGGATTGAAAAGTTTAATTAATATTCGTATTCGTGTTGCAAACGTTAGTTCAAGTTGCGTTGATTATAGTTTTTTACGAATCAGCGTCGAAAACAAATCGGTTTTTATAAGTGAGGTGCAGGATTATAAAATCAATGATCATCATTTATGTGCTCTTAATGTTCGTGAAAATATTATTTCCTAGCAGACCAGGCTAGGAAAAAATTCATTATAAAATAGATTTTAACTTGCTTTTTGAAAAACTAAGATTTGAATTTTGGCGTCCAGTTTTGTGAAGCAGTGATCCTTCAAAAGCTTTTGTATTTTTTATCAAAATATTATGCAACCACATTCAAAATTCAAAATATAGTTATTAATAAGAGATATCGTTATAATTTCTTGAAACAGTGGATGAAAAGTAACAAGAAAGTTCAAAACGCATCCGCAGAACTCAAACCTTAAAACATACATCTTAAAATTGTGTAAAAGAGTAAAAAATCTTACAACTGAGTCACGACATTTGTATTATTCTAAGATTTTTAATCAATTCAGGGGCAGTATTAAAAACTAAAATATAAAATATTTTAACGAATAATGGTATTACATCTAACCCGCCCTTAATAGCCAATTGCTTCAACGATTATGTTAACTGATACTCTTAAACCTTCTGTACCCCATTTTATGATAGCTGCAATTGCAATATTTCAAACGGTTGAAGATAACAACTTTCGTTTAAAAGAATTTTCGCCTTGAGAAATATGCAAATATGTTATTGGGTTACTAACCAAAAACAATCATTACAGCTTTTATATTAAAAAAAATAGTTTGGCAAATCTTGGATGTAGTTTGTAACATTTTTAAATAGAGTGTGTTTTGTGGAAAGTTTTCTAATGCACTTAAAAATGCAGAAATTATTCCACTTTTTAAGAAAGGAAACCGCAAAAATATAACTGAATATATGTAAATAAATCCATCTATGAATCAAATCAATGAAATCACGGATGCTATTATTTTTAGAAAAAAAAAAATCCCTTTTTTTAATGATAAATTTGCATTCAGATGAGGTAGATCCGTGAGGATGCGATTCTTAAAGTAAGTCTGATCTGTATCAGGGAATTAATGACAATCATTCAATAAAGACGGAGCTTGCTATAAGCTTTCTTCGACCAATTCTGATAGTGTAAGAAAAAAAAAAAATGGTATTATTCATTGATATGACGAAGGCTACTGTTAGATAAGCTGTACAATGCGGGTTTGAGGTGAATAATGTTTGATTGGTTAAGATTTTATTTGACTGGAAGAGAACAGAGAGTACTTGTTAAGCTATATCCAGTGACATCCTTATGTTGAAAAATGGTGTCCCGCAAGGTTCCATGCTAGGGCCATTTTTATTCTTAATTTTTATTAACTCACTATTCCACCAAAGATTTTCTGGTAATCGTAGAGCTCTCTCGGATGATATAGATTTCTCCAAATGTATACCAAATCTTCTCGTTTTGATTGCATCGTGAAAATCAATGAAGATTTACAGATTTTAATAGGCATGAATTAATTATAAGTGAAAAAACTAAAGTTATGTTGTTTAAAATGACAGGAAATTTTCCTGAAAATCTTGATTTTGTTCTACTTTTTTCACTCTCATGATTGTCAAAAGTTATTTTTACCATTACATGTATGTGAAAGACAAATTAAAAAAAAAAGCTATCAGTGCTCATATAGCTGCTTTAAAATGGAAGGCTTAATTCTTTTAAGTATTTTGGAGACAAATCGACTGCCATCTAAACTGGAAGATTCATTCAAAATCTATATAAACTTGTATGAACCAGATAACTCAAATATGTACGTATTAAAATCTTTCTACTCCATGAAAATATTAACTATTATTTACTATGTAAATCACTTGTTCACTTGTTCAGTATAAGTAGCAATATGGTGTTGTTAGTTGGGGAGGTGATTACATGAACACTTTTGAATCTCTTTTGATTTGCGGGTTAATATTCAAAGTTTAGCGCGGTCACATAGCATGACCTTGGTGAACAATTCACGTCACCTCTGCGAGAGATAATCTTACCCTTAAATCGTTAAGGCAGAATGTCAATCGCGGCGTCCGGTGTGTGGCATGTAGCGCCGCCGCCGCCATCCTGCTCGAACTACATGTCGTCTAGATCCATATGATTCAATTTGAACCATAAGAAATTCGTTATCATCATTCTGCAGGGCTACCCATTGATAAAACTTTATAAAATGCATTATCACATGGTGAACCTCATCTGCAGTTTGGCTTTTTAACACAGCCATTCATATAAAAATGCGCTTCGTCGCTTAAGATGTTTTTTCGGCCAAAATTGTGGTCTACCGCTGTCGTCTATTATAGAATGTACCACAAAGAACTTTCCGAGCAGGTTCCTCTTCGCTCATGCGAGCTAGGTGCCCTGCCCACCGGAGTCTACCGAGCTTAATTTTTGTCACGATATCTGCTTCAAGGTAGATTGCGTACAGTTCATGATTGTACCGTCTCCGGAATCGTCCTTCCTCACATATGGGGCCAACAATTCTCCTTAAGACTTTTCTCTCGAACGCAGCTAAGATGTCGGAGTGCCTTTTGCTAAGCACCCAAGTCTCGGATCCATATGTGAGTACTGGCAGAACCATAGTCCTGTACAGCAGCAGTTTTGAAGTTATGGTGAGATTTCTGGATTTGAAGAGCTTTGACAGACTACTTATAGTAGGCTCTGTTGGATTTGAGAAGCCGCCCGCGTATTTCTTCTTCCATATTGTTATCGGCTGCTACTATTGACCCAAGGTATTTAAAGGATTGCACCACTTCAAATTCGTGCTCCGATACCTTGATTGTTTGACCAACTGTACCTCTCGCATTCGACGCCACCATGTACTTTGTTTTATCTTCAGCAGCCCCAGATTTTGTGCCGCCTGCTCGATCTGGATGAAGGAATCGTGTATAGCTTGTTCGGATCTTCCGATGTTGTTGATGTCGTCTGCGTAATACTATAGGTTATATATACAAAGCTTTTACACAAAATTGGCCAAGTTGAAGTCTGCGAATGGTCGAGTTCATGTGCACTGCAAGGATTCGACTGCTTAGGGTTCTGCTGTACACTTTCGCGACACGCGGTGTGTTCTTAATATTGTGTTCCTTTGTCGTGCGAATGCTAGCTGGATTGATAACGGAACCGGTCGTCTCAAATTTGTCCACCAAACGTTGAAGAGTCGACTGTGAAAGTCCGCTATTTGTGCCGTAAAATGGGCGTGACGCGCCCAACGTTTGCTCCAACAAACACTCATTTTGATAATAAAGTTAAGTGAAACTTGCCATGTTGATTTGTCATCAGTAACTGAATAATAAACAATAGATTTGACAAATGCCACCAAAACAACATGGCCGCCGAAATCTATTCGCGCCAATCAAAAAATACTTTATAATTGCATTTAGCGTCAAATAAACCCTAAATATGTCAACAATTTAAATGCATCTATGTTCACTCTGATTGTTATACTTGAATAAAGTGCCATCTAAAATCTCAACATTTCAACAATTTAAATTCAATTTATGGCCACTCTTAATGTTTGTTTTCACTTTTTGTTGTTGTCTGGGTGTTCAAATTTGCTGACCATTCAGTCTTCCAAAAAACACGGCTAATTTAAAAGAACCAGAACTTTATGGATTAGGAAAAGGCTATTAAAAAGAAGGAATTGATCATCCTTTTAAGGGTATCATAACGAGCATGGGTTTTGTTGTCACAACTCTAATATTTTGGTAGTTTGTTTCTTTAGTCCATTGCCATTACACCAAAAAAATATACTTTTAAAACAACGCGTGCGAACTGTTACTGTCCCTTGGCATAGTGGTTGGGGCGTTGAACTGTCACCCGAAGGTAAGTCTGGGTTCGCTGCGCAGCAACTGCTATTAGTACTTCCTGATGACAGTTCGCGTTTCAAAATATATAAAGGTATGCCAATTATAAAGATCGTTTACTACGTTTCAAGTAAAAATATGAAATTCCACTGAAGTATGACTACAATGTCAAGCAATAAAATAATCTTTGAAGAATCCAGAAGTTACTATATTTTTTTTGTCCAACAAAATTCAAGTTGGGATCTTTGTGAAAACATTTGGAGAGAAATACAAGTCAAGCTATAAACTGTCAAATATAAAAGACAGACATAGTTTTTATATATTATTTAGTTTTATTTATTATATTACATAGTTTTTATATATAATTTGTCATTTCTTCGGCTTTCTTTAGATTTATGATCTGAAAGCGCTATTCTAAAAAAAAACAAGATTTTGAATGCATGACAGAATTATACAAATTTTAATATTACGTTTTACTCGTATAACAACACTGGACAAGAACATGATTGCGACAAGGGAACTCTCAAAGTAAAAACAAAAAGTGGAAAAGCGCGCGTGTATACATATACCTACTATAGGCACCATGAAAAATTACGACAGGTGCACATTTGTATCTTGTTCTCCCCATATGCCTTTATGTATGTACCTGTGCCTTCCTTTCGGAAAGCGTTTCATCCGTATACATCGTCGTCGCCGTCATCAGCAGCATCTTAGCCCCGTGTCGACTTCGCGTTAAACAGGCTCCGACTTTCTGTTATTATTATTTTTTTTTATTAATTTTGTTCTTTGTTTTGTTCCTGGGGTTCCATTGCGCGATAAGATAACTTAACCAAAATCAAACTCGATATGGCATAGATATTCGTATTATACATACACCTGAGAGCTGAGACAAAAGACTTGAGATCGTTTTCATTCTTCTGCTTCTCGGCGAATAACGAATATCTCTGGGTCGTCCTCTTCAGTCTTCCATGCACTAAACTTGTTATTTGCATTTTATTTTGTTTTATTCTAAGACTTTCTTATCTCGTGTTGCAACCCTAGTTGTTGGCTACTTATGGGAAGCTAGTGCTACTGCTGCGTTAGCTGGAAACTCATTTCCACATTAATTTCATAAATAGGGATAGGGATCTTTTCTGCAGTAGAGCGCGCGATTTGTTTTCATTTCATTTTCTGTCGACTCATGGGCTTTGGGTTGGTTATAGCTATCGACTATGTAATTTTTTATGAGGCATCAAATTCCATTGGAAATGAAATATGAAGAGATATAGAAGCAGACTATAAATTTGAATTGGAACTTTACTGAGAATATCGTTTCAATTTTCAATTTATGTGAGAACTTTTGAAATGATTAGATATTTGAAAATTAGAATGAAGACCTTTGAATTTAAGTTTAGCTACTCAGTATTCCTGAAAAGACTTTTTTCATAACTGGGTACCATAAGGGACAAAACATTGTCCATGAAATTGCTGCCTGCTTTGACAACAAACGTAATGATTTGGAAACCTAAGTTCAAATGGACCTAATGGACATACAAAATTAAATCAAAATCCATGAGTAAGTAGAGTAATTTACCTATCACTTATCATGTAAAAGTTATATGTTTGGACTTGGTGTGAAAACCTGGTAAGCTAAGCTCATTTATATTTTTATCATTAAAAATACAAAGAACTATCAAACCTATTTAATTAGATACATTTAGAACGCCCCTGTATTTATACAAATTTGATGTAATTAGTATTGCCTTTCTTTATTTAATTCTACCCGATTTGTATACTCTTTTTTTTTTTCTCGTATCAAACTTCGAACCTCTAGCTAGAGGTTTGCAAAATCTATGCCTACTAGTCAGGTTTCAAAAACCGAGTGAAAGCGAAATGAAACCGAATTTCTAAATCGAGTGAATTTGTTTTCAGTGTTCTTCATTTCACTCGCTCTCATAATTTCGAATTACTTTCGGAAATTCGTATCAATTTAACTTTGAAAAAATGAAATCGATATCGCGATAAAAGTGAATTGTAGAACACCAAATCTTATTTTGTATCGCTTTTAATTCCATTACTATTGAAAGTTAAATGGAACCTGGTTGTATAAATCTTTTAATTTAAAATTCATTTACTCAAAAAATGAGTTCATAATTACTCAAACAAATAGTTATTTTATTCTAGCAAACAATTTCGGACACACTGTCTTCTTTTCAGGTTGCATGAAGTGCTTTGAATTGTTATAACACAAAAAGTGTAATAGGTTTGTGGACATGATAGTCCAACTGTCATACTACACTATGTACTAAAACGTACGTGTACATACTTATAATCATATTCCCAAACCATTTATATTTCTTATTTCACCTCGGTGTGGTGTGGTTTGTGTATTGGATATCTTTGTGTTGAAATTGTGAGTGCACTACATTATTGGCTCTTTAATGTTATTTGTTTTTGCTAAAAATTCCCAAAAAGTACAAGAATTCGAAGAATTTTACTCCCGGTGAATTGACTCGATCCGTTGACCTTTCGCATCCGCTGTAAAACTGAATTATGAAATTCTCCAGACAATGTAGTTCATTGTCGATTCCTAAAATTACCTTATCATTTATGAACTTTCATATCGACACTGTCAGATACAGGCATTAATAATAGCATCGCTGCGTATGCCGATGACCTAATAGCGTACAGAACAGCTACAAAAGTTGAGGTTATCAGAATTCTCTTACAGCGTGACTTCGACAAGATTCAGCGATATTGTGATGACTGGAAGTTGAAAATCAACTTTCAGAAATGTGAAACGATTCTGTTTAGGACTCCGTTGGCTAGAGCCCCTAGGGATACTAGAAAGAACTGGCGTAAGCTGATGATCGTAGGGCCGCACCGGCAACCACTGGCGAGCAGAAGTGTGGTAAAGTACCTTGGCATCTGGTTGGATCAGTATTTGTATTTCGACAGACATATAAATGCTGCTCTGAACAGGGCTAGGGGAGCTTTTGCCCTGACGAAACGGTTGTTTTACAGCAGCCGGCTTGACACCAGGGTGAAGGTGATTTGCTACATGGCCCTCATCCGGCCGATGATTGCCTATGGTTGCCCGGTGTGGTTCAACATTGCCCCATCTCAAATGGAAAAGATTCGGGTGTTTGAGAGGCAGTGTCTTAGACGTTGTCTTGGATTACACAGAACACCAGAATCGGAGTACAAACATTACTATTCCAACAGGACTCTATACAACGGAGCCAACATTAACAGAATAGATAATTTTTTGATAAAGCTGATTCGGAGTCACATTGCGAGAGCGATGACCTCAGCAAATAGCTTAATCTTTGGGGCTTACTACCCCAACACAGAATACTTTGAGAGTGTGCGTTTAAGTGGCCATATTGCACCTAATGCATTCCTCTATTTAGATAGTATAGGGTTGATCCAGGATAGAGAGGCGGTTCCGCTAATCTACCACGTCGGCCGTAGTACTGTGGATAGGCGGCTCCTTTATAGTCGAGACGTCCTCGCACAAGACGGAGCTGAGCGACTTCGGTTCAGTAGGACTGTGTCCGATCGGGACCTGAAAGACAGGGTACGACAGGAGAACCAGTTTTGGTGGTTGTCTATTGATAGCGATAGTTGACAAGTTGTCTTGGCCGACTTACATAGTTTTAAGGGTATTCTTAGGTAGGGACAGTCGGGGTGGCACAAAAAAAAAAATTTAGTTTTAGTTTATTTTAAGTAGTTTAACTTGGTGTAGGTAGTTTTTAATTAGTTTTACTTTAGTCTGTAAGTTTTATATAAAAAATATAAAAAGATAATGAATCCGAGTTTTTTAAATTTTCTCGAGAAAACAAAAAAAATAGATATAGTTTTTTTTGAATTAAAAATAGTTTTTTTAGGCCGAAAGGCATTAGATTTAAGATAGAGTTTAGCTTAGAGCGCCCGCATAGGGCCAGTAAGTTAGTTTTAAGTTATTGGATAATTAGGCTAGTTTTTATGAATTTTTGTCTAGCTTTAAGATAGTTTTAAGATTGAAGAAAAATAAAAATGAATTAAAAAAAAAAAAAAAAAAAAAAAAATAAATAATAGCATCGCTATCGATCAACGAAATCAAGCAGCGTAGCGCGTGGTTAGTACTTGGATGGTGGACGGTTCAATACCAACCGTGTGCTTTGTTTTTTTTTTTGTTTTTTTTTTAGATTTCTGGCTCTCCGGTTTCGTTGTTAGTTCTATGTTTTCTATTAAAATTTGTTAAACGAACACTTAAACATTCAGTATGATAAGCTTTTGACTTACATTTTTGTGCTTTCCATTGCTTATTTTCGTTTTTTTTTCGTTTAATCAAAAATTCACTTCAGATTCGTCTCGAAATTGGTGCGAATGTAAAATGATAGAAATTGTATGGAGTGCGGATGAATTGCGGATGGATTGTGGATTTAGTAATACCAGATAAGTTGCACTGAATGTCGGTGGTGCAGGGCATGCGACCGACATTCGTTCAACTTTCATTCGTCGGATTCAGTAATAATAAAAGTTTGGAAATGAATTGAAACTGTCACTTTAGCTCATTCGCCGAATTCTGTTATAGGGGTGATTAATAACTATTTTTATCAAGAATAAAACCAAAAAGATTGATAAACAGGGCCCGTATCGCGTATGACTAAAGCAATCACTTAATTAATTAATTATTTTTGACTAACTGTCTTTATCATATCAATAAAGAAAGATAGAGAGAGCCATTCCCCAAAAAAAGACAATCAATTAAGTGCTCTTGATCGTTTTAGTCTTACACGACACGGACCCAGGAGCTCGGTGGTATGTCAAACAAATTGTATAATTATTAAGCCCTATCACAGATTCTGTCGTAATCGAAAATGTTCTACGAATGAAGACAAAACTATCAGAAAATCGGTTCGTACTGAAAAATCGTCAACGGATTTCGAAATTCGTGGAATTTGATATCACAGATTTCGAATGAAAAAAAAATATTTCATCTTTTTCAATGATGAATTAGTGTAGTGAAAATAGTAATCACTCGGCTCTCGAATACAGATTAATGTTGAGTTTCGATAAATAGTTATGTGTTTTCATTCGAATGACAGTAGCCGTTTACTATTGGCATTTTTTATTTGGTCTAGTCCTGTCTAGTCCTGTCTTGTCTTTGTCTATATTGGTATCTTTTTAGTGTTTGTGACTAAAATTGGGTTTATATTTTTGAATAGTAATTTACAAAATATGTTAATTGTTTTTGTAATCTCAGTAAATATAAGTTTTTATAAAGAATTTTAGTTTGACTGAAAAACAATATGAATTCTGGTGGAAAGGTATCAAACGTTTGGAAATTTTGTAAAAAAAAGATGCAACAGATATGTTTGCAACTTACAATACGTATAATGGAAAAAAATGTTTGGGAATACAAATTTAAGTCGACATCTTGTGCGATTACATCGTGTTCAATGAGGGAATATTACAGGTGCTGAAGAAACTGTCTTACATTTGGATGCCGGCCCCGATAACCCTGTGGCACTTCAACAAACGGAGATGTTTTCCTTATTATACAATCTACCAAACAGAAAAATCTTCGACGACGACACTACACCCGAATTTAAATGATAAAGTCGTAGCAAAAATATAGAAAATGTTGTCGTCAATCGACTATGTGGCTTTAACAACGGATATGTAGAGTTCGGAAAAGAATAAAACGTACAATACTAGCCGCGTTTTACTATCGCCAATGATCCATATAGATTAGCCCTTGAAAATAAAACGACACGGATCATAGTGACAGAATTGTTGTATGGTCATCTCTCTTTTCCTTATGTTTGTTGATTTTCAAATGTTTCTTGTCTTTTTTCTTTACACTAGGTGTTTTTTTGCAAACGTCATCGGGACTAACTGCTTTACATGTAAATACAATAACTACTTAAGTCTATACGGACTTAGCTAAGTCCAGATAATTTTCGAGACTTAACTTAAATAAATAAATGCCAAAATAATATTATCTATATATTATCGAAAATTTGTTCACAGAAGTCAAAAGTGACGTTTTTGAATGCTGGTTGATGCTAGTCTCAATACAGCTGATAAATGCTATAGCGTGCACAGTGCTTCCAACTTTTTAAAAATGAAGTTGCTAAGTCCCGATGTCGTTTTTTTCTACAATTCTATATAGACTTGCAAAAAAACACGGCTACTGTTTACACTACCTTACCAAGCCATCTACCCGCCAGAGTAAGAACAAATTTTTGGATCTTTGAAAAAGAGAACAATACTTTAGATAGTATTTTCCGGCATTGTTGACAAAATTGTGACAATCGTTTTACTAATAGCACCTTGAGCAGTGAAAACGTAAAATTGACAGATTAAATGAACTGGCAGATTTTATTCCCCTTTTTTGTCATTTTTATATGATCTCATATTTCGAATGATCATTTGATTTTTCAAATCACTCGAATACTTATTTATCGATTATTAAATTGCATTCGATTATGCCTATCACTACTTGAAACTCGTTGGTCTTTTCCAGGATTTGCCTCAATGTGAATATTTGGCAAATGGTCGGCTTGCAGAGCCAGAACCCACACTGGTACTTGCTCACAATATAATACTATAGAACGGTTTAAGACGTTTGCATAGCACTTTGGAAGGGATCTTTTATGCGTCATTTAGTAGGTATATGCCTTGATAGATCTTGCGAGACATAGGATCACCTGTTTTGTAGATGGGTTATATGGAATTGGAAGTTCAGCCATCGTACATGCTCCCTTCTATCCATATTTGGTTAATGGTTTAATGCATAGACTCTACCAAAACATCACCTCCGTATTTAAAAAGCTCTGCAGGTTATCCATCAGATCCTTTTCTTAAGCTCTTTTTTATAGCTAAGCCTACCTCTTCTATACTGTCTGGTTGAACTAGTTCTCCATTGACTAGAAGGGCGTTGTTTTCTTGTCCTGTTATGCCCCTGACACACAGCTAGTATAGATACCATGGTATGAATACCATAGTACTCTCAATACCATGCTACGTTACACACTACAGAACGTAGTATAGTTTGACAGCCAGTCATATTCTGGCAAACACAAATTTTCAATCTTTCAAATGAAGATACATATTTAAAATTTGTATGGATCTTTTCAGCTTAATCACTTTAAATAATAATAAATTTCCGCTTAAACCGTCGATATTTTCCCTCCAAATATTGAAAATCTTGGCGATTTGGTCACTGTCAAGAACTTTCCGTTTATTAAATTCGTTTCCATTTTGAAATTACATATTAGAAAATATGAAAAAATCATAACAAACATCAATATGACACTGAGTTTTAGTAAATCTATTATTCACTTGAGAAAAATGGAGCTGTTTTCACTAAGGAGAAGACTATACTACGCAAAAAACCCTAGTATATGTAGATACCACACTCATACTATTTTGCTTGGTTTGTATTACCGTAGTACACCCTGAAAGACATGTGGTTCATTCGTATACTATGGTGTCTATACTAGATGTGTGTCACAGGCATTAAACGTTCTACATGATACCCATTTAACAGCTGCTAGAAATGATACTTGAAAGAATCTACAACTCCCTGTGATTTGGTGACAAGGTAATATTCGTTGTTTCGAAGATCCTCCGTTCCAGTCTTGACACCAACAACCAGTTTTTGGCTTCTTTTTTTTTTTAAATAAAAGTTCTGGGTGTTTTTTCTATCAAAAGACTCTTCGAACCCCTTGAGCAGCGAGACTGCATAAACTCTTTTCTGTCTACCCAAGATCTTCTTTTCCTCTCTCTTCTTTGTTGAATACTTTTCTCTCTGTTTAGGGACAGAAAAACAAACAGCAAGTTCATAACATCTTTCTCAGATTTTCTTTTAAATCACTATTTGAGATGTCTCTTAATTTCTGGTAAAAAAATCAGAAGAAAAAATGGAATACCATTTCTCTTATTTAAGTTTAAGTAATTAACCAAAACAATTTATCTAAACTTCCAAAGATTTTCTCATGAAAATCTGCTTACGAAAATGTCGAATAAATTGGAGATAGTGCAGTTCACTCCATGGATAGCAGAATGAAAAATGTAAGCTTCATGCGAATACCAGAATAGGGATGCATGTTTTCTGAATTTTTAAAGTGGAAATTAGTTGAAAATTGGAAAAAATAGCCTGGTCTGTTTTAAAAGTCCTATAAGGTCTGTTTAATTTTGAGCTGTCCTGTAAAATTTTATTTTTACTGACCAATTAAAAAAAGACTTGCAAAATGATTGCAGAAAGACGAACAGTCCAAAACCAATAAATCAATCCCGTTTACCTTGTGCAGTAAAAGAATCGATTGCATGGAGTAAAAGATATGTACAAACATTTATTTCTTGTAATTAAATAACTTTTCATAATTGCTTCTGTGTGTGCATGAAATAATAATAACTTTTCCAATATTGTTCACTAATCGACGATCAGTATGAAGGACTCCATCAAGACACCTTCCTTACATTACACACTAAACCTATGTTAATTCCGGTCGTTAAATGCCTTTGGCTTTGTCTTCTACAGCGGATGCAATTATCGCCTTGAAATTCTTTTCCATGTGAAGGCGCAATTCTTTATGACTTAGGAATCGGTCAGTGTTTCTCTCGGAATCCGCATAATATAATTGACAAAATAAAATATTAAAAAAACTACTACAATGTACCTAGGTTATCATTAAAATATTTTTGTTTAACTGTAGACGAAGATGTTGCGTTGAAAACTTTTTTCTATAATTTGATTACCATTATTCAATTTGTTTTTGCTTTTTTTCAGATTATATCATACAAAAAAAAAGAGTTAAAATTGTCTCCTTAGCCATGAAAAGGTTCAAAGACGGCCTTGGATGGCAACCAACCATAACTGAGCGTTAATAGTGCCTAGTTGAAGCTAAAAAGTTCTGACGATCATCAAAACATAACATGTTGGATGTTATGCTTTGATGAGTTGAAGAATGGGGGAAAGATTTGAATTTGTGGGAAAGACGACAGTTTTCTTATATGCCGACAAGTGTACCTATGCAAAATATTAGGGGAAACCACATGCTGCTAATTTTTTTGTTTTTGTTCAACAAAAATAACGATGAGAAGAAAATTTTTTGTATTTCAAAATAAATTAGGGAAAGAATTAAAGGATCACAAAGAACTACTAACTTTTTTTTCCATACTTTGTGCTTCGCAAGGTTTCGTTCTTCAAGCGATTGGCTTTAAAAAAAATAGGTCCTATTATGCTTTTCACGTGAATCCTACATACCATTCACATATTCGATTCCTTATTATTTTTCTTTTTGTATTTCATATCCATTGGGTGAAGTGCGATACGAATATTTCGAACTAATTTGACATTTACGTAAACGTCTATTCAAAATAAACGAGTGCGTTCACGTGTAAAGCAGAATACCGCGCTATATTACCGACGTAAATAAGATTCACTCAAAAGAATTGCATTAAAATGATGAGTGAACATTTAAAGATAATTCACCCCGTTAAATATATATGATGCTAAACACTTTAACTCTCCAACTTTCAGCAATTCAATTTTGAATTTTTCCTCTTTTATTTGGAATGCAATAAGGGTGTAAAGTCACTGCCAAGTCTGTTGAATACAAATATATTGTTTTACAGAAATTAAAGCATTCAATATTTTTAAAATTAGAAAATAGACTCCTCACTGCCGCTGCCGCCGTATTCAAGCAATAAGTCAAATGTGTTTCAAGCTACTTTCTCTTTAACTATATATGTCAACATGCGGTTCCCGCGATTCAAATATTAAGCTTGTTATTGATAAGAGTGTATATGATATCTCAACCCAATATCTGTGCATGACCGTTTTTCAACTAGGTTCAACTAGTTTCTTAAGCTTGAGTTCTATCTAGAGCATGATTAATATTAACGCGATTTGCGTGGTTAAGAATAGTTTGATAGATGTTGAAATGGAATAAAACACGCTATGTTTGAGATATTGACAAAATTATTTTTACTTGCGACTTATAGGTACTATAAGGCAAGTTATGCATTCGTAAAAAAAATCGAACTCGAGATTTTGATCAAAGTTGACATTACGATGATAGCGAAGACCAAAAAAGTGGGTCTCGCAATTCTGTCTGTCTGTCTGTCGGTTCGACTGCAGCCTAAACGGCTCGGCCGATTTTCTTCAAACTTGGTAGATATGGGTTTTAATTTTTTCCCCCCGGACGTTTTTTTCTGTTTTTTTTTAAGACCAAAACTAACGGTACCTGCCATACGATTTTTTTCGAAATTTTATAAATATTTTTTTTTCTCAAAAACTGTCCCACAGAATTTTCTAAAAAAAAATTGAAAAATTTCATTTGGTTAAAACTAGCTAATGGTTGAAAAAAAATTTACAAAAAATTGTTATTTTTGGTTGCTCCCCTGGTTCCATTTTTTTTGTTTTTGATTTTCTCGAAAACGGTACAGCCGATTTAAATAATTTTTTTTATGCCAAAGCTCCTTCAAAGTTTGAATATTATTACATATTCAAATTTTCAATTTTTAATTTTTTGGATTTAAAAAAAAATTCAAAATTTTTGTTTGGAAACTCAATATTTCGAAAACCCCATGCTCGATTTTTTTTCAAACTTGACAAATAAAAGTTTCTTAACATAATCTACAAGATTTGAGAAAAAAAAAATTTGTTTTATCCAAACCTAACGGTTCCTTCCATACAAATTTAAAAAAATGGTTTTCGAAAATCGTATTTTTCTCGAAAACGGTTCCGAGGATTTTGCTAAATTTTTTTTTTCTTTTGATCAATCTTCACGATCTATAATTTACTAAAAAAAAATTTTAAATCTAGATATTACTGACTGTACCTACCATAGAACGATTTTTTCGAATTTTGAATTTCTCATTATCGGCATAACGGATTTTAATGAAATTTTTTATAAAGAAGCTTTAAAATTCCTAGTCTATTACATAGGAGCAAGTTCGTGCGACCCAGTCGTGCATTTTATTTTATTTGAAAGGCTCTTGTATGACATTATGTATGGAATATGACATCGTTCAAATGCCCGCCCCGGCTTCTTACGGTGGCACGGATCCGAGTGGTCCAACTTTCAATGACTCTTACGCATAGATCCGGCTTAATTTGAGCGATGGTCTGTGTTATCTTCAACTTAAGTACATCGGCCAAGTTTTAGTTTCGTTGCGTAGACCTACGACTTCAGGAAACCGCAAAAAAAAAAATCTAGCGGGGTCAAACCGCATGAACTTAGTGGCCAATTCACGTCACATCTGTGTGGAACATAGCGCCAATGCTGCGCCGTCCTGCTGGAATCACGTGTCGTCTAGGTCCATAATAGTTTAATTTGGGCAATTACAAAATGGTAAGATATCATCGTTCTGTTGCACTCGCCATTCCCTATTTTTACCAAACGGTAACTTTTTGAGAATGCATTGTCGATCTCGTCAGAATTGGCGTCGTTCCATATACAGCAAAGCCATTCATCCAAAAATGCGCCTCGACGCTAAGATAATTTTTCGGCGTAAATCGTGGCCCAGTGACAAAACGTGTTTGTATGGTCATGAACGTTGAGCTTCTGGGACAGTTGGATCTTGTACGGGTGTAGGCCCAAGGCCGTATACAAAATTCGGCAAATTGAAGTCTGTGAAAGGCCGAGTTCTTCTGCATGGCGATAAATCGACTGCATCGGATTCTGCTGTTCACTTTTACGGACTGCGGCGATGTTCTCGATCGACTGTGAAGGGCCATCTCGTCAAACATTTATTTTGAGAATATAGTTTTATTATTTGAACGTGCTGTTCAATCGTGAAACTTGCCATGGTGATTTGATGTCAGTAACTGAATTATAAAAAAAGATTTGACAGATGTCATCGAAACAATATGGCTTCCAAAAAAAACCGTTATGTATAAATATTTATGATTATTCAAGCTATGTACTTGCGAAGGAATTAATTGAAGAGTCTTTTAACCAGAGGTTTCATTTTACATTTTGCGACAATATTTAATTTAAAACATTAAACTGTCATTGCGATCACTTCTTATTAGGTGATTGTTTTTCAAAGATCGATATATAACCGTAAAAATCCACATTTAATTCAAGCCGAAAATGAATTAACACAAGACCATAATTTTTTCCACAAAATTATTCTGAATAATGAGGCTCATTTGTATTGAAAAATTCGCATCTAGAGCTCCGAAAATCCAAGATTAATAGTGCAATAACATCTTCATCTGCAATGAATGACAGTTCGGTGCGTCATTTGGCCATGTTTCTACGATCGTTTCAGTGAATGGATTACGTTACCGAGCGATGTTCACAGATTTGTTGAGCATTAATTTTCTTTCATAACAAGCGTACACTAAAAAAGTTTAGGCTACCCTTAAAATGATTAAATACTGTCTGAGTGTTAAGAAAATAGGAAAGTTTTAAAGAAAAGATATATTGTTTTTGAAGCTCGGAATATTAAAATAGGAGGCAAAAATAGATCCATCTAAAGAAAACCACATTCGTGTAGTGCTGCTGAAGAGGTAATCTCTTTCCCTTAATAGAATGTCCAAAAATGTGCTCAATTCCTTCTTTATTTGAAATTGATATAAAAATATCACAAAATTATAAAAAAAAATCGTTTTCTTATATTAATAATCCTCTTAAACTTAACATCAATCTCTGTCTGCTGTTTCCTAATTATAAACA
The DNA here is from genome assembly GCA_963931855.1 of Philhelius festivus. Classification (NCBI taxonomy): domain Eukaryota; kingdom Metazoa; phylum Arthropoda; class Insecta; order Diptera; family Syrphidae; genus Philhelius; species Philhelius festivus. Next base: position 75,130,505 of record OZ007556.1, on the reverse strand, counting down.
CAAAGAGTGTTTATGAAAGAAAAAAATATTAAATTCAACCAAAAAAGAATGCATTTTCTACCCACAACGACGCATTTCCTACACATTAGTCAAGATATCTAAGAAATAACCTACGCATCTCTTTGTTGAATTTCATAAAAAAAAAAACTTTCTTTGATTACCCTATAATGAAAGAGGTACACGTGAGTACCTTTATGCAAATAAAGACATGAATTGGAACTTTACATGATCAAATTGTTGTTAACAATCCCGGCCAACCATTGTTTTTCATGAAAAGTGAGTATCTACGAAAAAAATTATTTTTTTCCTTATTGTAATTCAAAAATGCAAAGCATAAAATAAAACATGAAATTTGATATCTATGTAGATTATCTGGGAAACATCTTCAACAATTTTTCTATAGGTACCTATAGAGGCCTTAATTTATGGATAACCATATTATGCAGAATTCCTTTTGAATTCCTTTTAGGGATAACTCCACACCCAATGTGTGGATCAATTTGTCAATTACAAGGGATCAGGCAATAAATCATATACAAATTCCAAACGCTCGAACCTTTTTTCTTTTCATAATCACAGCCAGACGGAATACTTTCGAAATAAATATGGGTGTGCTTTTGGTACACGGTGAGGGTGACCATATTATTTCTCGAGAGAAACTATACAGGACGTTTTTGTATTATAAATTTGCATGTCTTTTTTTTTCTTTGAGATAGTTGCAGAAGTTTTGAATTCAAGTAAATATTTTGTGAATAAATCGCAAGATTGGTTCACGCTTTTCTACATATATGTATATTAGAAAAGCTAAGTTTTTCAAAAAATGCTAAAACTACTCCCTAAATAGCTTAAACTAAATAAAAAAGAATGCCATCTGTTGTTTTTTTTATTAATTAACAAAGTTCAAAATGTTACATCATTTTTTTAGATTAAAAAAATATTTTTGTTTCTAATTAGGGTATGCATTTCTTTTTTTAATTTTTCTATTTTTTAAAAGCATTATGCATATAAAATAATTCAATTTAAATTGACTTTGACTAAGCCAATAATCTCAAAGTCAAAATTAAAAGAAAAAATGGAAGGTACTTTTGAGATTTCTTTCTACTCAATGGCAGATTCCTGTGTTAAAAACACACATAACCGCTATTTTAACCGAAATCGTAGCGTTCGCTTTCGAGTAAAATAAGAATTTCCTAATTATTTTCTTACAGTTGTATGGCGGGTGCCATTGTTTTTGACTTAGCTAGATGCAAAATTTTGACAAATTCGTTTTCGAGATATTGAGGTTTCGAATTTTTTTTTTTGATGTTTGTAAAAGATTTTTCAATTGGCGCGGGCAGATTTAAGTGACATCTGTCAAATTGTTCAGTTACTGACACCAAATCACCATGGAAAGTTACACGATTGAACACCACTTCCAAATAATCATTATTAGCAAAATGAATATTTGTTAGTGTAAAATTATGTCTGAAAAAGTTGTAAGATAAAGAAAAAGAAACTTTTATTTAACAACAATAACAAACAAAATATAAAATAAACTTACAAAATTATATTTTAATTTCATTTAAATAAAGCCTAATTGTCCACATTCTTTGAATAATGCATTGTTCACATGTACCATAAAGTTTTCTTTGAAATTTTTAAAATCATCCAACTCTTTGATTACTCTTTGAAGTTTACCGTTTCTCATTCCAATTTCCAAGTAATATGTTTTGATAAGATAGAATTTGAGTAAAGAGCACGAGAATAACATGGAAAAACATGAAAAATGGAATTGTGTTTAGTGCTGCCAAGTTGGGATTTCTATGGAAGTTGGAATTGAAAAGTGTTAAGGTGCGCAGGCAATTTTGTAAAAGTAAATTTTGAAATTTGTAAGTCTTGAATATTTCGAAAATTTTCACTAAAAATATTTCCAATACACCAAAAAATGCATTTATACGCATTTATAGTAAAATATACAAAAATATGCTCTAACGATTGAGAAATTTATTCGAAAAACTAGCATATTTGTTTTCTTCTGTTTATCAAACAAAAATATTTTTTTAACATAGAAATCTTTGCCCTGTTCACGGTCGTTTGTTCGCTAACTGAGCTTCGGAGCGTTTGGAAGAGGACTCCAAATTTTGTCTGAAAAAACATCTTTAGCGATTAGCCGCGTTTTTTATGAATAGCTGTGTTTTATTATTAGCCGCGTTTTTTTATGAATAGCTGTGTTTTATGATTAGCCGCGTTTTTTATGAATAGCTGTGTTAACCAAATCAAACGAAGTTCACCAGGTGACAATGCATCCCCAAAAATTTGGTGTGGATTTTAAGCCGGCGGCGTCATTGTTCCTTACTTTTCCCAAAACGACGTTGGTTAGGGATCACTGTTAAAGGCGAGTGATACTGAACGATGATAAACAATTTATTATGGCCCAAATCGAATCATATGACCAAGACGACATCTGTTTCGAGCATGACGGGGCTTCGTGTCACACAGCGGATGCCACCATTGACATTATGCATTAAAGTTTTCAGCGTAAGGCTATCTCTGACAGATGTGTCTTGAAATGGTCACCAATATCATGCGATTTGAACCCCATTAGAATTTTTATTGTAGGGCTTCCTGAAGTCACAGACTATGTGAATAAATCCCAAATGCCCTTAAGGTGAATATATCACAGGGCATCTCCCAAATTCAGCAGGATTTATGCGAAAAAGTCATTGAAAATTGAACCACTCGGATCTGTGCCACCGTAAGAATGCGAGTCGGGCATTTTGGACGATATCATATTCCATACATTTTTGCAAACATGAGCTTTTAAATAAAAAAAGAAATTTTTTAATACCTCTTACACAGCTTGTTCTATTCCAACATCTTAAGAATTTTTGTCAAAATCTTTGACACAATACTTCGAGCAAGACCGATATCAAAATCATTTCCAACTGATCTTTGGAAATTTCGTTCCGCAAAAAACGTAAAATCACGGCCAGTTGGAACGATGCAGTAATGTTAGTTTTACTGATTTGGAGGTACTGATGAAAAAGCACAGCAATTCCTAATGGATTTGAATTATTTCCCAACATTTTTCTTCCCACGTTGTAATGCCACTTCAAGCAATAAAGTACTCATAACAATATTTCATAGAATTACTTATTTCAAAATTTTAATAGCAGTCAAAAAACTTCGCATAAAATATAGTTTTGTATATTTGCCAACTGACAGATGACAGCTGTTTTCAATTTCATTAAAGCGATTTCGAAATTATGAAAGCGAGTGAAATGTGGAACACTGAAAAGAAATTCACTCTATTTTTGGAACTTGGCTGTATGCCATATACCTAACTTCATACGCCTTTATTTAAATAGATTCTGCGATTTTTAAAACTAACATCTTTGCGAGGTTTCTTGAATTCTATGCATATTACAAAAGTATAAGTGGCAACACTCTTTTTTTTTATTAAAAAAAAATCCCTTATTAACTGTTCCATTGTTTATGCTGTAAACTTATTTTTGTGGCCATATAAAATATGGTTTTCAAGAATATCTTCTTATTTTAGCATTAATTTTTGTATAACATAAAATTTTTGTTATTAATTCGCAATGAATAATAATTTGAGCGCAACATTGGACTGCTGAGAAACTGAGGCTTGTTCTTAATCTCACAAGGAAAAAATCTTAAAATTCATCATTCAAAAATGTCCTCTGCCAAATTAATCAACTAAATATCGGCCAAAACCGTTAGGCGACGGTAATTGTTCAATGCTAATTTTTCTGGTCGAAAAGCTCGTAAGGTTCCCTTGCTTAGAAGGGCAAACTTACAAGAGTGGAAATTATTTGCAAACACACACAAATGTTGGCCTGGCCCAGAAATGCGGAGTGACTTATATACAGTGAGCGTCAAAAGTGAGTAAACACCAATATGATTTCTGGAGTTACATGGAATTCGAACAAACAAATAAACAATGGATTCTAATAATAAAAATCAATAAAAATAAATCAAAACACAAATAAAAATTCAAAATATAGCTTCTTACAATTTTTCTAATAAAAACTAAACACTCCATATTAACGCGTCAGAAGTAAGAAAATATCTTAAACAGAATATAAGGAGCACAGTAAAACATGATGGTGTGGGGATTTATGGCAGCATATCCGATCGGGAATCTTGTTTTCATTGAAAGAACAATGAATAATCAAGACTATCTAAACATCCTAAGCAATAACCTTCAACCGACCTTACGCAAATTAGGGATACTAAGCAATTGGATTTCTTAGCAAGACAATGATCCTAAGCATACCTCGCAGTTCCTTAAAGAATGAATACTTTATAGGACTTCAAAGCACCTCCACCACCCTCCCCAATCGTCGCACCTAAGCCCCATACAACATTTATGGGATCATTTGGACCGGGAAATTTCACAAACGGGCCATCAAGAACAAAGATGACCTTAAAAGGCTTTAATTGAAGAACTCTCCCAAATATCCTCCGATGTTAGAAATAACACTGTTGTTTCCATGTCACGCTGACTAAGAAATGTTATGAAGTCTAAAGGTGATCAAATGAAATACCCAGTTTTTTACTTGAGGTACTATATTTATAAATAATTTTAAGATATAACAGATGTTTACTTGCTTTTGACGCGTAAAATATAAAGTTTATTTTATTGGGTAAAAATGCATTAGTTGGTTTTTTGAATTTTTATTTTGGTTTTGATTTATTACTATTAAATAAAAATTTTATTTTGTATTATTGGAATTCAATTTTTGTTTATTTTTTGATTTCAACTCCATGTTACTCAAGAAATCATTTAGGTGTTTACTCACTTTCGGCGCTCTGTGTACCATTGAATAGTACTGACGAGACCAAAATAACAATTTGTTTGAGAATTATGCTGCACGGAATGTCAGACATACGAAGATACGAAGAGAGAAAAATTCAATGCAAGATACACCAAAGAAGACTTAAAAATGAAGGGGAAATATAATGGCGATGCTTCTCGTGGAAAGAAGGCCTGATCCATCTCATAAGTGTCAAGTATCCTTTTACAGAGAAAGAAATGTTCCTTTTGTTCCATCCTTAATATGTCGCAAATCCAACCCTATATTCAAAACTGTCATCCCAAATGTATTTGCCAATGTTTTCTTTCTGTCAAAATCTAAAGTTGCGAGTCAAGTTCTAATTTCATTTTGTATCGTTGGATATTATTTAATTTAATTGTGAATTAAAAATTAATCAACATTTTTTTCGAACAAAATTTCGAATTTATGTATATTTATGTATGATTTCTCATTTCTTCGTAAGACAGGAGCACTGCTAAACGAAACCATTTTTGTTTTATGTGGCAGCACTTGGTACATGAGTCGTTCCCAATTGACAGCAAAGAGCTATCGAATTAGAAAAAACTAGTATATTGGATCCATTTAAAACCTAAACTAGGGAAGAAAAACGGAAGGACAAAAGTTTAAAACTATTGGCGCAAAATTTTAAACAGTTCTCGTTTAAGGAATAAAACCGGCTCTACTTAACGCAGTCGTTTAGCTTGGAGACTTGGTCTAACTTTTGCATAATTTTAAACAACTCTTCTAATTGATGTGGGTTTTACAACAGAACCTAAGCGAATTTGCGTTGAACAACCCTTAATTTGACAGATACATAACTCACACAACTACAAAAACACAAAAAAAGTAAAAAGAACAGACAACTTTAAACCAAATAATTTTTCGCCGAAAAAATTACATTTTATGTATACTACCTCGGTACAGATTTTGATTGTTTATAAGTTATTTACATTATTTTAGATGGAAATAAAGTATAAATCGTATATTCACAGCATTAAAACTCAATTTGTTGTTGCAAGGTGCAGATTCATTTAGTTATACTCGTCTCGGCCGGCGCGGCGGCATACATAAGATATGTATGTACCTACCATTCCCTACATACATTTGTATTTACAGATTTGTTCATCGTAGAGCACTTTCGTACGATTATTTCGAATTTATAATATTCAGTTATTCAGTCTATTTACAAGAAACATCTTTAAAAAATTGAATAAAACATCAGTAAACATTTTTCTTCCATTTGCTTTGGTATGAAATGACCATTTTCAATATGGATAAAGTATACTTTTAAAAGATAAACTAGCTATTTGCTGCTGTTAAAGTAAGACGAGCTCTTTAACGTTAAAGTATAGTTTTTGTCCTTTAAAATTAACAAAAAGTCGGTTCTCGTTTTATACTCAATATTTAAAGTTGACTCCCATTCTAAAATTGATTTAGAGTAGGTTTTAAATGTTTAAAAGTTTGCGCCATTGTGTCATACTATAGATGAACTCGACAATAAAGAAGACCTATCTTTCGTACGCAGAAGACGGTCACCATGAATCAACTGCATGTGCGTCTAAACAACAAAATTCGCACTTCCCATTCCAACTTCATAAAAAAAAACTGCAACACCAAAATTCTTCACCTTTCAAAACAGACTTAATTTTTTATTGCTTATTAACCGATCAAGTGTCTATAATTATTTCTGCTCCAAATTGTTTAGAGAGTGGCTTCGCAAAAAGAAACAGAATCCCCACAAAACTACACAGGTGCAACTATTATTATTTATTATATTCCTCGATTAAATACAAAAGGAAATACTCTTAGCTCCATTAAGCAACCATGTTGGTTAGCTAGCTGCCCGAACAATTTCAAAAGATTCGCATAATAGAATTGACCATTAAAGTTAGCCAGCCACGAAATGGGTTATCAGCGTGAATTCTTGTGCTGAATAACCGCACTTATTCATTAAATACAAAACATCTATAAAAGCAAGAAGAAGAGCATGAAAGAGGAAAAGAAATGTTTTCAAGTTCATTCACCACCTTACCCATTTCTGAGATGAGATTCTGCGAATATTTTAAACAAAAGAGATTTTGCGATAAATCAAGCAGAAAAAAAGAATTCATCACTTTGACTCTTCTTGTATATGTAACGCAGGTACTCTGAGATATAATGGCATCTGAGGTAGATATGTATGTATGTAGTTGTTTAGTCGTGGCCAATGCCGGTCAACATGAAAAATCGTGGTAATAACAGTTGTTGTGTTGTGACTCTCCTTTGCAAAATGACGTTGTGGAAAATGGTCTTTTTTTTTAACACTTTAACGAGCTTTCACTTTTAAACGTTTATGATCTTACACATTTTGTGTGTACAGTACTTGTTTGGGTACTTGTTATAATTACTGGGCAGTTTGTTTTAAAGGGCGATTTAATGAGGAAAGGTTTTCGAGAACCGAGCTTCTTATCCCCAATACCCTCACACTTCTAACCCTGCCATTTGGACTCAGTAGTTATTTTATATGTTTTTATGTTTTTTTATTCGTTTTTTTTTTTCAGGATTGTTACAACGCAAAGTAATTATGTTTAACAAACATTCAGAATTCAGTTAAATTTGTTTTATGTCGGTAATGTTGTGCGGTATTTTCCACGTGAACGCACTCTATCTATGTAATACCGATTCGTATATAAAATGCTGCCGAGTTGTTTGGTATTTTGGATGTTTCAATTGGTTAAATTCAAATAATGTCTTTTTGAATCGCTATTACTATGCACTATCACTGGAAAGATCTGGGTTCGAATTCAGCTTAATCCATATAAAATGTTATTTCCAAAAGTACTGCATTTTCAAGGGAGTGACAAATCGTCCAAGGTTATCGCGCATTAAGCAAACCTGTCGTTTTTTCGCCTGAAGACATGCTGACGTCCATCTGAACCTCCTAGACCTATTCTACTTTCGACTGAGAATAGGACGTCCCTCCATTCCTCTTCAGTCCAGTTAACATATTCTCGCGCAAAATGAAGTCTTGCTGTGGGAGCAATTTGGGGGCTCGTGCTGGTCGGAAAGCTCTGATATTCAATTCTGCCAATTTTCTTCTGATGGTGTTTTAACTCAAACTAATATTCCTCACGTCAAAAAGACGGGTACAAGCTTTAGTAGCGGTTCTCGAAAAATACTCTTCATTCAGATATGGAAGAACTCTTTCATAACCCCAAAAAATAAAAAAAAGATCAAAGTGTGAATTTACAGTCAATTGCTAAACTTTCACATTTACTCAAAATCTTTGAAAACATTTTGTACAAAATTTTAATTTTTCCTTATATTTCCCCTAGAAAACACGGCTTTCTTAGATAAGGCTTCCACATCGGATAAACTCGTTAAATTAACATCATGTAGCCTCTTAGTCTTGGAGAACGGAAAGAATATCGATGTTGTCTCAACGGATTTTAGAGAGGCTTTTAATAATTGAGTTCTCTTCTTACTCAAATAAAAAGTTACTACAAAGTTTGTTTTTCCTTCTGTAATAATTCCTTAGAGCATCCGGTGTCCATCAAGGCAGTCACTTAGGTACACTACTTTTTATTCTTACTACATATTAACGATATTGAAATGGTCATCAAATACTCCCACATCTCACTCTACGCCAACGATACCAAGTTTTTCAAGACAAATTCTTCGGAACATTATTCTACTTATCTGTACAGCTTCTCTGTCTGTCTTAAGCTTGGAAAATTGCGTGGAGCTAAATATTGACATTAACTTGCAACTCTCAACCATTTCTTTGCGCGTTAGCAGGGATGAAGAGGACCCACAATTTTGTTTTACTGATTCCGGACGGCCGATGAATAGACAAGAGATACTCTTAGAGGCAGTACTCCCCTGAAAACATTTTTGCTACCGGCTGAGAATCGAATTCAACACCCTTTGCATGGCAGCCCAATGCACTTAGCATTATGCCAAGGGTTACTACTTACCTATTTGAATCGGTGGCTGAGTCTGTTGTATGCAGCTCAAGTTTGGGGTAGTAAGAAATATGAAACCGCTGACCTACTCCTCCACCAATGTTGAAAAAAAATCAAGTACTTATATGCTAGAAACATGGTATCTCTCCTTTATATATTTAAACCCTAAAAATGCAAATCGATTACCAAAAAAACCAACTCTGTTGTTAACAGAGTGGACAGATATAGCTGAAGAAGCTAATATAGTACTTGCGCCGGATGAGTATAAGAATGTTTTTTTTTTTTTTTTTTTTTTTTTTTTTTTATAATCTACACACGCTCAAGGGAATATGATTACCCTTCAAATGTTTCAACACAGCGTGGGCATGAAGTTGCGGGAGAGAAAGAATGATAGGAAAGATGTGTGGCACGATGTTCTGAGACTGAAGGTGGTTGTCTCAGATTTTGTATCTCCAGGGATGGCGGCTGAACTAAAGCGGAGAATTGCCATGTCTTATTTCTATGTCCCTTATAATTCGCATTATTTTATTCGTTTTTCATCCTTGTTGGGCATACTAGTTTAACTCAATCACATGTTGTTAGTGTTATGCCTAAACAACATGTAATGAGTAAACCAGCAACCTATTGATGACAATTAATAGAAGGTTTTAATGGAATTAAAGACAACATAGACGACGGCAGGGATCGAACCTGTGATGTTGAGGTTGACAGGCGAGCACATAACCATCGTGCCACGGCCACCCCCAAAAACTTCTTTGTATCAGCTGATTTCTTTTATAGATGAGCGCTTTAGATTGAAGCTCGCAGCTGAAGCAGAAGAATCCATCTACGTCATGTTGGACAAGATCGTCTTTGGGTTTAACGTGAATGCCTGCCGTTTTCGGCTTTACCCCACGGGAGGCCTACCTCCATCGGAGTCAGATTGGGTCCTGACCAATAACCCCGACATAGCCGAAACCATCTCGGTCGCAAAGTTGTGACATGTTGCAGGCATTAACACACCTCTTGCTTTAGAGGCGAGGTCTATCTAACACCTCTTGAATCCAGGCACTCCTGGAAACCGTGTGTCTCCGCATTCGGAATAAACCAAGCCACCATGATACTCCCACTAGGAGGCCTACCTCATAGATAGTCTGAGAAAGAGAGCACGTATGCGACAGCTGCACCTCACTATCCGAAGATAGAATAGGAGAGAATGTGCACCCCTGGTGATAAGTTACACACTCCTAAGCGGATTCCTACCTTAAGGACACCGTCCAGACTGTTCCTATCAAGTTAGTTCAGTTACCGTTACAGTAACTTTTCCACAGGCACCGCTAGGAGGTCGATAGGAACCGGGAATGACAGCTTTGTGCGAGGTAGCAATACCGGCCCACCGACAAAGTTAGTGGACGAGCCCATCAGAACATCAAACCAGTATTACCGCTTACGCAGCAACACCGGTACAGTTCAACAGAGCCCCGGACAAGCCTTGAACTACTCAAGCACGCCATCACCCCCACCTGCAACAACGTCATGTTGGACAGTAAGCTGAACCAAAACTTAGACCACAGGAACGATTTATCAAATATCAATGAGATTTAAATTAAGAAGCAAACTCCATAATTTCAGCTTCATTCCGCACCGTGAATATTTGCCCTTTCTATGGGCGAAAGGGAGGACACTTTTCTCTTTATCGGTAGATGTCCTGTACTGGGAGAAACAAGAAGACATATTTTTGGAAGTGATTTTCTATCAAGAGAGCGTTCGACTAATATTTAAATGAAATTGAAGCACCTGTAATGTTGCAATTTTGTAAAAAAAAAAGCATTAGCCTATAGAAGCAGAATTACAGCGTGGCGCAAAATTAATCGCCCTATCGGAAGATGTTATAATTTTTGCAAATGGCGTCGTACGTCAATCATATTTAACATTTGTAAACTAGACAGCTGTAGTATACAAACATAGAACCAATGGAACGCTATACTTCGCAAGAGCGTGGAATAATTGTGTCGATTCGTTTGACCAATAATCGGTCGTTCGGGCGAGAATATCGCGGGTCGGGCTGCCGATGTCGCTGAGAACGAAAAAACTCCAACGCAACCAGACGACGGGCTACGCAATTGAACATTACCAGACGGGACCTACAGCGAATTTTAGTGAAAGACTTACCCATGTTCCTGTACAAAGTGCATCAGTTAATGCCTTCTGAAAGTCCGTCGCGTGTGTATTACTCAATCTCAAAACCGAAGAGGGTGATTTTGGGTTGAAAATAGTCATGAGTAACGAGGCGCATTTCTACTTAAGCGGTTACGTCAATAAGCTAAATCTTCGTTTCTGTGGCACTGAAAATCCGCGTGTGATTCAGGAAGAGCCATTGCATCCACTCAAAGCCTCTCTGTGGTGCGGCGTTTACGTGGGTGGAGTGATTTGATTGGGCCGTATATATTTGAGGTATTAGAAGAGCGGGGCTTGGTGAACATGTGGTTTCAACAAGATGATGCAACCACACACAGAACGAGCCACAATTTATATTGTGAAGGAGGCGTTTTCTGGTCGCTTAATGCCCCGTTTTTTGCAATTTGGCATGTTCGGCAAGGTCGCCCGATTCAACCTTCCCAGACTTCTTTCTTTGGGGCTACTGAAGTCGCGGGCCATAGTAAGAATATTCGACAGAAATGCGAATAGTTATCACCGGAAATGTTGCGAAAAGTCTTGGAAAATGCGATAAAACGGGCACAAATGTGTATCAACACTGCCGTCAGCCATTCGACGGATATCATCTTTTCCACTTAAAAGAAAAAAAAATTGCAAAGGTCCAAATAAATAAATCACTCACAATTATGTTTTTGTGTTTGGTAAAAAAAGTAATTCAGAAACTAAATTGGATGATTAATTTTGCTTGTATTTAAATTTCTTCAAAATATTCTCAGAAGATTCGAAAAATTTGAAAATTTGCAGAACAGATTGAAGTAAGAGTTCAACAATAAAACCTAATTTATTCATTAAAGTGAAACGAAATAGGTGCAAGATAACTTTCCAAAAGACGCAATCCTCTCGGATTTAAACGCGTTCGTTGCCTTTTCCCAAATGATTTTTCGGACCAATAAATGCTTTCAGGTTTTGTGCACTTCCTTAGTTTAAGTGACAGTTGGATTTATTGGAATTTGTTTTCTTGTCTTCTCTCAGCTTTCCATATAGCTGGAATCTTAATTAACCTTCAGAAACATGGTAGTCTGCTAATTAATTGGAATGCTTGCGTTCGCTCTAGCAAATTGCAAATGTATATAGTTATTGTTAATAGCAACGCTCGAGTGCACACCGGTATCATTTTCCTCCTTTTCGAAACGTTTTCTTTTTTCTTTTTTTTTTGTATAATTTTTTGCTCCAGCCGTTTTTCCTTAGCACAAGGAGAGCAGCGTTTGTTAAAATAAAATATGAATTTTAAATTGGCTTATTCATGTCAAAGAGATGTTGGATTAAAATTAAACTAATGTCTGAGAGAACTTGTTGAAAGCGGTTAAAGGCCTCGGCCACCGCACAACCACTAGCCAGACATACATATGGTAAAATCCTTCCTGTCCAACATATCGCATAATAATCGACTCTAAACCATTAAACTCGTTTATTTATTGAAAATCAAGCTTATAAACTTTGTTAAATGCTTCCTTTTGGAGCGAATTATTATGATTTATTTACAATGTAATTAGTGACCTATACGCGCTTTACAGTGCGGGTAAGCGTGTGTGTGCACACGAGATTTCCACTCTTGAAAAAGTGTAAATATTATCGTTACTTCGTTAATGTATATCTCAAAGATACACGATAGCATTGCTTAATAAATATTTGCGTGCAAAATTTACTATTTATTTAGTTTCTTGGCTTTTTCTTATATAATTACAGTCGCCATCAAAATTATGTGGACTAATTTTTTGTTTATCTTCTAAATTTGCACTGTTATTGCTTTCATCTTGAAAGCTTGTACTTCGTCATGTAGAGGAAAATTGAGAAAGAAAATGTATTTCACATTCGAGTAGTGCGGCTAAAGAAAAAACCACTAAAGTTATGCACAAGGCTATATACCTGCAGTATAATTCTACATTGTCCAGCTTTTCAAAAGGATTTGCTCGGAACTTAAAATATCGCATTTTACATTAACATATATGTACCTTTGTATATCAAAATCTTCGTCTTCCGATACCATCTTTAATTATTTTGGAATTGATAGTAGATTTCGTATGGATTAAACAAGTTACTAAAAGTTTAAGTAGCCAGCTTGTGATTTTAACTTTAGTTAAAATATTTTTGAGATATGTAGTAACATGCTGAAATTGTTTAAAATTAGAAAAATCTTTAAAATTTTGCGCTATTAATTCTAGCCGGGATGAACTTGCTAGAATCAACAATAACCACAATATCACTCTCATTTGGGTTCCGGGTCATTGTGGCATTGATGGGAATGAACGGGCGGACGAGCTGTCCTGGCAAGGCAGTTGAAGTTGAGCATTTGTTCCGAAAATTTCGTTGAAATAATTAAATATCTGAAATGAACATTTTCAAAGAACCTTTTGAAAACGAAGATGGAAGGATACACAGTGTAAAAAGATTTTTAAAAACAATATCAGACCAAAAACATAAATGTTAAAAAAAGAGCCAAGTTCTTCTATACAGAAATCTTGGTGTAACAAATCAGCCGTGAAAAGTACTGAGATCTAAAGTACGCCAAGTTCTTACTTCATGAAGGTTTAATACCGAATATTTAAAGTAGAATAATATTGAAACAGCTACAATGCAATAGAGAAATTTTATTATTTAATGATTACTGACTAAAATTTGATGGGTTCACTTGTCAAGTTTTTAAAACCTTTCGAATTTGGGCATAAAAAAAAAACTTGCCAAGTAAGCCCATCAAATTTTAGTCAGTAATCATTAAATAATAAAATTTCTCTATTACATTGTAGCTGTTCCAATATTATTCTACTTTAAATATTCGGTATTAAACCTTCATGAAGTTCATGATCTCAGTACTTTTCACGGCTGACTTGTTACACAAAGGTTTTTGTATAGAAGAACTTGGCTCTTTTTTTAACATTTATGTTTTTGGTCTGATCTCACTCCTTTTTGCAAAGATTTTAATATTTTGCCATGTCAAAATCTCGAAAGATACGGAAAGATAGAAGGGTGTACTCAACTTAGTTTAAAGCTTCCTATTTCTTTTGGTATATTTTCTTTTTGTTATTGGTTGTTTTGATTTGCGCTTCAATTATTTCTTCTTGTCCTGGCAAGATACCTAACACTAACATACCTACCTTAATTACGGCAATCAAAAGAGCTCCATATAAATTAAACATTTTCTCAGAAAGTGGGTGGATACCACGCCCCCTGAATGGAAAACCTCGATTTTTATTCTTGGTCCTTTATATGCAATTTGAGCCCTACGGTTCTACCAAATTTCATTGTTCTACTGCAATCGGAAGTGCGCCATGTATAATTTACATCAGTTCTGAGAAAGTGGGCGGATACCACGCCCCTGAATGGAAAATTTCAAATTTTATATTTTTTTATTTGTATGCAATTTAAGTCCTACCACTTTACCAAATTTCATCGTTTTACAGCAGTCGGAAGTGCTCCATTCAACCAACACCAATTCGTAGAAAGTGGGCGGATACCACGCCCCCTGAATGGAAAATCTCAATTTTTATTTTTGGTCCTTTATATGTATTTTGAGCCCTACCGTTCTACCAAATTTCATCGTTTTACAGCAGTCGGAAGTGCTCCATTCAACCAACACCAATTCGGAGAAAGTGGGCGGATACCACGCGCCTGAATGGAAAATCTCAAATTTTCGATTTTTTCCTCTACTTGCATGACAAGACCTACCGTTGGGCAAAATTACAAGATTCTACGATGTCGGGAAGTGCTCCATAATTTTGATGATCTGTCAGTCAGTCAGTCAGTTACGGTTTTTGTGATTTTTGAGGCCTTATATCTCAGGAACCGCTTATAATAGAAAACTGAAATTTGGTAAGGCGCCTGTGCTTGACTAGCTTAGCAAATGTTCGGAATTTCAAGTTTCTGAGTTCGTTCCTGTAAAAAGGGTGTAGTGCCAGAACTTGGGTGGGCACTACCGTGCCCTTTGATTACTTACTTACTTTACTTTAGATGGCGCTCACAGTCCAGGGTGGTATACGACCTCAACCAACAAGCCCCTCCAGCTAGATCGGTCCCTAGCCTCCAGTTACGCACTCCAAGTTGGTTGAGGTCGCTCTCCACTTGTGCGCGCCACCTGAGGTGGGGTCTTCCTCTGCTGCGCAGACTCGATTCGAAGATTCGACGGCCTGGTGCGTCGGTGTCCATACGCTCCACGTGTTCCAGCCATCTCAGTCGTTGTATTTTCAGCTTCTTGAGTAGGTCAACGTCGATGTAAACCCCGTACAGCTCGTTATTGAACCTTCTCCTCCATACTCCATCGATACAGACTGGACCGAAGATCAAACGAAGAACTTTTCTTTCAAAGTACCCAAGCAGATTTTCATCCGTTTTAGACAATGGCCATGCTTCTGACCCAGCAGGACCGGGATGATGTGGGTCTTATACAAGGTCTCCTTGGTTCTTTGAGAAAAGGCTTTATTACTCAAATGCCTTCTTAGCCCGAAGAAACAGCGGTTGGCAAAAGTAATTCTTCGCTTGATCTCTGCACTGATGTCGTTTTGCGATGTTATAGTGGAGCCCAGGTAGACAAAGTCTTTGATGACTTTGAAGTTATACCTATCCATCGTGACGTTTTGCCCGAGTCGACGATGTTGAGATTCCTTTCTCGATGATAGCATATACTTCGTCATGTCCTCATTAACAGCCAAAACCATTTTCGCGCCTCCAGTTCAATACTTGCAAACGCACCGGTAACAGCTCGCTTCGTCCTCCCAATGATATCAATATCATCCGCATAAGCAAGCAGTTGAACTGACTTTTGAAAAATTATACCCCTATTGTTGATGTTTGAGTTTCGTACAATTGCTTCAAGAGCGATGTTAAATAGGTTGCATGATAGCGCGTCGCCTTGCCTCAGACCTTTCTCGACATCAAAGGGTTCGGTGGTGTTTTTACCGACCTTGACGGAGCAGCGAGATTTCTCCATCGTCATCGAGCTTGGCAGGGATTCCGAGATGAGACATGGCTCTATAGTTGTTCGCTGTGCACGCCATCATACGCGACTTTGAAATCGATAAAAAGGTGGTGTGTATCGATTTGGAACTCCTGGGTTTTTTCCAAAATCTGTCGAAGTGTGAACATCTGATCCAGGGTAGATTCACCGGGCCTAAAACCACACTGATAGGGGCCGATCAGCTCGTTGACAAACGGTGTTAGGCGCTCACACAGTACAGGCGACAGGATTTTGTATGCGACGTTGAGGAGACTTATACCTCTGTAATTGGCACACGTCAGAACATCTCCTTTCTTGTGGATGGGGCACACTACATATGTGGAGGTTCCATTCATTGGGCATACTTTCATCCGAAAAAATTAATTTAACATCTGGAAAAATTTTAAATAATTTTGAAATAGTTTCAGCATATGAGTAGGTTTTTCAATAAGTTTTCAAAACTTGTAGAACATACATAGTCTAGAACTAGATTATCATCTATAACATCTTATACTTCCCATCTGACAGAATTGAAGAAGACGCAAAAACCTACACAATGAGTCGAGGCATTTACATATATAGATTATTTATAGAAGATCGTTGTGCTGCTATTTTTTTTTTTTTGACATACACCGGTAAATGTAGACGGCTCTGAACCTAAAGGGGTCAAATCCACAATTATGATAAGAAGGCCTTGGTAATTTTGTCTGTGCTTTTTGATTTCTGCAAGAAGGTGAGCAGCATTAGTCCAAAACACTTTTTTGTGGGAGATGGCCAAAAAAGTGTCGGACTGTCGCGTCTGTCCCACAGTGAGGCACACCTACATATGTTACAGGAGCTAAAATAAATTTTCCGAAGGTGTTGGTGTGCAGAATTCTTGTCCGAACTTACATCACGTTTTCGAGGTATTCCCGTTTGAAAATAAAAAAAAATTCTTTATGGTATATTTTAAATTACGTAGCAACGAGGCTTAATTTTTAAAAAAAGATTCAATGACTTCTAAAAAATTTAAATGTTTACAATTTCTTTTTACCCTCGGAGAAATGATCTGTTCTTCGTCTTTATCTAACCTCACATAATTGAAGAAAAATAGATATTGGTGGCAAGATTTAAATTCATGTTTGAAGAAGAAGATAAGTATTTTTGAGAATCATTAAAAAGATTATACATAACCTCAAAAAAGCGAAAAAAGTTTTTTTTTTAACATTCAAACAGGAAAATCTCTGAAAAATCTGACGTGATAGAGAGGTTCGAATTCAGTACACTAAAAATCTTCGAAAACGTTAATTTTTTTTTCAGTAATCTGATTACTGATTAGAATCATAGAATGAACTTGACTCCATTGTTCTTCTTCTCAGTAAAGAGAAGATTAACTGGAAAACGGGTTTTGGAACTTATGTCCCATTTTTTAGAACGAATTCTTCATCCTGCAAGGAAGTTACGTCGTTGCATAGCCACTTAAAAAAATATCTGACTTTGTGTGGGGCAAAGGCTTTGTTCTAATATCACTTAACTCATAGTTTCTGCCAAGCCCGGAGATGACAGTGTTTGTAGACTTTCTTCTGACGGTGACTGTATATAAAGTTGTTATTGCTGTACAAATATACATAATACATAGAGATATGTACTTTTGTTATGGAAATGAAATAATTTTACAACGGAGTCGTCGGTCGGTCGTTCGGTGGAATGGTTAGCGAAGTGTATATTTACTCATGTGAGAGCTGTCGTATCGCCTTGCATTTTGTGAACCGCGGGTGTGATCAACATCATGTCGTGGATGGAAATTCAATGGGCAGCTCAAAAGTTACCACTCTCTTCGGCAATCTTGCCCCTTCTGTTTCTTGAGCCTGCCAATCATGTTTTTTTTTATTTGTATACATTTTCTTGTGTTGTTTTCTATTTTTTTTTCTTTTTTTTTCGTTTTAAATTTTTGTCATGGATGACGGAGTTTGAGAATGCACTTGTTGCCTTGCTACACATTTTTTTTTTGCTATTATCGTGGTAACATAGCCTCAACTACCTCCCTCCCTACATCCTAAGTTACTCTTATTTATTTAAACATTCTAGAGAATGAAGCACTCTTTTGATTGCAAAATACTCTTCCAAAATAATTTATTTTTACAAATATCTCTGCCATATGGAATTCCAAATATAAAATGATTTTTTTTTCTTTTCTCTTCTCTTACAGGTAAGCATCAGAAGTCGGTAATCATAGATCTGGGATTTGTTTGTTTTTATTCTTTTTTTTAACATTCAATAACATTTAAGGGAAGGTAAGAATATTAAAGTTCTTAAAGTAAACCTCAATTTAATATATTATGGATACCTGTAGTAAGTTTTCAATAAAAATGAGAGAGCTATTTATTACTTCTTTTGAATAAATTTAATAATATTTTATGCAAATTATATAAATATCTTTAATTAAACTTAAGTCAACGACATTAAAGTAAAAAAAAATATTATAATGTCAAATAACCGTGCAGGGAAGTTATTTAAAGAAATCTACTGCGCATGGGAATTCATTGCTACACACAGTAAGATTTTTTCCTTAAGTGGTGTTAATTCTCACCGTGGCAGAGAGAGATCTTATTACGCCTCAAATTTTGTGTAATTTTTTTTTCATCTCAAATTTTTAGTCCATTTATTGCCGGGGCTGAGAACTAACTTCACCGACGAAATAACTTCACCAGGAGTGGGTAATACTTTCACTTCTGCGAAAACGATCCATGGTTTTTCGAATCAATCGCTCTGGACCATAAATCACCATAAATAAATTTGAAAAATTTGCAAACGTTGCTCCGGGTGAATTCATGGTGAATTGTAAAAACCAAACTTACCTCAAAACAACCGAGATCTTTCAAATATGCTGTCACAGAAAACAGTGTTGCCAATTTAAAGTTTTCTGAAGTTCTTTAAAGTTCTTAAATAAACTTCGAATTCAAAAAAAAATGTTATCAGAGAAAAATGTTCAGAAAAATAAAATTCATGTAAAGAGTTAAAACAACTTCAAATATTTTAAATCGTTGTAGTGTTTTGTTTTAAAAATTATAAGTTAAAGTAAAAAATACGCCAATTCTTAGTTTCTATTATTGTGCAAATGAAAATTAAATTTAAAAAAAATCATTAAGTCGAAAATAAAATTGAAAAACCATTTGGTTTTCAAAATATGTATGTACAACGAAACAAATTTAATTTTTTTAATCCAAAAAAATTATGAAAATAAAATACACAATATTTATTTTGAAAACTAAATATGCAATACTATTAAAAAAAATTTTAGAAGCTTTAAAATACAAAAATTGTAATATATTCTAAAATTTCGAAAATTGCATTGGCAGGTAAATCGTAAAAAAGAGAAAAACGTTTAGGAGACAAAATAAAATAATGGTTTTTAGGTTAATGAAAAGAGCCGTAGTAGTCGAAAAGGGAGACGACAGTAATAATTACCAGACACATTTTTTCGACTTTTTTATCGTAGTAATGTCAAGTCTGATCAAAATCTCAAGTTCAATTTGTTTAAGAAAGTAAAACTTGCCGTACAAAACGTTATGTTCGCTATATTTGAAATTATGTGAGAATACAATAATCGGCTTTAGACCACTGATAAAATTTTGTTCAAACAAACAGCAACATTATTAATAAAATCAACTATTAATGCGTAATAGAATTCGTATGTAAAAAAATTCAAATAACTGCGCGGTGTCAGAAAAAATCAGCAAGATGTCTTCATACAATATTATGTGCATTTGGTAACCTGAAATTTCTCAAAAAAGTTTCACAATTTGCTTTCAAACTTTACTTTATATTAAAACAATGACATTTTCTTGTGACGAAAATAATGGCAGATCCAAAAGTATTTACACGATAAAGGAGAATTTTCTAAATAAATACTTATTTTGGTATTTATAAAAGTGCAGTAATTACTATAAATAAAGTATTTTCTTCAAGTAAAAGCATAGACTGTTTTTGGGTGAATTTTTATAGTAAAAACTTTTTTACTTGCGACTTATAGGTACTATATATAAGGCAAGTTATGCATTCGTAAAAAAATCGAATTCGGGATTTTGATCAAAGTTGACATTACGATGATAGCGAAGACTAAAAAATTGAGTCTCGTAATTCTTTGTTTTTTCGATTACAGCCTAAATGGCTTGGCCGATTTTCTTTAAACTTTTCCCCCACACGTTTTTCTTTATTTTTTTAGGACCGAAAAAAACGGTACCTGCCATACGTTTTTTTTCGAAATTTTATAAATATTTTTGTTTCTCAAAAACTGTCCCACAGATTAAAAAAAAATCAAAAAATTTCATTTACTTAGTCAAAGCTAGGAAATGGTTGAAAAAAAAAGCTCCCCAGCAGTTTGTATATTATTTTGTTTTCAAATTTTCCAAAAAAAATTCTTTGGATTTAAAAAAAAAATTATATTTCAAAAATCACATGCTCGATTTTTTTAAAACTTGATAAATAAAAGTTTCTTAATATAAATTACAAGATGTAAGAAAAAAAATTATTTTACCTAAAAACAACGGTACCCTCCAAACAAAAACGGTTCCGAGAATTTTGCTAATTTTTTTTTTCTTTTCATTAAATTTTACGATCTATAATTTAATAAAAAAAAATTGAAATCAAGATATTACTGACTATACTACCATAACCTTTTTTCAAATTTAGAATTTCTCATTATCGACATAACGGATTTGAATGAATTTTTTTTTATAGAGAAGCTTCTAAAAAGTTTTAAAAACAATGGCGCAAAATTTTAAACAGTTCTCGTTTAAGGAATAAAACCTGCTTTACTTAACGCAGTCGTTTAGCTTGGAGACTTCGTCTAACGTTTGCATAATTTTAAACACGTTAGACAACTCTTCTAACTGATGTTGGTTTTACAACAGAACCTAAGCGAATTTGCGTTGAACAACCCTTAATTTGACAGATACATAACTCACACAACTACAAAAACACAAAAAAAAAAAAGTAAAAAGAACAGACAACTTTAAACCAAATAATTTTTCGCCGAAAAAAGTACATTTTATATACTACCTCGGTACAGATTTTGATTGTTTATAAGTTATTTACATTATTTTAGATGGAAATATAGTATAAATCGCAAATTCACAGCATAAAAACTCAATTTGTTGTTGCAAGGAGCAGATTCATTTACTAGTAGCTATACTCTTCTCGGCCGGTGGCGGCGGCGCGCGTGCATACATAAGATGTATGTACCTACATACATTTTTTTTCAGATTTGTTCATCGTAGAGCACTTTCATACGATTATTTCGAATTTATAATATTCAGTTATTAAGACTATTTACAAAAAACATCTTTAAAAAATCGAATAAAACATCAGTAAACATTTTCCTTCGATTTGCTTTGGTATGAAATGACCATTGTCAATATGGATAAAGTATACTCTTAAAAGATAAACTAGCTAATTGCTGCTGTTAAAGTAAGACGAGCTCTTTAACGTTAAAGTATAGTTTATGTCCTTTAAAATTAACAAAAAGTCGGTTCTCGTTTTATACTCAATATTTAGAGTCGACTCCCATTCTAAAATTGATTTAGAGTAGGTTTTAAATGTTTAAAATTTTGCGCCAATGCATTTCAAAACTTTAAAAAAAAAATTTTTTTTAATTAAAAAAAAAATCTATTTTTTTTTTTTTGAAAATTCGATATCTCAGAAACGGCTCAATATTTTTTTTGGAAATTAATTTTTATAATAAAAACTTTAAATTTTTTTTTCTTAAATACGCTTTTTGTAAATTATTTTGTAAATAAAAGCTTATTTTTTAAGAAAGCAGTATACAGACTTATAATTTTTGAGATTTTAGATTTATCTCTTCGTGGACGTTGTTCATGTTAAATAGATAAAGTTTTTCGGAACTTACCGCGTTTTACTTTCTTAAGAAATAATTAGCTATTATTTCTTAAGAAAGTAAAACGCGGTAAGTTCCGAAAAACTTTATCTATTTATAATTTTTGTTCTTGCATAAGCTAATATTTGCTTGAATCACATGGCATACTGTTTTTTAGCTCCAACTACTAAAGGAGTTGTTTTAGTCTATTAAAAATTAATTTTATGCTTATGGATAGCTTTTCTCTTATAACATTCATTTTTGAAATTCCTAGTCGTTTACGTAAGAGCAAGTTCGTGCGACCCAGTCGTGCATTTTTTTTTTTTTTTGCAGGACGAACAATATAATGTCATTTTTTTAACTTTTCATATGTTTTTTTATCCTTTGATGAATTTCATACTCTTACCTGACAGATAGGGAACATGCATCTTTATTTGATTTCGGATTCTCAGCCAGATACGTTAACACTTTGACACATATTACACGCCAACGTATTAAGAGACAATATTGTGACCATTGTCTATATCAACGTTAACCGTCTAATCGTAGACTAATATTTCAAACCACATTATTTTGGCTCTAGTGAAAACAAACCATAAAATGAACAAATATCGCCGAATACATCCTCAAATAATCAAGACCTGCCAACCTCACACAAAAATCATTTTTCTGAAACTAGTTCTAGTTTATTTATTTATTTATTTTGTTGTTGTTTATACTGTGTAAGAAGATTTCGCTATAAGTTCGACATAGAAATATCAAACAAACCGCAAAATGTCATTCGAAAAATTTAGTGAACCAAGATTTTCATATTAATGGTTATCTATCGTGCTCAGGGATGGAAAACGAAATTTTTCAATTGTACTGAAATCTGGAATAAAATTGTACTGAAATGATGTAAATTGTACCGAAAAAGAATTTTGTATGAAAAAAAAATAATAATTCAACTATTTAAAAGTTTGCCAAAGTATTTTATTTAAAAAAAATCAAAGCAGAAATGATCAGGTTGTCTTCTTATAAAAAATATAAATAGCTTCACAGAAAAAAATACTGGCGCAAAATTTTAGTTGAATTACTACGATGTTAAAGCAGTTTTAGCATGAAATTAAGTTAAAATGATAATTTTGTAAATTTTAATAGGTAATATAGCGTCATACTTTCTCTACCCTTTTATTAAAGTTAAAACCACCGAATACCTATTTTATTTTTTTAGTATCATGCTATTTGCAAAAGCCACAAAACGTCTGTTTACTTAGTTTTTTTGTAAGAGCTGTCATTGTTTTAGGTGGGTTCTGAAGCAATTTATTAAGAAAATTGTTTTATTACGATACTAGTTAGAAAATGTTTAAAATTAAGAATGAGTTAGTAAGCTACTTTAAAGTTAGCAAATTGTTAAGTAACTAGTATCATACAAATAACTTAATAAAAGGCTGTTTAAAATTTTGCGCCACTATCTTCATTTTAAAAGTGCATAACTATTGTATTGTATTGTAATGACGAAACTAAATCTTTTACTCATCCATTTTTGCGGCACCAGCTTAAACAAAAAAATTGAAATATAAAACTTAAGTTCACAAATTTAATATCTTAAAAATGCACAGCCGAAAAACCGCAATCTTATCCACAAGTTTACAGTTTAGTGGTTAGTAAACAAAACGATGCGATGTCTGAAAAAAAGCTGATCGATAAAGAGTCAGAAAAGCAAGACGCCATCAAGAAGTGAAAAAAAACTGTAATTAAGAGTTATAAGAGCTTACAGCTGAGAGTTATTGTTCTGGTATGAAAATGAATGCGTTCAGGCCAGGATGATGTATTCAATTCAAATTTCAATTTCCTTTTATGTGTTTTTTATTTTTTTTTTGTGAAATACATAAAATTGGAAATTTTGAAATTGTACTGAATTGAGACGAATTGTACTTTTGTACTTGCACAAACTCAATTGTATCGAATTCGGTACAATTGTACCGAATTTTCCATCCCTGATCGTGCTGTGCTGATGAGCTCATTTTAAAACTCTTATACCATAAGCTCCTAAACTATTTCGAACTTACAAAATAACTATTAAATATAAATCGGTTAATACCCCTAAGTCCCAATAAAATTCTTAACTTTGAGAAGCACTGTATGAATTATATCCATCTCTTAAACATCACTTAAGAGAAAATTTCATTAAAAACAATACTCCGACCAAAGAGAAACACATAAACAAAACATTTCTTTTCAATTTCCGTCCGTTCGACTCCAGTAAAAGAGCCAACAACTTAACAACTTGTGGTGCACAACACAACCACAAAAGACGATCGCATCGAAACCTATTCACTTGACTTACGGGGACGGCATGTTAGTATACATTCGCCTGCGACGACGCGCACCTGTATGATTTCGAACTCGACTGCGAAGAACGATTCAATCGAATCAACATTCGTTGAATTTTCATTTATAAAAATATAATTTTTGTTTTTTTTTGCCTGTGAATTAAATATAAATTAATTGATTTTCCCTGCCCCAAAAAAAAAATGATAAAATACCTAACCTAGTACTGCAATCGGCAGTTTGTGCAGTGATTTATACGTCCTATTTATCTATAGATACATCAAAGTGTCTAGATTGCATACCGTGCACGATTGTTATAATGTGTGTAAAATTTTGCAGGTACAATAATTATTTGCATTCAAGTCTATTGTGCAATTTGTTTAATAGAAAAACAAAAAGAGAGAAAAACGAAATGAGCTGAAGTGGAATCACAAAAAAAAAAAATGGCGAATTCAATTCAAAATTGATTTCCGTTCTAACCAACAGAAAATGGATTTTTGTTTTCATCGCAAACAAAATCTATCAAAACAAAATAAGTTTAACCTCGTCGAATTTAAAAGCGTAATTATTCGTAAATGCTATTTTCCAGTGATATTGTTCTAAATTGTTAAACTAAGTATCTACGTATCTATTCTGTTTAAATTGTTGGCGTAAATACATACATACCTGTTCAAAATAATATCGTAATCGCGAGAGTGTAGAGTCAAGGTTTTTTGGGTAATACCTTTTTGATTAAAAAAAAACACAACAAAATATTTATTCAGATTAGGTAATTAGTAAAAAGAGAGAGAACTGTACACAAGTCTAACTTATTGAAATAAAAAAAAAGTGCTATATAATACACTAGTATATTTACATAAGGAGCGAGGATTAAAAGTGTGTTCTATGTTAATTTAGGGATACGGTCTCTTGCGAGGAATGAACAAATCCTCCGAGAGTATATCTCTTGTTATGGAAAGTAATTCCCATTTTAGCCGTTCGGATTCGGTAGATACTTGTTTGAGGGGTGTGTTCAGGGGTTTTTGTTTGAAAAATCAGAACCATGGGACTTTCGATTAGAATATCGTTAAGCACGTATCTACAAAACAATCCATTTTGAGAAATTAACAAATAAAATAAAAACATTTTTTAGAGTTTTTACAACGCAGTTCCAAAAATCATTTAATTGACAGTATCAATCGAAGTAGTTGACTTGTTATATATAACAAGTTAAATGCGTTTAGCTTACTACTTACTTACTTAACCGGCTCCCAATTCATGAAGGGTCTCTGCTGGAGACACGACAGCTTTCAATTCCCGAGCATGCTGCTTTCAGCCATCTAGGCCAAGCGCTTTGACATCTGCAATGGCTTGGTCTTTCAACCAAAGGTTCGGTCTTTCTTTTTGCCACGAACCCGGGGCTGGGATTCGAAGACTTTCTTAGCTGGAGCATTGTTGTCCACTCGCTCAATGTGGCCGAGTCAAAGTTGTAGACGTGTTTTGGTTTTCTGGACTACATCCACATCTTGTTTGAGTTGCTATATTTCGCTGTTAATCTCCTCCATTCGTCCTCCTCGCACTAAGGACCAAATATCCGTCGAAGAATTTTTCTTTTGAAAGGGCCTGGTATTAATCTCCCTTTTTGCTTATAGTCCAGCATTTGAGGACATAAAGCAGGTCTGGTAATATAAGTCTTTCGTAGAGCGTGCACTTTGTCTTACTAGTGAGGAGTTTTGCCAAACCGTAGCAGCGGTTTTCTAGGGTAATTCTTCGTCGGATCTCCACTAAGGTGTTATTCGTCTAGTAAATAGTAACTCCGAGGTAGATGAACTCTTTAACTATCTCGAAGTTTTTGCTATCAATAGTTACGTTTTGCCCTAATATTTGGACAGATGACGGATGACAGACCAACAAGTCTCGCCTGATTTTCAACTCTACTACATAACGTTGAGAACGGCCGATGATGTAGATATCGTTCGCATATCCCAACAGTTGGACAGATTTGTTGAATATAGTGCTCTTCGTAATAACTCCCGCCCTGCGTACAATCTGCTCTAGAACGAGATCAAAGGAATCACATAATAGCGCGTCTCCTAGCCGAAACCCTGTTCATGTTTGGAATAGTTCAGAAGAGTTGTTCATTGTTAGCTGCACATTGCACCGCGTATTTTCCAATGTCACGCGACACAGTTGGATCAGTTTTTCCGGGATCACGAGTTCGACCATCTTCATATGAAACTCCTGATGATGCAGCTTTGAAGTCGATAAATTGATGGTGATTCTCGACTTCAAATTCGTTGATATTTTTGCGAGGATATGCCTTTATGTGAATATACTTGCCAACTAATAAGTTTATCTGTACAAAAATTGCACATACAACAAATATCTATTTAAGAGTCATTTTTATTACAATTCGGTTAAAAACTACGTATTAAACAAGTGATACTGGTAATATACAACCTGCAAACGTACCCGGTGAAAACTAAATGAGTCAACTCGGTTCAACAATCTTCTTCTTCTTATTTTAACTGTATTAGATGTGATATTTTACCACCACCATTCGGTTAAATAATATTTTCTTAGTGAAATTTAATAAATCGGGTTAATTGTTTTAACCTCGTTTAATTTAACCGGGAAGATTGTTTAATACTAAATAAGAAATGTTTTTAATTAATTAAGTGTAGTTATTTAATTTAAATACTTTACTCGGTTAAAGTAAACAATCAAAGAAATTGTGAAGCTGTTCATTAACATTCTAACATGTTTCATTTAAACGAGTTAACTACGTTACTTTTAGCAACATAAACTACGTAGTTTTTACCCGACACAACGTGGTTTTTAACACTTTTTTTAACGCTCCGAAAAATACTCTCAGCTGGAATTTATTTGTCTCGATATCTTCCATAATACGAACAATATTGTTTGGTTGTCTAAAAGCTCAGTTGTCTTAGAAACAATGGTGCAAAATTTTAGTCGAAGTACGAGTAGTACAATGTTAAAACTGTTTTATTATGATACTACGATGCGCCACTAGAGTGTTCTATTCTCTGTATCAACTAAACATGTTATTTGTTCTATCGAGAAGTTCAACACAGTGGTTTGCGTCCGTCAGTCTGCGTTTTTGCTGCAAGGTTTGTTTATATTTGTTTTTTGTTTTGCTCATACAACAATTTTGGCTTTTTCACAAATTTTCTCGAAAACGGCCATGTAGATTTTGATTAAACTTCGTTTCTGTGATGCCCCACTAAGTGATTGTTGTAAAACTATGTTTTTTTTTAGTTTTGACGAAAAAATGGACATATTGTAAATTTTTCGTTAATTTAGTTCCAATCTTTCATTTAAATGATAAAAATAATCTTGAACTTCAAAATCTGACAAAATGACAACAATCGAACCAAGCTTATTATCTCTTCCGACTAGTGCCGATTGACATCTCAAACTGTTCTTACAAAAGTTAAAAAATGTCATTATTTCTGTCAATATTCGCCAATTTTTTTTGTCATTAAATACGATTATGCCAAATTATTACTCGTGTAGATCCAACATCTGACAATGACAATTTGGTTCGGGTTTCCGCGTTTTAATCGGAGCTATAAACTAAGTCCTTAATGACTGTTGATTTGAAATGAAACAAATCACAGAAAGTGGAAATGAAAGAAATCAGGAAATTCTGTGCGAAAAATTAGTGGAGACTTCTCCAAACAATCTGCAATAATTATCAATTCCAAAACTCAATTCTGGCACACGAAATAATACGGCCATAACTTAAGGAATTTTCGTTTTCAAGACATTATAAGTTTGCGGATTTGTGTTTAAGCACGATCTTATGTATAGACCCAAAAGGTGACTAGTCACATGATCTTGATGGCCAGTTCACATCATCTGAACGCGAAATAACTCTTTAAGAAAAATGTTGCTTAAAATAAATCCAACACGGTGGGTGTGTTGTAAGAATGCAACTGGCTATTCCACACCCATTGTTTCTATTTCTTTTAAATTCAAATCATTCGATTCTGTTACTCTCAAAACTGTTACTGTCAAAACTTATGTCTGTCTAAAAAGTGAAAAATTTAAATCAGAATTTTAACTCTTTTCTACCAACAGGAAGGAAATAGTCCCATTCCCGAAATAAGTGCCCATAACTGCTTCATACCAGCAACTTAGATGTTTCCCATCATAAATAATTAGATAATGAATGAATCCCTTTTACAACGTGTTTTTTTTTTGCATCCGTCCCTGTCCTTAGAAAAACCACGTACATGCTTAGCTACCTACTCTGAGATGGAAATGTAAATCACGTAATTACTTTTATTCGTGTTTTAGAAAAAAAAAATTATTTTGTTTTCTCTTTTCTGACTATGATTTGGATCATCATTAACTAAAATTAGACTAGGTTTTCAGGGACATACTCATACATACATCAAAATATTTCAAAACCCAAATATTTATCCAGCTTAATGACGACGACAGTGACGTAGTAAATCCATTAATATTGTCCCACACTGATATCCTTAACCTGTTTGAACTACCTGTACTAATGGCTCAACAACTTCAATAAAAATTTTCTCATGATAGTTTCCTGGAAAAAGGACGAAAGAAGGCATTCCTGTGTCATGTTCTTGTTTACTAAGACGTTACGCACATTAAATCAATTAAAGGGAGGGTTTGGGTTTTTTTGTTCTCTATTTTTTTTCAAAGGCTTTATGTAGGATTGGGAAATTTTCAAGATCGCTTGGAAATATGACACCGTTCTTATTCTATTTAGATATATTTTTTTTAATATCCACATGGTGCGGATGTTTACACTTCGTTTGGTTTATTCTGTATGGTCTGAAACTACGAGTATGTGTTTCTAAAAAAATAAAGACGTTTTTTTTTTAATTTTTGTATTTGATGAATCAAAATTATCACTGTGACGGTTAGATACTATTTTTTTTATATTTGTCTCATAATTTCGCAATGACGCATCAGTTGACTGCAGTCAAATATTTACTTAATTTGTTGATAAAAGTAATTTAAAACGTCATTCTCTCATTAGCAGGCATTATACGAGATAAATTTTATCGCAAAATGGTTCAATGATATGATATCTAGGGGTAAGATATACATATGTATTTATCTGTATATAAAAACAATGCTTTATAAAATAAATAGAAGCCTAATAATTAAAAACCTTGACTTGTCCTTAGAGGCTGTTATCTTTTCTGTATTATTCTTTAAAATTTTATTTGCAATTCTATTTAGAGCAATACAGTTTTTTTGCTCCCTTGAAAATGCACGCAAAAGAGTTATAATAAAGATTCAGTTAATAAGACTTAAGAGCTGTACTACTTTACTCCCTTAAAAAGTGCTATGGATCAGGGTTGTAAAAGAATGCAATCTTTTGTGAATGTAATCTTTAAAATTCTTTTAGAATCCTGCAAAGAATCATGAGAGCAAAGCAAAAATAAACATTTGTGTTTAATAAAATCGAAATATTAATTAAATACTACTTCGATGTTTTCCAAAATTGAGAGTACGTAAGTCAGTTACCCACAAAAATTAAAATAAGGAGATATGATTTTTTAAATGTTTCTTCTTCATTCAAATAGTTTAGGAACTACATAAATGACAAGTTATGCAGTCGTAAAGAAAATTAACTCCAGATTTTGATCAAACTTGAAACTTTTATGATAGGGAAGACGAAAAATGGTGGATTTCGGAATTTTGTCTGCTTGTTCGAATACAGCCAAAACGAGAAGTCCTTGGCTTTTAACTTGGTAGATAGGAATTTTTAAAATTTTTATCAGATACTTTTTTTTAAGACCAAATGTCAGGAATTCAAAAAAGAGCTTTAACAGAAACATTAGAATGTCTTGAGCCGCAATGTTTTTTTGTCTTTCTTAATTTTACCTTTATTTTTATAAACAGTGTTTTAGTGAAATAGCCAGTTGAATTCCTCCCCTTAAAAAACTTAATTGTAATACTCCAGCTTCAAGGAATGGCCATCAGTTTACCCTTGAGAACAACTTCAAACGTACAGGTAAATTCAGAGATTCTTTCTTTTACCGCACTACCCGAATGTCGAATGCTCTAGCCGACTCAATATTTCTCCCCCATTATAATACTAAGACATTCAAAATCAATGTGCAACGGTATTATATTTTAAATCCTCTCCAACTTTCCTAAACGCTCGCACGTGTGTAAACATTTTAAGGGGTCATAGTCCCTTTAGTGCTCTCAAAAATAATTTTAAAAAACTGCTATAAAAAATATATATTTCGAAATTTTGAGAAAATATTTTTTTTTCTTAAGAACTTTTGCACCGATTTTATACAAACAGATTACCAAAAATCGATTTTCCCAAAAACGTCGCAGCTGATTTTGATCAATTTCTTAAAAAATAAAATGCACGACTGGGTCGCACGAACTTGCTCCTATGTAAAAGACTAAGAACTTCAAAAATGAATGTTATTAGAGAAATTGTTCATAAGCATAAAATTCATTTTTTAAACGACTAAAACAACTTCATTAGTAGAATGCCATGTGATTCAAGCAAATATAGATTTATACAAGAACAAAAATTATAAGTCTTTGTAGTGGTTTCTTAAAAAATAAGGTTTTATATAAGAAAATTTTAAAACATTTTTAAGAAAAAATGTTGGTACGCTAATTTGAAGTTTTTATTATTTTTTGAATAAAAATTAAATTTACAAAAAAAGTATTGAGCCATTTTTGAGATATTGAATTCTAAAAAAATAAAAAATTGTTTTTTTTTTTTTCAAAATTCAAAAAAATATTTTTCTTAAAGTTTTGAAATGCAATGTTTTTTAAACTTTTTAGAAGCTTCTCTCTACAAAATTTTATTAAAATCCGTTATGCTGATAATGAGAAATTCAAAATTTAAAAAAATCGTTCTATGGTAGATACAGT
The DNA here is from genome assembly GCA_963931855.1 of Philhelius festivus. Taxonomy (NCBI): domain Eukaryota; kingdom Metazoa; phylum Arthropoda; class Insecta; order Diptera; family Syrphidae; genus Philhelius; species Philhelius festivus. Next base: position 75,099,560 of record OZ007556.1, on the reverse strand, counting down.
CAGTAATATCTTGTTTTCAATTTTTTTTTATTAAATTACAGATATTAAAAAATAATAGAAAGACAAAAAATTTAAGCAAAATTCTCGGAACCGTTTTGGAGAAAAATACGATTTTCGAAAACCATTTTCTAAAATTTGTATGGAGGGTACATATGAATTTATTTTTCTCATATCTTGTAGATTATTTTTCCAAACTTTTATTTATCAAGTTTTGAAAAAAAAAACGAGCATGGGGTTTTCGAAATATTGTGTTTTCAAAAACAAAAATTGAAAGTTTTCTTAAAAACCCAAAAAAAAATTTTTGGAAAATTTGAATACACAATAATATTCAAACTGCTGGGAAGCTTTAGCATAAAAAATGGTACCGTGGTACCGTTTTTGAGAAATCAAAAACAATAAAAATGTTCCCAAGGGGGGTACCAAAACTACTCATTTTTTGGAAATTTTTTTTCAACCATTACCTAGGTTTAACTAAATTAAAATTTTTGAATTTGTTTTAAATAAATCGTTGCGACAGTTTTTGAGAAAAAAAAAATATTTATAAAATTTCAAAAAAAAATCGTATGGCAGGTACCGTTATTTTTGGTCTTAAAAAATCAAATCAAAAAACATCCGGGGGTAAAAAATTAAAACCCATATCTACCGTTTGAAGAAAATCGGCTGAGCCGTTTAGCTGTAATCGAACAGACAGACAGAATTGCCAGACCCACTTTTTTTGTCTTCGCTATCATCGTAATGTCAACTTTGATCAAAATCTGGAGTTCGATTTTTTTTTCGAATGCATAACTTGCCTTATATAGTACCTAAAAGTTGCAAGTAAAAATGGTAAATAACGGTACTTCTCATAGAAACTTGCGAAGTTTTCGACTTCCTCAAAAACGGTACAAATAATTTCGATAAATTCCTTTTAAATAGTAATATGTATTTAAATTCACAAAAAAATCATTTTTTTTTAACTCAATATTTCCAAATCCACTCGATTTTTTTCTGAAACTAGAAAATAAACAGTTTTTTAACACTATCTACAAGATTTAAAAAAAAAAAAATTTTTCATTCAAGAAAATACGGCACCCACCGTGAAAATGTTGTTGTTTTCGAAAATCGTATTTTTCTTGAAAACGACTCGTACAATTTTGTTATTTTTTTTTCTGTTTTTCTTTATTTTTACGATCTATTATTCAATAAGAAAAATTTGGAAATCTAGGCATTATCATTTTTGACTTTCTCACTATCGGCGTGGAGGATTTTAACTTTTTTTTTTTGTACAAAATCTTTTTAAAAGTTTAAAAAATTTCAAAATTTTAATTTTGAAAATTTGATATCTCAAAACAAGTCACCAACTGATTTTTTTTTATATTAAAGACTTGTATGAAAAAAACTTTCTTTTCTTATTAAAAATACGGTTTGAATGTACAGAGTTTTTCACAACACAGTTGTTTTCGTAATTTGGAATTTATTCAAAAACTAGAAATATTATTCCATCTGGTGATTCGCATTCGACTATACATTTATAAAACATGATATATACATTTTTTTCAACTTTTGTGTTCAAAAGTTTGAGTTTTAAAAAAAATTGTATGCGTGTCATAAGAATATCTTAAATGGAACTGTGCCACGAATTTCATTTTCGTTGGCGCGGGAACTTAAAACTTCTTTACGTTCATTAAGAAACTACTTGTTAACTTTAATTTATATTTAAAAAAACTTTGAAAGTTTATACAACCTACTGAACCTTACTGTACATGACTGGCGGTGCGGTAGCGTCGTTGCGGTAAAAGTTGTTTATTAATCGAATTTAAAAAAAAAAGAAAGAAAACTTCTTCGGATATCTTATTTCCATTCCTAAAGGAATGCGTTTCGAAAGATGTGTATGATTTTATGTGCAGATACGTCAATAAAATTACATGTCTGTAGCAGAGAAAAACACTCACTAAAGTACTCATTTTTATTAAAAGATAAGTGCCATGTGGCTTATGATATTATGTTAGAAACCTAACCTATACATCTACTTGGATCCATTTCTGTTTTTTTTTTTAAATTTAATTATAATCATTATTTTAATTGCGGAATCAAGTAAACCAACTACAATGTTCAGTGAAAGTGATAGTGAACTTCTATGACCCAAGACAACTATAGGTAGTGTCGCTTCTACCATACACCATCATCGCACCCAGAGTGCAAGTATATTTAAGAAATAATAAATAAAAATACAACAATTTTCTCCCAGAGTCTGTTGCTTATCAAATTGTTGTTTTTGTTTATATTGGTGTAGTTATTCGAGTTTCTGGGATGGCAATTGCGCCAAGTCTTTTGGAACCAAATGCTCGTGCCTTGTGGATGTCTGGTGTTGTCTTATGTGTTGTAACTTCTGGGAATTTTATGTGAAAACTAGTTGCCGACGACCTGTCTGCACTCACTTGGGTGCACCTTGCCCAGCAGCATTTCGGCATCTTGATCTGGTGTTCATATTTACAAACAAAAAACAAAAAAAAAAAATAACTTGGTTGTGCAATTTCATTAATGTCTGACCAGTTAAGACATTAAGAAAAAATTGAAACTTAAAAGAGTAACTGAACTTCCGAGTTGTATTCATCACATGTCAAAAAGTTTTTAGTTTTTGTACTGAATTTAAAGATAGTAATGAACGCTAAACGTGTTCTTTACCGGAAATCATAACTTACCACCTATGTATAACCGGGAAAGCGAATATAGCATAGGTAGTTGTATTGTAGACTAAAAAGCGCAGTGCTTACATAAGGACATATATTTTTGGTGTTTGGGATTATAAAATAAATGTTATTCGTCATGATATTGGCTTTATTGAAATGATAATCGCCTGCCATAAGGGTCATACATGTTCAAAAATATTTTGACATTATAAGTTTCACGGCTGGATTGAATGTTACGCAATCTGGGAGTCCAATTTCTTACCACTTGATCAAAAGCTACTGGGGCTGTTTACAAATTGAAAGAGTTGATGTGGCTCGTGGCTCATGTCCATTAATGGCGAAATGTCAGAATACACTAACTTACAAATCATCTGTCAGCTGTCAAATTGATTGTCACTAGAAACAATGTTGCCATTCTTAAATTAAAATCTCTTTAAAAAAAACACCTTATATGAAAATAAAGCAAACTTTCTTTTAATGTAAAACTACATAAAAACAACTTCTATTTACTTCTAATACTTTACCATAATATATCTAGACTTGCTATTTGTTATCACTCCATACATAGACTTTATATCTCAATACATCAACCTTCAACCAATTTACAAAATCTCAAATATGGACATTGCTATGAAGACTCTAGCCGGTAAATTGGCACGCTTGTACAAACATATTTAATTTATAAAAAGAAAACCTTAATGAAAAATAAAAAAAAAACGCGTTCATAGTTTCTATTATTGTTGTCATCAAAGACTCAATCCATATTTGCAACACCTGTTGGTACAGTGCAGCTCAATTGGTTAGATACATTGCAAGAAAAAAATGTATTTCTGTTTTTGTCACTTTAAATTAAAATTACAAACAAAGTTTATTTAATCTTATTATTTAGTAACAAACTTAGAATAATTAAATGGAATGTAGCCTGCAAGTTTCCCCAATAGTTATTGAGGCTGGTTTAAAAAACTAAACCTACCTTAGTAATTCAAAATAGCTTTTTTTGGCCTTTAGTCCACAAAAATTGGCGTTTCGTCCGGGTGATCTCACATGGATTCATCAGTTGACTGTGAGGACTTTGTCAGTACGGTATTTTTGTTAAATTCAGTTCATCTTACATCGATTTTTTTGACAAAAATCCAATTTGAACTATATCCAACCAAGATTAGAATTGTAATCATTAGGGCTAGGATTTCCATGCAAATGCATATTTTTTTTGAGAAACTTTAGAAACACAGGAATAAAATACAAACACGAATCAACCAATTTGCTTTAAAATGGCATTTAATCGTTAGTGCATATTTTTGCATATTTTAATATAAATGCATATTTTTGCATATTTTACTATAAATGCAATAAATATATTACTTTTAATTGCATATTTTCAATAATAAATGCATATTTGTGCATATTTTCGAAAAAAAAAAACAAAATGATCCTAAAGTAAAAAATGCACATACATGGTAATGGCCGCTCGAGGAATTAAAAATTTTATATCCAAAAATGATCATGATATAGATAGAGTGGACAGAACAGATAAGAAGTAATTTTTAATTGTAGATTTATTAATCTTAAACGGAAACAAAAATATTTTTAAAAGCAACATCTCGCGTTGAGCATTTCAAAGCAAAGTATCCCTCGACCCCTCTTCCTCCCCAGCCAATTGTTACCAGGTGGGAAACTTGGTTGGAAGTTGTTGCTTACTACGCCAAAAACTATGAACATTTTGAAGATGTTGTGAATTATCTTGATAACTCGGATGCTGTTGCAATTAAAAATATAAAAGTAGCATTGAATCAGCCTTTGGTAAGGAGTCAAATCATATTCATCAGTTCCAACTACAGTTTCCTGCGCGATACAATTGTATAGATTGAAGAAAAAAATACGTTAAAAAAAAACATCTATTTAATTGAAATTGTTTTTTCAAAAATTAGTGCAGTTGGAAGACCTTTTGGTGCAGCAATTCAAAAAAAAAAAAAAACTGGATGAGTTTCTAGAAAAAAATTAAGGTTTCGCAAAAATAAATAAATAATGCAATAATGGATGTAATTCAAATTCAGTGCCATTTTTAATATATTTTTTTTTTTCTATTTTAATTGAAATGAAGAATTTTATTTTCAGTTTTTATTGATAAAATTTTGTGTTCCTCGATAATAAAGACTGAATTTGTTATATAAACCTAAATACTATGTTTTTCCCATACAGATGGTTCGCAAGGTATATGGTTTTAAATGCATATTTTAGGTGCATATTCTACATTTTTAAGAGCATATTTTAAGCGCATATTTTGCATTTTTAAGTGCATGAAAATCCTAGCCCTAGTAATCATTAACGTTGGGTTTATTAAAGCTATCCTTCATTTCAGCAATTATTGAAGACAATTTTATTTTTACTTTCAGTGCATGAAATCTTATTTGCAAACATCACCCATGTTTATATACAATTATTGAAAATTAATTATGAACAGATACAATATCTCGCCAGAAATTCCAACTCAACTACTCAATCTGCGTGTAAAGGTGTCAGTTGACCTTGCATTATACGTCAAGTTATTTCTTCTTTTATTGAGACAGAGATGATAAGAAAAAACGCTGAAATGATTAAATTAAATGCATTGGAAATTTCCATTGCGTATCCGATTTTCTGACGTGAAGTAATGATTGTGGATGCGTGGGATTATGAATTCGTAAAAGACAAATTTTACTTTAAAAGTTAAATAATGGAAAAGACTGTTTCTGTCTTCACAAGCAATAATAAATTCCCAATGCAGACACACATATTTCACGAAATAAATTATTTTAGTAAATCGATTTCACAAATTTGTTTCTACCATCTTTTAGGCAATAGATGAAAAAATAATTTGACGTCGAAGGTCACTTTCCACTGACGTTTGTGCCGATTTTCACCTTTAAATAGAGTTTAAATCTTCACCTCTTATTTGATTTTCTTGAGTGCATGTCTAAGTTTTTCTTCATATAAAGCTCTTTCTTCTATGTTCTGTGCAGAGGAACATCATGCCAAACAGCGTTTAACTAATATTAGCCGTGTTTTTTTGAAAGAGTGAATAGCCAAGTTAGCAAAATTTTACATGCAAAACAATCAAGAGTGAATATAATTTGGTCAGCAATCAGAGTGAATATAGAATGAATAAAAATTGTTGATATATTGAGATGTAGATGGCGCTTAAATCGAGTGCAGAAAAACATATTCTTTATACTGGGATGTGTTCTGGAATGCATCTTTTTTTCTCAGAGATTTTTATTATGTCAAGACATTTGGAAATAAGGCTTCATGTCTATTTTGTAAAAGACGTACAAAAAACCTTAAATGTCAATTGATTGAAAAACTTCTGAAAAATCTAAATTTTTTCACCGAAAAATTGAAATTTTGTGGATTTTTTTGTTCAGGAAAATTGCGATTTTAGGGCTTTTGGAGAGCATCTAGAAAGAAATACTCTAAGTAGATCAATTAGTATATTACCAATCAACCAAGCCATAAACTGTCAAAATCCATTGAAGGATGGCTGATGACATCTCGATGGAATAAGAAACATCTACAAAATCTGAAGTTTTGTTAACGAAAAATCGATTTTTTTGCTCATTAAAATGAAATTTAGGGGCTGGCAAGAATGTGGAAAGAAAAATTATAAATTACTCTAAATTACTCTAAAATTCGTGTCAAACTTTGAGATTAAAAGAGCGCGAATATAAAAGTGACTATACTCGTTTTTTTTTTCGATTTTCTTTACTGAGTGGCTATCAATTTTCCATAAAACACGGCTATTGTCGGTCGAATTTCGACCACTAGGTTATAAATACTAGTTATATTAAGTTTCTGTTATGTTTTACAAAAATTATATACAATAAATAAAATATGCCGAAATGTATACCTTCGACGATTTGTTAATTAATCTACATAATCTAGATCAGTGTTTTAAAAGAAAATTTGTAAAAAAAAAAGAAAATGGTATACACAAATTGAAGTTCATCTAATCAAGTGAACTGCAATGTATCTTCAAAAAAGGCAGCAGAAATACGATTACCTCTGTTAGTCTAAGTCTAAGTAAATGATATTGATTTTCAATTAAACATCTATCGTTTCATATAAAATTCACTCAAAGAAGTGGAGTGTCAGTGTCGCTTTCGTAAATAATTGTGCGTAGTTGAAGCATAAAGTGATATGAGATGTGTAAAAAAATGAACTACATATTTATATTTAATACGGATATCGATTTCAACTACACCGTTATTCATATGTAACAGAATATTTTACGCCTCAAGAATTTACCTATGTATATCTTTTTATTATATGATGATACTTTCAAATAGTAACAAGTCTTGTGAAACATAACAACAAAATAATGGAGCAACACTTTAAACAGTTTTCTGTATGATACTACTTACCAATTTGCTAACTTTAAAATAGTTTACTAACTCTTTCTTAATTTTAAACATTTTCTAACTAGTATCGAACTAAGGCTGTTTTTTAATAAATTGCTTCTGAACACACCTAAAACAATGTCAGTTCGTGCAAAGATAAAAGTAAACATACCTTTTTTGACGTTTTTAAATGTCAAAGTTAGCACGATACTAAAAATATAAAATTAGCTATGTATTTGATGATTTTAACTTTAATAAAATGTTAGAGAAAGTATGGCGCTTAACTCAATTAAAATACTAAAACAGTTTTAACATCGAACTAATTCGACTAAAGGTTTTTTGAAACACAAACTTATTGTAAATTTCAATCCACCAATAATAATCCACCAATTGATATGATGAATATTTGTGTTTGAAATTCGATCAAATTGACAAGAAAAGAAAACACTAATTATTTTTGTTCAAATTGTTTATACTGGGCTAGAAGTGAATTTTGTTTGGGGAGAAATTTAAAATACATATATATTTAAACAATACAAAATATAAAAATATGTATGTAAAACCTCAAAAAATGCAAATCTTTGTTAAAAACCAGTCCTTAAAAATATGTACGTATATGCGAACATAAATTAGACGATTCTGCTGGTAATTTTCGATGTGCAAAATTGCAATATCAGCGAATAACAAAACAGTTTATTAAAATTTGAATAGATCTGCGATTTAATTAATCAAACACAGTTTAACACTGAACTGTCATATGGACATGTTCTCACAACCTGTCAACCGAAAGAGTTTTTCACTTATTTGACTAAAAAAAATTTATTTAATTTATTAAAGGCAAAATGGATAAATTAATTTGTTGCTATAATCATTTAATTTATTCTTTTTTTATCCACCTATCTAATAGAAAAAGAAAACAAAAATAATACAATTTGCTTAGAATAATTTATTGTTATTTATTTACCTGCAGTGGGAGAGCAATCAGCTTGCTCAGAATGCTAATTTATTTGATTGTTTTATTTTTCTATCAAATGATAATATGAACAAAACAATGAATTTTTTTTAATGTTTTCGGTAATTTTATTCTGAGCTCATAGTAGCTCGGATTGGAAAGACAAGTTGAGTGCTCAGATGTGTCTGAGCTAAAAAAGAAACACAGTTTATTTTTTCAAGACACCGCCGCCGTTCATTGCTCTGAGCTTAAAAAGAAAAATGTCTTTTACTGTCTAAATGATCTTCTCAGAAGATTTGTCAATCACTCGCAAGAGGCAAAACATCCCTGAAAAACTTTTTTTACATCTGCTGAGAATCGAATCCAAGACCTTCTGCATTACAGTGCAACGCACTAAACATTATGCCAAAAGGACTACTCCAAAGTCTTTTTTCTGATCAACCCTTGCTAGGTTTATGCTGTTGATATTGTACGTAGTCGAAGATAATTGGATAAAGAATTCTGAAATGCGATAAAATTTGGCACTTTTTCCACATTTGAATAAAAATAGTTTACTGTGCACCAATTAACAATCCGATAAATATGTAAATCTTTAGATCGTCTGCAAAAAGGAGACAAAAAGATTTTTTGAAAATTTCAGTATTATCATTCATAATTATTGAAAATAAAAGTATTGGTCCTAAATGGCTCCCTTAGGGAACGCCTGAAGGGACAGGTTGTCAAGCGAAACTTTTGTGGTTTTCGTCAGATTTAATAATATATAGGTAAATTTTAATTGATTCGACCTATTTTTCTACCTCTTATACATTTTTTCTCACTCTGTACAGTAATACGGATGGAACTTTATTCCGAAAGTGAACTTTCCAATACGTTTTTTATATTGACTTCGTAGCTTTGGGAACATTTCGAGATTTTCTTCGAATGTAACCGGATGTTCTCTCATGCAACGTATAAATATAAAAAACCGCATATTCTTTTATAATATCATTCAAACTCATCAACCAGGTTATTTCTTTGAGAAAATAATTTTTACGATCGTTATTCGAACACGAAATATAATTCTTTCTGAATTTAATTATTTAAATACCAAACGAGTTTTTTGGTTCACACTATAAGAATTCACTACGTTTTCCGATGCGTTGAGTTATTTCAGACATAAAATTCAAAAAAAGTATGTGCTAAACTCATAAATGTTAAGTAATCAATCATAGGTACAACTAAACGAATTAAATTCTTGATGTACTCCCCATGATCTTATGCTTAATAAATAAACAATTAAATATGTAAAATAATCCCATTGCGGTCTATTTAAGTGGAAGTACCTTCTGCTGTAAACTTAATAAATGAATACAATAAAATATTATATTGGTATGGTTACTCAATATAAAGCCCTTATAATCAGGCCAACAACCTTATAAAAACATAATTCTATAATTTAGGCCATAAAATTGCTTCCGTCGCCACATATATTTTTCTTCTTAAAAAAATCGCAACAAAATTTGGTTTCCAGTAAAAAAAAAATCGCAAAGAAGACGAGTAAATTGGGTGAAAGAAAGGACTCAAAAAAAATTTCAATCACAATCAATTTTAATTTAATGATAATAATTGTGAGTCAGCAAAACCAACAGACCTGAAGGCAAAGACACGTTTAAAAAAAAAAGGCAGTGCCGGATAAGGCAGTTAATGACTGTGTATGATTTAGCGTTCTCATCAAAAGGGGCCCTCACGTAATTTTTGCTTTCTATAACTAATCTTCAAAAATTTATTTATCGTTTTACTCTTCTTTATTCATAAAACCAATGTTAATGTTACATTATGTCTATATTATTCTTAGAAAGGCTTAAAAATTAAGTTAGAATTTAAAATCTAGAAGCTTATCAAAATCTTTCCACATCAATGCCAGATTCTCATAACTTTTTCCTCGTCACTTCAAAAGTTTAAAACCAGCAGCAGTCCGGTGCTGAATTAAAAAAAAAAGAGAAGAAATAAACAAAATAATATACAAATATATAAATATTCAATCCCATCATTTAACTAGAAGGAACTAACAAAAGGGGAAACACAAAAATGTTCTTGTCTTTTTTTTTTTCTTTTCAACAATATTTATCTTCTTTATAAAGGTAACTTTATACTGTTGTATTTGCGATACAAATTATCATAATAATTGGTATAAAGTACACACTTCAAATAAATAAACATTGTTTTTTAGGGCTCCTCGTAGTTGTCATCCTGACATCGCCTTGACATTCGCCTTGAAATACGATACAAACACCCTTCATCGTTATGCTAGCTGTCAAATAAAACCACATCATGATATTCTTTTGTTAGAAATTACCACATGTGTAATCGAAGAGAGTAATAATTTCAAGACTTAACTTTTAGTTTTCAAGAGTCAGTGAAGGAAGCCTTAAATGTGAACTTAAATGACACAATATGTGAATTTCATTAAAATATGCTTAGCGGATTAAGTTAATTTAATGCTCTTAAATATAAACTCTTTCTTGCTCATCGATATCATATTCATTTCTTAGTATGTATAGTTTATTTCCTTCTTTTACTAATAAATAAGACAATTTGTCGTTCAAAGTTATGGCACCTGTCAACTTAGAACATTTGCAACTTGTTTAAATTAAGATTATAATAAAACTTAGGACTGGGTCGCACTTATTTGCTCTTGTGTGTCATAATATAGACGGCCTTTTATCTTTTGTTGCATCATAGAATGCATGTCACATGCGTTTTGACGTTTCATTTAATATCAATCATTTCTGAAAGCACCGTTCTATCATCTTAAAACCGACTTGAAGTGTATGTCTTTGTTGTTTCGAACGTTCCACTTCCATGGAGGATATTTTTGGAAAAATATAAACTATCCTATCAGTATGCAATAAATCCATGCATGACGTGTAAACCCAACGTAAAATATTCTGATATTAGGTATGTTCATTATCTGGTGTGCCCCGAAAAGGGCACTGAATTGCTCATTTTAATTTTTTCTAATGTCAAATTCATCGATATTTTTTTTTTTTAAATGAATTTGTAAAAAAATCGATATTTGTTTATGATTATGTGTGAATCATTTGACAGGTTTTTGACACAAAAATTATCGCGGTGACAATTTCGTAACAAATATTCAAAAGAAAAGATTAAAGCAACAGTAAATAACAGCGTTCACATTAAAATTTCTCAACCAATCACGCTTTTGACGTAAGTTTCCCGTCTTGTTCAGGCACAAAGTAGTGTGAACATACTGGATTCATGAAACACAAAAAAGTTGTAAGTTCCGATTCCCAATTGATCAAAAATATGCGACAACGTATTTCTTCAAAAAGAAAACACAAAACAGATCAAAACGAAATGTCGTAATAGCAAATGTCAAAATAAATCTTGTGTATTTTGAGAATCTGAAAAATTCCGCCTCACTTTGACACCTCACACTTTCAATAAAGACGTCAACATAAATCGGTTAAATCATGAAAGTGAGCCCAAATTGAACATCTTCAATAGTTTCTAAAAAAACAATAATTATGCTTTATATAAGAAAAATATTTACACGAAGATGACAGTATATTAGGTATTGTAGAATACTCGTAAAACGTCACGGACACTTGTCACTACTTTTATTCTAATGATACTCTTAGGCACACTTGCACTATTGAATATAAAATTATAACAGGCGGTAAATGCCAAGAAAATAGAAAAATTATGGCAATTTATCACTCGTGTAAATTTGAGATAATTTGCTATGTCTCATTTAAAAATAAAATGCACGACTGGGTCGCACGAACTTGCTCCTATGTAATAGACTAGAAATTTTAAAAACGAATGTTATTAGAGGAAACTGTTCATAAGGATAAAATGATTTTTTTAAATTCTTTTAGTAGTAAGAGATAAAAACAGAATGCTATGCAAATATGAATTTTTGCAGGAACAAAAATTATAAGCTTTTATGTACAAAATTTTTAAAACATTTTTAAGAAAAAATTTTGGTACGCCAACCTTAAGTTTTTATTATTGTACGTTCTTGAGATATCGAATTTTTCAAAAAAAAAAAATTACTTTTTTTTCTAAAAATTGAAAAAAATATTTTTTCTTAAGTTTTTAAATGCAATTTTTTTTAAACTTTTTAGGAGCTTCTTTATAAAAAATTTCATTAAAATCCGTTATGTCGATAATGAGAAATTCAAAATTCGAAAAAATCGTTCTATGGTAGGTACAGTCAGTAATATCTAGATTTAAAATTTTTTTTTATTAAATTATAGATCGTAAAGATTAATCAAAAGAAAAAAAATTTTAGCAAAATTCTCGGAACCGTTTTCGAGAAAAATACGATTTTCGAAAACCATTTTTTAAAATTTGTATGGAAGGTACCGTTAGTTTTAGATAAAACAAAATTTTTTTCTCAAATCTTGTAGATTATGTTAAGAAACTCTTATTTGTCAAGCTTGAAAAAAATCAAGCATGGGGTTTTCGAAATATTAAGTTTCCAAAAAAAAAATTTTGAATTTTTTTTAAAAATCCAAAAAATTAAAAATTGAAAATTTGAATATGTAATAATATTCAAAATTTGGAGGAGCTTTGGCATAAAAAAAATTATTTAAATCGGCTGTACCGTTTTTGAGAAAATCAAAAACAAACAAAATGAACCCAGGGGGGCTACCAAAAATAACAATTTTTTGGAAAATTTTTTTCAACCATTAGCTAGTCTTAACCAAATGAAATTTTTCAAATTTTTTTTTTTTAATTCTGTGGGACAGTTTTTGAGAAAAAAAAATATTTCTAAAATTTCGAAAAAAATCGTATGACAGGTACCGTTATTTTTGGTCCTAAAAAAAAAACAGAAAAAAACGTCCGGGGGGGAAAAATTAAAACCCATATCTACCAAGTTTAAAGAAAATTAAGAAAAACAGAATTGCGAGACCCACTTTTTTGGTCTTCGCTAACATCGTAATGTCAACTTTGATCAAAATCTCGAGTTCGATTTTTTTTACGAATGCATAACTTGCCTTACAGTACCTATAAGTCGCAAGTAAAAAGGTTGTGTGTACTGACGTACGCGCGGTAGAAGTAAAACTTCTTTTCCCTCAAGCAAGCCTCTGTAAGATTCTAAACTATAAACGTACACACATTTTGTATTCTAAAAACATGTCGCTGTCTTTGACTGATAACGTGTCGTTTTGACAGCTGCATAGAACATTTTTACCCCCCTAACGCCGGAAAACAAATTTTACTTCAATTAGATATTACCGATTTCTTCGCACATCTATCCTGAACAGACCTAATGTTACAACACTATAAGGTAAGGGAAATGGAAGCTTTTTGAGATTTCATATTCATTGGATTACTGTTGAGGAAACAAATAAAGTTTTTGAACTAAATATTAGTATTTATACTCTCCAAAACTATCCTATCTTTCAAGCGGAAACCAACTAACCACATTCAAAAAAATTTAATGGAAATCGGTTGGACAGGTTCCGATATTAGTTTTTAAATATTTAATCTACAAAGTAAGCATTGTTAAACAGTTTCACGATTTTAAAGTAAAAGCAAGAAACCTAGTGTAAATCTTGTTTTTGAAGTGCCTAATGATATCTTAAAAATGATGACTTAGTAGAAAAATTTAAATGCAAGCTTATAAATGGTAACGTAATGTGCTATAATTTTCTAATAATAATTTTATTTTTTACAAAAAGACGGTTCATTATTTTTCCACTTTCACCTTTAATTGTTAAATTTGATTTTTGACCAATTTTAAGATTGAGTAAGTCTAAATTTTTTGAACGAATTATTTTATTTTTTGAAAATGTATTTACATGCGAAAAACCGATAATTTGGATATTTTGCATTGAATAACAACTTTTTATGTGCACACGATGCCATTTTATGTTTTTTTTTTTTTTGAGAAATTTTAATTTTTTGGCTTTTTTTTCCTAGGCTATCTACAGTACTTTTATCACAAGTAAAGAGAACCAACTAAAGAACTAGTTTTTTTGTATCGAATCAATTAATTCGCAGCATTAATTTTGCCATCAGGTTTGTAATGATATCAGCGATAATGTTTTTGTCTATGCAGCTCAATATTATTGTGCAATGAGTTTAGTTAATTGCCGTTCACATGTGTCTTCATTTGCTGTCTTTTAGAGTTAGTCTGGTTGAATGCCATTTTTACTTGCTCTACAAGACAAGTATTGGTTCCATGTTGAGGTTTTAAACCAACATAATATTACAATGATGGCGAAGTTCAACCATGTAGGTTTCGTCATAGTGCATCTGTACATCCTCGATTTACAAGCCTAAATACGTAACCCGACTTATTTCAAATTTTATACGGAGCATTTTTTAGAACTTTTGATTTAATTCACTAAATGTTTCGTTTTCTCGAAGACGCCCCGTACGATTTCGATTAAATTTTGTACCTTTTGTTTCATAAGTGACTTTATTAAATCCAAGTTTTTGATTTTTGACGAAAAATGCAAATGGCGAAAATATGATATTGAAGTTATTCGTTTGAAATTGTCTATTTTTTTGTATTGTTTTACAATAGAGACGGGTAGATGCTAAAATCAAATAAATCAAAGTTGTGTACCAACGAATTTTGTATGACGTTATGTGCGGAATATGCCTTCTTTAGCAAATGTTAGCCGGAGATTTTTCTTTCTCGATGAATCTAGTTCATAGGTCTTGGTGGATTTGAGTGGTTTATCGATGGATCTGCGACTCAAGAAAACCTCAAAATCACAGGCTTGGTAAAATCAAAGGCTACGATTCTAATTATTTCAATTATTTACCGAATTTCTCCCTCGTCCAATTTTTGCCGCATAATGGTGACCCATTTCTCATCTAAAATAAGCTAAATGAACTTAATGATGAGTATATTTCAGGACTGATGGAATCCCAACCATATTTCTCAAAATAAATGGTCTTCCTCACTTTTTCTTTCTCACAAATCTCTAGTTTATACCTCCAATACACTTAAAGGGAAATTATAAACTATTATCCAACTGCGATCCTTTGACAAAATTTTTCATTGACTTATTCGATTCAAACTGTCCACCCTATTTACCTTAAGATGGATTTCTTTTTACTTAAAAACCATTATTACAAAGTGGAATTCAGATCTTCTATCTCCAATGATTTCTTAGCAACCTCTCTAAGCAATGAGTTCTTAGCAACCCACAAGGCAGCCACTGAGATCCACGTCTTTTTATTCTCACTATTAACGATATTGAAATGGTCATAAAATATTCCAAAATCTCACTCTATGCGGACAGTACCATGTCTTTCAAGACCATTTCCTCGACACATGATTCTACTCTTCTTTAACTTGATTTGGTCAATTTCTCTTGGAGCTAGATATTGCCAAATGCCAATCAAACTCTTTTTCCCAGAAATTCATCCAAACTCCTCTATCTCTACCTTCTCCATTATCAAGCTATATCCACGGCTGAGTCAGTTCGCTTTGTGTGAGATTATTTTTAAAGCCAACTCAGCACTTGGCTTTGTGAAACGATGGTTCAAAGAATTCTTAGACCTCTACGTGATCTGATTCCTGTACATAACATTTGTTCGCGCCTCTTCTTCAATACGCCTGCCAAGTATGGTCCCCTTTTAAACAGATTCATATCTTGCGAATGGAGAGCATTCAACGTCATTTTCTACGGTTTTCCCTTCATCCATCTGTCTTGAAATAACCTTCTGATTCGGAATCGAGACCGTCTTACTAATTAAATGGAATAAAATTTAAATATGTTTTGAATTGATATCGTCCCTAATCTGACCATCTTGCTTTTTAACATACCCGTTTATCCAGAAATGGGTCCTGTCATTGAAGATGATTATTACACTAAAATCGGGTTCTGCTTCTAACTGTTTCTAACGGATCCCAGCCACATAACATTTTTTTCGCTGTTACTTCTCATGGCAATTTGTCTATATTGTATGCGAAATAAAAAAATAAGAAAATTAACAAAGTAAAATGGCCGCCATGAACTGTCAAAATCGACACGTCAATATTGGAAAACTTTAGCAACACTTTAGAGTTCCTACTTATAAAACAAAAAAGATTTTAAAACCTAACGGGACTTGCTGATTCATTTTGCAGAAAATTTATTTTGTATAGGATAAGGCTATTTTGATGGAAAGTAAACAAGTGCCGCCGCTAGCATGTTTTTCTTATCACCAGCTCCTAGTCATCTAAGCTATGATTTATTTTCTAAAATTGAAATCCTTTGTATATAATTTCTGCACAAGTTGCAAGAAACCCACATTCCAATCAAACGTGTCTTCTTTTCGAGATCTCATGGCGAGATCTCAGTACCTAAAGTCTTGTCTTACAACAACGTCCAAATTGGACATAAACAGCAAACTATGTATTATGTTGAGGCCACAGCTGCACTTGTCTTATTAAGGTAATTTCACACCACAACTCAACACCAAATCTCTTTTTAGAAACAAAACAACCATGCACGCAAATTGTTGTTGTTGATTTGAATCACCGCTAAACTAACAGTAGACCTTGTACTCGGTTGAACTTTTTTCTTAAACTTATTTTTACTTGCGGATGCCATCAGCTAGAAGAAAATCACTTTATATATTTTTTTTGCATGTAAACTATTCCAATTTACGTGGAGGCGTTTACCTATATATACCTCCATTGAGATAGTCCGTGCGTCGCGTCGGTCGTCGTCGTCCGTCAGACAACGGATGTTAATCTGAGTTCTTCCATTATTATCACCTGCATTTTGGTTCTTGTGATGAGACAACATAAGATACTTGAGATGGATGGTTCAAAGCGTTTTCCGTAATCTTACACCAGGGCCTATTGTTGTTTGCCAAGATATTATATGTTATCTGATTCAGAAGGAGCACTTTCATGTCCTCCAATGCATCACTATGGCATTAGCATAAAATTAAATAAATAAGTTTAAGATACTCGTATAAAGAAGAACGAACGTTTTTTTTTTTATTTTGATTCGACAACGACTATCAATTTTCCCCCGATTACCCACCGTGTTAAAACCCCTAGCTGTCTTGCAATTGAATGGAAGAACATAGCTGAGACCGTTGGAATCTTCATGATATGACGCAAAATAAGAACAATTTGTTTTTAAGTGTTCTTTTGAGTGTGTTTGCTGACTTGAGGGCAAGAAATTGTGTTAGCCAGGAGCTCATTTTGAAAATTTGAAATCTTCAGGCGCTCTTACTTTATTAAGTTTTTCATTCATAACATCGCAGAGTCTTTTGTTTTAAGCTTGCTGCCACATATTTAGGGCTAAATGAATCAAGATCGCAATATAAGGATAAAATTAGATTGCGTCCGCTGCAGCTTTTGTTGAAGAGGGCTCAGAATTAGATCCTCTCGGATCTGTCTAAAATTTTTTGCTACCGTCAACTACAGAGATTCGTTTATTGAGTCGCACATCACGATTATGGAATAATGTATCCGGCACGTTTTGCCCTTGCCATTTCAATTTGCGAACATTCAAGTTTATCGACAACTCTCTATTTCTCTCTATTCAATATTTGGGGCAAATCTTCTAGGGAAGCATGATTCGGGCTGTCAAAGGGGTAAGATCTGTGTCGGTGAACGTAGATCTATCCAAATTTGAGAGCAGGGTTCGTTGCATTTGGATGTATATTTCTCTTTCATCAAAGTCGACTAAGTCAGCGTGTTGTTGTTTCTCGATTAATTGTTTGTGCCATCGGTGATTTTTGTCCAACCAGACTGTTTGTATTCTTGAGGACGTCGAATTTGATTGACTGAAGTCTCTTCTGGAATTGGTGTGTGTTGTCGTGATAGATGGAATTACAGAACATAAAGTTCCAAATAAATCAATTAATTCATCATTTGGACTTTATACAAACCAAAGTTATAGCATTTTTCTTTGGACATAACATTTTCCAACAAACTGTGTAGTAGATTTTAAATTTCGTCCTAAAATGAATTGATACAAAAAAAACCTTGATGCACTACAATATAAATACACCTCTGGAGTGGTGTGACCTGTATATCAGAACTGAACCGGTCTAAAATTCTTCACCTAACATACAAAACAAGTAAAATAAATTCTTTAAATTTTTTTTCCCGACATATGTCTACACTGTACAAAAATTGTTCGAAATATAAACATGATCAGTTGTTCACTGTAACAGTAGTACGAGTACCCCAGGGCATAATGGTTAGTGCGTTGAATTGTCATGCAGAAGTTCTTGGGTTCGATTTCCAGCCGCTTAAAACAAGTTTTTCTCGGGTGTACTGACTCTTGCGAGGAATTGTCAAATCTTCTAAATTATTATTATTTACTGAAACAACATCATCGTACTAAATGATTTTCCATTAAAAAAAAACACGAACGTTTTGTTGAATTAAAATGATCGTCACGTCAATACAACATGTTGATTATCAAACCAATAAATCGTTATATTAAATTAACACGGTAATTTCTGTTGAATCAAGATGATCTTTACTTTAGCATGGAAGTTCCTGCTGAATAACAATAATCTTCTGTTCAGGGTTGCAAAAGCTTAAGTCACTTGTTAGCTTAAGCTAGGCTTTAATTCACAAGCTAGTAAGTGACTTGTGAATTAAAAAAAATATAATTCAGCAGCTACGAACTGACTTATGAATTAAAAAAAAATTAATTCACAAGTCAGTTGGTGACTTGTGAATTAAAAAAAATTAAATCGTAAGCTTCTTAGTGACTTATGAATTAAAAAAAATTAATTCAGAACCTACTAAGTGACTTATGAATTAAAAAAATTTAAGTCATGGGCAAGTAAGTGACTTATGAATTAAAAAATTTTAATTCCCAAGCTACTAAGTGACTTAGGAATTAAAAAAATTCAAGTCATGAGCAAGTAAGTCACTTATGACTTAAAAAAATTCAAATCATCAGCAAGTAAGTGACTTATGAATTAAAAAAATTTAATTCAAAACCAACTTAGTGACTTATGAATTAAAAAAAAATTTAATTCATAAGTTAATGGATAAATGCTGATTAGAAAAATTATGAAATGGATAATTTATAAGCTAGCGTGATAATCTTATGATTTAAAAACTAGATTTGAAAGCTTTCGTTAATAATTAAATAATTATGTAGTCAAAACAAGCTTAAAAATTTCCAATCTACCAACTAACTTATGAATTAATTTTTTTTTTAATTCACAAGTCACCAACTGACTTGTGAATTAAATTTTTTTTAATTCATAAGTCACTTACTCTCTGATGACTTAATTTTTTTTAATTCAGAAGTCACTTAGTAGGTGGTGAATTAAATTTTTTTTAATTCATAAGTCACTTTGTTGCTCATGACTTAAATTTTTTTTAATTCATAAGTCACTTACTCCCTGATGACTAAATTTTTTTTAATTCATAAGTCACTTGGTAGGTGGTGAATAAAATTTTTTTTAATTCATAAGTCACTTAGTAGCTTAGGATTAAAATTTTTTTTAATTCATAAGTCACTTTGGGGGTTGTGAATTATTTTTTTTTTAATTCATAAGTCACCAAATATCTTATGAATTAAATTTTTTTAATTCACAAGTCATCTATAGACTTATGACTTAAGGATTTTTTAATTCAAAAATTCGCAACCCTGCTTCTGTTAAAACAACAGGACTATTGCTGCCATATTATTGATCCTGTTCAATTAAATATATGAACTTTATTGTTAAAATAATAAACTACGGATGAATTCTAAAAACAAAAATTGATTAAAAGGACAAAAGAGTTGACTTTGCAATGGTCGATGTTGTTTTAATTCGGTTAAATATTAATTATATGGGTAGTACTTTTGTTTTAACAATAGGCTTAGAATTTTGAGATTTTTGTTTTATAAATCATGTTATTTTGACACTATTGCAGTTAAATTTTCACATAAACAATTTCATTTCAACATGATCTGCATGTACATTTTACGATGTTTTCTTTTTCAAAACCCGGGGTTGTTGCTTTCTAAAAGAGTGCCCTGCGATTTTAAATGATGGTATTGACGACATTATAAAAAGTCTTTTACTCGTAGTTATGGAATATTGGTCTTCAATTTAATTTTCAGTCAGTTTCTAACACTTCTTCATTTGTGCCCTAAAAAATCGAATAACACAAAAAATATAAAACGGTTGAGAGTGTCACAACAATCGTTCACAGTATATCTATGTATAGTCAAATAGGACGTCTGCCAATTGTGGTGATAAACGTGTTTTTTTACCAAAGCTACCGATTTCGAGATCATTGTTAACTATAATTTTGTACGACAGTTTCAATTGTTGCGAAAGTGACTGACAATTTAAAAAAAAAATTCAAAACTGCTTTAAAATTTGTCGAAATGGGAGTTTTTGAAAAAATCCAAAAACATAGATAACATTTAGTTTCAAAACTCAGCACACATGCCCCTCCCTATCCATGAGCCATCACGTGCAGCAAAAAAAAATAAAAT
The DNA here is from genome assembly GCA_963931855.1 of Philhelius festivus. NCBI lineage: Eukaryota > Metazoa > Arthropoda > Insecta > Diptera > Syrphidae > Philhelius > Philhelius festivus. The sequence goes on along the minus strand of OZ007556.1, from coordinate 75,079,132 downwards.
GCACGACTGGGTCGCACGAACTTGCTCATATGTAATAGACTAGGAATTCTAAAAACGAATGTTATTAGAGAAAACTGTTCATAAGGATAAAATTATTTTTTTTTAATGCTTTTAGTAGTAAGAGACGAAAACAGAATGCTACGCAAATATAAATTTATGCAAGAACAAAAATTATAAGTCGTTTTAGTGATTTCTTAAAAAAAAAACTTTTATATACAAACTTTTTAAAATATTTTTAAGAAAACATTTTGGTACGCCAATTTAAAGTTTTTATTTTTGTTCGAATAAAAATTAAATTAAAAAAAAAATAATGAGCCGTTTCTGAGATATCGAATTTTCAAAAAAAGAAAAAATATTTTTTTTTTTTCAAAAATTCAAAAAATCCTTATTTTAAAGTTTTGAAATGCAATGTGTTTTAGACTTTTTAGAAGCTTCTCTATAAAAAATTTCATTAAGATCCGTTATGCAGATAATGAGAAATTCAAAATTCGGAAAAATGGTTCTATGGTAGGTACAAGCTGTAATATCTTAATTTCAATTTTTTTTTTTTAAATTAAAGATCGTACAAATTAATTAAAAGGAAAAAAATTTTATCAAAATTCTAGGCGCCGTTTTTGAGAAAAATACGATTTTCGAAACCCATTTTTTTTAATTTTTTAGCATTTTTATGGTAGGTACCTTTATTTTTAAGTAAAATAATTTTTTTTTCTCACATCTTGTAGACCATATTGAGAAACTTTTATTCATCAAGTTTAAAAAAAATCTAGCATGGGGTTTTCGAAATATTGAGTTTTGAAAAAAAAATTGAAGTTTTTTTAAAAATCCAAAAATCTTTTTTTTGAAAATTTGAGTACACAATTCTATTTATATTTTTGGGAAGCTTTAGGAAAAAAAAATGATCAAAATCGGTTGTACCGTTTTTGAGAAAATCAAAAACCAAAAAAATTGTTTCATGGGGGGTACCCTCAATAACCATTTTTTGGAAAAATTTTTTTTCAACCAATACCTAGCTGTAATTAAATGAATTTTTTTTGTGTTTTTATTTTTAAAATCTGTTGAACAGTTTTTGAGAAAAAATAATGTTTATAAAATTTCGAAAAAAATTCGTATGGCAGGTACCGTTATTTTTGGTCTTAAAAAAAGGAAAAAAACGTGTGGGGGAAAAATTAAAAATGATATTTACCAAGTTTAAAGAAAATCGGCCGAGCCGTTTAGCCTGTAGTCGAACAGACAGACAGAATTGCGAGACCCACTTTTTTAGTCTTCGCTATCATCGTAATGTCAACTTTGATCAAAGTATCGAGTTCGATTTTTTTTACGAATGCATAACTTGCCTTATAGTACCTATAAGTCGCAAGTAAAAACGAAAAAGTTTCAGTCCTCAGATTCTAACCGTCTAGACTTTCTCCGAAAATGGAAGAAATTGATTACCTCTTCTGACCTGACTATAATCTGTAAACCCTTCATTGCTCTAAAACTTGAGTATATCTCACATACCTGAGCAGCAGAATCTTCTACTTATAACTCAATTAAGTCTTTTGCATAGAATTCAAAATAGAGTTTTTAAAATGAAAACAAATAAATTTACATCGTTCAAGCGCCGTATAAATGTTTCATATCTTTCATTTTATTGTTATTTTTTATAAACAATATTCTAGTTAAATAACCAGTTGTATTCCCACCTTAAACAATTCTTCCGAAAACATTTACAGCTTGTATTCAACGCCCCCATTCCGCTAATTCGCGGTCTAAAGAATCTAATTGAAGACATGTTAACCCAAGTTCGTCCAAGAGTCAACTGTTTGCGTCGAGAAAATAGATCAAGTCTTTGATCTTCATTTCCGAAAACTCGTCAGTCATACTAAAATGCCTTTCTAAATGATTGTGATCTAATTTTAGCTACAGCAAGGTATTTAACATTACTTTTCCTGCTAGTTCCAACAACTACGACATTGTTTGTTGTGAGAAATGCCTAGCTTCTCTAAATGCTCTCCTATTGCCCAGTGTCCGCTATAGCTATAGGTAGCAGCGATACTGGCTATGTCTTGCCTAGACATAATGCAGTTAGTTAAACTATTCTACCCGTGACTTGATTCGTTAAGAAAAATTAACAGAATATTGCCCTCCATAACTCCTAGCAGAATGTAAACTCTTTCCGCAAGAGAGCCCCCAAAAACTGACCCTTTCCTGGTCACCTTGTCTGCCCGTTCATTCCCCTCAACGCCACTATGACTCGGTAGCCAGATAAGTGTGACCCTGAGGATAATGTTTAGTCCGGCAATTTCATTCCAGTATTGCTACAGACCAATTTGGTGGATGGTAGGGTAGAATCAATGGCTTCAACAGCCGCCTGACTGTCATTTAGTTCGCCCTTATTATATAAAAAAAATCATTCAATCAAATTAAACGGAATATTTATTTAAATACGGGAGCTTTTCTTTACTAAACTTTATTTTCTATAAATAGAAAAACAAAAATAGAAATAAACATGTAAGCTGTATCAATATGTTGGATCTCTTATTTTTGAATTTTTTCTTTTACCATTTAAGTGTGGTTTAAAATTTCGTTCAGTGTACTTTGTTTTTCTTGTCCCAAGATCAAATTTCATTTTCTCTGCAGGACGTCTAATTTGTTATTGTGTGCAGGTTCTGTGAATTTAAGGAAATCTTTTTGATTGTAATTTGCAAAATCGTCTAAATGATAGAGAACTTTTTTCACTCTTTACGAGTATACAAAGATAAACGGATAATTGATATTTCCGTAGCTCACTTTACAAAGAATTTTTCAATGGAATTTGGGTTCTCTTTAAAAGGTTTGATAGGTTAAAAGTAGTAAAATTGTTCAATGCAGACCGTTTTATCTGTAAATTGTGTTTTTTTGTTGATAAGCTAAGGAATTTCAAATATGACTTTGTTAGTTTTTATTTTTTCAAACTTCAATGACAGATTTGATTTAACGGTATATAATTGCCTTGTAGATAAGATCGTAAAAAAATTCAAAAATTAACCCTTTTAGAGGGTGTTTCGGGTGTGACACAGATTTTAAACTATTAACTGGGACTCAGCATGCATTTTGTATAACTATGTATAGTTCACAATATTCTAGGTGTGCTTCTTTAGTAGGTCACTACGCAGCGAAGTAACATTTTAACACGCCGAACAAAAACAAACATTGAAATTTTGTTGTTGTTCAACCTGTAAAATTCTACTGCGCTGCGTAGACACATTCCAAAGAAACGCAGCTTCTAACTAATCGTACTTCTACACGTTATCAAATTGTCACAAATTTTGTAATTGTTGCAATAAAACATTTCATATTTTGGTAACGGGTGTGAGTGTGACCCTAAAACTTACCCACTTTATCAAAATCAAATGCTCATAAACTCAGTTTGTATGTACTATTGCAAAGCCAAACTAAATTAGTTTAGTTAATGGAAAATTGTTACCGGTTCTCAATTTGGCACTTAATAGACTTAATTAAAAAATACAGGTTTTTATCTTATCTTATTGTTTTGGTTGGGTTTCGATATTTTCATCGTAAGCGTATTTTTGTTTTGATTCATTAACTTCAAAAATTCTTGTTGGATGAATTGAATTGTTGATAACGTTAAGTCTTTATAAAATTTATTATTTTATGATTACGAAATGATGATACAAATAAAAATTATAAGCTTGTTAAAATGGAGATATTTCCTCAGTTAAATCATTTAACTGAACTTGTGATTGAACTATTTCGAAAACCTGACGATGAAGGTCATTCCGCCAATAAGCTTAATCTATTTCTTACATCTGATTCCGATAAATACCTTAAGGCACTACTGTATCATATCAGCAAGTTTTCTCATTCTCCACCAATCAAAGAAAACCGTTTGGCAATATGAGAAAGCCAATTGGTCTCAACAATTTCTTTCCAAACATTATATGAATGAAATGAAAACCTTTATTAGTAGCAGGTCTACATGTGTTAATTCCAAAGTGAATTCTTGGTATGACTCTGTCTTATCAAGATGAAAGAGTCAAGATTCGGATGCTACAATCTTCAAAATTCGTTCACAATAACACTCATTTCGTTAGCTCGCAAGAACAATCAAATTTCTCGACTTTGCAGTGTCAAAAGTCCTTTTAGATCTTAAAATACACAATTTTGCTGGTCTTCTACATTGGTAAAATCATTGCACACTATTTTCTTCTAGTCTTCGGTTTCTAACAGTATTGAATTTTCCTCTCCGTAATGAAAATTCTAATCAGCTTTAAACTTAAGAAATATCTCGAAAGATGAAAACTCTTTAATGATCGACAGTATGGCTTTCATAGGTCCATTGACGATCTGATGGCATATCTCAGCGAAAAATGTAACCAAACCTTAAGTGATTTTGAAGAAACAAAGGTAATTGCCCTTTATATTTTAAGATCATTTGATAGAGTATGACACAAAACTGTCTAATCGAAAATCCGTCCATTTCGATGAGTCTCTCCTTCGAATGATTATAAATAATCTTTCTGACTATTTAATTTGACTTTTTCTGGACGGTTTTAGGCCAAAAAATAAATTTGGTGTGCCACAAGGTGCCATTTTGTCTCCCGCACTCTTTGTTAACTTAATAAACGATTTCTGTTCTGTTTTCTGTTCGGCTTTTCATATTGGTTTTCAGATTCATAACACTGTAGCGTCTAGCGTATGCTAAGATCATTCGATTACGGTTTTGACAGTATTATAAAATACGGTATTAACAACCGTCAAGCGAAATATACCAACTATGTATATCATTTTCCAGGAATAGCAATTGCATCAAACAAACTGAATAGCTTTCCATTTTCGGTATCAATATAACTGAACATCACTCATGGAATGTTTTTTTTTTTTTTGAAGTAGCCAAAAACGTCACGCCGCCGTCAAATGTTAAAGCATATATCTGCCCATAACTTGTGTATGACTGTCATATCTAGGAGGCCGCCCCATTACTCATTTCAATATTTAGGATGGAATCAAACATCGTCGTGACTTCTCCTGTTATTGTAGTGTCGCTTTTTCTAGCAATTAACAATTCTACCGTAATACAAGTCTAGCGAGGAATGATCAGCAATGAAGTCTCTGGTCCAACTTCGGATGTACCGTCAAATAAGGTTCTTTCCTTAACCAAACTAACCGAATATCGAATACTCTACCTAATTCTCTTTCTCATTTTTTCAACATCTCCTACTAAATCTTCTCCACTTTACATGAAAGCTCGCATTGTGTTAAACCAGAATATTATAAGGGTAGTCATAATCCACTGAGTTTGAAGAAACAAAAATTGCCGCCTTTAGTTTTAACATTGGTCTATAGCAACATATAGCAACACGCACTGTGTTGTTTGGTATCAATGACTCGGATTTTATTACAGCAGCTTTTAAGCTTTCCAAATTTCGATGGGGAGTCTTACAGGCCATATTCTCCAGTTCGAACAACATACTGTAATTCAGTGGATTCAGATCTGGACTTCCCGAAGGTCAATCTGCAACTGCAATAAAATTGGTAATATTTTACTTAAGCCACTCTTGTGTGGTTTTGGCTTGGTTTTCCGGAACAAAGCCTTGCTGGAGGATCTATCTTTGTCCGTTGAAGAGAGTATTTGTTAAACTCCTTACAACACACCAGAACATTACCCTGATCGACTTTTGCACCCGTTTTCACACCTTGATGCGAAACCCCCCGGCAAACTATTACTAAAGCGGAATGGTGTCCGAGCTGGACTCTTGGCACAACATTCTTCGCTTCTCTTATGATGACGTCGCATAAATCTTGTCATTCTAAAATTAAATACGAGGCCAAAACGGCTCATAGAGATCCTAAACCTAGTGACTTAAAATTCTCAACCATTTCTGTGTGTTTGTTTGGAGAAATGGAGGGGACCTACAATTATCTGCCAATTCCGAACAGCTAATGCGCAGCACTTTTTATGATAAGTTACTTTTAGAGGATTTGTCAACTCCTCGCAAGAGGCAGTACACCCCACTTTTACACTTCACTTTACACTTTTTTGTAGCGGCTATAGGAATCGAACCCAAGACCTTCTGCATGACAGTCCAACTTACTAACCATTATACCAAGGGGTACAACTATCTTGTCATTCTGCTTGTTAAAATATTCTATTGTGAAAATTTGTTCATCTTTTTGCCTTTTTTCAAGTCTAATTTTTTTGAGGCTAGGGATTCAAAGATGTCTCGTTGATCAACGATAGGCTTTCATATGAAGATCATCTCGAATAAGCCTTGACATAGATCTAGCGGATATATCCAATTTTCTGGAAATGTTTTTCTTCCGGAGAGGATTTCCTCGAATTCTTTCACGCACAGTTTTACCGCTTTAATATCTGTTCTATACTTCCGAAAGTTCATTAAAACGACTTATGGCTCGATAAACAAACATTTTCGATATACCCAGCGGTTTTTAAAGTTAAAAACTTTGGTTTGTATTTTATTTTCCACACTTATGCAAAGCGATTATCGCAATTCGATTTTCTTTTTGATGCCCTTCTGCATTTTAAGCGATCAAAAGGTGAAACCAAACTAGCTTCCATTCTTAACTTTTATTTAGCACGTGTTTCGAGAAAATAGTTAACAGTATTATTCCTACCGAAAGATATAAGCTATATATTTTTGAAATCGTGTTACAGAACTTATGGCTAGACTAGGTATCATATGCAAAATACAAATACATAACACTCTTTTTTATCATGTACCATTTTTTCTCGAAATGTTCGAAGACTTTTTCGCAGAATGTGTCAAGTTAATAGAATCAGCTACGAGTATATTATTTTTTTATTTGAATCATGCGTGACTTGCCATTTAATATCATAAATAAAAATTATTTTTCAACAATTTGCTTACGAGTATTTATTTTTTTTTTTACAAAATCAAAAACACTTGAATAAACATTTCTGTTGACATAACTTTCATTTTCGTTTAAAATCGAACGATAACGATAGAGTAAGCTCAACACAAAATGTAGGTTAGGCAACTTGGTATTCTCAAAACCTACTTCAATGTTGATTGCCTTGTGCAATAATAAATATTTGAACTTTTATTTAACTTGCACTAATTCTATGTTAATCGTATAAATCAGTTAGCTATTAATTTTAAATGCCTCTTTAATTCTGAACTAAATTCAAGCTTTACATCTTGGACTCTTGATCTGTATCTGTTACTCTTGATTTATTTAATTTGCTTAGATTAAAAAAAAAAAAAACAGAAAATAGAAACAAAAAGAAAATGTCTCAGTGTTTACTTGAGCTCAATCAACTCACTCGACCTGTTGTAATGGCTAATGGTCAAATGCAGCACACTCTCAACTAATAATGCAATGAAAACGGTGTGTGCCACTTGTTGGATCAACTGGCTTTTGCTTTTTCTTTATAATATTTACACATTTCAATGAAGATAGATTGCCAGTTAAAGTTGTATTTATGTATATATAAAGAAACCACCTGCAGCATGAGGAAGCAATATTTGCTGCAATTATATCGGTAGTTTTAATATTAAATCGAAACCCTTCCATCTGCTGCAAGCACAGCAAAGACAAATGGCTCGAGTTTTATTATTTTATTTTAAATACAGAGCTTGAATCAAGTTAGTAAAGTAAGTATGATGTAGTTTAAAAAGCTCAAAACATTTGATGGGCAAGTTTTTGTTTAACCAAAAAAATACGGTAGTACCCCTTGGCATAATGGTTAGTGCGTTGGACTGTCATGCAGAAGGTTTTGGGTTCGATTCCGAGCCGTTGTTAAAAAGTTTTTCAGGGAAAACCTCTGAGAGTCATGAAAAGTGCTGTTCATTAGACGTTCAGAAATGGCAGAAAATTGTAGGTCCCCTCCATTCCTGACAACAATTACACAGGAAAAGTTGAGAGTTGTAAGTCACTAAGGTCCTGGTTCTCTTCGAGCTGTTGCATCACCAAATTTATTTATTTAACTGAAAATGTCAAAAAGAATATCATATAATGGCCACAATAAATGAACTAATTTCTAAATATAAATCCATCACAAATTGCAATAAAATAGAAAATATCATATCCATTAACTAATTCATAAATATCTTATGAATTTGGAATTGACAAAATTATAGTACACGATCTATAAAGTGGATTCATAAACTTATGGGCTGTTCACTCGAGTGCCTTTTTCTCGTTGCAACGAGCATAGATTACTTTTTCGCAAATTCCATTTAAATGTGAATTTTTAAGTAGTGGTTGATCGGGGCTAGAAGTAACAGGGGTAAGTACGAGTATTAATAGCTAAAACATGAGTACCCTTTTTAAATTAAAAATCACGTAAAAGAGTTACGAAAGGTAAGAGTTACCGTCTTCTTCTACTTCAATTGTGAATTGAGCACAATTGATGGAAGTTCTGTAGGTGGTCCCAAAAACTAACAGGTTTGTAATTTTTAGTGTTTCTCTTCATTTTCACACGAAAGAGATACAGTGCCGTATGATTTTTGTGGACAATTATTTGGAGTTTAGTTATGTAATATAAAGGGTGGGCCACCTAGTGGTTTCTTTTTAAATCATAGTTTATTTTGACACTGACAGCTGTTTCCCGCTCGAAATCTTGACAGAAAGTCAGTATCATACCTCCGCGGAACGAAGTGAGTCGCTTTACGCTTGAACAATTTTGGGAAATATTGAAAACTTATTTCCAAAATGAGTGGTGTGTAGCCCAAACAGTGCGTTTTTTGAAAAGAAGTTTGTGCCGAAACGAAGCACCCCCGCGACAGCTGTACACAAGTTTGTGCAAAAAGTTCATGAGATTGGTATTCTAGTAGACAACACCCATGGTCTTCCTCGTTGTAGAGTGCGCACAGACGAGAATGTGGCTGATGTAGCCGACTCGCCATGGATCTCAACAGCTTAAAATTTCACGTACTACCACTAGCCTGAGGAGAATTCTGCACAAAGATCTCGGATTATTCGCTTACAAGGTCCAATTGACTCAGCAGTTGAAGGAGCACGACCATCGGCTTCGTTATCTCTTCGCAGTTTGGGCCTTAGAGCAGTTTGAACTGGACAACGATTTTGGGCGAAAAATCATCGTTTCTGACGAGGTTAACAAACAAAATTGTCGCCTCGAAAAACTCGCACGTTATTGTCCAGAAGCCATTGAAGAGAGTGACAGTTTGGTGCGGATTGTGGAGTGGTGGCATCATTAGACCATTTTTCTTTCAGTCAACGGTGGGCGTAAGCCACTTTTTTTTACTGAAATTGAAGACATGGATTTGGATGATCTCTGGTTCAGGATGGATCGCCATGCTATACAGGCCATGCCACAATTGATCTTTTGCGCACCAAATTCTCAAATCGTGTTATAAGCCATCATGGCGAAGTCAGTTAGCCACCTCGGAGCTGCTATTTGACCCCTTTGGACTTTTTTTTGTGGGAAACCGTAAAGCACCGATGTTATGCCAACAATCCGAAAACGATTCAATCACTTAAGGCCAATATCATCCAAGCAATCCGTGAGCTGCAGTCCGAAACCATCAACAAGGTCTTGGAAAATTGGAGTTACAGTGTGCTACTGCGAAGCCAGCCAAGGCAGGCACTTGAACGACTTTGTGTTCCATAATTAATGGGAATGCGTGCTCTTACTAATAAAGCCATAATACATGGACAAAATTTAATTCTGTTCATTTTATTGCATTTAAAAAAAAAACTTGTATTTGGCCCACCCTTTAGAGGTGTTGATGTAATGTATAACTTTATGCGTTTATAATAGGAGACTCTCATAAATCTTCCCTTTTCGGCGAAATGGTTTAATTTTCTAAAAAATTACAAAAAACCTTTTCTGCTTTATACATATATGCTTTTCCTTATGTAAAAAAACGTTTTATGAATTTCGCGACACCCTTCACTACCAAACTCGATATTTCTACTAGTAACTCCCTACAACTGTCATTCGTTTCTCCTCATACAAACATAGATCATTTATTTCAAAGTCCCTATTGAGTGTGCAATGTGCGTTTATTATAAAACAAAATCTACTAAACAAGTTACACAAACATACAAATTTGTTCGTTGGATATACAAGTACATGCTCAGTACTAGTTCACTAATTCGGAAATTCGAACGTTACAATTTTATTATTATTCGAAAATCTATTTTTTTTATGTTCCTTGTCATTCGAACTTTTGCCATAATTTGTTCCATTCTTTCCATGTAAGTAGCTAAGGAGTAAACATATTTTTTCTAGAAGTATTAGGTGAAAAGCCTTAAACCAGCTTTACACTACTCTTAAAGGGTGCGTTTTTTATGTTCCATGGGCTGTGATTTTTGTAAATAACTTTAAAATGGACTATAATTTTATAATTTCTGTCTTTAATATTATGCAGGGTGTTCGGTAATTCGTGTGACATACTTTGGGATGTGATTTTTGGTCATATTCTAAGAAAAAATTGTTCTACAGTAAAGTCTGATTTTCAACTTTGACATCACTTTTTGACGATTTAAAAAAAGGCTAACTTTGGTGTACCCTGACCCATGTCAAGGTCAATTTCTCTGTCAGTACTAATGGTAGAGACGTCATTTTAGACTTTTTTTAGCAGGAATACGAACCTTTAAGACTACGTTTAAATTAAGCTGATATGTTTTAAGGGTTGCCAGTTATTCAATCTTAAATGGTGTTAAATTTTTCTTGCCCGAGCAAAATTTAGACTTTGAGGTCAACTTTTTTCAAAAAATGTGTAATAAACATAAAGTTTTCTTATTTTTGTCTGATGAACAAACCAATAATAAAAAAAAACTCGTTAATTAGTGCACCCAAAAACCCATAAATTTTATGATACTTGAGAAAATTGACCTCAAAGTCAAAATTTTGCTCGGGCAAGAAAAATTGAACACCATTTAAAATTGAATATATGGCAACCCTAAAAACACATCAGCTCAATTTAAACGTAGTTTTAAAGGTTAGTATTTCTTCTAAAAAAAAAATTCAAAATAAGATCTCTACTACTAGTACTAGTACTGACAGAGAAATTGACCCTAACATGGGTCAGGGTACACCAAAGTTAGCCTTCTTTTAAATCGTCAAAAAAGTGATGTCAAAGTTGAAAATCAGACTTTACTGAAGAACAATTTTATTCTTAGAATATGACCAAGAATCACATTCCAAAGTATGACACACGAATAACCGGACACCCTGTATATGGTGTATGGAATATGATGTCGGTCAACTTCTGTTGTAATTTCAACAATTTTGTTTCCACTAATGTCCTTAAGCATTTACATAGGGGTTGGTTTGTTGATTTACACCTTTTCCTTCGGATCGGTAGATGTCAAATCAGGGGATCGTGCGAGCTAGCCGATATGAACACTTTTTGACATATTTTTGGTTTTGAAAAATGTTCTCCCAAAATTGCACATCGAGTTATGTGTATAATGTGTGTGGCAAATTGTTTTAAAAATTTCAATATGTTGCGTTGTTCTTTCTTTAGATGATGCATACAAAATTGTTATCTACCACTCTCTATGACTGTCAAATGCCAACTGACAAATTCCATTCACACAAAAATGACAACCAAATAAAATCGACCTGGAACATAAATCGCACCCTGTATAACCTACAAAAGAAGTTCCGAGTTATTTGAAAACATCAGTCCGTCAGTTGTTCGATTTGGGATAAATCTCTAATATACTTCGAATTAGCGAAGTACTACTGTAACACCTCCGATTTTATTCTCTCCTTGAGTAACATTAATTTAGATTAAACTTTAAAAGAAGAAATATATGTTCAAACGCTCATGCAAAAACCAACTATTCTAGTCAAGAATCTTGCTAGAAACTAGACTAAAGCCACTACCAGACATCGTTGCGTTGGGTGTAAACCTGTTGGCGCACCTGTACAAGCAGTACACACATATGTACATAAATGCATAAATATTTTACACAATGTATCACATTACGGTTACAAATTGGGTTAGATTCTTTTGGTATTTTCAACCTTTTTTTTTTCTTTGCTTTGGTATGATATACAAATCAAAAAAATTTAAATCTATTGATTCCAGATTCAAATACAGGTTATGCATGCGAAAATCACAAGTTCAACTAAAAACTGGCTATTCTTGAAGATAATGTATACTTATAATGGGTTAATAACAGTAGATAATGCAGGCATCGGGTTTTGTAAATAAAGTAAAACAATTTGGATTTTTTAGGATGTGTTAAAAGTGTTTTTTTAATAATGTTATTTTATTAAAGAGTGATTTTATTTGAAAATTCCATGGCATTAACTTTATTGGCTCATTTAACTTCTTTTTTAAACCAGTCTCACCGGGAGCACTCTGGTGGTAGCTGTCGATTATGATTAGACCATTAAAAACGAATTGGAATATTGCCTCGAAACACCTAGCTCTTGGCATTTTGTATCTTATCTCTTAACATACGAAATTTGCCGGCTATATCTTATGAATTACAATTATATAAGTTAACATGGACCTTCAGCTCATTTTATTTTCTCCGAAATATGTATTTTTTTTTAATTTTGTAGACTACAAAATAAAAAACAAAAATATAGAGATAATAAACAATCTATTCCTTCTAGATGAAATACCAAAATAAAATTCAAAAAAGAAAATAAATAATGAAAACAATAAATAAATAATGAGTTGACCATTGACTCAAAGGTCAACAGTTAAGTGTTTTACCAAAGATTATGTTAAGTTCTTCAAAATAAATTATAAACAAAAAAAAAATATTTAAATCATAAAAAATAAAAGTGCAAAAAATTATCGCTATGTTTGATATTCCACCAAAATGTCCAGCATTGGCAAATAAACTAACCGGGATGTTTGGCTGGCGGCACACATACAAAGTGTCCCAAAAACATGAGGGCATATCGCATAAATATTTACAAAAGTCATATTCATTGACATTGCCACGGAGGCCGGCTTCACCATTTTCATGTGAAAAGGTAAATATGAAATAATTTTTGCATAATATTAAAAAAACAAAGAAGTTTTTTATACAGAATTTTTAATAACCGTCAAAAACATTTTTAAAAAAAACTGACAAGTAATATTTCTGTCAATATTGTTGATTGAGTTTTGTTAAGTCGAAAAAAAAAATTAACGTTTTGTTGCTCAATAAGAAATTTTCTTTTCCAAACTGTTCTGATTGCTTTTTAATTCCTATGACTGGAACAGTTTAAAACATTATTTCCCCAGCTTGCAATACCAACTATTCTATTGCTTGTAGGAGGAACAGAGTTCCATAGATTGGTTGCATAAACAATCAAGCGCCGTGAAGAATTCAAGATGTATTGGTATCTTCGGAGACCATAAGCGTATGTTATCATGTCGTTAAAAGCCACAAGTACTTTATGTTGAAAATGGGCGTCAGACTTACAAAAGACCACATTAGCATAGTCTATTAAAGTCATTAGTAAGGTGTATATTAGTCGTAGTTTGGTGTTAACTGGAGTTATGGAAGAAAATGGCCAGGGTCTACGTAGTCCAGAATATAGATTCTTCCGAATATGAAATTTACGTGATTTTTGACTGAAAGTGACCGATTGATTTTAAATCCAAGACTGGTAACACATTCAACAAATTAAAGCGAGAGAAAAAATGAGGACAAGAGTTAGATATCAATGTGCTATTTAGACATAGCAATACTCGTAAGTTGAGACCTAACCACTTAGTAATTGCCATAAGATCTTCATTTATCGTACATATTAGATCTTCCAGTAGACCAATCGGTCGGGACAAGTAAACTTGTACATCCCCTGCATATATCGGGTTTTCCAATAGAGACTTGACAACTTTGAATTTAATTTGTGAAAGGGTGCCCTTTCACTAATTATCGAACTGTCATTGTCAATTTGTTCAGTAAACTCAACATTTTCGTTATTGTAAAGTACACGAACGAGCAACGTCTGCAAATTATAAAAATTTTCTACCGAAATTCGGAGTCGGTAACCGCAACTTTAAGAGCGTTAACTCCCATTTTCGGTCGCAAAAATTTGAGTCCACATATTCGTTGTGTGATGTTACCGTGTCAGTGAGACACAGTGGTCAAAGTGGTCAAAGTGTCGAAAATATTGCTGCCGTTCAGGCGTCAGTAGCAAACGATCCAAATCAGTCAATTCTACGGCGTTCTCAAGAATTGGTCATCGCTCAGACCACATTATGGCGTATTTTGAGTAAGGATCTTGTTTAACACCCATACAAGATCAAGCTGACTCAAGAACTGAAGCCGATGGACCATTTGAAGCGACGCGACGTACGTTCTCCGATTGGGCTTTGGAGAAGATGATGAATTTCATCGCAAAATCATCTTCAGTGACAAAGCTCTTTTTTGGCTCAATGGGTTCGTCAATAAGCAAAATATGCGTTATTGGTCGGGTGAAAATCCACATTTGCTTCATGAATCACCACTTCATCCACAAAAAATAACTGCTTGGTGCGGTTTGCATGCCGGCGGCGTTATTGGGCCATATTTTTTCAACGACGATAACGATCCGATCGTAACGTTACTGTGAATAGCCAGTTATCACGCCATCATTACCGCTTATTTTTGGCCCAAATTGGAAGATATGGACTTGGACGACATGTGGTTTCCACAAGCCACACAGCGCACCTTACAATCGATCTACTGAAGAGTAAGTTTGATGAGCATGTTATCTCAAGAAATGGGCCAGTCGATTGGCCTCTAGAAAATTGGGTCCAACGAATCGACGGACGTCTGGAAACGTGACCGCGGTGGCCATATGAAATATCTCAAATGGTTTGCGTTTTATTTAAATAAAAGTTGTCAAGTCCTTATTGGAAAACCCTTTAGATGCAACGATAAATTGAACAGACATTAGGGAGATCATTTATAAATACGCTGAATAATGAAGGCCTTGAAATAGAACCTTGTGGCACACCAATATACAAATTCAAACGCTGTGATTCTTCCTGACCAATCTTGACGTTTTGGCAGCGGTTGTATAGACCACCCTTACATATAAAAGTAAATAATTTCCAGAGAATGTAAAGGCAAACCTTGTTGGTGGAAGTCTGGGCCGTCAAGTTGGATAGGTTCTGCGGCCGGAGAAAAACCTCCAACAACAAGAAGAATTATCAGCAATTATTACCCCTAAATTAAATTGTTCTGAATATTAAATAGTTCGTAAGTAATATAATGGAATTTCTGAAAAGTAAACTCCCTCAAAATTTTATACGTCAGAAAATTAACAACGTGGTTAAAAAACTGGCATCCTAGATAACTCGTAACAATAATAAATAAATAAATAGTTTTTTTGACGCAAATATCGTCATTTCCCTTACATTTTTTTCGGCCTTAAATTCACTATTATTAAAATGTCATGTTGTAGTACACGCCAAAACAATTAAGTTTGACTTTAAATGAAAAGGTGGAGATTTTGGAGAAATTATACCAAGGCGTTCAAGGAACTCGATTGGCGTTTCTTAGACTGGGCATACGTTGGTGCGACAAAGCAATGCGATACGAGAAACGTTTACGTGCGCAGAGCGATATCGCGAGTGTTGCGAGTTTCTCACTGCACACGCAGCCTTAGGGTGTTTCGTTCAACGCCAGTATTGGGTGGTTGGCGAAACTATAGAAGAGATATGGAATTCGATTTTTAAAAATCGTGAAAGTAACTCCACAGAAATTACGTCATTCATTGACAATTTTCTGATTCACAACATCGGTGACACTGCTCTTTTTTATCGACTTTTGAATGACAAAACATACGTTGCCGCAATTGAGAGATCGCCTTCTGGTGGAAAATCGCGGAAGGAACGAGTCTCTGTAGTATTTTGTGCAAATGATGATAGGATGTATAACAAAACAACTGTTGGTGTTATGCTTTAAAGGCTTAAAAAACCCACTGACCTAGGCAAGTCCATTCAAGGGAGATAGATAATGAGGATGAATTATCAGATATGGGAGATGATAGATGGGACATTGAAACAGTTGAGCAGATTCAAACTATTTCATATCCAGAGGCCATTGCTAGTGTTTACAATTTAATCAAATGGTGTGAAACCACACCGGGCACTCATAGGCAATCATTGGCCAGGTAGCAAATCACCTTCAGCATGCTATTAAGCCGGCTACTGTGAAACAACTGTTTTATCAGAGCAACAGTTCCTCTAACCCTGGTCAGAGCAGCCTTTATTTGTCTGTCGACGAGATGCCAAGATACTTTACTATAAGTCAACTCGCCAGTGCATGTCCATGTGGCCTAGCTTGCGCCAGGTCTTTCTCGTATCCCTTGGGCTCAATGCAAAGAAATCCTAGACAGAACAGTTTCAAGTTTCTGAAAGTTGATTTGCAACTTTCAATTATCGCAATATCGCTAAATCTTGTCGAAGTCGCACTGCAAAAGACGTATAAAATCGTCGGCATACGCAATTCCTTGAGGTAGACTACCTATCAGGTCGCTGGTGTAAATGAATGATAAGAATCATCGACGAGTTAACAGCTCCCTGCTGAAGATAATTTGTAATGCTGAATGCTGTGGTATAAGTTACATTGCCACTTTTGACAACAAACCTTCTATTATTGAGCATGTCATATAGGATATACAAAAGTGGTTTACTTATGTCAAACCCGGTCAATTTTAAATAAAGACCTTCTATACTCTGTCCAACAAAAATATGCAGTGTGGGCAAGATAGGACGTTTGCCTCGCATTCTGGCTACAGTGGATTGCATAAATCTGTCCTTCATTAAAGCTCTCACAGGGTTGTCGTAGTGTTGATTTTAAATGGATCCTTTTTTTAAAGCTCTAAAATCAAAAGCACCTCAACACAAACCCAAGAAAAAAAACTGAACAAGTTACCAAATGAACAAGGGTAACTCTGAATGCACATCAATATTTAATGGGGGTTGAAATTGAATATCACCAAGACACCAACAGCCATAGGCCACAGCAATTCAGTGCACACTCAGATGTGCGGTCAATAGGACGTCGGGTCTGTGTCAGATGCAATCGAAAATTTACGGGCGTACAAACACTTTTTTATGGAGGAGTTCTTTCAATTTAGTATGGTGCCAAAAATATAGCACGCTACTGATTTTGAAAAGGCTCTCCCATAAGACGTTTACTGCATATTTTTGTTGGATGAAGTATAGCCGTCTGCCAAAGCTCTTCAAATCCAGAAATGTCACCATAACTTCAAAACTGCTGCTGTACAGGACCATGGTCCTGCCAGTACTCACATTTGGATCCGAGACTTGGGTGCTTAGCAAAAGACACTCCGACCTCTTAGCTGCCTTCGAGAGAAAAGTCTTAAGGAGAATTGTTGGCCCCATATGTGAGGAAGGACGATTCCGGAGACGGTACAATCATGAACTGTACGCAATCTACCTTGAAGCAGATATCGTGACTAAAATTAAGCTCGGTAGACTCCGGTGGGCAGGGCATCTAGCTCGCATGAGCGAAGAGGAACCTGCTCGGAAAGTTCTTTGTGGTACATTCTATGGTAGACGCCAGCGTCTCGAATACCTTACTTATACTCGGAAGAAGACTTATTGACCGGCGATTCCCCGGAAAGCGTTGTCCTTTCCCTTTTTCGGGAGAGGATTTACCCTAGCTGTCTTCCACCATACTGGACAATATTCATTATTGAGTGCTTTGATAAACACTGGTATAAATGCCCAGTACCTTCGTCAAAGTACCACGTTGGATATACCATCGACTCATTTTTTTTTTTAATGAGATGAAGAAGAGCTGGAGCTCCACCTTCGAAACCTAGAGGGAAGTGGACCCGTTTCGAACGGCGATGATGGCGTTTGCGAAATGATCATCTTTAAACCCGATGAAACCGAAGTTCTGCGATCGTCATTACGTCATTTCATCTCGAAGGTTTTTTTTCTGACCATTTTATATTTCAGCTTGCTCTTTACGAATCTGTGTTCTTGACCAACTCCCAATAGAAATGTCACTAAATTATTGTATGTGCCGTCATTTACTCAAACTCATAACTTGTTCCGGCACTAATTGTATTAGCGGTAAATAAAGAATGAATTCTTACTTAATTCACCGGCCGGCCATGCGGCGCCTTAGGCCTTATAAAAATATCCACACATTGTCAACTAGAAGAGTTAAAAAAAAACTGGCTTTCTTTTCACACAAAAAAAAAACACGCATTTATAATTTAGCTTTGATTACCATGTTCATTAGGTTTAATGCTGCTGAAAAAAGGAAAAGAAAAAGCATTTTAATAACCGTTTTATTCGCTCAAGAATTCTTCTTCTTTCTTATACCAGCACACACTTTACGCTTTACTATTGCGGCGTACTCTTTTTTTTATATCTCTTCAAATTGAATTCCATTCGATAAAAATAATAATTATTTAATCATTGGTGATCGAAAGCGTGAGCGAATAGTTGTTGCTGTACCTCGCGTCTTCGATGTCGGCATTTCATGGTAAATCTCAATTCACCACACGATCAATCGGTGCGATGCGTTTTCTTTCGGAGGGGCTAATAACCTTCGGCTTTATTCACATGGTGTAGTTGATAGTGCCATCTTTCATCGCCATTGTGTTCCATGTATCCAAATACAAACAAAAAAGCATTTCCTGTTGTGCAATGTTAGATGACAAACGGGTTGGTTTTTTTTTTTTTTTTTTTTTTTTTGTGAAAGTCTGTATCGTTTTAACGCTATTTTGGTGCGCTCGACCGGAATAAAACAAAAAATAGGGGTAAACAAATAAAACTTTATACTAGTGTAAAAGATGACAATGATAGCTTCAGAGGAGTCACCATTTTTGTTGTGGCCTAGTTCAGCGCACTTGAAAATGTATAAGAAAAATATGTTGGTCAACCTCATCGGCGATGAAGCCTAACTTTTCAGCTTTGACAATCAAAAAAATTACAACTGAATTTCCAAAAAAATTACTAACTAACCGTTAATTCAGGGTATTTGGTCATGATGTCGTATTAATGCAAGATTTTAAAAAAATGTATCTATCTACTGAACAGGTTAATTAGTAAGTATAATTTTGTTCTTGATACTCGTAAGACAAGTATTGGTTTGGTTTTGTGTCAAAAATTTTTTACACTACACTTATGTAGGTGAGTTTTATTGGTAATACGAGTTATCCACTAGCTTACTAGCTTATTTCTCTTATTTTTATTTGCAGATAAATCTTACTGCGCTAGCTAAGAAACTTTTAAATAAAATTTAGCTAACGCAGCAATGCAAATTCGAATAAAACGCTATATTCAGTTTTATACTGATTGTTTTTTTGGCTTTATTTACGAATTATCGTTGATTCATGAAATATAATAAATAATATAAATATATATAAATTTTGACTTATGTAATTTGAAAATTAATGACATAAGCAAACATATGATTTTGAAGTCACAAATTAATATTGAAGAAACCATTTTGTGAAAGTGAAGACGTTTGATAGCATTTGTGTTTTTAAATTGACATACACTTATCTTTGGAAACAAAAGAGAATAAAACTCCGAAAACTCAAATAAAAACGACATTATAGTGTTTATGATTGATTATCCAGGAGCTTCATGGAAGATTTTAAATAATAGTTCCTATTAAAAAAAAAAAAACATTCTTCAGAATTTGAATATGGAATCCTATCTGAAACCAAAACCGTCATTAGTTCTAAAATAGGTTATAAAATTGCTTTTTCCGGAGCCAAAAATAAAATATCAATTTTCTTATGATTGTAAAGGCAATGGCGCAAAATTTTAAACATCCTATTATTAAGGTATTAGTATGATACTACTTAACAATTTGCTAACTTTATAATAGTTTACTAATGCCGGTCGTCCACTATGTGCGCGATAAGTTCAACCAACTTCGTTCAACTTTTTATTCAACTCTTTCGTTGGATAAACGAATTTACAACCTCTTACACTAGTGCAGCAACTTACGTAATTCACGTTGAGCAACTAAAGTTGAACAAAATGCGTTTGGAGCCTCGTACACATGATTGACCAACTTTCCCATATGTTGATTAACCTCACACACCTAGTTGATCAACTCTTAAAACTTATTCCAGTGTTGAATAGCTCCGTACACCTAGTTGACCAACTTACTCAAATGTTGATTAACCTCGTACACTAGTTGATAAACTTGTTCGATTTTGACAGAAAAAAAAGTTTTTCGAGTTGATCAACTGCGTTTTCGATATGGTTGCTCAACCAGTTGATGAACGAGTTGATACCTTCGTACACTTAACCAAGGATCACTCGTTGGGGAACGCGTTGAACGCACCACGATAAACAAAAAACTCAAACGTCAAACCTGAAATAATTTTGACTTCAGTTCGGACTTCGGTACATACATTTATTGTCGACGCACGCTTTCGCTTTAAAATATTCTTAAATTTGTTCCGTATGAGTATGATTTCCTCTAAGAAAAAAAAAGTGGCTGTCGCATTAATAATATTAGAAAATGAACGACAAAGGAAGAAAAAACAGCCAAGACGATTCTGGGTAGATGATTTTTTCTTGAGTCGCGAAGAAAATTGTTTTTTCAATGAAATATATGAGAAATTAAAATCGATTGATCCTACCGCGCCCGTGAATTCGAATTCAAAGTTTAGGCAATTGCATTTTCGAAGAAATTTGAGACCAAGCCAATTCCCTGGCATCTCGATTTTTATAAGAGGGGCTCTTAATGTCTTTTCCTCAATGGCTTTTCCTCAATTGCTGAAATCAATTGCAAAATAAATTCCGTGGTCCACTCTGATTTTTTATCACCTTCCATGACGAAAAACCAAAATAAGCTACAGTTTGCAAGTTGCAGCAACTGCAACTTCATGGCAACGCAATAGTTCAACCACGTAGACACATTTCACTGCAAAACGTCAAGAAATCCCAAAGAAAATTAAAAAGTTGATCAACGCGTTGAACAAATAATGTGCAACACATTATCTTGAAAATGTGGCTCAACGTGTTGATCGAACATTTTCAAGGAGCAACACGAGCTCGTACACTACCCGTACACTTGTTGCGCAATTCGTTGAGCAACAGCCAACAAATAGATCCAATCCGTTGGTTGAACAGAATTGAAGGCACCGTACATTAGAGTTGAATGCGTTGAATTCGAAATTTGTGCGTTGATCGCCTAGTGGACGACTGGCATTACAGAATTGATCTTTCTTGAACAAAACATACAAAATGGAAACAAATCAAATTTTGTCTTCAACAAAAATACAAATTAGATTCACTACTCGTCTAATGTAGGAATGTAGCAAGAATTTATTATTAACGGGTGATTTTTTTGAGGTTAGGATTTTCATGCATTAGTATTTGACAGATCACGCGGGATTTCAGACATGGTATCAAAGAGAAAGATGCTCAGTATGCTTTGACATTTCATCATGAATAGACTTACTAACGAGCAACGCTTGCAAATCATTGAATTTTATTACCAAAATCAGTGTTCGGTTCGAAATGTGTTTCGCGCTTTACGTCCGATTTATGGTCTACATAATCGACCAAGTGAGCAAACAATTAATGCGATTGTGACCAAGTTTCGCACTCAGTTTACTTTAT
This sequence comes from Philhelius festivus, assembly GCA_963931855.1. NCBI lineage: Eukaryota > Metazoa > Arthropoda > Insecta > Diptera > Syrphidae > Philhelius > Philhelius festivus. The sequence continues at coordinate 75,057,620 of OZ007556.1, read as the reverse complement.
TGGACATTAAACCAACCACACGAATGCGTACAGTGCGTACAGAAGAGAATATTGCGTCTGTTTCTGAGAGTGTTGCTGAAGACCGTGAAATGTCGATTCGTCGCCGTTCGCAGCAATTGGGTTTGTGTTATTCGACCACATGGAAGATTTTACGCAAAGATCTTGGTGTAAAACCGTATAAAATACAGCTCGTGCAAGAACTGAAGCCGAACGATCTGCCACAACGTCGAATTTTCAGTGAATGGGCCCTAGAAAAGTTGGCAGAAAATCCGCTTTTTTATCGACAAATTTTGTTCAGCGATGAGGCTCATTTCTGGTTGAATGGCTACGTAAATAAGCAAAATTGCCGCATTTGGAGTGAAGAGCAACCAGAAGCCGTTCAAGAACTGCCCATGCATCCCGAAAAATGCACTGTTTGGTGTGGTTTGTACGCTGGTGGAATCATTGGACCGTATTTTTTCAAAGATGCTGTTGGACGCAACGTTACGGTGAATGGCGATCGCTATCGTTCAATGCTAACAAACTTTTTGTTGCCAAAAATGGAAGAACTGAACTTGGTTGACATGTGGTTTCAACAAGATGGCGCTACATGCCACACAGCTCGCGATTCTATGGCCATTTTGAGGGAAAACTTCGGAGAACAATTCATCTCAAGGAATGGACCGGTAAGTTGGCCACCAAGATCATGCGATTTGACGCCTTTAGACTATTTTTTGTGGGGCTACGTCAAGTCTAAAGTCTACACAAATAAGCCAGTAACTATTCCAGCTTTGGAAGACAACATTTCCGAAGAAATTCGGGCTATTCCGGCCGAAATGCTCGAAAAAGTTACCCAAAATTGGACTTTCCGAATGGACCACCTAAGACGCAGCCGCGGTCAACATTTAAATGAAATTATCTTCAAAAAGTAAATGTCATGGACCAATCTAACGTTTCAAATAAAGAATCGATGAGATTTTGCAAATTTTATGCGTTTTTTTTTAAAAAAAAGTTCTCAAGCTCTTAAAAAATCACCCGTTAGTTGCATAACAACAATGTTGCATGATAAGCTATGAAACACAATCATACATTTTTCCAATAATTCCATTACATCTTCCGTATCTACACTGATATACTACAGTTGAAAATCGAACATACCTATGAAACTGAACTGATGTAATATAACAGTCAAAATCATACCTTGTATGTACTCGATGTAGTAGCGCCAAAATAGTCAATGTAATTATTGAATTACTTTGACAATTCTCAAATGAATTTAAGATAGTTAAGACTATCTTAAATGGCAAAAATGTCAGTTTTTCATTAAACACAAGAAATATCTACTTAGATTTTTCTCAATTTCTACAAAACTCTATCACCTAAATTAATAAAGATGGTTTAGTGGAGGTTTATCGTTAAGTCCCGCACTAAGTGCGAAATTCCATTAATAAAACAAATTTTCTGTTAGGTGACGTTTACTAATTATGATTAAGTTAAACCACCGAAGTAGGTGGTTTAGCGAAGGAATAAGAAATAGAAATGTCCACAGTCAGACACAAGCAATTGACAATCAATTTAGGTAGCCACAGAATATAAAAAAGAGATTGCTTACTTTTGTAGAAGATTTTCTTAAAAGGATTTTTGATAAACGTCGTTTTACTATTCCGGGAACATTTTGTTTTTATTAATTTAAATATTTAAGCCATGGCTTAACTCCTATTCCATGGTTTAGCAAAACAATGGAATATAGGTGGAATTAGCGTTTTTTATTAATACGGCTGTATCAATATATTATTAATAGAATAAAAATCTATTAGTGTTAAGTAAAATTTTAACACACATTTTTAAATTTACTTTCATTGAAACTGTCAAACTTAAGCGTAGAAAATTCTACCATTTAGAAAACTTAGTATTTGTAACACAATTTGAAAATATACAAAATTGGTAACCATGGATCCAGTGATGATATTATTTGGCCTTGAATTCAATTGTTATATTTGTCATTTCTCTTTTTCTTTTTTGTTGTTGTTTAAAAACTACCTTCAGATTTTGCTATGGTGTTGGCGGTTAGCTGAACAGGTATCATTGTTTTGAAGTTGATTACATGGCCTTTGAATTCAAATATCATCATCATTCTTACTTTGATGATAAAACGACAGTTCAACGAAATGGACGCTAAAAAAAGACACATTTGTCAAAAGAAATATTAATATTGTTCATGCAGTTTTCTAGCACTTGCATGGATTAGTACACTGGCAACGTAGGTGCGAGTCTTAAATGTGTAAAATGGTTAAGAAAAACTTGCAAGAAAGTACCATTTCAGCTAGTAAATCCATACTTACATACTTTTATGTACATTATGTCAATCCGCCATTACTCAATCAAATTGAATCTGACATAAGCATAGTTATTTTCCGAAATGTCAAAATCAAATTCATTGAGATAACTGATCCAGAAAAAAGCTATACCTAGCTTATAAAAAATTTCAAAATTATATCCAGTAAATTCTCACATTTAACCAGCTAAAAGCTAAGGGAGAACATTTATGAGGATTATGTAAATCTCTACAGATCGCTATTCTCACAAGAGTCTAAAAAATTATATAGCCACGTTAATGACTTTACTTATCGTCTTTAACAATTCTGCATTTTAAAATTAACTGTCAATTAAAATTTAAATTTTAAAATTTAACAGGCATATTTTACTGCGACTTAGTTAAAATAAAATTGATGAACGTATTCCGTTTCTAACAGCAAAAATGCGTCGCGTGTCTCGAAATAAAATAATAAATTTATATCTACGGCAGAATTTAATCCGTGGGCGGCGCAATTTGCTTCCTTTTAAAAAAATCCCATTGAAATTAAATACAAATAAAAAAACAAACAAACAAATTCTGAATAATTAATTGTGAATGTAATAATAAACAATGCACATCACGTGCATAAAAAATTATATTGAAATCCACTACCTTTCTTAACTAACTTGCCTTATTTGTTTTTCTTTGTGTTCTCTATTTAGGAACCAGACTCTTGGGTAGCTGTCCATCATTTACAAACACAATCAGGAATTCTTGACCCCGATGACTGTTTAAGGGATGTGGCCGATGACCGCGAACAAATTTTAGCCAGTTTCGATGATTCTGGCCCCGATCCTGGAGTTCCGCAGGGTGGAGGTGATGGTGCTAGCGGAAGTTCATCCGTCGGCACGGGTAGCCCCGATATATTCCGCGATCCAACAAACACAGACGCTACAACGGGAAGTCATGCAAATGCATCAGTACCTCACATTGAGGTAACCAGTACAACAGTGTGCCCGATGAACGGATTGGGTTTGCAAGTGCGCCGAAGTAGTGATCCCAATCTATTGGCTTCGCTTAAGAATCAATCAGAAGCGACTAAGCGTTGGTCGGCGGCAGCTCCGGCTTGTCGGGACGATTCTCCAGATCGAATGATGGAGAAAGTTGTGTATTTATCACCACAGTGGGAGGAGGAAGATGATGTGGCGCACCAGTCGGCTCAACCACAGCAGAATTTTGCTCGATCAGGCAGATTGTCAATGCAGTTCTTGGGTGATGGCAATGGATACAAATGGATGGAAGCCGCCGAGAAGCTTCAAACACAGTCTTATTCAACGAAGTCTCTTCCTAGAGAAACTGGAAAACGAAAAGAGCCTCTGGGGCAGGCTTACGAATCCATCAGGGAGAAAGACGGAGAAATGCTACTTATTATCAATGAATATGGAGGTCCTCTTGGTCTTACCGCAATGCCTGATAGTGAGAACGGGGGCCTTATAGTGCAGCACGTGGAACTAGGCAGCAGAGCCGAACGAGGACGGCTAAGAAGGGGTGATCGAATATTGGAGATAAATGGAACAAAACTTGTCGGTCTCAGCGAGGGTAAAGTCCAAGATCACCTGCGCAGGTCTTTAGAATCATCTGAGTTGCGAGTGCGAGTGATTCGTGGTGATAAACTGGGTAAGCCAAGTAGGCGAGATTCCAAAGTAGCCGAGATGATTGAAGCGGAGGAGAAAGCTTCTTCGGCAGGTACCAAAGTTGCAACAGTTTCACCGACAAGAAAATCTCATACGGCACCTGTTGGGACGTCTTTTCAAACCGCCAACACACGAAAGCTGGGTCGGAAGATCGAAATTATTCTTAAAAAAGGACCTCATGGATTAGGTTTCAGTGTAACTACCCGGGACAATCCTGCTGGTGGACACTGTCCTATCTACATCAAGAATGTCTTACCACGTGGAGCTGCTATCGAAGACGGAAGGCTTAAGCCTGGGGATAGACTACTTGAAGTAGACGGATTACCAATGACTGGCAAGACTCAAACTGATGTCGTGTCGATTTTAAGATCAACACAGCCAGGTGCTTCTGTAAGGATTATTGTCTCAAGACAGCAGGAGTTAGTGGAAGTTGATGAACGAGAAATTGTAAGTTAGATTTATTTTTTTTTTTAATTCCGTCAACAATTTATAAAAAATAACATGTTTTTGCTTAGAACTTTTCTGAAGAAAACGAACTGGCAACAGGAACACCACCGAAACCTCCGGCTCCAATATTGCCTTCTTCTGATGTCAAGAAGTCTAGTAGCTCTAGATCATTGTTCGAACAACATCAGCTACAGCAACAAGCAAATCTGAATGAATCTCAGCACTTTATCGATGGCGGAAGTGAATCTGCAGCTTCAAGCGTAAGATTGCTATTAGAATTTCTCTAGTCTTTGCTCTCTAATTAATACTTCTTTTTTTTAATAAACAGGAAAGCCTTCAAGCGGGTATTGCATGGAGAAGCCGAGAAGTTCTTACATTCCACATTCCAGTGCATGACACTGAGAAAGCCGGCCTTGGCGTGAGTGTCAAAGGAAAAACAACCTCTTCGAATTCTTCAAGCGGCAGCAATGGATCTATGAAGCATGACGGAGACCTAGGAATATTCGTAAAGAACGTCATTCATGGCGGAGCAGCATCGCGTGATGGTAGACTTCGGATGAACGATCAGTTGTTGAGTGTAAATGGGGTGTCCTTGTTGGGTCAGAGTAATGCCGAAGCAATGGAAACCTTGCGTCGTGCCATGGTTAATACACCCGGCAAGCATCCAGGCGTGATAACACTATCGGTAGCAAGAAAAATTACAAGGTCCCAAAGCTCTGGAGACATTCTCGAGAGTAGCAGCACCAATGATAGTTCAAACACTAGTGAGAATTCTGGAGCAACTGTGATCTACCTTAGTCCAGATAAAAAGGATAACCGTGACATGAATAGGTAGGATACAAAAAAAGAAACTTGATGTCTTGAATAAATTAGTTAAATTTTATGTTCATCAACAGATGGAGCAATCCCGTATTAGATCGCTTAACCGGAGGAGTTTGCTCATCGAAATCAAATCAAAATCGCCGGATTCCGCCCCCACTTTCGAATACAGTTCCACATGGCCTTCGTAATGAAAGCTATTATATGGCAACAAATGATACATGGTCGCCGTCACTTCAATCGCAGCAAATGCATGGAAATCATGTCAACAATTCAGTTCTAATCGAGGACGACCCAGAACCAATGTCACCGTAAGTACAAATTAATGGCTCTAATCCAATTTTTAGTTCCAATTATAAACTCTATTTTGTTTTCATTCCCATTAAGTATCCTTCCAAATCGACCAAATGATTCCGTCAGCACACTTCAAAGTACCATATCGAATGGAGTTAATTTTGATGCCACATACTCATCACAATTAAGCCTTGAAACCAATAATTCTGGTGCAGAACACTTTAGCCGCGATGCAGTCGGCAGACGTTCGATATCAGAGAAACATCATGCAGCCTTGGATGCTCGTGAAACGGGAACCTATCAACGCAACAAAAAACTACGCGAAGATCGTGAAAGAGAGCGCCGTCTTCAATTAACTAAATCAGCAGTGTTTGGTGGGTCAGCTGAATCTATATCTACAAGGATAGCCAATGCCAATCATCAAATGGCAAATGGGAAAAAACCTCAATCAAATGATCTGCGATCAGAAGCTTTAGATCAGCTCGGTGAGTTGGGACCGTCTTTGGGTCTTAAGAAATCCTCAAGCCTCGAATCACTGCAAACTATGGTGCAGGAAATTCAAATGTCTGACGAGCCAAGAGGACCCAGTGCTCTACGAGCTCCACGGGGTCGTGGCCGAGAGGATAGCTTAAGAGCCGCTGTGGTGGGAGAGCATGATACAAACAGTAAGTAGTTTTAATCGAATATTCTGACAATTTGTTTAAATATTCTTCTTTTTTTTTTGTATTTTGTAGAAGCCCGCAAGCACTGGCTGCTTGAAGAGGCCGATTCTGATGGTGGTTTTCCCAATCGAAATGGTCCATTCCAAAGTTCCCTTAACGATGGCAAAAATAAAAGTCGTGCAAAGAAACCCAGTATACTTCGGGGCATTGGTCATATGTTTCGTTTTGGAAAAAATCGCAAAGATGTTGTTGCTCCAATGGAACCACAAAACGATTATACAATGACAGTTAATCATTTGCCTCCACAATTACCCCCGCCTAATGGTTCAATACCTACGGCTGCTTTAAGTATAGACCGTGGTGGCAAAATTGCTCCGCCAATATATCAGCCACCACCACCGCCACCTCCGGCGAGCAGTGGACAAAGCTCAACATCTTCAAAATCGTCGTCTTCAACAACTGCTATTCATCAAAATGATATATTTAATCATCGTTATCAACACTATGCAAATTATGAAGATCTCCAACAGCATCAAATGAGGTAATAATCGAACAGGAAATAGTTTCAATAGAAAAATGTTAAGGGAATATAGTTTGAAATAATTCCCATCAAATTGAGGGAACACCACTGAAGGGCTATTTTATCAACTTAAATTTTAATTTTTTATTCATATAATAATTCTCGGTTTTTATAAATTCTTGGATGAAATATATGTATCTTTTGTCGGAAAAACAAATTGAAAAGATTAACAAATACTCATTTGCTAATTTTAGGAAGAACTCTTTTCTATATACCTCCAGTTTAAACTGGACGCCTTCCGTAGGATTTGATAAGATAGTAATCACCTTATTCTCAATCCACTATGCCAACAAATATTTATTTTAACGGATTTCGCCTTGTAGAATAAATAGATACCCTCTCTGACATACCGATCAGTCTGTTAAAAAAACTACTTGTATGTGCTATTAGAATTTCAAATATTGGCTATTATATCTTCCAAGATTTTTCCAATGTGCATTGATTTCCATTTGTCAACTTTATCAGGATAACTTTTCTGAATATAACAATGGAAAGTAGCATATTCTGACTTTCACTGGTCTTGAGAAACAATTATTTATTTGTTGTTTTAAAACATAAACGAAAATCGAATGAATTCAAATTTTGCCGGACCCTTAAATAGCGATGAACATTTTTTTAATTGTATCCCCTAATCACCAGCTTAGTTAAATAGTATAGGTAAAGCTCACAAAATAAAATAAAAAATTTTTGGCGAATTCTAATTTTCAAATGTTTCTAATTTCCAAGCATTTTTATTTTAATAGAGGAGATCAGACTAATAACGTTTTACCTTAGTTGGAAACAGAAACACACATATTTGTTTCATAGTTTTAAAAATAAACCATAGTGCCTTCTAAATAGGTTTGAAAAAATCGTAAATTGTTGATTGCATTTGGTGTTTCGTGGCCAAAAGCTTAATTGCCTTATCCCGCACGTTTTACTTACTTACTTAGGACCTCAGACCTTTTATGTCCGTGGGGGACCCCTAGTGGGGCATAGAGCGTCCACAATGCCAGCTCGACATCGTGTTCGGTTCCTGGATATCAGTCGCAACTCCCTTCAACTCTTGCCTAGTTGGGCTGTCTCCTCCTCCACTGTCCTTCTCCATGAGCTTCTCGGTCGTCCAGCTCTTCTTCCTTCCTGAGCGGATTCCACTGCATTGCACGCGCCGCAATACAGTTGTCGCCTTTTCCAAGCGTGTGTCCGATCCACTGCCACTTTCGACGTCGTATAATAGAATCAATAGGGATTGGGTCAAAAAATCCTGAGGATGTTTCGTAGACATTTGTTAATGAACGTTTGCAGCTTCTTAGTGACATCTACTGTTACTTTCCAAGTGCTGCAACCGTAAAGTAAAACGGACTCGACGTTGGATCGAAACAGACGTAGCTTGGTTCTTAAGCTTAGAGAGTTATTCCTCCATATAGCATTTGCCATCCCGATTCGACTGTTGATATCTTGTTCGGTGCCACCCTCGGTAGAGATGATACTTCCAAGGTATTGGAAGCTTTGTACTTTCTCTACCGGTTGTTGAGAAATATTTATGAGAGAAGATGATTGGGTTCCTAGGCTGATTATCTTTGTTTTGCCGGAGTTGTTTTTCAGCCCCACGATTTCTGCTTCTCTCTCCATCCCTGTTGTTATTTGGTGGAAATCCATGATCCTATGAGAGAGCAAGCATACGTCGCTCGTCCGCATAGTTAAGATGTTTCAGGTGAGACGCCAGAGTCCATCGAATCCCTCCGTTTCCCGTCAAGGCCGCTAGCAGGACATCGATTATCACCAATAGAAACAATATTGGTGACAGAATGTAGCCCTGTCTGACTCCGCTTTGGACTTCAAACTCTTCTGACAACCTCCCTTCGTGCAAAACGTGACATTTGGATCCATCATAAGTTGCCTTAATAATAGCTATTAATTTATCCGGGTTACCCCTCCTGCGTAAAGCATGCCAAATAAATTGACGCTATCGAAAGCCTTCTCAAAGTCAATGAATAGCAGGTGAAGTGGTGATCGACATTCGACGCACTGCTCAATTATGATCCTAAAAGTATTGATATGTTCAATGCATGAGGATCCAGTGCGGAAACAAATTTTTGCAATAGATTGATTCTCGCTTTGTCTATAGCAGAGCTTAGTCAACCATATTTTATTTTGGTCCATGGGCTGTAAAATTGGTGTGGCATTTGGTAGAAGAAACATAACTGTTATGTCCCCACCATCGCCTTGCATTTGTAGATGATTTGTTGCATTGTCGAGAAGGAGTAATGCTTTCATTGAAAAATTATGTGCAGCCATAAACACACGAACCGGTATTTAAAGAAATAAAGAATTCTGCATAATCCTTTTATGTTTTACAAACCTGTCGCACGGATGAATAAAACCACTTCCGAAAAATAAATGTTGTCTTCCAAGTGGATTTAGATGAGTTATACTCCAGTGGGTTTTCAAAATGATTACAAAATCTCGGTTTCTTAGACTTGCCAATAAGAAGAGGCTTAATTTTGTGTGTTCCAGAAACATTGCAGTACAACATAAAAGTTATTCTCTCTTTTGGAGTCCGCGAGCATTTTTTTTCCTGATTTTTCAGAGCTACTATTCTAACGCATGTAAATTAGAATTAATTATTCAAATTTTCAAGCTGCAAACGTTATATAAAATTGTGTTCTAATTTCCGCGAGTTCTAATTTTCGAGTTTTACCTGTATAATGAACCATTTGGAATTGTTCTCCTTGTCCAGACCAGTGACTGTCGGGAAATCAAAGTTGACCTGAAGTCAAGGTTGATCAATGGTCTCTTGTTTCTCAATGTAAACGTAGGTCTAGCAATATTATTTCAACTAAATATTGTACATTAAATGTGCCCGAACAACCAGGCTTGTCAGGGTATGAAGTAAAAAAAAAATATAAATCAATAAGCTTTTTTCGAATTGAAAAAGATTTAATTCACAAGCTATGTATGATTTAAATCCATTTATTAGTCCTTCATTTGAATCCATTGAGGACTTAATCGTATGCAACCCTGAGAATAAATATCTCTTCTACTTTCCTTTCATCTGTTTCTCATTATTGACACATTATAATAATTATTTTTGTTTTAATTTCATTTGCACCACTCTTTTTTATTATTCCTTTCGTAACAAATTATTTTCAATTAACATAGTGATGAACCGAGTCAGGATGTTTTGTCCGAATCCACATTAGAATGCATGCGGCAACAAGTTATCCGACAACGAAATAAAGTTGAAGCAGAGAGGTAAATAACCAAAAACATGGCAACACACAGAATGTAAAATGTTGCTCGCTTTCTGATATTTTCTGATATTTTGTTTGCTGCTTTCATGTAGATAATATTTAAAAAAAAAAAATTCTCTCAAAATTAAATTATTAATATTTTTTTTTATTTTTTGCTAATGCAAATTGTTGCATGTTTAGCTGATTTAAATAAATAATTCGATTATGTAATAGTATTCATCTTTTGTGCCTTTGCTTAGTAACTTTTTTTTTTCAAATTCTTATTATTATTAGTTCGAATGTTTTTATGACTCGTGTATATTTAATGAAGATTTGTAATTAGATAGTGTATTAAACTATGCCTTAACTTTACTGCTTTAATACTTAGACGTTAATTTTTTCTGATAGTCTTACTAGAATTGTTTTTGTTTAAAGCAACATGAGGGCAACTGAGAATTCAATTTGACTAACTTGAGTGAACATCATAGAATGTTTGTGCTTTATTTAATATTTTGTTTAATCGTATTATGTTTTTGTTTTTAGTTACGAGTAGGTATGTACATATGTAAATTAAATTGGAATCTATTAAATTTTTGATTCAAAAAGGTTGCACATGGTATTAACCTTTAAAAAAACACAACGGTATTTGCTGTACGGGACAGACAAGTTCTAACCACGATTTCTTTATAATAAAGGATTTTCAAGAGTCTAGCGGGGTTAAATAAATTGGAATGACCTTGGTAGCCAATTCACGTTACCTCTGCGATAGATAACCTTTCCCTCAAATCGATTATGCATAATGTCAATCGCTGGACCACATGTGGTCGTCTAGGTTCAATTTGGGCCATAAGAAATTGGTTATCATTGTTCTGCAACGCTCGTCATTGACGGTGACCGCCACACCAACATCGTTTACGAAATAGTACGGTCTAATGTCGCCGTCGGCCAAAAATCCACACCAAATGTTAATTTTTTGAGGATGCATTGTCACCTGGTGAACCTCATTTGGGTTGGTGTGGTCCTATATACGACGTTTTGTTTTTTTATTTGATTTTTCGGCCAAAATCGAGATCCTCTTCCAAACGCAGCAAACAAACGGCGTTGTCTGTGGTCATGAATTTTGGGCTCCTGTGCCATTCGGATCTTGTACAGGTGTAGGTCCAACGCAAAATTCGCTAAGTTGAATTCTGAAAAAGGCCAAATTCTTGTGGAATTGACTGCCTCGGGTTCTGCTGTACATTTTCGCTGTCGATCTCGCGAACCGGTCGTCTTAAATTTGACCATCAAACGTTAAAGTGTCGACTGTATGCCGATAAATGGGCGCAACGCGCGCAACGTTTGCACTAACGAACACTCATTTTAATTATAAAGTTTTATTATTTGGACGTTGTGTTCAATAGTGTAACTTGCCATGGTGATTTGTCATCAATACAGAATAATAAACAACAGATTTGACCTTGATTGTCTCCGAAACAATATGGCTGCCAAAAACAGTGTCAATTGAAAAAGACCCTTAGTTCAGCTCATTTTTAAGCTCATTAAAATGCCACTACAAAAATATTTTCCAGGGGAAGTGATAAATCCTCCAAGAGTATCTCTCGTTATGAAAAAATGCTTCTCATCTTAGGCAGGGAACTGAGCTGTCAAACAAAAATCTGTGTTTCTTATTTAGCTCATACACATTAGATCGCTCAGGTTGTGTTTCTTTTTTCAATCAGAGCTAGCTCAGAGCTCAGTCTATAAGCTCAGAATAAAATGACCGAACAGATGGAGGAAAAAGCTGAGCGTGTGATATGACAGAGGCAGACGGCGAAAACAAACAAACAAATAAAAATGAAGATCGACCGTTTAGTGCCCTAGTGTTTTCAATAAATAAATCGGAGAGTTCTAATCAAACTTCTCAGATGGTACTCGACATACGCAAGCTCTGCTCAGAGTTAAAAAAGAAACACGCCTTATGATTCGTATCGATTTACTTTCAAGAAAAGATCAATGTATATGGATCGTTGGCGATGATAACATGATCCATATAGATTATTCATTGAAAATAAAACGATACGGATCATAGTGACAGGAGTGTTGAATGCTCATCTCTCTTTTGCTTATGTTTGTTGATTTTTAAATGTTTCTTATCTTTTTTCGTTACCCTGTAGTTTGCACAACCTTACCATAAAAAGCCATCTACACGCCAGAGTAAGAACTAATTTTTGGATCTTTGAAATAGATCCAGATAGAGAACAGTATCCCAAATTGTTTTTGTAATACGTGTTAAAACTTAATCCAGATCCGGATCTGAACTTAAGGTTCGCATGCAATTGGAATTTCAATTTGGTGCCTAGTATGTAATTTATGAAAAAAGTTTTTTAACTTAACTCACATTTTCATTTCATGTCCACATCACCAAAATGATAAAAAAAAACTTAACTTTACTGCCCCAAAGCTTTGTTATTATAATTTATGATTTATTATTTATGAAACCCAGCAAAAGTAGTAAATGCAGAAATATTTCGTGCAGACCGAGTAAATGCAGAAAAAGTGTTTTCGGAAAAAGAAGATCGTACAGTTTGGTAGACATAAGGGAAGCACTTTACCTTAGTCACTGAACGCTAAGGAAGTTAAAGGTACTTATACCACAATTAGAGCGAAACAACGCTTCTCTCATTTGTTTGCCAAAATATTGTTCTCAAGCTCTCGATAGTAAATATATATACATACAGATGTAAATGTTTCCATTATTTTTTGATTGTTTGCTTTTTTTTCTATTTTATCTTCTAATGCTTGTCACTGCTTCTTCATTCAACTTGTACAGTATATTTATTATTTATATCACATTGGTTTTACTCATAAATTACAATTTTTTTCAGTCGCCGGCACCAACACTATCACTCTCAACGAAGTACCCGAAGTCCAGAAACAAACTTGCACCAATCTCATATTGGTGGGCCTGGTTCTCGGCCATCTTCAAGCTATTACGAATATGAAACTGTTCAACATAATGTTTCTCGAAGCCATAGTAACTCTCAAAAGCAACAGAACGCTTCCAACAGCATTCCGTCCATAGCTGAGCATCAACAACAGCATCAACAGCCACAGCAGCAGCAGCATCAACAACAACAGCGGCACTGGAAATCCGCCACTTTGAATGGTTTCAATCCTGCAACCCTCAACAGTAGCGGACGCAGTAGAGGACCATTTGTCACGCAAGTGACAATTCGTGACCAATCACACCTTAATAATGCCAGCGCTCAGCAACCGACATACCAGCAGGTGCATAAGCTGTCCTCGTCGTCCCATCAGCAGAGTGCACAGCCGCACGCTTCAAAAGTGTGACTATAGGCGTTGAGGGACTTCGATTTTTTAATGGAGTGCCACCACTGTTCGCGAAGTATATTGAACAAATCAAAGAATAATTAACTAACATTTGGAGACTGCTAATCACTTAGTAAGGATAAGAGAACATTTTAAATTATCTCCTCTAAGGAAAGAAAAACATTTATAATTTTGTTAGAATAACTAAACTCTGTCATTCCTTAAGCAAAAAGAACTTTAAATAAAGTTTTGTTTTATAACATATTCATTTCGAAAGGTAAACACGTATATATGTATGTATATAACATACGACATAAATATATATACACATATATGTACCTTCAAATTATTTCAGTATTGTTCGATTAAAAATATATGTTAAGCATAAAAAATATATAATATATACTATTATTATGTATTCATTCATTATATTTTGCAACACATGTATACATATAAAATTTAAAAAAACATCAAATCATTTTTCATATCAATTTCGTTTGTAATTTATATTAAATTAAAAGAAATAAATTTAAACCTGTATCCCATTCTTATTTAAAGTAAAAAGACACTTAAAATAACAAGCTGTGATTTATTAGGTGTGAAAGAATCAAGAAATAATAATATTATTCTTAACGAATTGATTGAATATAATTTTAATTAAAAAAAAGCGAGTTATATATAAATTAATGTTTAAGTTCAACGAAGATAAACAATTTTTTTTTGAAAATAAATTGCTCACATTCTTAATTCCCTTTGTCTTTGTAAATGTTTGCTCTTAAGAAGACAACTAATTTACACTTACAGTAATTTGAGCATTAAATATTTCTATATATTAAGTAAAACATACGTGTGTAACAATTTTTTTGTTTGTTTTTATGTTTATGGTATAATAACTTTTTTGTTTTTCTATTTTATTAGTTTTGATTTAAAATACTACGGTAATATTGTTACATATTTTAATTTTATTTGTATATAATTTTGTTTATTTTTTTTTCTTTAGAAAAAAATGTGCGGCTTTTTATGTATTGTGTTAATTAAACTAAAATTGCATAAAGTCTATTACGAGTAGTAAAATATCTACTTAAATATTTGTATGGTTTTTGTAAAATTCCTTATTTTACTTTCGGATTAAAAATAAATAAAATGTACTTAACGTATGTATCGACAAAATATCTGTTTTGTGTATGGGATTTCTTGAAAAGGTTTGTTACCTGTCCTTATGCCTTGTTCTAATTTTAAACTGTAATCTGAAAATCGAGGCATTAATTATAAGCAGTTAAAGAAAATGATCGTCTATTTTTTTAGTGGAAAATAAAAACTCGTGTTCCTAGTAGGTAGTATATACAAAATAGTCACCAAAATAAAAAAAAATAGTAACGAAAGTTTATCTAGTACATATGGGCATGTTCTATGTATGTAAAAGGTTGGACAAATATATGTATGTTTCTTTTTAAAAATGCAATAAAATGAACAAAATTCAATTTGTTCCATGTAATATGGCTTTATTAGTAAGAGCAAACATTCTCATTAATTATGAAACAGAACGTCGTTCAAGCGGATGGTCGCGCGCCTTCAATTGTGGAGTTAATTGGACCCTATAAACGAACTTCTTAAAACTTCTTTTCAAAAACGCACTGTTTGGGCTACACAGCACTTTTCAATATTTCCCAACGTTGTTCAAGCGTAAAGCGACACTGTGTATATATGGTCCAATTATAACTTGCGAGTCGCAGGAATACCTAGGCGAAAGTGACTATTTGGCATTAACGTTTTCCAATCGCCTACTGAAAATTCGCTTTAAATGTCGAAAATTTAACAAATTAAAATCTCGTTCTGTTACATACATCCGACGTTTGCCTTTATCTATCAAAATAAGTCGAACTGTAATTATTGGTGACTTTGAATAAAATCGAAAATTGTTAACATATGAAATTAGTGAAAATAAAACAAGATTATTCAAAGAAATAATTTATTAATAAAATTAACAATTAATGGTGCTTATTTTGACATTCTCTTTCGTTAGAAAGTGAGTCGAATTCGTTGAAACTTAATTTTGAGACTCGGCGATTAGAATGTTAAGCCTAGTATACAGTTCTTCTAAAAAAAAAAAAAACCAATGCATTTCTTATGGGAGAGATTTTTCCCGAAAAAAAAACTTTTTTCATTTCACCAAACTGTAAACCAACATCGAAAAAAAAAATTACACTCACCACGATTTTTTTTTCACGCAAAACAATGTGCATCCCATTGTTTTGACGGAAAAAACTTACAGAAATTTTTTCATGAGAAAAAATTTTTTTTTTCACCACTCATTTTTTTTTCTTCAAAAAGAACTGTATACTAGGCTTTAATCGAAAAAAATCGAAAGTTCACCCAATCCATAGAAAGTTCATTCATTTGCGAAAGCTAATTCAATTTTGACATTCGAAAGAATAGAATTAAATGTCATTTTTGTGTCGTTTGAATTTTTCTGTCGAGTAAACAACAAAACATGTAAGTTTTTAATTATTTCATGGAAAATAAACTACTTTTATTATTTTTGTTGTTGTTTTATGTTTAAAGGTCGCATTCCAACTGGACAAACCGCTAACAAAAGGAAAAGTTAATTAAAATAATGGAAGAAAACCCGGAGGTAGCAAAGGGTTTTTTTTTACCACCCGCGTTGATACGGAAAGCATCCACTATCCTTCTCCTCTGCACTTCTTCAACACCATCTTCATTTATAAACAACACAAATGCCATATTTTTATTTATTATTTTATGTTTTTATCACAGAAATTTAAATTATTAAACAATAAACAAAACAATTACAAATAAACAAACATTTCACTTTTTGGTTTTGACATTTCACAAACACTTCTCTTTTGTTTTTGATAATTTAGTGTGACCAACCCAACTAACAATTTTGCTTCCTATTTCTGAAATTAAAGAATCATTTGTAGCTATAGTGTTCATATAACCATTCTTGCTGGAAGTCAAATAGCTATAGGAGTAAAACTTGATATAATTCATCGGCTAGACATTCTCTGGAGCGTTTTTCATCACCTCTATAGGCGTAAAGACTCAATTGTCCTTTAATCATTCTATATTGCTAATATAAAATCACAGGACAGTTTATACTCCAATAGTAATCCCAACAAACTGCTATAAAAGTCTCAATTTATTATTCCTTATCTTTATAGAATCATTATTGGACAATTTAAGTCAAGACTCTATAATCATGATCAATTTTTCTGTCGGACTCTTATAGTGGAATATAGTTCCTATAGTACTATTATAAAACTGTGCAAATGTATGCAGTCAAAATGAGTCATTGACCCAGAATGCACCACGTGCTTTTGTACACATGAGGGAAATATGTCACACTATTAATTACAACAACAAAATGTGCAATCTAGGTATAAATTAAATGTAGGACTGGGTCAAACGAACTAACCTAAAAGACTGAAAATTAAAAAAAAAAAATGAAGTTTTTGAACAAAAAAAATTTATTTTTTAAAACTTTTTTTTTTCGAAAATATGAATTTATCAAAAAACAAAATTCATTGTAGCGGATTCTTAAAAAAAAAGTTTTTATATACAAAAGTTTTTAAAACATTTTTGAGAACAACAAACTTTCAGTTTTTATAATTTTACATACAAAAATTGAATATAAAAAAATATTGGCCTGTGTTTTTTTTAATCCAAAAAATATTTTCTTTTTCAAGTTTGGATAGAAGTTTTTTCAACTTTTAACAAGCCTTTTGGACAAGCCGATAATGAGAAATTCAAAATTAGAAAAAAAAATTCTATGGTAGGTAGCCAAAAAAATCTTAATTTCAATGTTCTATCGAATTATAGATTTTTAAAATTAATCGAAAAAAAATATATTAGAATTCTAGGTGCCGTTTCCGATAAAAATACGATTTTTGAAAACCATTTCTTGACATTTGAAATTTTTTTTTCATATCTTGTAGATTGTATTAAAACCAATTTTAGTTGTAAAGTTTTAAAAAAAATAAAGCATGGTATTTTTTACGAATGCATAACTTGCCAAATAGCAGCTATGTCGAAAGTAAAAAGTCAACATTGCAATTTATTTGAAAAAATAAATTAAAGTTTTATTCATATAAAACTCAAATCAATCAGTTTCTTAAGAAAAAAAACTATGTTTTACGATTTTTTTTAGCTTTAACACATTTTAAACAGCTAGATTTTCGATGAAGAAGCTGAGAATAATCAATTTATCAATAAATTAATACTGGAACATATGCTAGGTATACCAAAACTCCAGCTTATGCGAATTACGAAGCGATAATTATCGCCATCTTCTAATATTTTAGTCTTAAAAGCACCTATAAAGAAAACCTATGTGGCTTTATAGGATATAATTCATGATAAAAGTGATCCCAATTCAACGCCAGGTTTTACATATGCTAGTTTGGCCGAGCGGTTAGCGAGCAAGAGATTTGGTGCGAGAGGACCCGAGTTCGATTCCCACATTCTGCCTTCACGTGTAAGTAATTTTTAAATTAATTTTAAAAATAAAAGTAAAAATGAAATCATAAAAAATAATCAACTCTAAGATCTTTACAGAAATCACGCGGAAAAAGCCGAAAAACATGCAAGAAAAGCATCAAAATAAAAATGAAATCAAATAAGCCCACAAATAAATATTTTTTTTTATTTTCCACATACTCCTATAAGTATTTTATTCTTGTGACAGTAAATCTTCTTTTCATTTCCACTATCGATGCAATTGCTGCAATAAAGCATATATTACCTCTATAACATAACGATAAGTATGTTCTTCGGAGTAACACAATTTACTCCATAAAGGTGGAATAGGAGTTAAAAATAGTCGCCCTTTTAACTCTTTGGAGTTTTATACAACCCTTAAATGTGTGCAAGAAATAGTAATAAGAAGCTTCTCTAGATGAATATAGAAGTAAAATTGTTAGTTGGGAAGTGTATACGAAAAAAAATAAAAATTTAGAACGCGTCATGAACAACTTATTTTTTTTAAGAATAGTTTCAAAATAGCTGAGTTGACACAAAAAATGTAATAAATATGTAGTTCTTTATGGTTAAACTTTACTTTATAATGGTGCCTATTTTGACATTCTCTTTCGTTAGAAAGTGAGTCGAATTCGTTGAAACTTAATTTTGAGACTCGGCGATTAGAATGTTAATCGAACAAATCGAAAGTTCACCCAATCCATAGAAAGTTCATTCATTTGCGAAAGCTAATTCAATTTTGACATTCGAAAGAATAGAATTAAATGTCATTTTTGTGTCGTTTGAATTTTTCTGTCGAGTAAACAACAAAACATGTAAGTTTTTAATTATTTCATGGAAAATAAATCACTTTTATTATTTTTGTTGTTGTTTTATGTTTAAAGGTCGCATTCCAACTGGACAAACCGCGAACAAAAGGAAAAGTTAATTAAAATAATGGAAGAAAACCCGGAGGTAGCAAAGGGTTTTTTTTTTACCACCCGCGTTGATACGGAAAGAAAGAAAGCATCCACTATCCTTCTCCTCTGCACTTCTTCAACACCATCTTAATTTATAAACAACACAAATGCGATATTTTTATTTATTATTTTATGTTTTTATCCAAGCAATTTAAATTATTAAACAATAAACAAAACAATTACAAATAAACAAAGATTTCACCTTTTGGTTTTGACATTTCACAAACACTTCTCTTTTGTTTTTGATATTTTAGTGTGACCAAGTGTATACAAAAAAAAAATAAAAATTTAGAACGCGTCATGAAAAACTTATTTTTTTTAAGAATAGTTTCAAAACAGCTGAGTTGACACAAAAAATGTAATAAATATGTAGTTCTTTATGGTTAAACTTTACTTTATAATGAAAAAGTGTATTATTTATTTTGTTTCTTGATTATTTATCCAACATCTATAAAATGTTTAGAAACAAAAAAAATGTAAAACGGTCATACTAATTCAAATAGAAATATAGTAAATGTCAAACAGCTTACAATGAAAATGAATCTTTTTTCGAAGTTCATTTTATGCTATCTTTCGCAAATGAATGTTATTCGTTCGAATCTCAAAATTAAGAAAGTTCATTCGAAGGAATAGAATCATTCTAACGAATAGACTATTCATGAGAATATTAAAATAAGCATGAATATCATAAAAAGAACGAACAAGAGTATATTTTCAAAGATTGTTGAGCTTATGGAAGTTAACCCTAACATGGCCAAAGGTGTACGATCTTTTGGATCTATATAAAAAAAAAAAAACTACGAAATATTGGGATTTGTTTGCTATTGGCCTAGCTCCTTAGGACAACCTCATCGCGAAGGAAAACAGTGGCATAAAGTATGTAAGCAAAAATTATTCCAAAAATGCATTATCAAAAATTATCTACAAATGTTTGGCTTGGCTACAAATTAAAATTAAAAAAAAAATAGCGACCAACAAGAAAGACAAGAGGACCTTGTGGGCAGCTTTCTTTGTCTCCTTTGGAACAGGGGATGGGGATGGTTTACTCAGTTTGTAATAAACTGTAAAACTTTCGGGCAATACATTTGGACGCGTCTACCTGAATTATTGCAACGACATGTCGAAGACATATAAAATGCTGTCACCTACAAAATCCTCAGAAGAAGATGGGGACAGCCCGTCGCAAGAGAAGTGTTGATGAACGAGTGAAGCTATTCCGGAAACAAACAGAGACACAAGAGAAACTTTTTTTTTTGCATCGGTCAAAAATCTAAAAAGAACAATGAGTTGAACTGAAAAGTATTTATTGATTTTGTTCTAGCAAATTATTTGAAACTTAAAGTGGTATCTCGTAAATTTCTTCTAAGATTTCAAATCTCTCATTTTCATCCTCATCTTTGAAAAATAAATCAACACTACTAATCATTTTTTGTTTTTGTATTAAATTTTTTCAACAGTGAACAATATTCCATCAACAAGAACAAATATTTTTAATTGAATTTGAAATTTCACTAAGTAATAATGACATTCGATGAGATTACATATATGTAGATATTTAGTTTTTGAGGTTGGCAGAACGATTTTCGAAGGTGGACGTTGTAGTTTGCTATTAATAATACCACGCTAAAAGTAACTCGCCAAATCTTTCGACTTGCGAATCATAATAGGGCCCATAGTTTATTCATATTAATTTTATTATTTTTTTTATAAACACATGCGATTATTATAAATCTTAGTTTTTCAACGCAAAGACTACACTTAAAAAAGATTCATTTTCATTGTCAGCTGTTTGACATTTACTATATTTCTATTTGAATTAGTATGACCGTTTTACATTTTTTTGTTTCTAAACATTTTATAGATGTTGGATAAATAATCAAGAAACAAAATAAATAATACACTTTTTCATTATAAAGTAAAGTTTAACCATAAAGAACTACATATTTTTTTAATTTTTTGTGTCAACTCAGCTGTTTTGAAACTATTCTTAAAAAAAAATAAGTTGTTCATGACGCGTTCTAATTTTTTATTTTTTTTCGTATACACTTGGTCACACTAAAATATCAAAAACAAAAGAGAAGTGTTTGTGAAATGTCAAAACCAAAAGGTGAAATCTTTGTTTATTTGTAATTGTTTTGTTTATTGTTTAAAATCAAATTTCTTGGATAAAAACATAAAATAATTAATAAAAATATGGAATTTGTGTTGTTTATAAATTAAGATGCTGTTGAAGAAGTGCAGAGGAGAAGGATAGTGGATGCTTTCTTTCTTTCCGTATCAACGCGGGTGGTAAAAAAAACCCTTTGCTACCTCCGCGTTTTCTTCCATTATTTTAATTAACTTTTCCTTTTGTTCGCGGTTTGTCCAGTTGGAATGCGACCTTTAAACATAAAACAACAACAAAAATAATAAAAGTAGTTTATTTTCCATGAAATAATTAAAAACTTACATGTTTTGTTGTTTACTCGACAGAAAAATTCAAACGACACAAAAATGACATTTAATTCTATTCTTTCGAATGTCAAAATTGAATTAGCTTTCGCAAATGAATGAACTTTCTATGGATTGGGTGAACTTTCGATTTGTTCGATTTACATTCTAATCGCCGAGTCTCAAAATTAAGTTTCAACGCAAATTCGACTCACTTTCGAACGAAAGATAATGTCAAAATAAGCACCAATAATCAGCCAGAGAGCGTATTCTGAAACGTCAAATGCCCTTTCAAGAAAATTGACTAGCGTTGATCAAACAGATTTTGTGCAAGAAAGACGATTGCATGTTTGACGATAGCAATATCTGATTAAGACAAAATCTTAAAATTAAGACTTTCTTAAAAAAGCTTAGGGTAGGTATGAAATTTAAAGCTTTAAAACCGAATATACCTGTATCGAGAAGTTTTAAAAAAAATCGTAATGAAGTCGAATTTAATTTTCTTCAACTTCAAGCTCAACAAAACCTTAAAATTTAGAATCACGAGAAGTTTAATAAAAAAAATTAAAGAAAAGAAGAAACTTCGCCTTTAGAGTTTGGAAATTCTAATATGTTCATGTACCGGTTTTTTAACCTACGATTAGTTGATCCAAAGTTATAAGGGTCCAAACTTTTTTTTTTTAATGTCATGGTTAAAAAAGTTTAATAAAAAAAAATAAAAAAAAGAAGAAACATCGCCTTTAGAGTTTGGAAATTCTAATTTGTTCATATACCGTTTTTTAACCTACGATTAGTTGATCCAAAGTTATAAGGGTCCAAACATTTTTTTTTTTAATGTCATGTTTAAAAAAGTTTAATAAAAAAAATTGAAAAAAAGAAGAAACATCGCCTTTAGAGTTTGAAAATTGTAATTTGTTCATGTACCTTTTTTTTACCTACGATTTTTTGATCCAGAGTTATAAGGGTACAATTTTTTTTTTACATTTTATAGTTAAAAAAGTTTAATAAAAAAAAATAAAAAAAGTAAGAAACATCGCTCCTAGAGAAAGGTATGTTCTACATAGAGTCATTTTTATTTTATTTCTAAAAAAAATATTGTGGTCTATATCCTCTCCTAAAAAAATTTTAGTCTTAAAAGTTTTAAATTCACTAAAATAAAATATAACGGGGTCAAATTTAAAAAAAAGTAACGGACCCCGCCCCCAACATTTTGGCGTTTAAAATGTTCCAATATCTTTGATACTTATCGAGATATGCTATCCTAAATGAAAACATAAATTTGGTTGCAGCGATCTTCAGCTTCATCAATCATCGCTTGTTTCGTTTTGATAAATCGCTTGCAAATGCAAAATTATTCCATTTAATTTATTAGATTTTCTACGCCTTGGAATGAATGGATTAGTTATCTGAAAGATTAAGTTAAAGAAGCTGATTAGTACTTAACTTAGAACGATAATTTTTAAATACTTTTACTTCACTCACATTTTTTTTATTAAGTATACGCCACAGTGCACTTTGATTGCATACAATTTAAGCATGTTTAATTCAATCAATTTCGAATGCAGACATATACCGGCTCATATTCAAGGTTTTTTTAAGAGCACTAGACTTTGTAACCTGAAAAAAAATGGAAACCCGAAGAACCTGCGATTCAGAAGATAAAATGGATCCGAAAAGTGTATTTATTAAAAAGCATGAAAAATAAACAATGAACCAAAAAACTCTTCTTAAAAAAATTGTTATTCCGAAACTTTGGCTTGCACTAACAGTATGCAAATTCAATTTTATAATATTGATTATTTGGATTTTGACGTTTTTTCAGTTTCGCACAAAAAGAAGTTGTAAAAACATTATAATGTTGTATATAACATTCTAATGTTATAGGAGGATCGGTAATATCTATAAAAAAAAGTGGTTTCCACAGTGTTTCATAATGAAAACATGGAACTAACAACAATTATTATTGGTATAAAAAAGAAAGAGTTTAAATAAACAGCTTTATACTGCCCACCGAGACGGTCTTCAACGGAAAAAATTACGCAGAGATCATAAATTTGCTAAGGCATCACTTCATTCTTGTTGGCGATTTCAATGCTCAACACACCAGCTAGAGATCAAAGATCATAAATTCAAAATGCAAACGACTATACCAAGCACTAAGCAGGCTGCAAATACAAATGCCAGTTATTTTATTCTGCCGACATACTGGTTGTCTGATCTTAATAAAACACCAGACCTTATCGACTTTTTCGCAGGTATTTAAAAATATGATATTAATGATGAAAGTATGTTAAATTTACTATCATTAATTTTATGTCGGTGAATTAGAATCAATTGAAAAAAGTAATGCTAAGCTCGAAAATAAGAGAAGGAACCTGATCTTAAAGTAGAAAAATGTATTGCTGCTGTGCAGTAAGGATAAAGTGCTCCAACTGAAATATAAAATGTCTTGTCGAAATAAAGGAGCTGATATTGGAAAAAAAAAGATTTCGAAGAAAATGGCAAACTGCGAGATTTCCAAGCAAAAAAGCAAAAATGATTCATTTACTAGATCCCTGAAAAGTTTGACGGCCGACGAACATTTCTACCGAATAATCCATATGAGAAGCCGCGAATCGCTTAAAACGACCGCAGACACTTTACCGCCAATAAAATCTAAATTCTAAAGATGGAAATTGGATCGGAAATCTGAAACAGAAAGCTGGCATCTTCGTTGAACATCTTGCTAATGTCTAATAAAATCTCAGCAAATGGGGCTACAGATCCCTTACAGTTTGTAAATGGAAGTGATGATCTAATAACTGCTTAGGTTTTCAAAGATATGTCTTCAATAGATTTCAAAATAATCGCCTGTCTTAAGCTTAGATATGTGTCACAATATTGGAAAATTGCAGAAATCATTTTTATACCTTCGACAAGGTTTAGCTCTTGGGACTTAAGTACAAACTGCCTAGGGATCTTCCCAGGCTGTAGAACGAAAAACGATACGCACCGACTCTTAAGAGTATACGAAACGACCAGAAAACTCGGAACTTAAGAAATGCAAGTATACCACAAAGAAGTGACCCAGGAGCAATCCTGTATTTGTTATACACTAGGGAACCTCGAAAAATAATTGAAACGCAGAGTTAGGTTAAATACCTAAGAATTGGAGGCAAGTCATGGAGCTGCATACCGAACATTCTCCGGTAAATGTACACTATGATGGTAAGATCCATCATTACGTATGGTGCGGTTCAATGGCACAAGAGAAGCGAATTATCAACAGCTAGGAAAACTCTAGAAAAAATATTTGTATTACGGGAGCAATGACAAAATGCCCTACCTATGGTGGTTGTCCTCCATCTATCCCCCCTCAACGAGGTCAACGAAAGTGCGGCAATGGGAGCTATCATGAAATCCCCAAAGGAGGGAACTGAAACAGGCAAAATTATTGGCCTCAGGGATGGAATGCTCAAAAAATATAATTTCGAGAAAAGCTTTGGTATAGTCTTAAGCAACAAAAAATATTGAGTAAGAGAAGAAAAAAAACTACACTCTCGAAACAAATACCATCAAGTATTACACTGATGTATAGAGAACAAGCGAAAGGAACTGGTGCAGAAATCTTTGGGCCTAGAATTAAACTTTCCATATCGATGGTGCACGTGCAGTCCACCAGCATTTTCCAAGCGGAGGCACACGCCATATGGAAATGCTTCAATCGTTATTTCGAAAGAAACTATCGTAATCTGAATATTGCCATCATTTTAGATAACCATTCTACACTCAAGGCATCGAGCTCCTACACCATCAGCTCTAAATTAGTGTTCGAATGCATAAACAGGCCAAATGAACTTGACAAACAGAACAGGGTCACACTTCATTGCATATCTGGTCACGTGGGTGTTCATGCAAATGAGGAGGCAGAATCCTGATCATCGAGACATACATCGAATGAAATGTCTGTTCAATTCCTATATACACATCCAAACGAGAAGCTTCTGAGTGGTCTGGTTTTTTTGATTTTATGGGTTTTCGAGCCTCAACTACCTAATAATGTCCCTGGTTGGCACTATTTCCGAAACCAAGCTCCGGATTCCAAATTTCCCGGTTAGATTTTCCACAGCTATCCACAAGTGAAAACCAGAAGCTCCTGCGAGGTCTGGTTCTCGAAATATTTCTAACCAAAGTGATTTTACTGAATTTTTGAGAATTAAAAAAAAAATCATTTAGACCACTGGTCTAAAAAAATCACCAAATTTTCAAAGTTCCCCAAACGCATCGAGACATACATCGAATGAAAGGTCTGTTCAATTCCTATATACATATCCAAACGAAAAGCTTCTGAGTGGTCTGGTTATCGAAATATGCCGGTCAAAGTGATTTTACGGATTTTCGAGCTCCAACTTCGTATATAGGCGCTTCAACCTCTTTAATAGGGCCTGAATCTTATTGCGGGATAGGAAAAAACATAATAAAAAATCATTCAAGAAGATGAGACAGGAAGATTTAAAAACCGGAAAGAACTCCTAAAGCTAAAGCAGGCGAAACTATTGCTGGACAATTACAACCACAAACGTTTCACCAACTGCATCAGCTTAAGTAGGAACAACCTAAGAATAATAGCAGGTATCCCCACTGGACACTGTAAACTTAGAAGACACATGACACCTACGTTTATTCGGTATGGTAAGCTACACGTAGAATTTCCAGCATGCATGCAGTTTAAACTTCGCCAATGTGATCTTAATTTAAGAAAAAATCAATTTGTCGATTTTTCCTAAATTGGTCCTTATTGGTTTTCATGCGACAAGAGCGACACACTACTTGGTACCGAATATTGCCACGTGTCTTTTAAATATTTCCACCGACATTTTTTTTTAATTTTGGGAAAAAAAAATCTTTTTTTAAAAAGTACAGACATTCTCAAACTGTCTTTCTTTTGCTATAGCACTACTTGTCAAGCCACGTTTAACTTTAATTGTAAGAAAGAGTTTCTGCGATCCAAAACTAACTGTATCTGCCATACAGCCGTTATACAGAATCTTATTAATCTCAAAAACGGCTGTAACGATTTTGATAAAAAAAAAATAGGTATGATATTATAGACATGAACTACATTTTGGTCAAACAAAATTTTAAGAAAAAATGTTATTAACATAGAACTGTTTTTTTGATTTTTTATTTTATTATTAACGACTCTAACGATTTTGACCAAAATTTGTATACAGGAGCTCCTTTGATTTTGAAAAAATATTCTTTATAAAAATTTTCGAAAATATAGATTTTGGATTTTTAAAAAAAGCCATTTTAAGCATTTGAACATTCATTTCTAATTAAATCCATGCTTTTGTATTTATAAACAATTTTTAAATTCCAAAGTACTTCTACATAAAAGCAACTACGTTGAATCCAGTCGTGCATTTTATTTTTATTATTTGAATTTGTTTTAAGTTTTTGATATAGGTTTTTTTGAATGAGCATGAAAAAATACATTTTCTGCGTTATTTTCACAAAAAATAAGTGATACTTATGTATATGTTTTTAAATCCTTCCTTTTTCGAAGTAAGTAAATATACATTAAGATTAAATTTTCGAAAGAGCAATAATGTAGATTCGACTTTATCACGCACCTATGTTCTAATTTATATGTACATATATTATTCCCCTAGACCAAACTGAATTGTATCAAACTTTATTTTATTTAGAATAATGATGACGATTCACACATTTTCTAAATTCACTTCAGTGCAAAAAGCGAAGCCCTGGCAGCTGGTGCGATTGACTTATTTCCCGTCGAGTACTGTGTTCAAAAATAACAAAAGTACCACCGATCGCGGCCGGCGGCGTCTAATTATAAAATTTGGTTTGATAAAAAAAAAACGTTTATTTACGTTTTATATAAGTGAACTCATATAGAAAATGGATATTTTATTCATAAGCAAGCGTATATATCTTGGAAAAGGAGATGATTTTATTAATGGTGGGATTATTGTTTCCACTGAAGGAATAATTCAAAGAATTCTTAAATCAAGCCAAGAGGTCAATTCGTATATGTACAACACCGAATCCGAATCGGTAAAACTATTAAAATTGTTTGGATTTTTGTGTTCTTGTTGAAAGTTTCATCTTTACTATGTACTCGTTTATAGGTGATTGATTTTGAAAATATGGTTCTAATGCCGGGACTTATTGACACCAATGTTCATATAAACGAGCCAGGAAGAAAAGACTGGGAGGGTTTTTTGACAGCGACCAAAGCAGCTGCTGCCGGTGGATTCACAACAATCATTGATCGCGCAACGTAAGTTTTCCAAACGAAAAATTACAAAAATTACGTAGGTATGCGCTGATTAGTGTAGTGCGTTTTAATATGCTAGGTAAATTTGGTATGTACACCTTCTGTTAAATAACCACATAATCGATGTCGCCATACAAGATTTGAGTTTTCTTCTCACATTTGCTCAGGTACTCCTAATAATAGTAACATGAGTCTTTTGCATACAATTATGTATGTAGTTCAAAATAGAGTTTTAAAAATGATAGTTGAGATTACCATAGCTGAGAAAATGTTTATGATTAAATAATTAGTAGGCGTGTTTTGTTAAAAAGATGGCTTATGTTCTCCTTTATATTCACACATTTTTCAAAGTTGCAATCATCAATGACATTGGTTGTGAAAATCAAAATGTCACAAACAGAAAAGAATATTTGAGTTGAGAAATATTGAGTTTAACGCCATCTAACCTCTCAATATTCCACCAATTTATATTCACATATTTGTTGACCTAAATTGTATTCACTTCGAGTTTTGTTGTTGTTTGTATGTTAAAATTTTCTGACCTGACTATTCAAAACCCATGACTAATGTTTCATGTCTCCCATTATTGTAGTGAAATAGCCTGTTGCATTCTTCAGATTAAACAATTCCATCAGTAATCAGTTTAACTTGTACTTCTCGGACACTCTTCAAGTGAACTGTTAGCTACAGGTGTTCAGACAAACGAATGTAACACATACATACGCTTCGTTCTATTCCGATGTCAGAACTTCAAAACCAATGTGCATTGGCATCTGCTTTAAAATCCTTCACTATTTTCCTAATTCTCTCACTCCTTTTATTTATTTTAAGACTACTCAAAACACTATTTATGATTTTACAATCTTTTTGCACTTGTCTGATAAATTTCCCATTAAAAAAAATGTATTTGACATACATTATGTAATCCATTTGGAGCTTCTTATGAAGCGAGCGTGATTGCCTATATCATTGACATACTAGATATGGACTGCTGGTAGCTGATTACAGAATGGTCCAACGGATTACCAAACTATACTAGCCCTCGTGCCGACACTGACGGAAAATTTGAATACTATGAAATGGAACCAGTGCTAAAGGGGCTAATGTGCAAATAGTCCAATTGCCAAATTTGAAAATTTCCCTTTTTAATTTTCCCTTTTTCATTTTTGTTTTCAACTTATAAATATATACTAAGGGTATTCATGTAACGAGATAATTTTCCGCTTTGTAGAAATACATATATAACTTTCTGCAGCATGTTTTCATGAATACCCCCTAAGAAATACTTGCGTAAATGTGGGAAATATTTTGTGAAATGTCAAATTAAAAGACAGAATCCATACTTATTTAGTTTACGAGGTTTATTTCTGCACTTTCCGCAGCAAATTTGTGAGATAACTTTATGAGATTTGCAGAAACTTTTTCCCATACAAATTTTGACAGCTCGTTTCTGCGGAGATAAAATTATCTGGTGTACGAGGTTTACGAGGGTTTTCCGCGCTTACATGAATACCCTTACTGCAAAACAGTTTTCGTTGCATTTAGTTGTATTATCTATTAACATATTGTTGTGAACAGAGCTTTATACTACTACAGCGCCATCTGTTGGAAAACTGCATATCTAATTTATGGAAGAAACAAAAAGCTCTTTTCCAATGTCAAATGTATTTCCCCTTATTCCAGACATCTAGAACATTCCAATACAAGAACTTTCGAGAACAACTAATTTGAGTATATAAGGGAGTGTTCACGGTGAGCGAGACACAGTTGATTTTGGATTATGAAAGTGTGCAAAGGTATTGCTTATTGGCATAGCTGGGCATTAACTCGTTAATCCGTTAATCGTTAATTAACGAAGTTAACATTTTGATTAACGGATTAACTTTTAAGTTAACTTTTAAAAATGTTAACGGACACGTTAAATCCGTTAATCCACGTTAAGTCCGTTAATCGTTAATCCAATGCCTACTATTTACCGCGCGGCGCGAAAAACAGGTTCAGACAAGTATGAGACATGTGCCGCGCGGTGCGTTCCGCGGTTGAAACAAAACCAGCTAAGTACGTATTATAACGGGTGATTTTTTAAGAGCTTGAGAACTTTTTTTAAAAAAAACGCATAAAATTTGCAAAATCTCATCGATTCTTTATTTGAAACGTTAGATTGGTCCATGACATTTACTTTTTGAAGATAATTTCATTTAAATGTTGACCGCGGCTGCGTCTTAGGTGGTCCATTCGGAAAGTCCAATTTTGGGTAACTTTTTCGAGCATTTCGGCCGGAATAGCCCGAATTTCTTCGGAAATGTTGTCTTCCAAAGCTGGAATAGTTGCTGGCTTATTTGTGTAGACTTTAGACTTGACGTAGCCCCACAAAAAATAGTCTAAAGGCGTCAAATCGCATGATCTTGGTGGCCAACTTACCGGTCCATTCCTTGAGATGAATTGTTCTCCGAAGTTTTCCCTCAAAATGGCCATAGAATCGCGAGCTGTGTGGCATGTAGCGCCATCTTGTTGAAACCACATGTCAACCAAGTTCAGTTCTTCCATTTTTGGCAACAAAAAGTTTGTTAGCATTGAACGATAGCGATCGCCATTCACCGTAACGTTGCGTCCAACAGCATCTTTAAAAAAATACGGTCCAATGATTCCACCAGCGTACAAACCACACCAAACAGTGCATTTTTCGCACTGTACGCATTCGTGTGGTTGGTTTAATGTCCAATAAAGTAAACTGAGTGCGAAACTTGGTCACAATCGCATTAATTGTTTGCTCACTTGGTCGATTATGTAGACCATAAATCGGACGTAAAGCGCGAAACACATTTCGAACCGAACACTGATTTTGGTAATAAAATTCAATGATTTGCAAGCGTTGCTCGTTAGTAAGTCTATTCATGATGAAATGTCAAAGCATACTGAGCATCTTTCTCTTTGACACCATGTCTGAAATCCCGCGTGATCTGTCAAATACTAATGCATGAAAATCCTAACCTCAAAAAAATCACCCGTTATATAGATATATAAAATTGTTCGATTTTCACAGAAAAAAAGTTTTTCAGGTTGATCAACTGCGTTTTCGATATTGTTGTTTAACCAGTTGATGAACGAGTTGATACCTTCGTACACTTAACCAAGGAACCAAGGATCACTCGTTCGGGAACACGTTGAACGTACCGCGATAAACAAAAAACTCAAACGTCAAACCTGAAATAATTTTGACTTCAGTTCGGTACATACATTTATTGTCGACGTACGCCTTCGCTTTAAAATATTCTTAAATTTGTTCCGTATGAGTATGATTTCCTCTAAGAAAAAAAAAAAGTGGCTGCCGCATTAATAATATTAGAAAATGAACTACAAAGGAAGAAAAAACAGCCAAGACGATTCTGGGTAGATGATTTTTCTTGCGTCGCAACGTCACAACGAAGAAAATTGCTTTTTCAATGAAATATATGAGAAATTAAACCGGTGCTTAGAGAAAAAAAATATAAAAAATGCAATTTTTATCACATGTTAACGGATTAACGATTAACGTTAACTTGCGTTAATTCTTCCGAAATTTAACGCTTTAACGTTTAACGAAGCTAACTTTTTCAGTAGCGGATTAACGATTAACGAAGTTAACTTTTTGATTAACGGTGCCCAGCTATGCTTATTGGATTGTGTTATTAAACAAGTGTGATTTAAATTTAAATAAAAGTGTTTGAGTTGTTTATAAATTGAGATTTACTGTTTTGAATTGGAAAGTGTGAATAAAGAAGAAATACTAAAAAGAGTAATAAGTTTTATTTAAAGAACCTAGGAAAAATATTACAATATTATATTATTATTGTTTGTAAAAATACTTTTATTAAAGCAATTAGTTTCATGTGCTTTAACTTTTACTAATAATTTTAAATTCTATACTAGAAATCAAGAGATAAGCTAAGATCTTTTTGGCTAGAGCAAAAATATTTGCAAAAAAATTAGTTATGCAAATAAATCCTAATTTTGATTTAAATTAACAACTCACTTTAGAGAAAAGCTAATCCTACAATTTGTATCAAATTTACAGAAAACTTTCTTTCTTAAACTAGAACTGCAACAGTCTGAAAGGAATGCGTAAAACTCAAGGAAGATATATGTTGTTCGGTCGCGTTGAGGAATAAGGAAAAGATAACGTTGCAAAGTGGCATAAGTCCATTTTTTACTTGCGACTTATAGGTACTATAAGGCAAGTTATGCATTCGGAAAAAAAATCGAACTCGAGATTTTGATCAAAGTTGACAT
Organism: Philhelius festivus; assembly: GCA_963931855.1. Classification (NCBI taxonomy): domain Eukaryota; kingdom Metazoa; phylum Arthropoda; class Insecta; order Diptera; family Syrphidae; genus Philhelius; species Philhelius festivus. Next base: position 75,025,890 of record OZ007556.1, on the reverse strand, counting down.
TACTATGATAGCGAAGACCAAAAAAGTGGGTCTCGCAATTCTGTCTGTCTGTCTGTCTGTCTGTCCGTTCGATTGCAGCTAAACGGCTCGGCCGATTTTCTTCAAACTTGGTAGATATGGGTTTTAAGTTTTCCCCCCGGATGTTTTTTTATTTGATTTTTTAAGACCAAAAATAACGGTACCGGCCATACGATTTTTTTTGAAATTTTATAAATATTTTTTTTTTCTCAAAAACTGTCCCACAGATTTAAAAAAAAAATCATAAAATTTCTTTTAGTTAAATCTAGGTAATGGTTAAAATTTTCCAACAAATGGTTATTTTTGGTACCCTCCTTGGAACCATTTTTTTTTGTTTTTGATTTTCTCCAAAACGGTACCACCGATTTTTATCAGTTTTATATTAAGGCTCCCCAGCAGTTTCAATATTATTGTGAATTAAAATTTTCAAAAAAAAATTTTTTTTGGATTTTTGAAAAAATTTCAAAATTTTTTTTTGAAAACTCAGTATTTCGAAAACCTCATGTTCGATTTTTTCAAAACTTGATAAATAAAAGTTTTTTAAATAAAAAAAATTTGTTTTACCTAAAAATAATGGTACCCTCCATACAAATGTTAAAAAATGGTTTTCGAAAATCGTATTTTTCTCCAAAACGGTTCCGAGAATTTTACTTAAATTTTTTTTCTTTCAATTAATTTTTCAGATCTATAATTCAATAAAAAATAAAATGCACGACTGGATCGCACGAACTTGCTCTTATGTAAAAGTACTTTGGAATTTAAGATACATTTTATAAATATAAAACATGGATTTAATGAGATAATAATGTTCAAATGCATAAAATTGCCGTCTGGTTTCCGGAAAAGTATGAATTTATGCAAATAAACTTAAAAAATAAAACGTTTTATTATTAAATAAATTTTTTATATAAGAAATTTCTCTAAAATTTTTCAAGAAAGAAATGTGGGATGCGAATTTTAAGTATTAAATAATATTGATTTTAGGAAATAATTTCAAAAAATAATCGTTCATAGGTTTTGAAGATATTGATTTAAAAAAAAAAATTTTTTTCAAAAAAACCCAACAAATATTTTTTCGAATATTTTTGTATACAATATTATTTTAAACTTAAGGGGGCTCCTGCTGAAAATTTTGGGTTAAAATCCTTAGAGCCGTTAATAAGAAAGTCGAAAATAAAAAAAACGGGTCTATGGCAGGTACCCCTAAAAACATTTTGCCCCAAAATTTTTGTTGCCCAAAATGTAGTCCATGTCCATAATATCACACCTAATTTTTTTTTATCAAAATCGTTAGAGCCGTTTTCGAGATAAATAAGATTTTGCATTACGGGTGTATGGGGGGTACCCTTAGTTTTGGAGCTAAAAAAAAAATTTCAATTTTTCCTCTAGGGAATCACCGAAGACTCTTAACAACCGAGATTGAAAGAAATAGGTCCAGTGGTTTAGGCTGTAGTGAGAGGTACAGACATACAGACACACTGAAACATGTTTTTTGTGTACTAAATTTTCCTTAAAATTTTTATAAAAAAAATTGATATGCAAATTATTAGTATTTAATAAAATAAATTTTAAAACGTAATTTAAAAATTTAATCGTGTATCGGTTTTCAAGATATTGAATTTTCAAAAAAAAAATTGTATTATTTTTTTAAAAATCCAAAAACTATTTTTTCGAAAAAATTTTTAGTTTATATTTTTTTAAATGTAAGGCAGCTCCTGCATAAAAATTTTGGTTAAAATCGTTAGAGCCGTTGGTGAGAAATTCGAAAATCAAAAAAACCGTTCTATGACAGGTACCCCTGATAACATTTCCCCCCAAATTTTTTTTTCACCAAAATGTAGTCCATGTCCATAATATCACACCTAATTTTTTTTATCAAAATCGTTAGAGCCGTTTTCGAGATAAATAAGATTTTGTATTACGGGGGGTACCCTTAGTTTTGGAGCTAAAAAAAAAATTTCAATTTCTCCTCTAGGGAATCACCGAAGACCCTTAACTACCGAGTTTGAAGAAAATACCTCCGGTAGTTTAGGCTGTAGTTCGAGGTACAGACATACAGACATACAGACATACAGACATACAGACAGACAGACGGAATTGTCGGACCCACTTTTTTCGTCTTCGCTATCATCGTAATGTCAACTTTGATCAAAATCTCGAGTTCGATTTTTTTTCCAAATGCAGAACTTGCCCTATAGTACCTATATCGCAAGTAAAAATTGAGAACAAGATATTACTGAATGTCTTCCATAGAGCGATTTTTTAAAATATTGAATTTCTCATTATCGGCATAACGGATTTTAATCAAATTTTTTAGAGAGAAGCTTCTAAAAATTTTAAAAAAACATTGCATTTCAAAATTTTAAGAAAAATATTTTTTTGAATTTTGAAAAAAAAATCTTTGTTTTTTTTTTGAAAATTCAATATCTCGAAAACGGCTCAATATTTTTTTTGTAAATTTAATTTTTATTCAAACCATAATAAAAACTTTAAATTGGCGTACCAAAATTTTTTCTTAAAAATGTTTTAAAAATTTTCTATATAAAAGCTTATTTTTTTAAGAAACCACTTCAAAGACTTATAATTTTTGTTCTTGCATGAACCTATATTTGCTTGAATCACATGGCATTCTACTAATGAAGTTGTTGTAGTCGTTTAAAAAATTAATTTTTATGCTTATGAACAGTTTCTCTAATAACATTCATTTTTGAAATTCTTAGTCTATTACATAGGAGCAAATTCGTGCGACCCAGTCGTGCATTTTATTTTCAAAGTGAACGCTTTCAGTAGATTCCAGAAGGCTTCCGAATTGCCAAATAAAAACGGCATAAATGAGCAAACGAATCCGAATTTGTTTCTCAGTATTTGTCATGAATTTTCCATTGGTAAAATAAATGAATTTAGTTTTTATTTAGATGTTCCAAAAAGGGGATTTTGGCAGTTTTCGATTTATTTTTTGATTTAAAATTAGTCAGTTTTGCAAATCCAAATTTTTGGGTAGAAGAGAAGAGGTCGACAGGGATAACTTTGTACTAATACCAAAACAATTTTTAATTGTCATTTTGTAAATGTGCTGATTTGTAAGTTTGATATATTTTAATAGTGATAATTGGACCTAAAACATGGAGGAAACTATCTCTTTCTATTTCTGTTTTACAAGTAGATGGTAGATAGATAGATTTTTTTATAAATAATGACAATGACACCAAAGACACACAAAAAAATCAGTTTGGAATCATTCCATTCGCAAAATATTAGTCAATTATTTTTAGATTGAAATTTGAATGTACCAATGGAAAGTCTCATAATATTGCTATGAACTTCTGGTTACATACATATTGCAGTTTTTGTTTTTTTTTTTATTTTTTTGAATAAAGAAATGCCATTCCACCAACAACAAATGCTGCCAATTTAAAAACCAAAACATCTATTGCGAGGGGCAAGATTTACGTTGATTTAGGTTTTTGGGGTGGCATTGTGCCAGGAAATTCTGGAGAGCTAGCAGAATTAGCTAGCTGTGGAGTGATAGGATTTCAATGTTCACTTTGTCCCACAAATCTACCAGAATTTGAACACGTTACCATAGAACAAGTTGAAGAAGCAATTGAAAAACTTGATGATGGAGCAATTATCGCAGTAAGTTTTCATATGAAATAAACAGCACGCAATAAAATCTTCTCAGTTAATGCTCGTAGTTTCATGCTGAGTTGCCAAATGTTACAACCGCTCTCAAGCCACAAGACGATAATTCTAAAACTTACGACAGTTTTCTAAGAACCAGACCACCATCAATGGAAGTCGAAGCAGTGCACTTGATAGCAAATTTAGCTGAGCGCAATAAAAAGTGGGATACGTTTATAAAAGCTTTGAAAAGTTAATTCAATAATACTGTTTTATTTATGAATTTTAGAAAACACTTTCATATTTTGAATCTGAGCGCAGGAGAAGCTATTCCTGTGATTGAAAAAAGTCAGAAAAACAAAGCTAATCTTACAGCTGAAACATGCCATCATTACCTAGCTCTGTGTGCTGAAGATGTCGAGGATTGTCGCACGGAGTTCAAAACATGTCCACCTATACGGCCAAAGGCAAATCAAGAAAAACTTTGGAAAGCTATTCAAGACAAAACTATTAATATGGTTGTTTCCGACCATTCACCAGCTACTCCCGGTGTCAAGTGCCTTAACTATGGAAAAACTAGAGGAGATTTTCTTAAGGCCTGGCCAGGGGTTGCTTCATTGCAATTTGGTTAGGTTTTTGGGAAGTGTGTGTATTTAATTTTGTCTTATTTTTTTGTTTAATTTTCAGGCTTATCGATATTTTGGACTCATTGCCGAGAATACGGTTTAGGTCTGGAGGATGTTTGTCGTGTTATGTGCGAGAGTCAAGCCAATATGTGTGGCATTCAAAACTTCAAAGGAAAAATTGAAGAGGGATATGATGCAGACTTCTGTGTTTGGGACCCTGAGGAGGAATTTTTAGTTTCCCCCGAGATTATACAATTTCGAAACAAGGTTTTTAATTTTTTTTTTGATATATGAGTATTATTTACGAAATTCTAACTTGTACTTGGTGGTAAATAAATTTTAGGCCAATCCTTACATGAATTCAAAACTACGGGGAGTAGTTCATGCAACTGTGGTACGAGGCTTACACGTATTTCAAAAATATGAAGGTTTCGGACAACCACTTGGAAAAGTTATTCTCAGAAAAATAAACAAGAAGGTTGTAAAGTTTGTTAGAATATGAATAATTAAGAATACTTACTTTGTTTTGTTATGAGAGTAATGATATTTATATTTTATATTTATTATATTCAAAAAATATTCATTAAAGAAATAATAAAATTTTTAGTGGAAAGTTGTTTTCTTTTACAAAAAAAGGAACCTTAAAAAATATTTCAAAATTTGACACTGCTAAAGATATTTTCAATATCTTTGATTTTTTTTAAATTTGAAGCGAAAAATCATGTTTTGTACCCCCTTATTACGGTTTGCGAATCGAACGTTCGAGGTGAGATTTTTTCATTAGCGAACTACACATTCGACATACTACGGTTGGCGAACTTTACAATTCGAGTTCGAAATTTGATTGTCTATTAAAAATATGAAATATATGACATTTAAGTCGAATCAAAGGTTGTCGATTCGCCAATAGTAATACTAATTTCTCAAACTTTTGTTCGACTCGCCAGCGGTAATAAGGGGGTTAGTTTTTAATATCCTAAAACATGTGACCAACAGTGTAAAATGGTGCTTAACTAAGAAAACCCAGTGTGTAAAAGTGTGATTCTGCACACTTCCACGGCTATGGCTTTCCAACCATTCTTACCACAAGATTTCGATTAGCATATATTTATATATATGTACAATTGTACATACATACATACATATGTATGTAGATAATAGAACCGAGATATTGGGGGCTATCGTCAGCAAAATTTGCCTCTGAATTTTTCCCAACTTTCGAAATTGTCAACTTCTTTCCCTTGGAATTTATTAATATCGGGAATTGAGTTTCATAGCAGGGACTTCATTGCAAAAGGCCAGCATGCAATGAACCGTGCATTGTATTATCGTTTCCAATCTCAAACATGGGAAACATTCCGAGGGAAATTTTGTTCACGATAAGAAAGAATATAGCTACATAACTTCGAAAAAGTGTATAAGTAACCAAAAATGAATTTAAACCAACTTTAACAATATTTATTTATATAAAACGTTTTTCAATTGACGCAGTTAGATTTTGGCAGCCTGTAGTTTTGGTGATATCTGTCAAATCTGTTGTTTATCATTAACTTACTAAAGCTGCACAAGAACTCGGCCTTTCGCAGAATTCAACCTGCCGAATTTTGCGTCTTGACTTGGGGCTATACCCTTAAAAAATCCAACTGATTCAGGAGCTCAAAGTTCATGACCATAGACAACGACGACGTACAACGTCTCCATTTAAATTGGAGAACGAAAACTTAACTTAACCGATTTGGATGAAATTTTCAGGAAATAAATTAATTTTGGACAAAAAGCACCACAATTAATTTCCACCCACTGCCACTCCTGCTAACGATAAAATCGTCAAAATTGATAAAAATCCAGGTTTTGTTCCAAGTAAAGGTTGAAGGTGGTGCTTTTTTGAAGGAATTTGGCCATTAAAATTTTCCACATCCACTTTTTAGGCGTTTCTTACTCTTTTGTTTTACTTTGTATAATAGGTACTTATTTTGTATGGAGGCAGTCTTTTTTAGTGCTATATATTGGTATAAAATTTCCAAGTATTATAAAGGATAGTTTAAGAAATGACAACAAAATATTTCCACCCACTAACAGGCCCACACAAAATTACAAATTAAAAAAACATATTTTCGCGAAAAAAAAATCAAATAAAATGCTTGATGCATGGAATCATTTTGAAGGTATATATCGGTCCAGACGTTCAGTGTGTTTTATGAGTTAGTTAATGGAAATAAGCGATATTATAATTACTAGCCGACCCAGCTCTCGAAAATCGAGTGCCAATTTATTTATTATTTATATTATTGGCAGTGTTTTCAAGCAAATTTATTAAATTAAATTTTATTTTATGTAATATGCAAAGTGTTCGACAGTGCAAAAACAAAAATGACCCACAGTGTGTAAATGCGTGTCTCAAGTATATTCTGCACATCTCCGTAACTGTGGCTTTCCAACCATATAAAATTTATCGAAATCGGTTAAATACTTTTGGAGAAAAGTGTACCACAAAAAACATTTTTTGCGTTTTATTATATGATTTTCGGAGAAAAATTTAAAATTCGTTGTTCATGTTTGTTGTAGCTAAAGTGAGTGTATCCAAAGAAGTAACTTTTTATGTGGTGCATGGTAAATCATAAAAATAATGTAACCATTATAAGTTAACAAGTGTAAATTTTCAATCCCATCGTCAAACATTCATGAATGCGTCAAATTAGCAAAACTTTTTATGTTAAGTGTTGAAAAAGATTGAAACTTCCATCAAATAGTGCGGAAACTTCAAACAAACCAAAAAACAACGCACAGAATGTTTAAGATATTTTTCTCAATTTTGACAAGAGGTTTTTGAAAGAACGAGCACTCTTATGTAACGAACAATGTCATATGTTATGCTTTGAGCAAATCATCAAATGTTCACCTTAAGTACATCGATATTTTCCTCGTCTGATATTGACAACGTAGATGGACATTCGATTGCCAGTTTCTTTCACTCTCTGACACACGTTCCTTCGGAATTGATAGCTTGTGTGAGTACTAGTCGCGGAATCCTTTCGTCGCCCATCGCCATAACTCTTGCCACGTAATTGAAATGTAATTTAAGTGTGTCCAAAAAGAGTGGTCCTATTAATGTTTCGAGATATAGCATATAATTGGGCGACGTACTCGGCAGCCTGAAAGTACTTTTAATAAAAAATCTGAGAAATTTGTCCACAGGTTCAAACAAATGATATCCCCATGCTTGTGCTCCGTAAAACAGAATTGCGATTACGGTAGCTCGAAAGACTTTTTTATTTAGCTTTGTGAGAAACGCTATTTCTTAGAATGCAGCTTCTCCACACAGAACACATAGCACGCTTTGCTTCAGATAATTTGGATTACAGATGCTTTCCTAGGTTCAAGTTAGAAGTAATCAAGACTCCCAGATACTTATACTCTTTTACAATTTCTATCGGTACCTTCTCAAACGTCCACTTCTCCCTTCTGGAATATCTCCCACCACCGTTTCTGAATATCATCATTTTTGACTTAGAAAGATTTACCGCTAGATTCCATGTTTTGTAATATAGTTGCAGCCTATTTATCATTAGCTGCATCCCGTCTCAGCTAGAAACACTATTTCGTCTTCGAAGATTAGTCCTGGGATATTCTTTCCCCTTATAGCAATACCACCTTTCACCGAATCAGTTATGTCATTTATGTATAAAATAAAGAGAAGGGTACTTAAAACGCATCCTTGCTTAATGCCCATTGACGTACCAAACTCATCCGAAAGAGATTTTCCATCCCAAACTCGTGCAACATTTTCTTCGTACATGGCTCTAATGATAGATATAACTTTAGTTGAGATTCCATATTTAAAAAGCTTGTAAAAAAGTACTTCCCTGGGAATTGAATCGAACGCTCCCCGAAAATCTACAAAAAAAAAAGCATAAAGTTTTTTTTCCTTTACTTTTATAAATGTCAGCAATATTTATTAATGACAAAATCTGGGGCCAAATTACCTCATCAGTTATCGAGTAATACGTGACTGAATTATGTGAGTTTGGCATTACCGCTTACTTCATCGAGCAAGCGATTGCTCTAATTTGACGTTTTCATTCAATCACTGATGGGACTCACTCACTCGGTCACTGAAGCGGTAATTTGGCCCCTGGTCCACTGTCGAGTAATCTTTCCTGAATCCAGCTTGAAATTCGTTTAAAATTTTCTCAGATTCAACCCACTCGCTGAGTCTATTATACAATACTGAGCCAAGGAGCTTTGCTGCTGTATTTAAAAATGAGATACCTCTATAATTTGTTGGATCTTCAACATTACCTTTTTTATGTAGCGGAAGGATAATCGCCTTTCGGAAGCTCACAGGGACGTCAGCGGTGTCGAATATTCTGTTATACTTCAAAGTAAGAAGCCATAAGAATTCTGGTGTGAGATTTTTAAAATATTCAAACGGTATTCTATCTTCACCTGGTGGCGTATTGCCAAACTGTATATCAGCACAGATCTCCATAGTCTGTGCTCAGCCATTTTCTGCTCACCGAATTTGAAAGTATTGTAGAGCAAACTGTATGCTACCACAGAGCGCTCTGTGGTCACATGCAGTTTGCTTGTAAAATATTAAAAAAGCTGAAGCAAACTATATGCTAGTTCAGATCGAGCAATGTACCTGCGATTACAGAGCCATCGTTCACGTTGGTATAGTTATTGTGTGTGGTGAGTTCTGGGTTGGTATACATTTTGCTTAGGAAACTAAGAGCAAAGTACCTGTGATTACAGAGCCATCGTTCACGTTGGTATAGTTATTGTGTGTGGTGAGTTCTGGGTTGGTATACATTTTGCTCAGGAAACTAAGAGCAAAGTACCTGTGATTACAGAGCCATCGTTCACGTTGGTGTGGTTATTATGTGTGGTGTGTGGTGCCGTGACATAAGGCCAAGTGACAAAAGGCCAAACATAAAATGTTTTGTCTTGAGCAACAGTACCTTGGGTGGCCCGCTTCGCGGGTTTTCAGGATTTTAACTTCCTTTTCGGGGCTCACACCCGCTCACGCAACTCCGTTGCTCCGCTTAGGGTATGTTCAGTCGCCAGGCAGGCGCCTGTAGCAACAGTTTTGTATTTTACATTAATTGGAGTAAACAACTAACAGTTATGTACTGCTGCTCAGGAAAACTGTTGCTACAGGCGCCTGCCTGGCGACTGAACATACCCTAAGCGGAGCAACGGAGTTGCGTGAGCGGGTGTGAGCCCCGAAAAGGAAGTTAAAATCCTGAAAACCCGCGAAGCGGGCCACCCAAGGTACTGTTGCTCAAGACAAAACATTTTATGTTTGGCCTTAAGTCACAAACAAATTTGGCCTTTTGTCACTTGGCCTTATGTCACGGCACCACACACCACACACAATAACCACACCAACGTGAACGATGGCTCTGTAATCACAGGTACTTTGCTCTTAGTTTCCTGAGCAAAATATATACCAACCCAGAACTCACCACACACAATAACTATACCAACGTGAACGATGGCTCTGTAATCACAGGTACTTTGCTCTTAGTTTCCTGAGCAAAATGTATACCAACACAGAAAAATCTGCTTTTGATCTGACACAGTATATAGTATGCTCTTAATTTGAATGAGCATTCTGTAGTCTATTATAGAGCGTCGGAGCTCTGTACTGATATACAGTTTGGCAATACGCCACCTGGTGCTTCATTTTTTTAGCGTTTTCAATAACCCTTACTACCTCATTTTGGGAAATAGGTGCATCCAGATACTCATCAATTTATTATTAAAGGTGGAGCATTGAGTTTTTCGCTTTGTTTAGAATTTCGATGTTGTTTTCGTCAAAATTTCGTTTTTTGGCATTACAGAGCCTTTTGAAGTTCTTGTTCGCTGTTGCATAGAGGATTCTAAAATGTATGTTGTTAGTCGATCTGAATAATTTCAAGTACGCAAAAGATAAGTTTCTAGCTCTCATACAATTACTGTCGAACCACTTTCGATTATTTCTCAAAACATTTTTTCCCGATGTTTCTTGTGGTGCTACTACTTGATAACGTTCGTTAACGTGTGCATGTCCAGATTAGTTGAAGCTTTCAAACTTATTTGAGTTTCGAGCTGTCTGTTAAGATTTCTTTGGAATTGTTCTCTATATAGCTGTCTTTCCAACGTAGCTTTGGAGGAAGCATAAGGTCTGGTTCATTTATTTCAATACGAGATGTTCTCATTCTAAAGGATACTTCTAATATCTAATGGCATGTGATCCGAGAATGTCATTACTCCTACTCTAAACCATCAAATATGTAGAACCAATCTCCAGACAGAAAACAATAATCAATCACTGAACAAGCTGTTCCGCGGATGAAAGTGAATTCACCATTACGATCACCTTCACAGCTTCCATTTAGTACCCGACAGTCCAAGGCGCCTGCCAGTTCTAGAATTTTGGTCCCTTTTGAATCGCACACCTCATCCTTTGATTTTCGATCGTAATGAATAAGGGAAGTGACTACTCCGCTATTAAAATTATTTTGTGATATGCACATTCTTCCGTTAAAATCACCGATTAACATCAGATTTGCTGGTCTTAGCACATTTACAAGGTCTCTTAATTTGTCAAAATCGCGCTGCCATTGACTGCGGTTCAAATAAATTGGAACAACGTAAAGCATATACTCTCTTCTATTTTGATTTCAATTAATCGGGATTGATCAATATTCTTAAACTTGATTACAGCATCTTTTAGAAGCTTTTATATCCGAACAGTTCGCCACCAATTCCTCTACTAAATATGTTAGTTTTAACTGCTGATATGCATTCAATTTTGTAGTTCATAAAAATATTCTTAAAACTACTTTCATCATAATCAATAATATATGTCTCAAATAAAATAAATATATCAAATTGCTTAATATAATTAAAAAAACTCAGTAAATAAGCTTTTGATGTAAATGGCACATCTGTTTTTTTTAATTAAAAATGTCTAATTTATTCAATATTGTTATTATAAATGTTGCTATCTGTAAGTAATTATTTTAATTTTTTTTTAATTATTCAATAAAGATTATACAAATACAAATGCAATACAAATATTCCTTTTTAGGGAAGAGAATTGAAAGAAAAAATGATATTTTTCCAATATTTCGTAACATTAAATAGGCTCACTGTGCGGATTTGCAGGCAAAATTTTGTTTAAATGTAAACTTTGACGTGCATCCATCAAGAAAATACCTACCCCAGACTTTTTTTTAAAATGACTACAACTTTCCATAACTGCGGACTGAATTCTATAATGTGCTACACTAATTCACTCAAATTTTTGCTTGCTGAATTTGTTTTGTATTAAAGTATCTATCCTAAATAAGCAAAAAAACAAAACATTTCCAGTGATTTGGGCCAAATTCTTAGTGTACCCAAATTCTCTGGCTAATTTACTGTGTGAAGAACATGAATCAACTAATCGAAATCCGCACTTTTAGAAAATCGAGTTTTTACCGCCTTGGCCTCTTTGTGCCACGTTTGTTCACTGACTGTGCTTCGTAGAGTTTGGAAGAGACCCCAATTTTGGCCGAAAATTCATCTTTAGTAACTAAGCGCATTTTTTAATTATTAAACTAAAAGGTGAACCAAAGTGAGGCCCTTAATACCAAAAAATCGTGATGATTTAAAGATCGTATAATTAGCTTCATTTTTCTGACGATGCGATTGTCGTAAGTTAAAATGAAACAAATACACTCAAATGGTTATGCTCCCGCTTGTGATTTAAATTATTACGACTAAAAAATCGTAATCGCAATAAGAAATTGACATGTACGCATTTGTGATTTTGAATCCCACGATTTTTTAGCCGCAAGAAATAAGACAGATGGCGTTAAATTTGAATGCACGCACATGCGACTTAAAAATGGTAGCGATTATAAAAATGGAACAAGTTCTACTTTTTCAAGCGGTTTTTTTTTTGTCGCAAACTTAAATAGGTCATATGAATTGAAAAAAATTCTGCACGCATTGCGATTTTTAATAAAATTAATTCTTGTCAATATTAAAATGGGTTTTATTAGGAAGTGTTTTGTAGCGGCTCATTTTTTTTTTTTTTTTTTGAAGTCTACTTAAAAATGTAAAAAAAGGTATTGCGCGCATCCGGTTACAAGTGAAAGGTTAATTAACGGTGAGTTTCATAGTTTAAAAGAACAGCCACAGACATGTGTGCAATACTATAGAACGAGTATTGAATGGTTTAAGGAACTATACTGCAACCTTTTGGACCAAGAATTGTGTATAAAAATACAAAATTGAGAAATTCAATATCATTTGAGATTTGAGGAACGATTATCTGTGACACTGAGGTAGATAAAAAAAACCTTAATCATTGCTACGAGTATTTATTTGTAGTAAATGCGTGCAATCACATTAAAAATAATGGCGCAAAATTTTAAACAGCCTATTATTAAGGTATTAGTATGATACTACTTAACAATTTGCTAACTTTATAGTAGTTTACTAACTCATTCTTAATTTTAAACATTTTCTAACTAGTATCGTACTAAAAGAATTTTCTTAATAAATTGCTTCTGAACACATCTAAAACGATGACATTTCGTGTAAAAAAGTAGGTACACGAACCTTTTTTGATGTTCGCAAATGTCAAAGAGTCATAATGAAGCTAGCACGATACTAAAAAAATAAAGTAGGTATTCGATGATTTTAACTTTAATAAAAGGGTAGAGAAAGTATGATACTATATTCGATTAAAATTTGCAAATTCGTTGTTTAAACCTAGTATCATATTAAAACAGCTTTAGCAGCGTACTAATTCATTTAAAATTTTGCGCCAATGTGTTTTATTTTTTTTTGCGATCAAATAATCGCGCGACAAAAAAAAAACACAAGTAAGTATGTACATGATAATAATTTATGGCAATTGCGTTCCCAGTTTTAGAGTATAAAACAAATGTTGTTATAATAGTGAGAAAAGTTATGCGCGAAACAGATTAAACCAGCAACAGCACCAGCATCGTCAACAGCAAACAGGCTGTTTGAAACAGCACGCTGGCCAGCAAACATTTCTCAAACACATTGGCGCAAAATTTTAATTGAATTAGTACGATGCTAAAGCTGTTTTAGTATGATACTAGGTTAAAACAACGAATTTGCAAATTTTAATCGAATATAGCATCATACTTTCTCTACCCTTTTATTAAAGTTAAAATCATCGAATACCTACTTTATTTTTTTAGTATCGTGCTAGCTTCATATGACTCTTTGACATTTGCAAACCTCAAAAAAGGTTCGTGTACTTACTTTTTTACACGAAATGTCATCGTTTTAGGTGTGTTCCGAAGCAATTTATTAAGAAAATTCTTTTAGTACGATACTTGTTAGAAAATGTTTAAAATTGAGAATGAGTTAGTAAACTACTATAAAGTTAATAAATTGTTAAGTAGTATCATACTAATACCTTAATAATAGGCTGTTTAAAATTTTGCGTTTCATCTGTTTGACATTTCATATCGAAAAAAAGTTTTTCATTGTGGTGCCACTGAATATATTGCAGTGGGAAAGTTGAAAACACTGCACCAGCAACAGCAAATTTAGGACTTTGGGCTAACGACGCTGTTGGCGTTGCTGTTGCTGTTCTTATGTGTGTTGAACAATTGAAATACATTGGCTCTAAATTAATGGCTACCGTTGTTGCTGTTGACGGTGCTGTTGCTGGTTCAATCTGTTCCGCGCTTTAAGAGTGGATAAAACGCTGAAAATTTAATAAACGAAATATAATTATTGCGAAAACTAATTTATAATTTTCGTTAAGTTCTATTTTGTTGTTTTCAATAGAGCTCTTACTTTCGAGAAATAATGCCAAGGGAAATAAGACCCAATTTGCTTTTCTTTTTTTTTAATTTTATAGTTTTGATTTCGCACTGAAAAATTTACCCTTATAGAGTATTGTTATCAGGTAATTCGAAAAGGTATTAAACATTTGAAGTCTCTAATAAGGTACTTAGGTTTTTAAGTCCGAAGTCCGATATCATGTTTACTTCAGCGTAAGGCCCGGGTTTATTCTGGAAACATGTTTTTCAGTTAATTTCGTTTCTTATAACATAGTAGCACAATGCGTCTTGTCCACTAGCATACCAATCTCATGAACTTTTTGCCCAAACTTGCGTACAGCAGGCGGGGTGGTAGCTTAATTTCGGCCAAGGCTTCTTTTCAAAAAACGCACTATTTGGGCTACACTACACAGCACTCACTTTGAAAATAAGTTTTCAATATTTCACAAATTTGTTCAATCGTAAAGAGACTCATTTCGTTCCGCGGAGGTATGATAATGATACTGACTTTCTGTCAAGATTTCGAGCGGAAAGCAGCTGTTAATGTCAAAATAACCTATGATAATTTTTACGAAAATTTTGATGTTGACTTTTGAGTTGACTTGACTGTCAACTTAGGCCAGGCGCGCACATTCAATTTTTAGTTTCGCAACTGTTTGGTTGCTAAAATGAAACATATGGGCTTATATGGGACACCGCGCACTTAGAGCAACTCGATTCTCGAAACTAAAAAGTTTATGTTTTGACACAAACTAAACGATTGCCTCGCATCAGTTGAGCTGTTTTTTATAAGTGCAAGAGAGAAAATAGTGCGAGCGTGAGTAAAGAGTTGCCAGTGTGCAGTTCTCTTTCAACTGGTGATTAAACTATTTGATTTCGATCACAGTTGCCAGTGCGCGACTAGCCTTAAGTAAATCAAAAACTATGGTCTTCTACTTCTAGGGAGAAGCAGGGTGGTTTTAGCAGTAAAAGAGTGTGAATAAAATCACACACTTACTATTTCTACTACTACCAGAAAATTATTTGTTAAAAAATCTTGCAAGAGATTTGAACTTTAACTATATAATAGAGCAAAATTTGCACTCGTCTATTTGAAGGAACGCCAAATGTCAATCTAGTAAAATGAAATAAATTTGGCAAATTGACTATCGGATCAAGGAAACCCCTTATGTTGTAGATCGAGACCTTTAAGTCTTTTTTCGATTTGAACTGCTCCACTGAACACTAAGAAATGTAGTTCAATTTATATATGTAGCTGCTCCGATTTTCATTTTACATCAAATACGTCAGTGATACATTTGTGGTAAGTTGCTTAGGTATTATTTTCGAAATCCTCATGCTAGAACTTGATTTCTACAAATTTTCTAATTTAATCGTAAAAAATTTACTCGGTATATCATTTATACAATTTTAGTCAATGAACACCTCATACTTACTTATATTGTAATCAAAATTTGCAAACAAAATACCTTTCTTTTGAAACTAGACACCTTGCCAACAGCTCTAATTTCTTTTCCCGAGAAAAAAAAGTAAGGTGTATGGGAGTGTATTTAAGTGTTAAATTAAATACCCCATCACCGACATCAAACAAACCTATTGTTACCAGAGGCGGCACTGGGTATATGTGAAGTGTGCCACCGCATATAGCCCCGACCTTCGAGGGGCCCTTCGACATCATAAACGCACCACAATTAAAAGTGTACGCGTCGATCAAACAAAATAATTACTGCCACTCATTTACTACTTTCGTTCATATATAGTGTTGGAACCAGCTTGAACTAAGCTATAACTCCATATTATTCCTGTATCTAATTGAAATGGGCTATTCGTTAAAAAAAAGTATACCATCTAATTGGTCAAAAAAGGTCAACTAACTCTGGAAATGAGTTAGCCATAGAAAATTTTTAATCGAGGCTTAAACTTTTGCAAGGTCATGCCTGATTTTTGACACCCCATCTGTGGGATATTCGCAAAAATCATATATACATATGTACCATCAGAAAGATCACTGGACCATAATAAAAGGTCGACTATTTTCAGTAATTCGTCAGCCAAACATTTTTTCTTTATGAATTTTTAAAGTTTTTTTTTCGAGGTCATGAAAACAAGTTTTTGCACCCCATTTGGGTTATTAATAAAAACAAGTATGCCATTCTGAATGTACGTGGATGTATTCTTTAATAAATGTATAGTATAACTTTTTCGAATTTAAAGTCATTTTAAAACGTCAATTTCTAGTCACATCTGTAAATGACAGTGGTTTATATTAGCTTCGTTCGTTCAACTTTACCCAGGGTTGACCCAGGTTTTCTTGACAACCCTCAGAGTTGTCTAAAAAAGCTGGAGTTTTTGGTTTTCAAAAAACACCCAAGGGCTGTCAATTGTTTTGTTGACAGCTAAAAGCAAGAGAAAAATAATTCTGTGTTCTTATAAAACTTTAAATTTGTTATAAATTAGTTTTAAAAATGAAGAAAAACAAATCTGCGTTGTTGCTGGATATTTCATCTCATGAGTAGAACAAATATTTAATTGCAAACCCAAGCAATAACAGGCAACATGCTAATCGACAAACGACAACAAAAGAAATATGTAGACATGAAATCTCATGTGACTTTTGACAGTTTGGTCGTTACCTGAACTCGCCACAGCAAAATATGTACCTAGATCTACTCGTACTTAAGTGCGAGTTCAGAGCGACCCCAGGTTTCAAAAAACACAGAATGTACTCACTAGGGTGACTTTAAGTTTTTCAAAAAACGATTTAGGGCGACCCCAGGGTGACTTCAGGGCTCAACGAACAAATCTAATTTTTCATTTCACTATAACCAATTACATTACATATTTATTAATATCGTTACAAAATCATTATACGTTACATTCTTTACTTTTTGTGGAAATATTGAACTTTTAGCCTAAGAATGGCAATATTAAGATCTTTTTAGGTAACACACTTTTTCATTATTCTTTAAATTTGTATAAAAATGAATTACAATGCAAATGTTTGACTTCGATTAAAAAGGTAGGTATACAAATTAAATTGGCAGGTGGGACATTCATTTTTAAATCTACTAATAATGACAAACGGTCTCTTTGGGTTCAACAGCGGAGACCGACGACGCGAGGCCCAGCAATGGCAAACCAAAACCGATTCTCTTCTCTTGCATTGCATCACAATTAAATACCTATATTTTGCGCGCATTGTATCTATTCAAAAAAAAATATTATTGTGTGACTACGCTCTATGACACAAAAGTGCTAACACAAAAAAATAATAAACGAAATAGTTACATACATTAACATGACTTTGACGTGGCTGAAAATGAACACTACGCAAACAACCCACCCCACCAATCTATAGATGAAGTTGTGCGCTTGTTGGTGGTGAATAATTTGATAGATAAGCAGTGGCGGATCTACCGAGAAGAAAATTTTCACGGCGGCGATTGAGGAATTCTCATCTCTCAATATTGGATTTTCAGTGCAGTGTTTTTTTATTCTTTTTTCTCAGAACAAATGATTAAGGCCCATTTGCTGATACAAAACATAAATACTTATGTTCCACATAAACTCTCATGTGACAGTTTACGCAGAGGAAAAAGTAGAACATAAGCGCTTAGGTTGAACATAAATATTTAAGTTTCGTTTCAGCAAATGGCCCTAAGGGGAGTAACATCAGTTATATTTTCCTGTTTCACAACCTCAAATTGATGTAGCTGGACTACGAGTTGATTTGACATTTATATTCAATATTTACACAAAGCTTGAAATGAATCAATCCAAATAATAAAAATGAAATGCTATTCAGTGGTAAGCGCTTAACTTGGGAACGGCTGGAGCGAATGTGTAGTTTTTTATTTTTATATGTTCGTAATAGTCCGAAAGAAAAGAAAAATTATAAAAGTTTCCGGGAATTTTGAGAATAAAATTAACGTCTTGTTTGTATGGAATTGTTGTTTGAAGTTAAGACAATAATTCTCCGTAGTTCTTTTTTGTTTGTTTAATAATTAAATAAATAGGAGGCCATAACATCTTGTAGAGAACCTAAGCCTAGTTACTAACAACTCTCAACCATTCCTGTGTGCGTGTTACCAGGAATGGAAGTGACCTACAATTTTCTGCCAATTTCGAACGGTTAACGAGCAGCACTTTTTATTACAAGAGATATTTTTAGAGGATTTGTCAATTTCTTGCAAAGGGTAGCTCAGTTTTGCAGCGACTGAGGATCGAACCCAAAAGACCTTCTTCATGACAGTCCAACGCACTAACTATTATGCCAAGGGATTTTGTGGATGGTTATGGAAAAGTTAATCGGAAGAATAAGTTGGTACTTAAAATTTAATATGTACTCTCATATTAGTCAATAGATACAATAATAGGTCTGTGGGATCAGCTAGTTAAAAATAATTTTTATATTAATATAATATTAATACTGCAGCTGGTAAAGTATCTAACGCAGAGACAGTATTGGTCATGTTAAATGCTTAAAAGTTTAGCACTAGTGTCTAAGTCTAGTTTATTAGCTGGTAATCATCAAAGGTGATTTTTCAAGAAAATTGTAATCATTGATTCCATGAAGGTTTGTTGTGAATGCAAGAAATCACTACTGAGCTTACAAATTTTTGGTTTTTGGCCACAACTTTTAAAAAATGATTTTTTTAGACTAATTTAAGGTCGCTGAATACGATAATGGCAATTATTTTTTTTTTAAGAATTGCTTTCGAGATACATATGTATATGTGCAGAAATTGGGTTTTGGGGCTTTTTTCATAAATTTTAGTGATTGTAATTGTAATTGTAAATTTAATTAATTTTTCAAACGTAAAAACTTATAATGTTTTATAAGGAAGTTTTTTTTTTGTATAAATTGGGAGCAAAATTTAGTGAGAGATAAAGTGTGTAAAGTTTTTAAGAAGCGATATTTTCGATGTTTCTGAAAAAATCAATTGCTTTTGGTTGTTCCCTGATGAGAAAAAAAATATAACAAAATACATTTTACAATCTGAACAGAATTTCAATAAAAGAATGTTACTAGAAATGTAGAATATTATAAACACCAAAATCAGCATTAACAGACATTCAGATTGTGAAAGACTTAGTAATATTTTTGTATCACAGATAAAGAATACTCAACCCTTAAGCGAATAAAGATATAATAATAATATTGCAACGTCTTTTTAAAGATTTTATAAAAAAAACATGGATACAACAAAACACAAACAAATAAGAAATATTTTTAAGAACTGTTATTTACTGCAGTTGTAAATATGTTTTTTTTTCTTGAATTTTATTGTATATAATGTATATATGTTTTTTAATTACAATTTTATTCATAAATAGGCCTGAAGAAAGGTGTAATCACAGAAACTTCACAACTCAAAAATAAAAAGTATCAATAATTGATCTTGAGCCCAATTTAGAACAAACATCAATTTTAGAAAAAAAAATATATTTAAAAAATTTTTCAAACAAGCATCTTAATGTTGTAGCCTAACATCAGTTAATTCGAATAAATATTTAAAACCTATAAGACTTTAAGTAAAGGAACATCAAATTCCTTGTTTTCAACCAATAATATTCTTATTTGCCGGTTTTAACACTCCTGCTTGGGCCATTAAGCATTGCAAAAATACGCTTTACGTAAAATATGTTATAATTACAAATATATATTTATATGTAATTATAAATGAAGACATATTATGTTCTTTTTAATATTTATTGTTTTTAAATTAAATCTTACTTTATAAATTTAAAGTAACTACTACTCGTTTTAACTAATCAAAAAAAAGTACAAACTAATTAATATAAATTATAATATATAAATTATAAATAATTGGGGGTGGCCGTGGCGCGATGGTTGTGTGTCGCCTGTCAACCTCATGATCACAGGTTCGAAAAAAAATGTATAATAATTGTTTTATGAAATATTTTATAGTAGCAAGAAAGTTTTTTTCAGGGGTGTACTGCCTCTTGCGAGAAATAAACAAATCCTCCAAGTGTATCTTGAGGAAAGTGCTGCTCATTAGCCGTTCGGAATCGCCAGAAAATTGTAGGTCCACTCCGTTCCTGGTAACACACACAAAGGAATGGTTGAGAGTTGTAATTCAAGAGGTCCTGGTTCACTTCGAGCTGTTGCCACCACCAAATTTATTTAATTTATTTATTAAAATTATGTATATAATAAATAATTTTTAATAATTATTAATACATGTGTTCAATTTCTGGGAAAAATCCATAAAAACGCAAACGCTTCTTTAAAAAAGGTTGCCACTTTCGTGTTTAGAGCCCTCAAATCTAGAAAAAAAAAACAATTTTCGGAAAGTTAGTTTTCGTGTAAGCTAGTGTTATGGTTTATGATAGAGGTATTTATCCAATGATTTTTTGGAATTTGTTTCACCCATGGTTGGTCTGCTTGGCGCTCTCAATTACTAATTAATGCAAGGGTCTTAATTATAGAGCGTTAATAAAGTTTTTACGCTTATAATTGTATTCAAAATCAATACAAAACAATATAAAAGTTATGAGTGCTCAGGATCACACTTAAGTCAAAGGGTTTTAGGTTATACAATAGATGTGAAATTGAAATTATTTAGTTCCAAAAATAAAGTCATACAGCTATTAAAAAGTATAAATATTTCAAAAATTGACAACAGATTTTAATTAATAAGTTACGAAAAGTTAATATTAATCGTGCCTGTCTTTGAATTTCTACTTTTTAGTTAACAGCTCTACGGATTTAAATTTGAAATAATAATTATAATAAATAAATTAATATAAATTTCCGAATTCAGAATTTATCCATTTTTTAAAGACTTAAAATTAGCATGACAAACTTCTGCTAGAAAAATGTTTAAGAAATTTTGCATTTAGCAATTAGAAAAATGAATTTCATGATTTTTAACAGTTTTATCTAGTAACATTAATTTATTATAGGTACAATTTTTAAAATTCCATTAGAGCAAAACGCATGTGATCCAGTCGTACATTTTATTAATATTGAAAAATTTTGGCACCAAAAATATTCTTTTACATACATAACTTATTCCACGCTAACCAATATAAATATTATTTAAGCAAAATTTCGTGTCGAAATCGGAAAGCTTATGGTTTGTTGTAAAAGATTTTTCATAAACATTTTTAATAATATGTGTATACATAAAATTGGTTTTATTAACGAAGATCTCCTTCGATGGATTAGAAATTACTTTCGGACCGCACAATACAAGTCGTATTGTAAGGTTTTAAATCTTGTATTCATAAAATAAATATCCAACATTCGTTGTTAACCGGTTTTTATGATGTTGCATAAAAAGTCTGATGCATTTACATAGCGCATTAAATGTGTGTAAAGTACATACTTTGCTTCGGATCACTTACCTATCATAGCTGAGTTTCTTACATCACCTATCGAAAATGAAGAAACAATCAACGTTCTTCCCCCTCCAAAATTGAAGTTGAAAAATTCAAGGGCAGCCGAATATAGAAACAATTTGGAACGAAATTTAAATACTAAACAACTGAGCATGAGTGAGATTGAAGTTATAGTAAAGATATCCTATCCATCGAACAGACAGAGTTTGAAGAAGAAATTTTAATACAGAGAGAAATGGTTCGATAAAGATTGTGAAACAGCGTGGCTTAAATCATTTGGATGGCTAAAAGCTTTTCGAAAAATTGGAAATAACATTTTCAAAGACCTTTGCATTTAAAAGATTATGTAAAGAAAAAAAGAAACGCTTTTATGAGAATGAGGCTCTATCACTAACATGCTGTAAATGCATAAAAGACAAGTAAATGCACACTCATTAATGAACCAATTTCAATCTTTGCTAAACCCAATTACCAACTTACTGCCGATGCAATATGCAGTACCTCTGCATCCGAATGAAATACTTGATACACCTTTTTCCAACGTTGAAGTTAATTTTGTACTGGATGGTCTAACTGACCAAATGTCATCTGAAGGAAAAACTTACAGAAACTTTTAATCAAATATTGAATTCGGGAGTAATTCCACCGCAATTCAAAGAAGCAATAATTTTTCCAGTACACAAAAAGGGAAATATAGCTAACCAGTTAACTACAGAGCCATATCTCTTCTCAACGCATCGTATAAAGTAATTGCTAAACTTTTAACCAACCGAATGGCTCTTTGGATTGAAAGTCAAAAGCTTATCAAAAGCTTATCAGCGAAAATATTGATAATATTTTTGTACTATACAGACCATTGCGGGTATATTCCTAGAACAAAAAAAAAAGAAATTATACGCCTTTTTCGTTGATTTCAAGGCAGCTTTTGATACCATAGATCGGAGAGCTTTTTTTTATAAACTTTACAACATCGGAATGAGTTATAAATTTGGAAGAATTCTCGAAAATATTTATAAAGAAAACTGAGCAGCGGTGTGGTGTGGTGTGGATCTGATATTTCAGATTGGCATGAAACTAATATGGGAGTAAGACAAGGCTGTTCCTTGAGCCCTTACCTTTTTTCCTTATATACTCGTATCAATGACCTAACGGATTTTCTGCCAGGAGGAATTAAGTTTACTAAAGTGTCACTCAAAGCACTTCTTTTTGCAGACGACGTGGTTTTATTGATGATTAACCGCCTTTATATGTATTGTCAAACTTGGAATCTAAGGGTCAATCTAGAAAAATCAAATTCGATGATTTTTAAACAAGGAGGAGGAAGATTATGTCGAAATGAAAAGTGGCATTAGAACAGAGAACCAATTGAAATGGTAAAAAACTACAATCGTAATCTTGGGGGCATACACAATATGAAACAGTAGAAAAACTTCCTCGATACTACATCAAACGAATCTTCAGTTTACCAAGCACGACACCCAATTATATGATTATAATAGAAACAGGTATTTCACCACTGTTTGTAAGGACTTTGAAGCTTCATATAGATTATATAATGAAAGTTTTCAAAATGCCTAACGAAAGACTTCCAAAAATTGTTGCTTTGAAAATCATTTAAAAAAGAAATTTGTGGTTCAGAAAACTTGAGGAGCTTGCAGGTTGTTGTGGTATGCAATTCAATGTCACGTTAACAAATCAGAAAGTATTAAAAGATATGCTTTATGAGGTCATTTCTAGAGTAGATGAACAATACAGAACAGATTGTATGGATGATGGATACAACCTCCGTCGGTCAATATACAGCTCACTTAACCACAACTTGTGTGAAAAAAATTATTTCAACAACACCAACAAACAAGAACTTATATCGGTCATGTTCAAGATAAGAAGAGAACTCATACAACTGAACCATATTCCACATCGTCCCGATTTGCCAATCTATTGCAGCCTTTGTAATCTCTCGGAGCGAGAAGATGTCTTGCATTTTATTGGTAAATGTCCAACTCTCAAAGAAATTCGAAGATTTTATCTAGGCAGTGATATTAAATCCGTATCTGAGGTCAAAGCACTTTTAAACTGCGAATCGAATGTTAAACTACTTGTAAACTACGAGTATTATAAAAATGCAATTAATTATAGAAAAAAAAAACATTTTAAATGAAGAGTTTTAAAATTTAACTTAAAAAAATCTAAAACTTAATTAAGTAGAGCCGGTTTAATTCTTTAAACAAGCAACGTTTAAAATTTTGTGCCAATGGTGCAAAATTCTAGTTGAATTAGTACGATGTTAAAGCTGTTTTAGTATGAAACTAGGTTAAAACAACGATTTTGCAAATTTTGATTGAATATAGCATTATTATTTATTTTATAGCATCACATTATATCTCTACCGGTCCTTATCCCATAAAAAAGTAGTTTTAGTTATAGTACTGTGGGTGGTCCGCTTATACTTCACGTTTTTACCATAAAAAAGTGTTTCTCCTCCATAATTTTATGTTTTTTATCAATAGCAAACACTTTTTTATCGATTCGTTAAAAAAAAAGTTCATTTTGGTGGGGGGAATTCCGAATAAGGTCCTCTCTACCCTTTTATTAAATTTAAAATCATCGAATATCTATTTTATATTTTTAGGCTCGTATTCACCGAGCGCTCCTAAACGGCTCTTAACTTTACGAGGCTCTTAACTTGAAATTTCTGTGGGGTATTCACCAACCACTCGCAAGTGTTTTTCGAAGTTCGAAAATGAGAGCCACTCTCTCTTGTTCAGGCATACCCAAACTGTGAAATGTTGTGGAATGTTGGTCTTGACAGCAAATGGATACTCTTCTACTTGGCATTGCTCACATGGATTCGAGTCAAATGCGTGCGTGGCACACGCACAAGCGAACAAACTTTCGAAGAGAGCGCTCGTAAGTTAGGAGTGGTCGGGACCACTCCTAACTTTTAAGACCGCTCGTAGATCTTCACTAATATTGCTTGGTGAATAGGTTTATGAGCTTCTTAAGTTATGAGCGCTCGGTGAATACCGGCCTTAGTATCGTGCTATTTACAAACGCCAGAAGAGGTCTGTTTAGTTAGTTTTTTGCACGAACTGGTATTGTTTTAGGTGTGTTCAGAAACATATTAAGAAAATTGCCTTACTACGATACTATAGTTAGAAAATGATTAAAATTCCCAATTAGTTAGTAAACTACTTTAACTTAGCAAATTGTTAAGTAGTATTATACCTACTGATACGTTAATTATAAGCTGTTAAAAATTTTGGGCCTCCCATTTTAAAACTGATTAAGAGCAGGGTTTAAATGTTTAAAACACTTTAAACAATTCAAAAATACATAGACGAAATAAATTCGTTGTAGGTAGTAAGTCGAAACTATGAAGGACAAAACGAGAAGCCCACGCCCCATAAACACAAAATACTAAGGACCGGAATCAACTAAATGCGCCACTGTTGACAAGCATGTATACGAAATGAAGCCGAATACGAAACCTTTGACGTAATCACTAACTAGGTTTAGTTGGTGATGCTGACGGTGGTGGTTTACTCAGTCAATTTATTGTTTCGTTATTTTGCACGTATACCAGTACCAGTACCGCGCCTCCCCGCTCATTTTTTAAACCTTTATAACTACCTTTCTACCTGTTTTGTCGTTGATCCCAAAGCAGTAAAAGGAGTGGTTTCGTATTATCGTAGTAAATCTACTCTAGATTTTCTGTCATAAATCGGATTGGAGAATCGGCCTGCTGAATTCCTAGTATAATTCAACATAAATATTTCTATTTGTCATATGCGATGCATAAAACACGCTGACACAGTGGACAGGGTCGGTGTGGTGCATACAAATATAATGTGGTAACTTAAATCTCTCAAAATTGACATCATAAATATTTATTTGTTACGTCTTCTCAAAAGTGGTGTCATTTACCTACAAACAAAACTTCGTTTGCAATTTTTGTTTCATTAATTTCAACATTTGTGTCTGATTATTTTTGATTTCTGAGTGCATTAAAAGATCAATGAACATTTTAATATGCATTAAATATTGTGTCGTAATAGTTTCAGCATTACGAATACAAAACCTGTCACTTCCTCTACCTCCCGCTCACAGTGACAGTGTATTGAAAGTACTTTTGCAAATAGAGCCTGTGGTGTTTTTAGGGGGAGTCATCTAATTTTACCTATAGACAGATTTTTGAAATTGTAAAAATTGCCAATTTCACTTGTGGTTCAAGGCGCGAGTGGCATTGGCTTATTTTTAAATAGCCCTATTGGAATTGTTAACAACAAAAAAAAATAAAAATAAATACCTACACTGCTGCTTTCATCGTCATGCAATTTTTTTGATTTTGACATTTACCACACAGTATTTACATTATTATGTTTCTCTCACTCACTCCTGCTATCGCTATATCTTAAAGCAGAACAACCCGATTAAAGATGCATAGAAGTGCCCTATCTCACCACGATGGGTTTGATGTTAAAATAATTCCCTTTTGAGTGGGAAATTTTTCTTTTGACGTTTCATTATGAAAATTATCAACCTTTCCTTTGCTTTCGTCGTCGTAGTTGTCGTCGTCGTTGATGTCGACTGAAAAGAAACGAGAAACGAAAACGACCCGTCGTTGTCGTCGTGTATGTCGAATGTGTGTTGTGCATTTTTTTTTTGAGAAAAGAAAATTTTTCCCTCGCGATTTCCTACTACAGAAAAACTAACTCCAAAATTTGATAATTTACACTTGGCGAACATTCAACCAATTTCGTGCAACACGTGATTTTATCAGCAATAATTTAGTGTGATGCACTAGAAAAGTGTAAGAAAATTCAATTCGCCAAAAATCCATGACTAGAATACCCAAAAAGAAATATAAAATTTTTTTTTGACATTTTGTTTACAACAATTTTTAGTGATGTCATCAGAAAAGTTTCATTCACCACATTAGAAGAGATTTGTGGGACTTTTTTTGTATGTGCATTTTCTTTTGATTACTTTTTATCTGATAAAAATATGGATAAAAATTTAAGGCAGAAGTTTTTAAACAAGTGTTTTTCCAAACTTAAGAAAAATGGAAGAAAATTTGTAATTTGTATTTAATGTGTATTGTTGCTTTAAAGGGGGGGTGGTATGAACAACCAAGTGGCAAAAAGTGGAGATACTACCAAAACCAACCAGGAAGTCTCAATAAGTTTTCCGCTGTTCTGCTTTTTTTCTTATGACGTCATCTATAAAATAAAATTTGAACAAAAAGGAGAACTGAAAATATTGAAATGAAGCAAATAGCCTTATGTGCCAATAATAATTGTATTGTGATTGATTTAACAACAAAAAATTGGTTTCTATTCTAGTTTATGAAGATTAGTTTGATTTTTTTTTTTGGTAAACTATAATTTTTTAGAGACCATTTTTTGGAATCCTGCTAACAACTCATTCTAAAAGGACCTTTGTAATTTAACCTAAAATGGTTTAATATTTAATGAGGTCCAATGATCAACCTGTAAACCTCATCGCTAAGTTTATTACGAACTTGAATCAAAATCGTCAACAGCTGTTTTGTCTCTTTTGTCTTAATAATAGAGTGGCCTAAGAATGAGTCATGGAACAGATAATTTTGTAGACTAAACGTAACTTTAAAGAGACGAGAGTGTCTGGGGTTTTATGTTGTTTATGCTAGATGTTGTTAACTTATCTTTTGGCCAAGTTCTCGAAATCAATTTCTAATAGCGAATCTATGTACTAAGATATTGAATAGCTATTTACTTTTAAGTGTTATTGGGAGAAACAATTTGTTCCCTTTTGAAGGAGTTGGTAACAAATAGTATAATTTCAATTTTTTTAAGTTTTTTGTATTCTTTTAGAAAAAAGAAGTGCCTTCAAGAGGAAAAGATGAGTGTCAGTAGAATTCTTTACTTTTCCTAGCATTTATATCAACGGCTAGGTATATAATTATGAAAAAATATATTCCTGAAATGAGACAAAAATGCTAAAAATCACTAGATTGAGACTTTGCTGTATAGTTTAATAAATGTTTCTCATTTTTTTGTATTCATGGCAATTTTAGCCAAAAACTTTCTAGTGCAAGCACATTAAACCAATAAAATTCTACTTAGCAATCACAAAATCCGATTCATTTGATTTTCTGAACCTCATTTCAAGAGATTATTTTTTAACAGAAAACATAACATAAGTTTGATAGTTCATAAGTTGGTTATTTAACTATATTTGCCCAATTTAAGAAGTCTAAATAATAGTAGGTATTTTGTATGCAACAAAAACATTAATGAATAGTCTCAGACTTGAACTCATTGAAGGTCTAATCGAATAGTTAAAATCTAAATTCATTACAGAATTCTGGTTACTGCCTTCGTTTGACTTTAAGTAATCGTTGTCAAGCTATTAAACTACTCTTTACCAACTTTAACAATAAATGATTCATTTATTAAAAAATTGCACTTTACTTTAGTTTTTGGTCTACATTCATACATTTCAAAGCAATCAATGTCACTCTAATTGATGTGTAAATATTCACTTTCCAAATATCTCTCATCAGTTTGTTCTCAAGTAACTCGAGTCGATTCATTATTCTCGTTAACAACGATATAACAATGTTGAACAATAAAGTGAGGAACACAATACCGTTTTTAAGAAGTAAAACACTTACAAAACTTTTTTTTTATGTTATTATTATTCTTAAAAACACAAATGCTTTTCATTTAAGCTTGAATCCACGCCAAGATATTTAAATTTATCGACACATTCAATATTATTTCTATCCCTAGATATCTTGCTGTTGGTTAAATCACTTAAGTTTAGACACGTCGTCTTTTTCACATTTATTTTCATTTTGTTTATTGGAAGCCAATAGCTCAAGCTACTTAAGTCTTTATTCATACACAATAACTTTGAATAATTCCCACTTACATAAATTAAAGCATCCTCCGCAAAGATGGTTATTTTACAAATGTTCAATACCCATTTAAAAGTTGTTATGTACCTACATAATATGTATGTATAAGAAAAAACAAAATTCGCACAACCGAACCTTGAGGTACTACAATGTCTACAATCAATGGACCAAAAACTGTATTGCCAACCATTTTCCTCCGAGTATTACCTATTAAAAACGCTATGAATCAATCCAACCTATTTTCTCGTGTTTTAAGTATTTACAATTTTTATACCAACATAGGCATTTCTATCAATCTTTTCAAACGCACGCTTAAAATTAAATAAAAAAGCAATCCTTTTTCATACTATTACCTATTCAAAGCGGATTTACAAGAATGTAGTTTCTAAATCCATATCCCTCTTGTCAAATTTTTTTCTTTTTGAGATGGGAAGGTATAACACTTAGGTATTTCTTTCAAATAACATGGAAATATTCTACGATATAGCGAATTGTTTAGAATTTTTAGTAGCA
The DNA here is from genome assembly GCA_963931855.1 of Philhelius festivus. Lineage (NCBI taxonomy): Eukaryota > Metazoa > Arthropoda > Insecta > Diptera > Syrphidae > Philhelius > Philhelius festivus. Next base: position 74,997,034 of record OZ007556.1, on the reverse strand, counting down.
CTGGACCAATGATTTTCATCAAATTAAGAAGTAGACTTGTTGATGTCACTTTCATCCTTCTTGTTATTTATTTTTTCAATAAGGGTTTCTCTTGTATCTTGTATTGTATCTTAACTTGCATACTAAAAGTTAAAAACAGAATCAATTTGAAAGCTTTAGGAAATATATTGATGTTGGAGGATTGAAGTATTTATTTACACTTTCAATAAAATATGAATTGTACTTGTTTCCTCTTTACACTCCTTAACTGAAAGATTCTTGATTACTCGTAATCAAGTGAATGTTTTCTTATGTCTTATGGGCGGACTTTTTACATCTTCTTTGTAAAATAGAGCTCAATCTTGAAACTCTTATTTTTACGTCATTCGATTCGTTTTCTATGCGATTGGAATGGATTTGTGGTGGATATAAGTTTTTGATACTAATCTAAAGACCAGACAAAAAAGAATCCAACCTAAGCGAAATATCATTGAAATAAACATTAATTGGAAAAAATCCACAAAACATACGGTCCCGTTAATACTTGGTTGTGCGATAGGCATAGAGGACCAGGGCTTAGTGACTTACAACTTTCCAATTCTCATTATAATGTTCTTGTTGACGGCAGGAATTTAGAGACCGACTTTCCAAGGGCTAAGAAAGTAGACACTTTTTCATGAGGATTTGTAACTTCTTCGTAAGGGGCAGTATCTCTGATAAACACATTTACGTTCTTTCATGGCATAAACTGCATATTGCCAGAAATCCGATTTAAGAGTCCAACATACTAACCTTTACACTATGGCATACTTCAAGTTCATAGCTTAGAACATAAGAACTAGAATAAAGATTTAAAATGAAAAAGACTAGAAAGAAAACTTAAAAACATAGTCCATTCAAAGGTAAATTTCAATAACTTTTGAAGGAAATTATATTGAAACATGAAACGTAGAGGCTATTTTCAAATATCTGCACTAATGTACTCAAAAATGATACTTTCTTAATTGAATTAACATTTTTTGAATTACATAATTGAATTGAATTAATTTTTTTAAACATTTTATTTTGTTACTATTGTGTTAAATTTTATTTAATAACATTTTCTTTTTCAGAATTTTTGCAAAAGTAAAACCAAAGTGAAAACAGCAATTGATTGTAAAAAAAACACAAAAAAACTTTCACCAAAAGTTTACATTTAAATCGTCAAACTGAAGCAACTCTCGGAAGCAACGGTGCTGTTGAAAATCGAAAAAATGGACAGCATCGTGGAGGAAAACGGAAACAATTCAAATAACATAGAAACCTTATCAGATGTGAGTATATCGCAAGCATCATCTAACACACCTAATTCCACAACGACGACAACCGTTCTAACGACCGGATCGAACGTTGTTCAATTTATGCCAACACACAATATCCAGGTGACCACACCAAATGCGTGCAAAATAAATTCAAATTTTTAAATTAATAAAAAAAAACAAACAATACAAATAATTTCAGCCCCAATCTGTAATACAGGCAAACCAGTCATCGGTAATACAAACAGCTGCTGCGAACATTCAACCAGTGACAATGTCCAAAGGCGGTGTCCTCTATGTAGGTAAACCGAACACGGTGATTCACACAGCCTCGGGTAATACAGTTCAGGTTGGAATTTGTTTTTAATTTTATTTCTAAGCAAAATAAATAATAATCCTTGGATATTCAATTACTATTTTAGATTAAACATGAACCGAACACACAAATCATGGATTCAAATAGCGAGGAGAGTCTTACTGATGACGACTCACCCCAGAGACAAAGAGAATTCACAAGGAGACCTTCATACCACAAAATCTTAAATGATATCAGTGGTCCAGACATTGCAGGTGATTCATTCTTTCTTGTATAGTTTTTGTTTTAATCTAACAATTCTGCTGCGCTGTTCCTCATCCCATCCAAGAATTAAAAAAAAAAAAATACAACATCCACCTTTCATAAACATACTCTTTACATACAAAGAAACAACAACATCTCATCTCATTTGTATGTTCTTTCGAATTGTGTTGGTATTGCAAAGTCAAGTACATTTACTATAGTTTCTAATCCTTCATTTAAATTTATAATACTAATATTTTGAATTATCTTTTTCTATTGTGCATAAAATGTTGTGCGTGTTTCCTTAAACAAAAGAAACAAAATTTGATATATTTTTGTTCATAGTACAGTCCCACTAAGTTTTACTGTTAAAGATTATCTGAGTCTTACTTAAAATTCAGCTTAATAGATTCCAATAAGAGAAAAGGGTAATAATAAGAAGGATAGTCAAAAACTTTATTTCCTTTATTACAAAACGACAACAAGAGTAGCCTATACCCTATTCGATTTGTTTAGTTTTGCCTTAGTTTTTTTTTAAACAAATGATCACCAAAACCGTCACTTTATACTCCATTGAGAATAGATTGTAAATTTAGGGATAATGGGGCAGTTTTTTTTTTGCTACTGAAAAAATAACAAACCACCATACCAATTATAGTTTAATTCGCCTCAAAACTACGTACACTCCTCTATGACCCCGCTGCTTCTAACATAATTTTATGTGGACAGAATAATCACTGTTTGTGTTGAAAATAATCATGTCCAACAGAGTTACCATTCTCAATCCAGGCAAATTGTTGGGGCCTTTTAGTTGTTTTTATAAGACAGCTTCTGGTATTCGTTGTTTTTGCAAGCTTTTGAAAGCAACGTTATGAAATTCATTGTGTTGAGTTGATGCAAAGTACGGAAATAGTATTACACTTTAAAGAGTTTTATGCAACCTAATGCAATCAGACTGAGAGTCGAATATCCCCTCTGTACGAATAATTTTTGCTGAACAAAGTATAGTGACTAAATAATAAATAAATTTGGTGGTGCAACAGCTGGAAGAGAACCAGGACCTAGTGACTTACAGCTCTCAACCATTCCTGTGTGCGTGTTAGCAGGGATGGAGGAGACCTACAATTTTCTGACGTTGCCCAACGGCTAATGAGCAGCACTTTTCATGACAAGAGATACCCGTAAAGGATTTGTCAATACCTCGCAAGACGCAGTACATCATTATCATCATTATTTTAACTAACTTTGAAAAGAAGAAAAAGAAAAAAGAAGTAAAACTCTTTTTTGCAGTGGCTGAGAATCGAAGACTGAGTGCCCGAAAATCAAGAGACCTTCTGCATGAGAGTTCAACGCATTATGCCAAAGGGTACTACATACTAATACTTAATATTAACTGATGGGTGTCTGAAACTATTGCTAGTGAAGCTTTTCTTTTACTGAAGAAGTATAATTTTGGAGGTTTCTTTTTAGTTAAAATCGTTTCCTTATAAAAGATAAAATTGTATTTATGATTCCGTTATTTTTGTGTGTGTGGTCTTCAAAAAATAATTTAATTTTAAGTAAAAATTGACGTTTCACAGAACTGGGAGTAAAAACCTGAAGACATTTTCTTATCAAAAATCAAAATAACTCAATCTCTTCTATAAATTTGATTTCCTGTGACAAAAAAAAAATAACTAAGTGGAAATATTTAATTTCAGTTTTTGTTTTCCAAATGTCTTACTTTGGATTTAGACTAGTAGAACTATTAGGATTTTTGTCATGACTTAAGTTTTATGAATGTATTTGCTCCTAGTAACTCTTGTCGTCCTTGGCGACAACTATTAGGATATTTCAATAGAAAAACACAAAATAAACTTATGGGTCTTAACCTAGGATCAGAAAAGATCACGAAATTCTCGAAGCTTCCGTCGTAGCTAAAATATTGCTATGAAATTTAGAGTTGGTCAAAAGTGAGATAACTTTTGAAGATTGAATAAGAATAGCAAGAGAATAGAGAGTAAATAGGAAGATTGACAGATTTTTCTATGAACTCTATTTTATCGAAGAATTTGTGTTAAATAGACACAAATATGGAAATAAGGCGATAATGATAGCTTAGTTTCATATATTTTATGAAAAATATTGAACATATAGTTTTTCTAACTTCCAAAAAAGTAATAACATATGTATGTATGTGAATAATTTAGTCGTCATTTGCTGATTCCTAAAGTCAAATAGATAGTTCTTGTGTGGCAATGCCCTTCTAGATTTTCTTCCAGACGTATGATGTGAGTTTAACCGTATTCGTAGCGTAAAAACCCTTCCGTACATTACTACTTTGGACTCTAGTGATTGGGCTTACTGGCCAAAGTTAGTAAAAATAATGATGGATTATGACATAAAGCCAAATAAGACTTCACATTGTCCTTTAATAAAATAATAAAATTTGAAGTTTACTTGATTTCAAAGCACATAACATTATCGAGTTGACTAACTAATTTGAATCTACATATACATATGTATGTACATAGGTACATTCTATATTACTACGGTAAAACCCAATAGGCTTTTTTCAGGAAAAGTAAATATGTACCTAATTTCGTTTTTATTTGGCAATCCAGAAGACTTCTGGACTCTTCCGAAAATTTTCACTTGGGAATTAATGACAGTTCTCATTCTGAAAAGAAGAGAAATTTGATTCTGTATTTAAAATCAAAATCTAAATCAGAAGCACTCAGACATTCATATACTTAAACGTGTAACTCGACAGTTGTGATTTTTTGTACCCTAATTGTTCGAAGTGATTTTCTTTCATTAAACATTTATTCTTGATTTTAAAATGGATAATATTATTATCCACGTTTGATGATTCACATATACAATCACAACAAACTTCTGAATCGTCAGAATCAAAAGAGTGTTCAGTTGGGATACGGAATCGGAGAGAGATTCCGGATTGCAAATAAAAACAACATAAGTATTTGTCAATTTAACGTTTCCACGAATATATTCATCTCACTAGTTTCAAAAATTAAATTTAAGTTACTTTTTAAAGCAATCGACACACAGTCTTAGTAAAACAAAATTATATTAAACAGATCGTAGTACCCCTTGGCATAATGGCCAAAAAAATGTTTTTCATTGGTGCACTGTCTCCTGCAAGAAACTGACAAATCCTCCAACAGTATCTTTTGTCACGAAAATATTAGATCTTCTTCCTTCCTGCTTACACGCACACAAGAATGGTTGAGAGTTGTATGTCATTAGACTTAATCTCTATACGAGCCGTAATGGAGTCTTATTTATTTATTTAAAATATCGTGCAATTTTACGTTCCTGCTTCTATTAGTGGCGTTCACTAATCTATTTTTAATCATGTAACACATTGTGTTGGCAAATAGACATTAACTTATTGATTAATTTTTATCACTTTTTATACTATAATAACATACATTTTTCCTTACAATATATAGAACAGCAAGTTTTGAATTTGTAAAAACATCGACCTCTAGAATTAAATCAAAACTTCGGATATAACAGTGACAGTGTAATCGAAATAAGGTATCGTCTGATATCTGTGTATGTTTGTATGTACATTATGTCTGTCTTTACCTCAACATAGGTCTGAACTCTTGACGCGATTTTCTTGAAACTTAGGACCTTTGTATTAAAGGTTATTCCCTGGAAAAGAAATAGATTTCTTTTAACTAAAACAGTACCTGCCTTAAAACCGTTGAGAAAAAGTGTATTAGTTGAACATTAAATTTAAATTCAAGTTCAGCTTAACTTAAGTTTAAACTTCCACTGTGAAACTGGGTGTAAGGGTTTTAGTTTTAAATAAAAAAGTTATATACATACGTAATTCCAAAAAAACAATCGTTCCCCCGTTTTCGAGATATTAAATCTTATACACAATCTAAATTTTAAATTGAAGAAGGTCCTATATAAATCGAAAATAAAAAATCGGTTCTATAATAGGCACCGTTTGTATCATTTTTTTTTGTTAAAATATGGCCAACACCAAAATCTTTAGACGTTTTCAAGAAAATAAGATTTTTTATTATGGTTGTATGACGAACACCGTAACTTTTGAACCTAAACAAATTTCAATTTCTCCTCTGGGAAATCACCAAAGTACCAAGTATAAAGAAAATCACTTCATCACCTTAGTGCGTAGGTGGAGGTACATACGTACAGACAAACGGAATATAGGGAGTCACTTTTTACGTTTTCCTATCATCGTAATATCCTGTATAAATTTATAACGAGTATAGACGCTGCCTAAAGTAAAGTGAAAATTTTCTTTAAAAAATTAACAAAAAACTCATATTAACGGTAACTTTCACTGTCATAGAACCGTATTTTCCTCTGTTAATGGCTTCACCGATTTAAACATTCAGCTACAATAGAAATCATAAAAAATTAAAATAAGGTATTATGTAGTATATTACACTCGATAAGGACAAAGATGCAATTGCGTCAATAATAACTCCAGTCGCCTTTACACCAATAATTACTTGTAAACAGAGCCTTGCGTTAGGATTGTTTCCACAGCTATCATCTGTATCATTTATAATTAAATTTTGATTGCCGCAGTGTTCCATTGTTTATTTTTTTCGTTTTTTTTTTAGTTGCCGGAACATGATCCGATTGGCAAGGATCATGATCCGGTAACTCATCGACATTTTTTGCCATATTATACTGCTGCGCTGCTTACTTCTGTACAAATGATATCGGCTTTATCATATGTTTTTTTGGGTATGCTAGTTGTGCCATCATACGTCAATTTCGATAGGCGCACAGCCTCGTAGCTTATTTGGCACTCATGTAGATTATCGTTTTTTATGAATTTTCCATATATATCAAAGAGTTTAGGCTAAAACTGACCCTTATACAGTTGATACTTTTGGAGGAAATAATTACTAGGTTTTCATTTCCCCAAGTAGGGAAGAATTTGAAATAAGTAAAGGAATGTTGAAATAAAAAGTGTGTGGAAATCGCAATTTCAGAAGAAAATAAGAGCTATATTAATAATAATATTAATAAGGAAAAATATAAACTTGAAACCAATTTGCTTGACAACTTCATAGGTCATACCAAAATATACAAATAGGAATTTGACAGCGGTATATGTAACCAAATTATTTGCTAGTTTTTGCCCCTGTAGCCTCGGCTTTAGAGGCGAAATGACCTTTAGTTGGTCCATATCGTTCAATTTTCTTCATTTTGTTTTCACATAGTTTCCAACCTAATTTTTTCCAAATTTGGTTGGAATTATTTCATTTTAAAATGTGAAATTATAAACAATTTAATTTTAATAATATATATCATTTTCCCTAGTGAAAACGTAATAGGGAATGATTTTAGTTATTTTATTATTTTAAGTGTTGTATTTCATATAAATAAAAAGCAATCCTTTTCTGTCTAAATTTGGAATGATGGACCCCTGTTTCCATAAATGTTAGAAAATAACGGAAATAATTATATTTCACTTCGTTTTTTTTATGAAACGGTGGATTACAGTCCGTTAAAATTAAGCCATAAGAAAACATTAGGGGGCTGTACTATAAGGGCTCTAAAATATTTTTGGTGGTTTTACATATTCTATGTGTGTGTATGTTTTGTAAATAGATTTGCACTATTTATATTCTTCTTGTTAGCGACACGTTCAATTAAATGTTTTTATCTATGTACAAAATTATAAAACAATATTATATTAGTATAAAGTAATTCAAGTGGTGTTTGCAAAATGTTGAAGTCGCTTCGATTCATTTAACTTAATTTTAAAAATACATAGTTCATTTTTGCTTTTTACAAATCTACAACTACGTATATTATCGTCCTAGACCTCTTCAAAATTAAGTCACCACGACAGATTCCGTTGTTGTTAAAGAAGCCATTTTAACCGTCCTCGGTATTTAAGAAATCATTTTTGAGCTAAATTTATTTAACTTTTTAAAAAGATCATAACTCCTTGATGAGTATTTAAAAATTTTATTTGAAAAATTCTACAACATTAAAAGTCTTCAAATAAATTAATACCACATTATAAGTAAAATAAATTTGAGGCAGAGCAGCTCGTGGAGAATCAGGGTATAGTGACTCACAAATCTCAACAATTGTGTGTTGTCGGCAGAAATGGAAAGGAACTTCAGTTTTCATCGTAGTCCGAACGGCTAAGATCAGAAACACTTTTCATGACAAGAGATGCCCTTGGAGGATTTGTGATTTCTTCGTAAAGGTAGTGACATTTAAGTTTAACTAAACCTCAGCTTACGATCAAGTCTATCATTGAAAACTGTTCGTTTTCAAAACAAAATGGCTTCCTGTATAAAATACAAGTTCATTGAATTACTCTACTGAAAATATATGAAATGTCTAGCTGAATTTATTAAAATTTAAAGTTGATTGAATCATTCTGCTCCCAATAGCTTAAACTATTGACAAAACAAACCTTACAAATCAAATATAACCTGAAGGACTTCAATTCACTCTCAGAGCGGAGTACTGAGCTAAAAAAGAAAAATAAATCTGTATTTCCTTTAAGCTCAGACACACCAGATTGTTCCATTTTTTTAATGAGAGATAGATGAGAGACTGGTCGGAATTTATTTGCATGCAAAAGTTTTTGTAATGCTAACAAAAATTAATTTGAATTTTTAAACATTCAATTGATTTGATTAGGTTAAATTAACCACTAACCACTTAACACGTCCGTTACGACAGTGAAAACCTTGTTATATTTAAGACTGCACAGAATAGGTGGACAATTGTTTTTAACATCATTTAAAAAAAATTTGATCGATTTGACTTATTATTCTGCTTTTCTGTGGAATAAGAACCGTTTTCGAGAAAATAATTATTTTCCTTAATGATCGTCAAATCTTTTTTGCAGTACCTTATTGGGCCTTACCAACAATCAAATTTAGAGACTACTTTAATATTTGAGCGAAATGAAGCATTATTTAATGGACTCTATGTAACTTACCTTATATGCTGCATTTTATTTTTTAGGTTCCGTACAATAAATGGTTCATAATTTAGAGTTCACATAAATATAAAGTTCATAACATGTATGGCTAACTTTATAGAGCTCTTTAAATAAGGGTCCATTTCGCTCAAATATTAAAGTCGTCTCTTAATTTGATTGTTGGTACGGCCCATTATGTTTTTTTTTTTTTTATCTTCCGCGCCCTACTAAATAGATTATGATGAGATGATGACTATTCTTTAAATGTTTGAGCACAGTACGTGCGTTTTAGGAAATGGGAGGGAAATATAGATTTGGGTAAAGCATTCCCCATTCGTGTGGTGCTGTTAAAGAAAGAATCACTGAACCGTACGTCTGAAGTTTGAAGCGTAAACTGATGGGCACTCTCTGAGCGCGAGTTTTACGATTGAATTGTTTTAGGGAAGCAATGCAACTGGATGTTTTACTGGAACACTATTTATAAAAATAACCATCAAATAAGAAAAGATATAAAGCATTGCGGCGGTTCAAGAGAGATGCAGATACTTACTTTATAGTTTTATCACCTTTCATTATTTAACCTCTTTTTTGGATTCTACCCAAGAGATTCAAGTTAGCATCTGACCAAATATGAGAATTATACACAAGTTGTAAACGGATATGAAATTAAAGATCATCATCGAAAAAATCTTAACACTTAGCAGCTCTTTTGGTAACACAGAACGCGGTCTGTGGTACACATACCCAGAACGGAAAATTCCGCTCATGGATAGCGGCATGGCTTGTGGGTTCCTCTTCAACGACAAAGAAAGCTTTGATTTTTTGAAGCATTAAACATGGTTTTTGGTTCCACAACTTAAAATGCTATCGAGATCACAATTTTAGGAGCTTATCATACGCTGCCGTTCTAATCCCACATCCGAAGTTCAGGGACGTGATTTTGGAATAGAATATTATAAAATGAGAGTACTGTCGTCAGAAAAACAAAATAATGAATTAGAGGGTTCAAGTAAAGAATCATTGATGAATATGAGAAAAAGAGTCTGAGGACCCACCAACGAAAAAGAGATTCTTTCTTCAAAATAATATAAAGATGGTCATTGAGAAGCTTTCGTTCTTCACGATATTTTTTGATTATACTGAAAGAACAAACCTTACGAAAATAATTACTCGAAACTTCAAACTCATGGTGACGGTATCCGTAAAATTTTCGCACAAATTTCTTTTTCAGTATTTGAAAATAAAATTGCAAAAAAGAATATCGAGGAAACTTGTTCATATTCCTGAGGTTGTGGAGACTTGTTAGATTTCAAAAACAAAAAGTTAACTGGCTAATTTAAAACCTAAACGTTGACCATCTTAAAGTTTTAAGTGAAATGGTTCTTTATTAAATACGAAAGAGAAAATTAAAGAAATGTGGGGTTATTAAAAAAAATATATAGTTGTAGGAGGTACATAAATGTATGAATGGTCATTTTATATTTAGATTTTGAAAACAAATTCAAAGAGTTTTGAAGAACTACATCCAAAAAATAATTTTATTACAACTCGTAATGAATTTGAGTCTTAACATAGGAGCTTCTGAGATTATAATCAAGGATTTGTTTTTAGGTTCGAAACCAGAAAATTCACACTTTTTTCTAGTCAAAATGTCGTTCCCAGCTTAACATCGTCGTCAGATCAGAAGGAGAAACAATATGTATTGCATCTAAAGAAAACCTAAGCATTTCGCTGCGTTTAGGATACATTGAATATATGATCATTCCATAAGAGATGGTCATTAACACACATACCGACTTTGGAAAGCTTTTTCCATTCATGGATAATGGTATGAGCGGTATATTTCGCTTGAAGACAGTTTTTTAATTTCGAAGAATTAAATTTTTGATGAATGTCGCCTAAATGTTTGCTCAGAATGTTTATTCTGGTTCAAGGCTTAATTTCAGTGAATAATCACGGCCAACGTGAATAAGTTCAAGTTAAGTCGTGTTATTATTACAAAACTGAAGTAGTATTTTTAGACGTACTGCACACATTTCATATACACAATTCCACTGCAAAACTTTACGAGTAAAATCGTAAGCTGGATCCTGATGCGGATAAAGCACTGCAATAAATCATTCTTAACTTCATTATAATTACTATAATTGTAATTAAATAAAAATCCTCCCCTCAAACAATTCAACCGTTATACCCGTACTTCTAGAAATGCTCATCAGATTACCCTTGAGCCAAATTTTGAACGTACTGTCAAGTACAGAGATTCTTGTTTTAGCCGCACTACACGAATGTGGAATGCTTTACCCGGCTCAATATTTCTCATCCATTTTAATATGCAGACATTCAAAACCGATGTGCATCGGTATCTCCTTTCTAATCGTATCGTACTTTCCTAATTGCTCGCACTATGCTTAACATTATAAAGGTATTCATAACCCCTTAAGTGCGCGTAAAATATTAAATAAAGTAGCAAACGATTAACGATAGTCTTACCTCGTGTAATACCTTTTTACATTTGTATTGACTAATAACACATACGCAAGAAAGATTGAAAGCTGCAAGTTATTAGGCCCATGAGTTATCGTGTCACTAAATTTTGCTTAAAACTATTTTCATGAATGATAGATATTGGGAATAGTATTAAACATAAAAGGAGTCCTTTTAAAATTTTAGACCTATGCTTATTCCCGACCGCCACGGTATAGGTTACCAGAAAAACACGAATATAAAACAATTTTCAATAAGATTAATTTGTTTTTGGAATACTGCCTAGACTCAATGAAGAAAAGCCTTTTTACTGAAATAAAAGATACGAAAATGAATGAGACAAGAAGTTGCGTAAATCATGACGTGTTTGTAAATTCATCACAGCAGTTGTGATAATTTTTTAAAATTGTATTTATCACAAATACAGCGATATACAGGAAAAGAAGTAGTCAAGTTATACTCTGCTGGTGGCCGAATTCAAAAAAATCTGTATTAACATGTTGAAAAAGCTTTTCATTCCGATTTTCGGGAAAATTCAAACCAAAGTTATCTCAATAATATATCTAAAAGTACTCGAACAGCCCTCTAATATCAATAACATAATGCTTTTGACTTTAAAATACCTACATACAAAAATATTCACTTCGAGCGACTTCATTTTGGAAATGCTAACTGCTTTACTTATAACCTCCGTTTGTCCTATTTGTAAATACCACCAAAATAAAGCTTATTTTTGTTTAAAAAGAAATGTTTTTAAACAAACTCTTACCTGGATCATCTTACTACTGTTAGAAATAAAAAAAAAAACTTAAAGCAAATTATCACATCAAATGCTGGCTTCTTATCAATCTCATCAAAATCATTCTGCCAAATATAATAAAAAAAAAATATTGCATCTCACATATTATCTCAAGCTACTACCACCACTAAAAAATATAAAAAAAAAACAATTAAAATTCGTTTGTAAGAAAGAAAACACAACCTCATTTTTGTAATAAGTATTTCTCAATTAATTTTTGATTGATAAATCGAAAAATAATCGAAACGAAATTCCGTAGCTGGAACGACTTTGCAAATACAAGAAAGCGGCGGAATACCCACAATCGCATCGACTGGCGGTACGACCGGTACACTAATCCAATTGACCCAGGAAACAGCACCAGCATTTTATTTACCTAGTAGGATCAATAAAATCAACACCAGTAATTTATATTTTCAAAAAAATCAATTAATTTGCGATTATTTCTCTCCTTTCTTCCCGTTTTCTTTTTTTTTATTTGCTTCTTTGTCTTCGTTTGGTCCTCTGAACTCTGGTTTCACATTAATATTTTCGATAAATAGATAACTCAGTCCTAGCCGAAGATCAAACCCGAAAACGAGAGATCCGGTTGCAAAAGAACCGCGAAGCAGCTCGAGAATGTCGGCGTAAAAAGAAGGAGTACATTAAGTGCCTGGAAAATCGGGTGGCGGTGCTAGAGAACCAAAACAAAGCCCTTATCGAAGAATTGAAATCCCTTAAGGAATTGTACTGTCAGACGAAGAATGAGTAAAGCTGTAAACCTGATTAAGAAAATTATTTAAATTTAGTTGTAAAAAAAACATAAATAATATTAAACAAACAAATAAATATATATAAATTTATATATTTGCAAAAAAAGAGAACGTAATAAAGTGTATTTAGTTTTGTTCAATATTGTTCGATTTATTTCATTATATTGATTATAATAATTTTATTTTATATGATTATGTACATTTTCTCTATATGAAGCTTATATTGTATAATTATATTTTTTACTGAAAGCGAACCTACTTTTAAGTTTTCCTTTAAAAAAGCAAAAAAAAAATACTAAGTGTTTTAAGTCATCAGCAAATTAGAGTTGTTTCTAGGATGGATTCCAATACCAACGAGTATGCTATAATGTTTGCATTTTCGATAGTTTTTTCTTATTTTAAAATTGTTTTAAAGTTATTTCGATTAATAAATTTAGTTGAAAATATTACAAATCCCCTTTGAAATATTTTTTTATTTAAGTCATTAAAATCGAGGACACCATACATAAATATTTATTTCCTTAAATACAAAATTATAACGGTTTGTTGAGCAAAACAACTCTATTATTTTGAAATGAAAAGTTAAAGAAAATAGCAATTTATCAAAAAGAGATTTCTGTTCAAACAAAATTATTGCTTGCTCACATTGAATATACAATTCAAGTTTGAACTAAGGCACACATTCAGAATACAAGCAATTTATGAAATAATGGAAATGAAGAGCACCAAAGTTTGGCTCCCATTCAGTTTTTGTTTAAATATTAATTAACTTGTTATAATTATAAATGCCACCAATCATTTTTCAATTTATTTTGCAAATTTTATTTCACCGAACGCAAAGTTGCAAAATTGCATTGAACAAAAAGTGACAATTTTTTAAAAAGTTATAAGTTTTGATAATTTAAAAAGATTTTTTTCATTTCGTTTCACCAATCTTGCAATTATAATATTGTGGAAAGCTTGGCGATAATAATGCAAAGAAAAAATTAATTTCCAGTTGAGCATTCGTTGTGAAAATTTCGTTGAAATATTTAAATAACTGCAATGGACATTTTCGAAGAACCTTTTGAAAACGAAGATGGAAGGATACAAATAGTGTAGAAAGATTTTTTGAATGATATTAGAATTCGGAAATAATTCTTCAACTCGACAGAGCTTTGGAGACTAATATATAATTTTTTAGTTGGACAACCACATTAATAATAGATAATGTTGTGTACCTTGAAACTTGTTAAAAAATTTCGCAATTTACTGACAAAACTCATAAGGGAAAAAACTAATACCGATGTACATTGGTTTTGAATGTCTGAATATCGTATTGCGAAGGACATATTGAGCCGGGTAAAGCATTCCATATTTGTGTAGTGCAGCTGAAAAAAGAATCTCTGAATTTGACAGTACATCCGAATTTGAATTCAAGATAAACTGATGGATATTGCCTAAAGCGTGAATATTACGGTTGAGCTATTTAAGGGGAGGAAAAGCTCGTTTTGGATTCCATCCAAGTGGGTTATTTGAGCACCTGGGAAATATATTCAAGCCTAGGACAAATTATATTCTTTATAGATTATAGTCAGATCAGAAGGGGTGAAAAAATTTCTTGCATAGTCGAAGGAAACCTAAGCACTTAGCAGCGTTTTTGTGAAGTCTAATATGTGGTCATTCCACACAAGTTGGTATGTGATGCACTTATTGAGAACTGAAAGCTTTTCTGTTTCCTCAATGCAAGTGCCATTCATATATATTGGCATGGGGAGTGGTTTCCGCTTTAACAACAGGAGTAAACATTGAGTTTCTGAAGCATTACATTTTACGTCGTTCGTTTCCCATTTGTAAATCCTACCAGGATCAGAATTTAATGAGCTTATCATACGCTGTCGTTCTATATACACATCCGAAGAACAAGAACGTCGTGCATCTAGAAACGAATATAAAAAGCTGAGAGTATTGTCGTCAGCAAAACAATTTAATGGATTAGAAGTATGAGAAAGAGAGTCGGAGATAAAACGGAGCCCTGTGGCACATCATTATTTATTTTATGAGCTTCAGACTTAAAACCAAAACAACTTGTATTGAGCGGCCTGAAAAAAAGTTTTTAATCCAACAGAGAAGAGAATCATCAATAACCAAATGCACACATTTTCGATAGAAAAAAACTTGATGCTTTTGAAATATCAAGTGCAATAATCTTACTTTCTGCAAAACGATTTATTATCAGATCACTATTGGACATATTGCTACAAAAGCTATGCTGCAGAATGTTGAATTTGAATCCATCGTATTGTAATATTTTCCAAGGTTCGTTAAATAAAACTTATTACTCTTTTTAGTATTTCTTCTTTATTCACACTTTCCAATTCAAAACAGTAAATCTCAATTTATAAACAACTCAAATACTTTTATTCAAATTTAAATCACACTTGTTTAATAACACAATCCAATAAGCAATACTTTTGCACACTTTCATAATCCAAAATCAACTGTGTCTCGCTCACCGTGAACACTCCCTTATATACTCAAATTAGTTGTTCTCGAAAGTTCTTGTCTTGGAATGTTCTAGATGGTTGGAATAAGGGGAAATACATTTGACATTGGAAAAGAGCTTTTTGTTTCTTCCATAAATTAGATATGCAGTTTTCCAACAGATGGCGCTGTAGTAGTATAAAGCTCTGTTCACAACAGTATGTAGTAATTAATTTATCTGGGAGGCTCCTCCTGCGCAAAGCAAGTCTTTTAAATTCTCTATTGACACTGTTGAACGTCTTTTTGAAATCGATGAACAACACGTGAAGAAGTGCTTGTTATTTAATGCACTGTTGGATGATCCGCAAGGCGGGCCCACAAATAAAGATATTGTGCGGAATCCTGCTTGTTCGACGTCAAGTCTGTCTTCGAGGTACAAACACGCCATACATTTTCCCATAACATGACTTAGCCTATTATTGCTAAGCTTGACATTCAAGTCTCCTATTATCATTACATACAAACAGACCTCAGCCAGTTATAAGGGCACCGCTTTACTTTGTTGGGAAGTAACACAGTATGATAGGGATGCGACGTACTCCAGTCCGACACCTGGGGGCCTATTCCTGAACACGAGTCGAGTAAGGTGTCACTCGAGAGCTTATAGTCGAGTCGAGTGAGAATTGGTATCCCTCAACACGAGTGAGGTTCAAAAACATGACATGACTCTCAAAATGTTGAACGCACCCTTTCAACCGTAGCTAACTTCAATAAACGATAATTTGACATGTCACAGACAAATATTATTATTTCGAAATAGTTCTCAATTCAATTTGTTGAAAAATAAATGTGGCATAATTTAATTTAAAATAATATAGGATAATAAAATTAAAAAGAAAATGATTAGTACGGAGATGTTTCATGATAGTGATAGTGATTCAGATGAGGACAGGAGGTGCATTTTCAAGAAAATTAGAGATGCAACAAATCCTTTGGAGCTTCCTAGCAACGTGTAAGCATGAATTGAAATAAAAATAGCGCCAGTTCCAACTGGTTCTTTTTCTCGAGAGGACGACCTTTGACCAAACGCAACGCTTTGAGGGATACCTTGTACTGCACAATCTAACGAAACACTCATGACTTCTTCCTCAAGTGGAGAAAATGAAAATTGCTTTTTTGGAACGCCGCCGCCAGTACCTTGTTGATGGGATTTGTTCTGGGACAACTTCTTTTGTATGTTATTTTTATAGTCGAACCAAACCTTTAAATAAAATAAAATGTTTCTTAATTAATATTATGTTTCTCCATTTGATTTATTAAGAAATTCAAAGCGAATCAAAAACGAAGTTCATTTTGTTTAACTTATCATGAAATAAAATGACAAATAATTATGTACCTTCTTCCAACCATTTACATCTCTTAAAGGCGGTCCAACTGCATTGGGGCTTTTTCTAATGTCCTCCCATAACTCGCCGGCTTTTTTCCTTGCTTCGACTCACTGGATTCTTCCCTTACCCTTTGCAAGGTGAGAGTGGGTTAGGAAAAAATCAACCAAAATTTCATACTGCCTAGCAGACGTAACTTTTAATCTGTAATTTTTAAATTTAGTTAAAATATGCATATTCGCTATTATTTTAGTTTGTTTTTTACTTATATTTTCGGATCCATTACTTGACTCGACAACTTTTTAAACATGACTGATTTGTCACACAAAAATACTCACTCTAGTGTTCAGGAATACCCTTTTTTCACTCGAGTGATATTTGACGTTCGAGTTGGGGAATACCCATTATTAGTGACTCGTGTTCGCGAATACCATTTCATGTGAAATTTTCCCATGTCAAATAAAACTCACTCGACTCGTGTTCAGGAATAGGGCCCCTGGCTTTCAGGATCAGGATCCTGTCACAGGAAATTAAACAACTGAGAGCTGTTTTGGAAAGCAGCAATTCAACGACAGACTTGTGAGAGGTTTCAGACGGTTTTCCGGAATAAGGTAGTACCAGTTTTACGAGATGGTGACTTTCCTAGCCAAGCCATATCGAACTTCACTTACCCCTAAAATGTCCTATGTATCACATAAATTCTTTCTCTAACTGGAAGAATTTGACATTCTAAGGATAAGGACATTCACTTCAGTCATCCCAAAGCTTCCTCACTTTCCAGAAACCAATTTTTGTGCGAGTAAAACAACCAAAAGCCGTCAACGTGTTATCAATCCTTATCCGAGGCATAGTGTAAGTTTCAGGTTAGCCGGAAGATTTCAGTTAAGAGGAATGCTAATCTCCGTACTAACTCCGTGCTAACCTATCCTAGAAATCCAGGCCTTTCGTACTTGTAATTTTTATGTTTCCATACAAGGTGGCTCATAATTAATCATCCAATTTTGTTTTTGAATTTCTTTTTAACTAAATTAAAAAAGAAGATTTTGAGTGATAAAAAATATTTATTTGGACCCTTACAATTTTTTCTGTTAAGTGGAAAATATGATATCCCTCAAGTGGCTGCCGCCAGTGCTGATACACATTTATGCCCGTTTCTGTCGAATATTCTCCTTAAGGGCTGGGATCGTTTGAGGATTGTTGGCATAAGACTTCAAGAAACCCCAAAGAAAGAAGTCTCGGATGGATAAATCGGGCAATCATGCTGGTTACGCCAAAACTGGAGATAACGTGAGCAGGAAACTCTTTATTCACAACATCCATTGTGGCTCGTGTTGTGTATGCGGTTGCACCGATTTGTTGAAATCACATGTTCACCAAGCGATTATCCGATTCCGGCAGTAAGAAGTCGTTTATCATAGTTCTGTAGCGTTCGCCAGTTATAGTGACCGTATTGCCAATGGCATTCCCAAAAAAATACGGACCAATCACTCCTCCCGTGGGAACCACCAGTGGCTTTGATGATTTTCAACACAAGATCGTTCTATCGTTTGTTGACATTGAGGATGGCTGGACAGTAATTCTCACGTGATGGGCGGTCAGCAGGCATTAGCTGTGTTTTTTTTGGAAAAGTTATCCGTAGTACAGTAGGATTTTATATGTATGAATAACAAATACAACATCCGCTGTAGGATCACTGCCGACACTCGAATAAACGTCAAATCTCTATCCGCAGCAGGATTTCACTTCTCTTCACTTCTTCACTTCTTTTATCGGTAGTGATCCTACTGCGGATGATGCTCTCAAGACAAGCATCAGCACCTTTACATAAAACCAGTATTGACAAAAATCACTTTCGGAAATACGGTGGCTGTCAAATAATGCTTGTATCATTCTTTTCCCTGGCAAAATTTAGTGGAGGCATTTAACCAAACTTTAAACCAAATTCTTTTAAATCAGCTCGATAAAAGCTTCCCTTTGTAGATCAATCGCACCTAACTTCGTTGATATTTCTGTTTGCCGGGGAAAAAGCTCTATTTTTAAAGAATTGCGAGAAACGTCAAACGTCAAAATAATTCAACCAAGAAGTGAAGTACTCTACCTATTTGTCTTGTGCAGAATTTGTGATTTCAATAATTTTTTGTTGTCCTTTTTTTAAATATTACTTAAATCAAAGTGAAATAAATATCTTTTTTATATATTATGTGATTCTTTGATTGACTCTTTTCAAGTTAAAATGTCTGAAAAGCCACCGATTTTGCACATTTTAGTTGTTGGATTCCACCACAAACTCGGCTGTCAGGTGAGAAATATTTTTTCGCAATGCAAAATTTCTACTTCATTGAAAAAATATACAAATACGTGTGCTGTTCGTTTACTGAATGTATAAACATTTATAAATTGCATTTGAAACGGATGGTTGAATTATGTTTTTTTTTATTTTTTAACATCGCCTTATCATTTGTCAATGAGAAAGACGAACCTACGGTTCTTGAATGATATTGATTTTTTCCCTTGAGATCTGGAGTTCATTGGATTAGTTGTTTTGGAAAGTTCTAAGGCTTCTAGAGATAAATCTTGTCTGCAATATAATTATAGATAATTATTTTATTTAGAATAGCCCTATTTTAAAGTATATTTTCCAAAGAACCAAGCTGAACTCTATTAGATTGGTCCGTCTGGCAGTCGCCACACTTAAACTCTAAACGATTTTTAATGGATAACAACCTCGGATCAGGGGATATGCATTATTAAATGGTTAACAATAAACCAAGATAAGATGTTTAATATAGTTTGGGATTATCGCAATGACCCGGTAAAATGAGATGCGGTGATAAAAATTCCAAGCTTGTTATTGTTGAAAGAAGCAAATTCAGATAAAATTAAAGACACAATTACACACAAGCCACAAGCGGTGCATTCATAATTGTTGCGTAAGACGGAAATAGAATAATGCAGTCTGAGTCTGTAAATCGTTACTCAAACAAAGATTAACTTCTAGAAGAATGTGTTGCCCAACACTTTACACAAAACAATCTCGCTCTTGAAACTATGTAGCTATATATTAATTTGAATGAAACTGTGTACTGTATTTAAACTGTTTTAACTTTACAGTAGTCATATCGAAAGTATTTTGTTACTGATTCAATTCATATAAATATGTAGCGGAAAAAGATAAATATATTATATTATTTAATATCTGGCCTATAGTTGTCTATCGACAACTGTATAGACTACCTACTTATATAATTGTCGAGCTTGATCTATATAATCACTCTATTACAAATGCAATTCAACGTGGCGTTGCGGTCTTTCTGCCAGATCGACAATTTTTTTTGTAATTAACTGTCTTGAAAGGGGATTTTGTATTACAACCTAGATGTTTTGTAAGCTTTACAACATTAAATATAAGTATTAAAGGCTTGAATGAGGCAATAACAACTTGAATGTGACATAGATTTATGTAAAAAACTGATTTTTCTTCAATATTGATATAAAATAGTCATTAGAAAATACCACAATATTGATACTCCTACTATATGAGTTGTTGATTTTGACTAGCATCTTACACTGGTCAAAATTCGACAAACAAAACATCCATCCTCTATGATCCCGAGCAGGGTGCTTCCAGTCGTCTAGGCTAACGGTCAGCAATAGGCGGACCGCGGAAGGTCGAACCTTGGACCTCTAAAATTTTTAATAACTAGCTATTCAAACGTTTGCAAGCCAAGTGGAATTTAGAAAGTACATATTCTTTTTTTCAAGTGGGTAAACCTACGACATAATATGTACATAATGTATGTAATTTCATTATTTAAGTGCCTACTTACACACGCTTTGAATTTACTTTAATAAATACGCGGCTATAAGACTACGTTTCTTTTCATTATGTACTCCTCGCCCTTTGTGGAAAACTTAGTGCTACATTGAAAGAAGTAGTGGACAGCTTGGTCAGGTTAATTAATTTTATGAGATCTCGTTCTGCTCTTCAGCACCGACCGACAGTTCAAGGAGTTTCTTTCTGAATGTGATTCCGCGTATTCTGACCTACTACAACACAACAATGTTCGTTGGCTAAGTAAAGGTCAAATTAAAGGCTAATAAAGGAACACGTAATAACGTTCTTGCAAAACTTGAATACAGAAGAAGCAAGGAACCACTTAGAGTTCATAACAAACGAGGGAAATATTCTAGCTGTGGCTTTTCTCAAAGATATTTTGAAATATTTGAATGGGCTTAATACCGAGTTACAGGGAAATGGGAAATTAATATGTGATCTTATACAAAGCGTGTCTGCTTTTCGTCGCAAGCTGGATATTTTTGAAAAAGACATCTCAAAACAAGAATTTATTCATTTTCCAACAATTCTTGAATGTAAGAAGAAAGACTCTGAAAAAGACCTTGCATCATTTTTAAAGTTTTTATCAGATCTAAAGAACGAATTTTCTGCAAGATTCCAAGACTTTGCAGAGATGGGTAAGCTGTCTCAATTCCTTAAATCGCCGTATGAAGTTGATGCAGCGGCAGATTGGACTAGCGTGGCTGCGAAGTTTTTTAATCTTTCAAAACCTTTGCTGCAAGTGGAAATAATTGATTTGCGAGAAGATATTTCCCTGCAAATGTTTAAAACTGCATCCACTGAAGAATTTTGGGGTAAACATGTTCCAGAAAAGTATGAAAATTGCAAGAAACTAGCCATCAACCTAGTTTCTATGTTTGGTTCGACATATACAGCTGCGAGCAGTAAAATAGTAGTGGGCACTGTCATTTTAATTATCTTTGAGTTTGTAGAAATACAAAAGTTTTTTAGCATTAACTGCATTGCGAAAGAGAAGTACATTTCCCTACTATGTCCATACAAAAATGCAAACTGATTTATAAAGCCGCAAATATATTTTTTTATTTTTTTACACATGATGCAACAAAATTTTCAAGAGCAATAAAATAGTAGTATGATAGTAAAAAGTATTTTATTCGAAAAATAATTATATTTTAAAGTTTTTTTTTATAAATAAACTTAATACTTAATAGCATGACCATGATTTTTTATGACAGCTATACAACGCTTTTTCATATAATCTACAAGG
The DNA here is from genome assembly GCA_963931855.1 of Philhelius festivus. NCBI lineage: Eukaryota > Metazoa > Arthropoda > Insecta > Diptera > Syrphidae > Philhelius > Philhelius festivus. The sequence goes on along the minus strand of OZ007556.1, from coordinate 74,975,276 downwards.
CCTTCGCATCTCTTCAGTGGTATAGTCTGCCATGCATGTTCAACTACAGCCCAAAATTTGTTGTTGTTTTTGGGCCTAGCATCCCATACCGCTTTCTTAATATCTGCCCACAGTTTTTCAATGGGATTGAGGTCAGGAGATTGAGCTAGCCAATCCATAACCTCAATTCTATTGGCCCGAAACCATTCCTTTGCCAACTTACTAGTATGTTTCGGGTCGTTATCTTGTTGGAACGTCCATTTTAGCGGCATGTCCTCCTCAGCAAAAGGCAGCATAGTGTTCTGCAGTATTCCTACGTATGCATGCTTGTCCATTATAATATTAATTTTATGGATTGGACCCACACCTCTGTAGGAGAAGCAATCCCAAACTATAATACTTGATCCGCCATGTTTAACCGTCTTTATGGTGTATCGGGGATCATATTGTGTATTAGGGGGACGCCTTACATACTGACGAGACCCTTTACCTCCATATAGAATGATTTTGGATTCATCAGTCCACAATACATTCCTCCACTTCTCAATGGACCAAGAGAGATGTTCTTTGGCGAGCTGAAGACGCCGGGTCACGGTTTTTTTTTTTCATAAGTGGCACCTTGCGTGGGCTGCGAGCATTTAATTTATGCTCTCGTAGTCGTCTTCTTATCGTATGAACACCACAAGTTAGGTTTAACTCGTCGCGGATTTCAACAGCTGACATTGTTAGTCGATTTTTAGCGCACTTTGTGACTTGACGTACGGTAGTCTCCGAAAGAATCCGCTTTTTGCCCCGTTTTTCGTCTTTTTTTTTTGTAAATGATTGCATTAGGTATCATTGGGGCTGAACATCCGACGAGTTTTTCAACTTCCCTGTACGTCTTGCCTTGATTTATAAGATTTTGAATCCATGTTCTTTTTTCTTCGCTGCAATGTTTGCTTCGTCCCACTAAATTATGCATAGTCATATTTTTTTACTTAATACATAAATAATACGTAAAAACTAAAACAAACTTACTTTTTTTTACAAAAAATAGAATATTTTACTGTAAATAATGTTTTTTTTTAATAATTTTACTTTTGCTACTATTTTATTGCTCGCTAAGAAAAATCAAATTTCGAAATAAAATAAGCTGTAAATAATAACGGTGTTGATTTGACAACAAAAAAAGCATGGCCAGGTCTGTCACATATAATTGTTCCTAAATGTAACCGTAATGGAGACCAGTGGTACACAGGATTCGAAATATGTAGCGAAATTCATTTTACCAGCAGGCACTACTATTTTACTGCTCGCAGCTGTATATGCGAATCATCTTTCTCAAAAATGAATTTCTTGAAAAACAAAAATCGTTCGAGACTATCGGACACCCACCTGGACGATACTCTTCGCATTTGCTGTTCTACGCGTGAACCAAACTTTAAAAAACTGGCTCAAGACCGTCGTTGTATTTTCTCACATTAATTTTGTATTGTGTTTTGTTAAATTACTTAAATGAAGTCAAATAAAAATTATTATGTATTATGAGTTTTTTTTTTCTGGACCTCGACAAAATTTTTCAACTAATCCTGGACCCTCCAAAAAAGTACTTGCCGACCCCTGGTCTAGGCGAAGCGTCCTAGAATACTGACGAATTGGGGTTTTGGATCTCGAGAACGAAACTGGAAAAAGAATTAAAACTCTAAGGACGGACAATGGTACTGAGCATTGCAACCAAGGTTTGCTTACTTATTTAAAAAGTTGTAGTATATGTCATCAAACCACAGTTCCATACACTGCAACAAAATGGAAAGACTGAGCGTATGGAGAAGACTCGTTGTATGTTGGCCGATGTCAATCTTTAAAAGGATTTTTAGGCAGAAGCGGTCTTAACTGCTTCTTATTTGACCAATCGGATCCCAATTAGGATGCTTGACTTTAAAACTTCAGAGGAAATTTGGTCAAACAAAAAACCAAATATAAGTCATTTAAAGGTTTTTGGACCGACTACTATGGTACGCGTTCCTGGACAAAAGAGAAAAAAATTGGATCCTAAGTCAACAAAATGAATTTTGGTTGGATACAGCAAAAATTCGAAGGCTTATAGAATTTATGATCCAATAAAAAAAAAGACTCCTTAAAAGTAGCAACAGCAACTTCGACAGGTAATTCCACATGAAAATAATAGTACCATATGTCCTTATAACTTCGAGTGTTCAGTGGAGCCCGAAAGTTCGGATGACGTTGAAACTGATAGCTATGTTGACAATGCTGAGGTTGGTGTTAGAAAAATGATGGAGAAATGTTCGACGACGAAAATGTGGCAAATGCAGAGTCGAACAATGAAGAGGATGGATCATTTTATTCTGATGAAGATTTCGTTCCACCAGATAATACCGTTCCACAGAGCGTACATAGATCGGAGAGAACACCGAAACCTATAAGGAACGACGACTTTTTATCATATATGGGGAGAGAAAAAGGCGACCCCAAAACATATAGAGAAGCGATTGACAGACTAGATTCCGAGCAGTTTAAAAATGCAATCCAAGCTGAGTACGGGTCATTACTACAAAATGAAAGAAACTTGGGAGGAAGCAGAGTTGCCGCCTGAAAATAAAATACTTAGCACAAAGTGGGTGTTCAAGACCAAGATAGACGTAAATAGAAAAGTTTCTAGTTATAAAGGTGTCAACAAATGCATATCATGCTAGAACAAAACACATTGATGTATTTCTGGAGGAGGTTCTAACTCTTTTACATTAATTGCTATGTTTTAAATAACAGCGCAAGCGATGATGATGAATTTTGCCGTTTCTATTCGGCACCTAAGGCCGGAAGCCAACACTAGAAATCTCGTTTTCCAATCGACATATGAACGCTCAATGCAATTACCGGTGCATATCTGCGATTCGTTGCACAAATTCTCAATAGCGTTTGTGACATTTATAAAGGTGTTGCGAGATAACTTGTATTTGAATAGCCTGAGTCGCCAATGATGATGAAGTGGCTAAATTCAAATCGTCTTTTCAATTATGATAAGTTAAAAATACGTTGGGCATGTGCTGAGACCTATGTAATATATGTCTATGCACTTGCTAGTACTTAATGTTTTATATATTATTTATATAAATGAACAACTAATAAAATATGCCACCTAGCTACAATATCATGTATTTTTAAATCGCAGAGGCCCCAATCTGCACATTTAGAGCAAACCATCCCTTACAATTTCTAAAGTTTTCTGCATCACTTCCAACTGATGATTGAATGCGGACATGTGTACAATCAATTGCACGATGTCCAAGGAAACTTGCGTTTCAGGAATTCGAGTGAATCGTGGTGCTAGATTGGTAATTTCTTTCGACACTCGTTTCAGAATGTAATGCACGATGGAAATGCTTACTCTACTGAAGAATAGTCAATTGGATTGATCCGAGCGCATAAAATCGTAGTGCTACCAATAACTTCGATTGGCCGCAATTCACGAGACATATTTAAAGGGGAACTTAAGTTTTAAGGTCATGCCTAATTTAAAACTATTACCGTCTCTCGTCGCAGGGAAGTGAATCCTTTAGCAACAGCAACATCATTACTGTCGGTTTTCAAAGACGAAAGCGATAAATGAAGTCACGGTCGTCCCACTCTTCAACTCCAATGACCGGCAACATCTTGTATTGTCTTTTTTCAATGTATAATGGCTTAGTTACATTATCTTCACTTTCACTGCTCGACAAAGTTGATTCCCAAAAATAATTGCTGCGGAACATTATACCAATATTTTGTTTTAGTTTTTTTTTGTGAAAACTGAAGCAAACAAAATGCATGCGTTTTATTAAAAAAAAAACATTTGTTTTATGTCAACTCTCAAGTTTGCTCAGCCAACTTCTGCATTTTCTGAGAGTTGAGGAAACCTAAAGTTAATCAACTCTAGAGTTGAAAACGTCAATTTTGAGTGAATAAAAACAAAATCACGAGTTGAAAATAAAAATCCTCAAGTTATGTTCAACTCCGAGTGAAAAAAATCGGCCTTAGTATTGTTTTGTCCTAGTCTGTATTCGAGGTTTGGTTTTCCGGTTGATAGCATGTATTTGGCAACTGGGCTACCACAAGAAAAAGATGAAACTCAGTATGGACGACTTATGCAGAGGATGCGATGATGAGGAGATACAAGAGGATTCTCCGCACTTCCTATGTGACTGCCCTGCCCCATATCATCTAAGAAAAGGCTTCTAGGGAGAAACTGCGACTTAGAGGAATCCTCTGACATTCTAAGCATAAACCTGTTGAAATTTATTAGCACTACCAAATGGCTTGAAAAATTCTAAGCTCTATAAACCAGCTCACTATGTCAGTGAGTTGATGGGGCCACCTTCCCTAATGGGATGGATAGTCCCTTCGACTTATTCAGAAATCCTGACCATACAAACGCAAATATACACCAACCACTGACCTATCAAATTTATCTACCAGACGTTGCAAGGAGCCACATGCTCCTTCGGGTCTGGTACAGGGATGATTTCTCAAGTGCGGATAAAGAAAAAGATCACGCCTACCTCTTCTTCAACCAAAAGATTATGTGACGATAGACATTTCTTCAATGACTCCGAAGTACCCTCGGACATTTCAGGCTAAAGCTTGCTGAAACCCATCAACACCCTTAACGGGCTTGAATGATATAGGATTTATCATAGGTTTCAATACATGAGGTAGTACTACTTGGCGTTGGAAAGTCATGCACAAGGTCTTGGGTTCGATTCTCAGCCACTGAAGAAAAGTTTTTCAGGAGTGTAGTGCCTCTTGAGAGAATTGACAAATCCTCTAAGAGTGTCTCTTGTCACGAAATCGGCAGAAAATTGTAGCTCCCCTCCATTCCTGGTAACACGCACACGGAATTGATTGAGAGTTGTAAGTCACTAGGTCCTGGCTCTCTTCAAGCTGTTGCACCACCAATTTTTTTTTTCAATTTCAATACATGGAAGTCGTTATGCCTAGGGTATCACAAGGGATCTATATTGATCCAAGTGTGACGCTAACAAGTTCAACTGTCCGCCCATTAACCTAATCTAACCTTTGTACTTGGTCTTGTCTTCACTTACTTCGAGACCAAAAAGTTTTGCCTTTTCTTCAATGACAGTTGAAGAGATTTGTTTAATACAGTAACTCGATGTTAACGACTGCCCAGCGCCGCCTCTGCTTCAGAACAGGATTGAAGATGTCACATTATAGCGCTATTTTGCTGATATTATGTGTATGTGTGAAAAGTTCGAAAGACATACTTCCTAGTTGTACACTGCTTCGGGTATACTCTAATGTTCGGCCATCTCCATATATCTCAATCAGATTGGAGGAAAGGCTGTTCTAAATATAAAAAAAAATATAAAGAAGTATATATAGCATAGTATGGTCAATATCTTAGGAGTTCAACTCTAGCCGTTATAACATTCAATATATTGAATTCAAGATGTTTTTAATGCAACATCTTTCCGATAAAAATTAAACCAAAACAATTATTAATTTAGGTTGAGTTTTCGTACCCGCCTCTGATTGTCGACACGGAGGGTAAAAATGAATGCCCATCTGGTTGGAAATATTTACCAACACTTGCATTACCAGATGGCTCACATAATTTTGTCGAGGATACGGTGTTTTTTAATTTGCCAAGCTTACTAGATCCAACCGAGAGTATATTTGGCGTGTCTTGCTACAGGCAAATACCAGTTGAGGTTAGTTTATTTATCTTTTTTCTCCATATTTCTATAAACATAGTGCTTTTTTATTTCAATTTTAGAAACTGAAAATTCGTACAGCAGATGTAACCAGAAGTACAGTTCAAAAATCAGTTTGTATTTTGTCACGCCTCCCCATCTACGGATACATAGAAGTTAAACTCTCACTCATTGCTGACGCATTCTTCGACCAAGGTGACTTCTCGTGTATAGAAATTCTAGTTAAAGCCTATAACCAATTGAATGCATGCCTTGTTGAGGAACCCCGGGCACTACGCCACTTTTATGTTGGCATTTCATTGCGGGAGATCGTCCTTAAGTGGCGACATAAGACGTTGATATTATTTAAACTGTTTCTACTGCAACGTCGCGTCGTATTCTTTGCCTCGCCAGTTCGTGGAATGTGTTGCTTAATTTTAGGTATATCGTCTTTAATACCACGTTTGTTGGAAAAGGGTTTTCAAGAAGTTGCCTGCGTACGCACTTCGCGTCCAATGTCACCAATGCCAGATTTCTCGAATACTCAGACAAATGATGATGACAATAACAAAGTAGAAACCGATTTACCAGACCCAAACCTTGAAGACGAGAATGGTTGCGATATTAATCATCCTACAAATGAGAAGCTGGGCGAAATTAGTGAAAGCATCTCGTCGTCTTCTTCTCCCGTAAAGAGCAGCCCTGAATCGAATCGGGAGTTTGTTCGAACTGATTCGAATGGCACCGAAATTGGCAAAAGAATAGATCGAAGTAATTCATTGACACGTGAAACTAGTATGGATACCTTAGAATGTAAGTTTTTATGCTTTAACTACAAAATAAAATGTATGTTGATCGTTTCGTTTTGCAGCCAATATGTCTGCGATGTCATCTATTAACCCCGATGAGTATCGTTCACCTATAACAATCTTTGCGAGTGGAAATCTTTGCTTGCCATACCTTTCATTGCCATACATGGATCTTCTTTCAGATCCATCTGTTCTCAGCTATGTCATAGGAACTTCGAATGTTCTTTTTCAACAAAAGCGCAATTTGGCCGATATACAAGTTGATGTTGAAAACTGCACAATAGAAGCACATGACCCAGACCTTAGAAAACAGCTTTCTCTAACTACTGAGGATCTGCGCTTTATGGAGTACTTAATGCGTCATGTGCAGAATCCCAAAGAAGATGCCCAAGGCAGTGAATTCTGGATACGAGAACAGTTCCAGGGTTATATGCTATCTCTGCTTCGTACGGCTGTTATTCAAGGTAAGAACAATACAATTTTTTTTAATTTCAATTTAAATTAAGATATTTAAATGTACAAATATTATTCCTTTAACTTTGCATTAACATTCCTGAACAATCTTGTTCATTATAATGAGGAGCAAACTAAATAATTTGAACATTGCATGCCTTCTGTGGGGATAAGCACTTAATAACTTATAATTGGTAAATCTCAGCAGACTCAAAAAACAGCAAACAGCTAATTCAGACACGCAACAGATTTTTTTAATTTGACAATCCGAAACCTAAGACATATTTTTGTACCATCAACCACTAGACCAATATATTGAATAATTATTATTCTGCACCACATTAAGACTTGAAGAACCAAATTGATTTGTTGTTTGCCAAACATTGTGGTCATTGCAATATCTGGAATTTATTGAACATGAACATGTTTTGAGCACTTACTTACTCTGAAAATCACTAGCGGATTTAAAACCAAATGTGGTGCGGTGTTATTGTTTAAGTTGTTTCTGAGACGCTATACTTATTTACAAGACATCTTTTCAGGCATATTTACTTGCAATCAGTAAAGCAAAGTCATTGATGTAGCTACTCTGTCATATTCATAACTTTAAGATCACTTTATTTGTGTTCCCGTCGATTGTCATTAAAAGGAAATGCATGAGTGGAGGAGTTGACAAGGCAAGAATCATAAATCACTTGCGGGAAAAATTAATATTCCGCTGTTATAAAGAACAATTTGCCTTTACTTTATCTACCCGAATCTAATTGCTTTAATAGTTTTTGAAAATTCACATCAAACAACCAATTGCTAGGGTCGGAATGCACGCCAAGCGAACATTAAAAAAATAATTGTTTGCTGATTTGTTGCGGGTCCCAGTATTCAAGTGTGTTTTTCATTAATAAATTTTAATACACTCAGATTTCTCGTACATCGATATTTTCCTTATATGAAAGTCTTTTTTTATCTGAATATGACCGTTTTAATAATCAAGAAGAGCGTGCGATTCGTTTGGACCTTAGTCATGTGTTTGAAGGTACAAAATAAAGTCATAAGTGGTAAAATGAAAAGACGCAATTTCGTTACTCCGAACATATTATTCAGTCGGCAAGCTGATTCTTATGTCAACAAGTGACTGATCGTGCTTCTTCAATTTCTGAGTCAATTGGACCTTATAAGCGAATAATCCAAAATCTTTGTGCAAAATTCTGCTCAGGCTAGTGCCACACTCTCGGCTACAGCAGCCACATTCTCGTGTGTGCGCACCGTACGACCACGGGGACCATGACTGTTGTCCACTAAGTCTCACGAACTTTTTGCCCAAACTTGCGTACAGCAGGGGGGTGGGTACTTCATTTCGGCCAAAACTTCTTTTCAAAAAACGCAATGTTTGATACAGCACTCACTTTGGAAATAAGTTTTCAATATTTCCCAACGTTGTTGAAGCGTAAAGCGACTCATTTCGTTCCGCGGAGGTATGATGCTGACTTTCTGTCAAGATTTCGAGCGGGAAACAACTTCCATTGTCAAAATAACCTATGATTTAAAAAGAAACCACTAGATAGCCCACCCTGTATATACATTAGACTGGGCCAAAAAAATTGACTATTTTTTTTTTTGAAAGATATATCGAGAATATCATTCAGAATGACAAAAAAAAATTTTCGTAAAAGTTTGAGCCCTTAATATCAATTTTAAGAGGGCTATCATCGCTAATTTTGATTTTTAGTCATAATTTCATGTTTTGCGTCAGAACTGACAAAACATTGAAGTAAAAAAAATTCATTTTGACTTACTTTTATATAAAATTAAATTCCCTATAAAAAAAGTCTAATTGAAAATTTTCGTCAGACAAGCCGTTTTTGAGTAATTAAGCTTAATAAATTGTTATTTTTCGTTAGTTACAAAATTCCAAATTAAAAAAGTAAAATCGAAGAAAAATAACAATTTAGCTTAATTACTCAAAAACGGCTTGTCTGACGAAAATTTTCAATTAGACCTTTTTTATAGGGAATTTAATTTTATATAAAAGTAAGTCAAAATGAATTTTTTTTACTTCAATGTTTTGTCAGTTCTGACGCAAAACATGAAATTATGACTAAAAATCAAAATTAGCGATGATAGCCCTCTTAAAATTGATATTAAGGGCTCAAACTTTTACGAAAATTTTTTTTTGTCATTCTGAATGATATTCTCGATATATCTTTCAAAAAAAAAATAGTCAATTTTTTGGCCCAGTCTAATATACATACCGGCATTTAAATTATGTATTTATCTTAGTATAAAAGATTGTGTTCTAATTGACGAAATTAACTTAAACTTAAACTCACCCGCATGAGTTTATTTGATTCTTTAAAATAATTAATAAATAATTAAATTTTGTTTCTTCATTTTAGATAGCCCCAAAGATTGTGATCATTTCAATAGTAATTATATGTCAACTTTCAAAAGAACTCAATGTTTCCAAGAGTGGTACGATGTTCGACCAGAACCAAGTTTTTTTGAAAATCTACCATCTGGCCATATGTTTGCTGGAACGCTCTCTTACAATGATATGAGGAATAAAATTGCTCAGTAAGACTCAATTAAAACTAACCTTAAATTAGGCACTATAAGTAATTTGAAATTTGTTCCCTTCCCTCAGTTCAATGCAAAATAGTGAAAGTGGCCGAAAGATAAATCTTGCTGTTACTTCAACAAGTAAAGCAGTTGGTAAGTGGTTGCGTCGCACTTTGTCAACTTTATTTTATTATCTTGTAATTTTCTTAAATAGGAGGTGCAATTTCGCAAGCAAAGGGTGCGTTTTCGAATTGGTGGTCTTCGGTGACGACAGCTCCCCCCGTATTAACAGTAGCAAATCAACCACAAAACTCAGCAATATTCCATACTGACAGTTCTGATGCCGAAACTAATGATGCAGACAATGAAAAAGCTAATTCTCCAAATAAAAAGAATATCTCATCAACAATCAATATATTGGAAAATTCAGGAACCGACAAATTAGATAGTGCTGAAGAAAGTTTAGAAGATGCAACTCAAAAAAAAGGCGAAGGCATTGTTGAGATTGCCAAAGAAGCTGAATTGCTTGATGCAAATAGCAGTAGTAATAGCGCGACAAGAAAGAACGGAGATGTATTTGTGGTATAATTACTATTAAATGTTATGGTGTTGTCTGTTTCGCCTTAAGAGTCAGACAGAAAAGTGCAACAAAGGAGTGAGTCAAGCATTTTTATATTTATTCAAAAAGAAAACAAAAATTAACATAAACTAATCTCGGAATGTAAATTGCTGTATTTCATCTTCAAACATAAGTTGCGCAGTATCCATAAAATAACAGTATTTTAAAATTCATTGTAAGTGTTGCCTCTTTGTTGCGCTGGTTTGTCCCAAGGCTTTATATTTGCCACTTTAAGTAAGTCAAACGTCTAGATATAATTTGTTATACACTTTTTTTTTGTATTGCATAACTATTACATAATTATTTAAGTAATACACATAAGTACATAAATACAAACTCAAAATCTGGGAAATGCAATAAAAATAGAATACAACTGCAATAATTATAAAAATTTCAATCAGTCTTTGGTTCTTTCGAGGGATTTGTGTGAAAATGATGTTGTTTGTAGCATAGTACAGATATACGAATATGTTTTGCACATTTAATGTGTCCTTTATCCTCTGTGTGTCTATCCGCTGTACACAATATTTTATTGGAATGTTTTTGTGATTTTTTGCCGATTGTTCTTGCGTGGCCAGAGTTAAGTGTAGTTCATCATAACATCCACAATTCTGTTATAAATATGTACCTTAACGATTATTGCACATGGCTCTATCTTTTGAAAGTTTTCATACCACAATATAATAAGCAGACTTGAAGTCAGGTTGTTATTCCTAATATTGTGTTGCTTCGTTTTTTCTCGTTCTATATGTTGTATTACGTTTCGAAAGGTGTGTGTTTATAAATAGAAGAATTAACTTTTCCTTGTTTCTACATATGTAAGGAAAACTTAATGTATTCTATATGTCCTTCATCACACACATTAACTTTTCCTTACAGTGTATATGTCCATGATCTTCGTCTGTGCGGTTAATTTAGCAAACTTTCATATATTCTCAAAATTTTGGCTACATAGGTTTCGCTGGTCAATCTTATACCACAATTTAGCAATTAACGTAATTTTTATTCGAATTTTTGTACCTTAAAATTTTATTTTATCAGGATACCATTTTTTGAATTTAATCGGGAGTGTATATGATTATTCCCACTTCAATGGACATTTTGTAGGATCCCCAGCAATACACATAACCCACACAATATTAAAATTCCGTATTTAAATTTCAATATTCAGAGTTTTCAGTTCAACATACTAGATAAAAATAATTTGATAATGTACCAAATGATAAAAATTTAAATAAAATTAGAGATATTTTCAAAAACATACTTTTCGTTGCTGTTATGACTTTTAACCCTCATTCTTGCAGCTTCCTGTCTTCACCATTTTACCCTTTAAACAATCTAAGAATCTTTATTTTTTTTAACTGAACTCAAAATACAATTTTATGTTAACCTTATTTAATGTCATCCATACGATTAAGTTAAGATTGTTCCAACACAAATGAAAGCCCCGAAGGATATGTGTTTTCTCAATTAATTAATTAAAAAAAAAAGACTTTATTTTACATAAACTATAAATAGTATTATATATATTTAAATTTATTAAGTAGTAATTTGTCAAAGATTCTGTTTTTTAATCTTATTTATTTATACATATGACTGTAGTTGTTTGACGTATTTTGATAATAATTCTGAAAATCAGAAAAAATATGGTATAAATTAAATGAATAACAAAAAATAGGATTATACTTAAAATTTTTATCGTATGTTTATATTTATAAAAAAAAAAACAAAAAAATAATAATTATTATTATTAATGTAACTATATTGAGAAAAAAAAATAATATATACCATATAATTATGTATATGAAAAAAAATGGATTTTTTTTATTTTTGTTCAGCACATGAATAGTTATTGTTAGAGAAATCTGTCAATAACAGTGTTTCTGTATTCAAATCACAGTTAAAACCATTAAAATTTTTCATATTGTATGAAATAAGAATTTTTCACTTCTCATCTTATTGGGATGTCAGATTGAAAATGTTGGGTTTAGAGGTTTTTCTAAGGCTCTTCTCCGTTATTTTTAGTTCTCAGTGATGATACACCTTTCGGCAGAAGAAATGCTGTAAACGCACCTAAAAGTAAAAATGAACTAGCGAGAAGCAAGGCCATTTGACAATGGTTTTCAATTAAAGCTCCGACAACATTGGTTCCAGTTACGCTACCAATACGTCCCATCATCAAACAAATACAAACCGCCATTGCTCTGTAATTAAAATTGTAATTTTAGTTATTTTTAATTTTTAGTAGTTTTAAAGCGGTTCAAGAGGTCAACAATTTTATTGAAAGAAAGATTGCATGAACTAAAAGAAACTGCTAATATGTTTTTAGAAAAAAATTGAGTTACCAAAAGGTTAATGCATAGGTAACATCTGGTTTTCAAGTAAAAAAAGAAGAAAAATGCAACGGAAGTAAAAACTATGAAGCTTATGCTAGAATTTTTTAGTTAAAGCTATTTTGTTGTAAACTGTTTTTTGTTTACTTAAAACAAAAATTATTCTAAAACTGTTCAGCTACTATTAAAAACTATGACTATAACTTACGCTTCTTTAAAAACCTTTACCCCAAGTTTCACCACGGAAGTTTAAATTTAAGTTCAGTTAAAACTGAACTGAAGTTTAAATTTGAAGTTCAACTCGTCCGGTTTCACAGTCTAATCTGAACTTCAGTTCAATTAAACGTAGCTTAACTAAATTGTTTTCTCTTTCTGTTTGACTCAAAGAACAAACAATCAAGGAAAGTTTGTTTGTGACAGGAAAACAAATTAAAAAATGAAAATAAATTCTATTTTCAAATGTGTGAAGAGGTTATTGAACTGAGGTTTAAACGGCAGAATATTGTCTTGGCCGAAAAATCATCTTTAGCGAATTGCTGTACTAATAAGCAAAATTGCTATATATGGGACCACACACGATCCGTACGAGCTTTACCAGGTGGCAATGCATCCTCAAAAAGTGGATTTTGGGCCAGCACGCGGTGGCTCCGTACTTTTTCAAAAAACCACGTTGGTGAGGCGATCACCGTGAATGACAAGCGCTATATAACGATGACATGTAATTTAAACAGGACGACGACGTGGGGCTACGTGCCACACAGCGGACGCCAGAATTAACATTCTATATGAAATATTAGTAAGATTATCTCTCAGAAAGGTGACGTGAATTGGCCACCAAGGTCATGCTAAACTTTTTCTTGAGGGGTTTTCTTAAGTCGCCAGTCTATGTAAATTAACTACAATCAATCGATGCCCTCAACGTAAACAAAACACAGGTCATCGCTCCAATTCTGGTGGATCTATGCGGAAGAGGCACTGAAATCTGAAAATTGGATCACTCGGATCCGTACCAACGTAAGAAGCCGAGGCGGAAATCTTGTCGGACATTAACTACAAGGATTTGGATCAATGACAAGAAATATTCAGAATTTAAAGTTGAGTATTTTTTGTCTAAACCCAACCTAAACCACAGTTTTTAAATTAAATTTAAATTTTTATATCATCATACCATTTTGAGATCAATTTCGACAGATAGAAATTTATGAATTAATAAAAACATTTTTGCTTACCTTAAATGCGTTGGAAATATATCCACAACCACTGCACTAAGAACAGATGAACTTATTGCAACAACAAGTAATACTACTAAAAAATAAACGGCCAAAATTGGAATATCTACGACCACAGATAGAACACCACAACTGCCACAAATGAATAATATTATAACTAAAATGTAAAACAAGAATTTAGTTTTATTATGACAGAACTTAATCAAAATTATTTATCTACTTACACAGAGATGGTCTTCGTCCGAGTTTACCAGTAAAGTACCCGATGAATATAAAAATTATAATAAATATAAACTCTAATGCCAATGTGTGCTGAAAAGTTGTGACCTCAAGAGTTTGTATGCAACTGTTATCCTAAATATTAATTTATATATTTTTTTAATATACTCGTAAAATGGTAGTTAGAAAAATTTTAAATATAGACAAATAATCTTGCATAATCATTGTTCAATAAATTTCAACGTCTTAAAGTATTTCTCACCACAATAAATCGCTGCAACAATATTAATATAATTGTGTGTGTCTCTTATTATTAGGGCTAGGATTTTCATGCACTTAAAAATGCAAAATATGCGCTTAAAATATGCTCTTAAAAATGTAAAATATGCATTTAAAACCATATCGCTTGCGAACCATCTGTATGGGAAAACCATAGTATTTAAGTTTATATAACAAATTCAGTCTTTATAATCGAGGAACACAAAATTACATATATCAATAATAGAAAAATAAAATTCTTCATTTTTTCAATTAAAATAGAATAAAAAAAATATATATATATATATTTAAAATAGCACAGAATTTGAATTACATCCATTATTGCATTACATATTATCTTAAAAATTTTCGTATGCTTTATTCGCATAAATCATAAAGCTTTCTCTCAAATTTTCAAACGCAAAACTTTGACGATTCGGTCTCCGAAATGCTTTATAGGTACATAGAGAATGATCGCTCAACATCAACTGAAATTAATGGAGCATTCTTTAAAGAACATACATATTTCTTGAGGTATTGTAAATATTTTTTATTTTTGCAAAACCTTAATTTTTTTGTAGAACATTATCCAGTTTTTTTTTGAATTGCTGCACCAAAAGGTCCTTCAACCGCACTAATTTTTGAAAAACTATTTCAATTAAATCAATTTGTTTTTTTTTTTAACGTATTTTTTCCTTCAATCTATAAAATTGTATCGCGCAGGAAACTGTAGTTGGAACTGATGAATATGATTTGACTCCTTACCAAACGGCATTCGAGTTATCAAGATCATTCACAACATCTTCCAAGTTCCAAATGTTCATAGTTTTTGGCGTAGTAAGGAACAACTTCCAACCAAGTTTCCCACCTGGTAACAATTGGCTGGGGTGGAAGAGGGGTCGAGGGATACTTTGCTTTGAAATCCTCAACGCCAGATGCTGCTTTTAAAAATATTTTTGTTTCCATTTAAGATTAATAAATCTACATTTTTAAAATTACTTCTTACGAGTATCTGTTCTGCCACTCTATCTACTGCATGTGCTAAGCACGTTACATGATCATTTTCGGATATAAAATTTTTAATTAATCGAGCGGCCGTTATCATGTATGTGCATTTTTTACTTTAGAATTATATTTTTTTCGAAAATATGAACAAATATGCATTTATATGCATTTATAGTTAAATATGCAAAATATGCACTAACAATTAAATGCCATTTTAAAGCAAATTGATTGATTCGTGTATGTATTTTATTCCTGTTTCTAAAGTTTCTCAAAAAAATATGCATTTGCATGGAAATCCTAGCCCTACTTATTATACATATTTTTAGATACAGCCTTTACTTTATAACCAATTTTTTTTTTAATTTCGACTTTGTCGTTTAGGACAACACCGATTCTGATACAAAAGGTTACTTTTTTCAATCTGATTTTATATAAAAATTTTGAAAGGAAATATTTTAGATTTAAAAAAAAATTAAGAGTAAATATAGACTTCAAAAAAGCTTCATTTAAAAAGCTCTAGCATAAAAACAAAATTGATAAAAATCAGTTGTACCGTTCTTGAGAAAATCCAAAATGATTCTAATAATTAATTTTCAACCATTAGCCAGCTTTAATAAATTTTTTTCTGAAATCGAAAAGTTTAAAAAAAAACTATTCTAAAATTTCGAAAAAAAGCGGACGGCAAGTACCGTTATTTTGGTCTTAGTAAAAACGTGCTGGGGGAAAATGTTTAAATACGATCTTCAAAGCTTAACGAAAATCGTTCAAGATGTAAGGCTGTAATCGAGCAGACAAAATTTTGAAACCCAGTTTTTCATCTTTTCTATAATCGTAATGTCCAGCCTGATCAAAATCTCGAGTTTGATTTGTTCTACGAGTTCATATATGGATGTACATATGTATATCGCGAATGAAATTGTTTGAGAAAATGTTTTTCTTAATGTTCAAACTGTGGTCGAATTTAAAAAACTTGGCCGAGATGCGCCAAAAAATCCCGGAGGCTGTTGCAAACATAAACTCATGGAGATTCACCCGTCTTGTAAACCGATCTTTTTTTAGAAGATGTAGGTCTTGCATTGCCGTTGGAGGCAAACAATTTGAAAATTTGTTATAGCTTAATGTAAATAAACTTTTGATGTAATTTTTGTTGAAAAATTGAATTTCATTAAAAACTCAAACCAAATAATAGAAATGAATCACTATCTGATAGCCCGCGGTACTCTGGACCTGGTAGTAGTTAGTTATAAATTACTGTTCACCCCCCTGGAACATAAACTTAGACACGAGGAAGCCTAGAGTGCATTCAAAGTTTTTTTAATGAATTAAAAAGAATTATTTTAAGATCGGGTTGCTTGAGAAAAACATTTTTGTTTCCGTTATTTATGAAATATCCTCAAAAATGTTATACCATTTTGAAATGAGAATAAAACGCGCCAACTTTTAAGATAACTTGCCAAAATTTCGTAGTACGTTTTTTTTACACTACAGTCCATTGAATTAGGGTCATGTAAAAATGTTGAGTACTTAGTTGGGCAAAAAAGTGATATTTTCTTTAAGACTAATGCAGATGTGTTTAAATTTTTGTATGCAATTGTTAGCAGGGTTATTTAAGGTTCCATAACAACAACAAAAATTGAGAAAAGTTGATATTTGTAATCACGGCGCTTGAAAGACCGTCACAGGGTGACCATTTTTTCATTTTTTTTCGAATGCCTACAACTCACAAAATACATGGCTACGATTTTTTTTATTATTTTTCTGATAACTATCACCACCTACCCTATCACCCGTTTTCGTTTCGACGTTGACTTTTGGGACACCCTGTATATCCAGTCAGTTCCCAAGAAAGAGGACGGAGTTAGCAAGCATAGTTTTTTCTTATTATTGTAGCTCAAAAAAGTAATGAATGTAAAGAATTTCATATGTTACATAAGTTTTAGATCTCAATAGAAATTGCCTTTTGATTTTTACTTGCGACTCATAGGTACTATAAGCCAAGTAATGTATTCTTAAAAAAAATCAAACTGGATGTTTTGATCAAAGTTAACATTACGATGATAGCGAAGACGAAAAAACTGGATCTCGCAATTCTATCTGGCTGTCGACTTCAGCCTAAACTTCTCGGCCGATTTTTTTAATTTTTAACCCAAAACGTTTCTTTCTTTTTTTCGAAATTTTATAAATATTTTTTTTTTCCTCAAAAACTGTTCTATAGATTTAAAAAAAATATATAAAATGGTTATTAATGTAAATTTGACTTTCTGAAAAACGGTATAACTGATTTTGATCATATTTTATGCTTAATCTCCCCAAAAGTTTAAATAGTAGGTACTGCGTATTCAAATAATTTTTTTTTGATTTAAATTTTTTTTTGAAAACTCAATATTTTGAAAACACCATGCTTGATTTTTTTTCCAAAATTCACAGCTAAAAGTTTCCTAATACAATCTACAAGATGTGAACAAAATTTTCTTTACCTAAAAAAAACAGTACCCACGATATAAATGTTAAAAAATGGTTTTCTAAAATAGTATTTTACTCGAAAACGGCTCCTTGAATTTTTATCATATTTTTTTCTCTTTATTAATTTTTACGATCTATAATTCAGCAAAAAAAAAAATTGAAATTAAGATATTACTGACCTATCTGGTACCTACCATAGAACCATTTTTTCGAATTTTGAATTTCTCAGTATCGGCATAACGGATTTTAATTAAATTTTGTATAGAGATGCTTCTAAAAATATTTTAAAAACATTTCATTTCAAAACTTAAGCTTTTGAATTTTGTATTTTATTTTTTAAAACTATGAGTTTGGAAACTAATTTTTAAAAATTCATAACTTTGAAACTATAGCAGAATATTTTGAGTTTTGGCGGTGTTTTGTTTTTCTATTTTAAGTAATTTTTTAGAAAATTTGATTTTGATCTTTTTCGCCCAACAAACAATCTTTGGCGCCTTCATACATCTTATGGAACACATTTTTTTAAGAAAGTTATAATGCTTTCACATAAACGGGTTAGAACAATTATTTCTATCGAGTATTCAAAAACGTTAGCGTTTACTAAAGTGAGCACATACAATCGGCAAATAAAAATAATAACCTACACCAAGAAATCGGCTCTAGGATCTTGGCACCCCATATATGAGATATTCGTAAAAAAAGTATGCCATCTAATTGGTCAGTAATTGGTTAAAATAGGACAACTAGTTTTGGAAATTGGAATTATATACCATCCGAAAGATCACTGGGTTCTAATAAATGGTCAACTATTTTCAGTAATTGGTCAGCCATACATTTTTTTTTATGAATTTTTTGAAATTTCTTCAAGGTCATAACGATTTTTGGCACCTTATTTGTTGGATGTGTATTAGGGTTTGTCAAAGTGCTCGACTATGTTATTTTCAAATGTGATAACTTTTAAAAGTTGCATTGTCTATCAAAATTAAATCCTGCGTTTACAATTTTAATTTCAATTAATATCTTTGGCTCGCTCAAAAATAGGATGAAATCCAAGAAATTTTGATTTTCGAGATTTTTGAAATACATATGTGTTGTTTTAAATTGCACCGTGTGGATACAAACAAAAATTATATAAAATATTTTTAGGCTTTCAAGTGAAAGATAATTGCAAGGAAACACTTTTAAGATTATATTTGTTTAAATTGAACACTTGATAAAGAAGCTATGAAATAATAAAAGAAGGAAGAAAAATCATTTTTTTATGTAAAATCGTTTTTTTTTTTACAAAAAAAATTCTTAAAAATCAACGGAACCATCTACAATATCGTGGTATATCTTTTTGTAAATAAAAAAATTCTTTCTGTATTTTGTTTAGTTTTTTTTTTTTAATATACGTAAAAAAAAAATCAACCGATTTGAGCGAGCCAAAGACGAACGATATCTTATTTTTTTTTTTACATGTTCTTAAACCTCAGACCCTAATACAACTTTTGAGCACTATTACATTTAAAAATAAGAGTACTTTTTTGCCGCCATACAAAAGTGACACACCCTAATGTGTATTAAACTTGAAAGGTCTGTAGGTCAATAAAAAAAGCCACCTTGCAAAAGTTTAAGCCTTGATTACAAATTTTCTATGTCTGACCAATTTCCAAAACTAGTTGATCTTTTTTGACAAATTACTGACCAATTAGATGGCATACTTTTTTTTACGAATATCCCATATTAGGGGTGTCAAGATCCCAGAGCCCAAGAAATCGGGCTTTAAAATACCTTTACCTCAGCCTCGTCTAATTTCATGGGCGCTCTTTCAATTTTGTAAAATATGTCACACATTTTATTTCTTTCGTCTGGATGATCCTTAGTAAATTGCATAACAGTATTAAGCAAGTATGGAAACCACATGTAAACTCCTTGAGCAGTG
This sequence comes from Philhelius festivus, assembly GCA_963931855.1. Lineage (NCBI taxonomy): Eukaryota > Metazoa > Arthropoda > Insecta > Diptera > Syrphidae > Philhelius > Philhelius festivus. Next base: position 74,955,742 of record OZ007556.1, on the reverse strand, counting down.
AAGAATATCCAAAATTGTATAACACAAGACAGAAAAGTCTTCCGAAGATGTTCTTGTTTGAACAGAGGTGCCGTCTGATTCCACATAGATCGAAAAAGAAACACAATGAAATAATCGTTGCCTTTTGTAATATTCAACCTTTGTTCGTCTTCAACATCCGGAACAATTGAGTTCACCTAAAAGTTAATGTTTAAAAAAGAATAATTTAAATGTCTTTAAAGATTCTCACTTCAAAGCTTTCTGCTTTATTACCGGTGTTAATTGAATAAATCATTTTTAAAACAGCAACAACTTCGGCTTCTCTTCCAACTGAAAGTAAATACTTCGGACTTTCAGGCAGTCCAAGGAAGCATAAACCCGAAACGAAACCAAGCAATCCACAGCATAATATATACATCCGCCAAGGTTTGTAGACTATGTCCAAAATTGGGACATAAAACGACCAATATCTGTTGATAACCGCCCAACCCATAATTGGGTGGGTTATGGCGATTAGGGCACTGACAAACGCAGCAGACATGATGGCACGATTTCTAAGTTTATTGCAGTGAAATTCACCAAGGTAAGCATATATGGTAGCTGAGGCACCAGACACCCTGTATTTTATTTCAAATATATATTTTTATATTATTAGATTTTGTATAACTTTAAAAAGATTATTAAAGTCTTTGTAGGTGTGTTAGGAAGGTACAGCTTTACAAAATAAAAAAGTCAGTTTATATTCCTTAGACCTCTGAGGATTCGGTTTTTTTTTTTATTGCATTAAATCACATTAAAATAAATACTCATACAATTCACGAATACCTTGCGAGCGTTAGGTATAGTGAAGAGGACTTAATAGGAGATGTCGATGCACATTGGTCTTCAAAGCTTCTGTATTACCGACTATGGAAAGCTTTTCAGTTTATTGTATTTCGCTTGGCCGACAGAAGGCAGCTTTGTGTTTTCGAAGCATTAAATTCTTTGTGGTTGTTGGTAGCCTATTGTAAAATGCCGTCGAGATCGAGATAATTTATGGAGACAAGGAAGTCTTGGGGCACACCAGAATTTATTTTATGAATATCAGACTAAAAGCGGTCCAATACAATTTGTATGGAGCGGTCCAAAATGTAATTTATAATCCAAAGAAGAAGAGACTCTTCGATGCACACTTTTCTTATTCATTTTTAAATTCAAATCCTTGTCCTTCAGATGTGCAGATATAGACTTCCAATGGCAGCTGTGAAAACTTCTGATCTTGACAGCATTATGCCCAATGCCGCTTTCTATGGTTGGCACTTGCATCGAGGTGACTGAACAGCTTTCAGTTGGTGCATCTCAGACCATCTTTTGTGAAGTGATCACATATTTGACGTCGCCAAAAACGCTGATAGGTTTAGGCGACCGTTGTCTAAATAAAACATCTTTGTATCTCCCGAGCACCACCACAATGTTTCATGTCTATGTATTATTATTTTACCGCTATTTTTATAAACAGTGCTCTAGTGAAAAAGCCACCTGCATTCTCTCCTCAAACAATCAACCGTAATACCCGTACTTCTAGGAAAGTTCATCAGTTTACCCTTGAACCCAAATTCGGACGTACTGTCAAGTACAGAGATTATTTTTTTAGCCGCACTACACGAATGTGGAATGCTTTACCCGGCTCAATATTTCCCGTTCATTGCCCAATGTGCATCAAGATCGCCTTTCTAATCCTATCCTATTTTCCTAATTGCTTGCATGTTTGGAACATTATAAGGGTATTCATAACTCCTTGAGTGCGCGTATAATATAAAAAAAAATCTTCGTGCCAAACTCTATCAAATGCTTTAGAAATATTAGTAAGAAGAATAGTTGAAAATGGGGCCGGAACAGATTGAACAGTTTATCTTCCTCTTTTTGCTGGAATTGCACTTTCTTCTGATGTAACACAATAGTCCAAAGTGCCTAATGGAGATTTACACGAGAGTGTAGGTGTTTTGCTTAACAACATCTGGTATTCGAGTGGGCTCATCTACAAGCTGAACAAGGTGGTGCATCTCAGCAAGGATCTAAACATATATGTAGATATTTCTTTTATATTATACACACACTCAACTTAAACCAGTTGATATGATCACAGAAGTGATTTTTCGTGGGACACGTACTTCTATTCCTTACAGAATTAAGCCTAAAGAAAATTCTTGGTTCGCGATAAAAGCTGTAAAGAAGCTATCAGGTTGAGAAAAGTAAGCTTCCGCTCTCACAAAGCCAACCCAACTGAGAAAAATCGGAAAAGTAGAGTAGAAATTTCTGGTCATTTGCCAAGAACGTAAAAAATTCAAGGTTATCTTCAGTTCCAACGCTCATCTACAATGACAACCTAATAACTAGCTTTCTAGATAAGGCAGCTCAATTTGCTGCCAGCTCTATGTTGCCTTATAGCAACATTGCCCCTCCCGTACTTGAGAAAATAAATGATTTAATGGGACAGGTATATTTCCACACTCGTACAGTTGCAAGAGCACTTCGAGATCTTGATATAAGCAGATCTGCTGGTCCTGTTAGTATAGTCCCATTCTTCTGAAGAGGTGTGCTTCATCGCTGGCAAAATCATTGCGTAAGCCCTTCCATCGCTCCTACTGTTCTGACATCTTCCCTAGAAGATTGAAAAGAGCATTTGTCCAGACTTTTCCGAAACAGGCGAAACATCCTCCCCTTCTTCATATTGACCAATTGCACTTAGGTTCCTTCTTTTCAAGGTCATGGAATCGCTGATAAATCATCAGCTCAAGAAATATCTCGAAGATCGAAATTTTTTTAAAGACTGACAAGATGGCTTTCGCAGAAATCGTACCACTGGTGATCTTATAGCATATCTCACCGAACAGTGGAACAGATCTGAAATTGTTTTGGAGAAAATTAAATTATTTCGCTTGATATTTCTAAGGCATTTCACAAAGTTTGGCACCAGGCTCTCCTAAATGCGTGCGTTTGTTATCAATGAAACGCTTATTATTTGGATTAGCAATTTCCTTCTAGATCGTTCAATACATGTTGTATTGGACGGTTTCAAGACTGATCTTCACAAAATAAATGTTGGTGTTACCCAGGGCTCCGGTTTGTCTCCGACTCTCTTCCTCATTTTTATAAATGATCTCTTGCCTGAAGCTTCTAAACCACTTCATTGTTTTGTCGGCGACTCTACTCTCAGGAAGTGGAATTGCAACGGTATTGTTTGATTCGCTTATCTTTACAGGATTCTACAAATCGTGTGGGGTTTAATGCTTTAAAAACTCAACGTAGTCTATTGTCGTTAAATAATTATAATATAGATAAATATAATTTACATTACGTTCCTACTGTAAATTTTATTTGTGTTCATAATCATCGACTAATATACGAGTATTGCGTCTTAAAAAGGTACGACACCATCTAACTGATGACCCCAACTGTCTTACCTGGGCGTAACCCCTTATGCCATTGTCCTTGGCACTTGCATCGAAGAAACCGCTCTCAGTACTTGGTATATGTGTCAATGACAATCTCCGTTCGAATGACCACATTCTCGAGTCCGCCAAAAAAACTGCTAAATTTTTTAGGATTTCTATATCGATGTATGAAATTTTTTACGCCTTCTGATCTGACTACCATTTAAAAGGCGATTATAAGTCCAAAATTCGAGTATAACTCACATTTTTGGACAAGTGCAGCACAAATTTCTCTCCACTTATTGGATATAATTCAGAACAGAGCGTTAAAATTGATAGGAAACAGAGCTATCATGGATTCATTCCAATCTCTTCAACACTGTCGGAATTTTTCATGTATTTCCTTGTTTTATCGTTTCTTTCACAAGCAATGCACACTCCAAGTAGCCAGTTGCTTTCATCCCCTTTTTCAGTTCACCCGTGATACCCGCTTTGCTAGGAACGCTCATCAGTTCCCCCTCGAGCCTAACTTTGGTCGTACCATCAAATATGGAAATTAATTTTTTTAGTCGCACAACACGATTATGGAATAACTTACCCGATATTTTTTTGCCTTGACATTTCGATTTGCAAACATTAAAGACAAATGTTCATTAACACCTCCTTTCCCCCCCTTGATTTCCCCATCACCGGGCTGTGTTTCACATTACAAGGGCCTCTTAACATACCCTTAAGAGCGTGTGAATTTTAAAAAAGAATACTTACAAAAAGCCATTCAAATAGCGAAGAATAGCCAGTGTTAGAAAATTTGGTGAAAAGCTTGACATTACTGAAACAAAATATCCAGCAAAGAGCGTTGGTGTTATGATTCTTCTCCGTCCATTGGTATCTGCCAGGAATCCCCAAAGATGTGAGCTAGTGATAATTCCTAGAAATCCGACTGCGCCAAGTATGCCTTTGTCCTGATATGTCAATTCCAAATCGCATTTTGTAATTGGCAAAACGAAACTAATGCCAAGTGTTTCCATTATTACATTTATCAAAATCAATCCAGATACACAGATGATAAAGTAGTTGAATTTTCCAAATTCTAAACAAACGTTACAATTTTTTAAATAAATTTCCATCTTATTAGTAATTTTCTCTAGTATCAAAGACTAACTTGTCTTTTCTAATGCTTCATCAATACTCGTTGCTACAGATACAGCGTTTGCCATAATTTTTCTTCTATGTATTCTATTTAAAACAATAAAACCGCGTGTTGAAATATCAACTAAATTTAAATAATTAAAAATATAGCTTTCGCGACTTTTAAGAAAAAAACTGACGAAAAAGTATTGTAGGTGTGATCATTTGCATTCAAATGCGATCAGTGTCCGCAATGATAACTACTGGTTTGTTTTGAATTCAAAAGGATTTGAGATAGCTACACACAAAATTAATAATGTTATGTTGTGTAGTGAGTTAATATTTGAGCTTGTAATTATTTACTCTCGTTGTATTAAAATACGAGTACTTTATCTTTATTTCTTCAATCAAATGAAATGTAAGTTCTTATATTTTTATCACATTTGTCATATTTAACGAGTGTAAAGTTCTTAATCCAGTTTTAAATTTCAAAAAATTGCAATACACCTAAAGGGTGTTTTTTATACGCACATAGTATAATAAATGTAGCTTCAAAATAATGTTTATATATTACGATTGTGATGACCCTATAAATGCAACAAAATGTCATGCAACGGGAAGAACATTCATGGTTTGGTTTGAGATTTAAAAGGCTCTCAGGGTTAAAGATGTAAGTTTAAAGAAGCTAGAAGGAACTGTAAAGTCGTTATTAGACGAACCAAATCTGTGCATGACCTGTAACTATAAGGCAACAAATACTAAAATGGGTTTTCAATAGTAATATCCAAACTTTGACAGGTGATTGCGGTTATATTGTTGAAGCTAGATTGACTGTCACTTATTAAGACTGTCTTGCCAAATCGTCAATGAGAGATATAGCAGCGTTCAACAATACCAACATTTCGGGCGCTTCATCCATATAACACCCGTACGTACGTCAACGAAATGCCAGATCAGTAGAAAATATCTGTCCATGAGGAGCCCCATTTCAACAATTAAAATTGTTGAATTTAGGACTATCACAATCCACACGAAATTCAGAAAATTGTAATGGCATTCAGGAAAAGTCACTGTTTGGTGTGGATTTTAGGCGCTATCGATCGATGATTACCGATTTCTTTTGGTCCGAATTATAGATGATATGAACACTGATGACATATTATGTGGTTTCAAGTAGAAGACGCTAGGTTCCACACACCCCGTGCCACAGTGAACAATTTGCACGAGCGATTTCCGAATATATAAATCTCAAGTGGAGATGGTGTGAATTGGCCACCGAGATCGTGCGATTTGACCTGGTTAGACTTTTTCACAAGTACGTGTCAATAAACCACAAACCACCATTGGCCTTAAAGCCAACATAATCAATGGTAAATTCAGACTAATTTATGCCCCAAAAATATGGAAAACTGAATGTTTCGGATGCGTACGAAAAGTGCGCCAAGTTTTAAGTTTATGAAGTTTAACATCAAGTTTCTTGTGTAGAGTAATATCCAAAGAACTCCAAATTATTACTAACTAAAATTTGGAAGGTTTACTGGTCAAATTATCATAACCTTTTAAATTGTGAGTAATAAAAGAAAATTTAGCAGGTTGGCAGTAAGAATTTTTGAGAAAGTGAATGGATGACATAGGAACCTGGGTCAGTTGGATCTTGTACGAACCTTAGGACCTAATCCCTGTGTTCATGTGCACGACGAGGAATCGACTGGCTCAGGTTGTGCTGTATACGCCGATCGGCCGATCTTGGGTTCCTTTGAAGCACGAACTTTGGATGATTGATTACAGAACCGGACGTCTCAAATTTGGCCACCAATCGTTGAAGAGTTGACTATGAAGGGACACCACGTCTACCGTAAAATGGGCGTAACTCGCGCAACAATAATAATAAACAGATTTACAAATGTCATAGAAACTACATCAACTACATCTTACAACTACATCCTACAACTTCATCAGTTACATTTTTCTGTTTCACACATAAAACTGAAAGTGTTGTATGATGTACCTGGAAAACATAGTTGATGTAGTTCATTTGACATTTCTTCTGCATATTTTTATTTGAGCTAAGTTTTCATGTTTTATTGTTTAATTCAAATCTCGTGAAAAAAACTTAATTTAACAAAAATATGTAAATATTTTCGATGATGACTTTGAATTTGATATACGAGTTGAAAGAAGAAGTAATGTATTTTTTCATAGAATCAATTTTAATTTGGAAGATCCATATTTTGTGGAGCGATTTCGAATGCCAAGAAATTGTATTGAATTTTTGGTTGAATTGAATTTTTGGGTAAATATTTTATTTTCTAATAACGTATCTAATGTCCTTTAGGCTAGTCGCGCACTGGCAACTGTGATCGAAATCAAATAGTTTAATCACCAGTTGAAAGAAAACCGCGCACTGGTAACTCTTTACTCACGCTTACACTCTTTTCTCTCTTGCGCTTATAGAAAACAGCTCAACTGTTGCGAAGGCAATCGTTTAGTTTGTGTCAAAACACAAACTTTTTAGTTGCTCGAATCGAGTTGCTCTAAGTGCGTGGTGGCCCATATAAGCCCATATGTTTCATTTTAGCAACCAAACAGTTGCGAAACTAAAAATTGAATGTGCGCGCCTGGCCTTAAACTCTTTCCAACTGCTTCTACATCAAACATTTATAGTGTATCAATGTAGCAAGATTTTACTGTTAGTTGTACTACAACAATGTAGCTCAAAAAGCTGTGAAACAAAATCATACATTTTTCCAATAATTCCAGTGTATCATCCATATCTACACTGATGTACTACAACTGAAAATCGAAAGTACCTATATGAAACAGAATTGATGTATTACAACAGTCAAAATGATACATTGTACTTGATGTAGTATCGCTGAAACAGGCCCCTGTCCTGGCTTAAAGAAAACGTGATATCGATCAAAGATATCCGCATCTTCCCGGGCAGCCAAGCAGCCATTAAACCTCTTGATTCTGTCTCTACCAGCTCAATAACAGTCCTTAAGTGCCCATTGTCTCTGATGGAGAGGGGGCGCAGCAAATCAACATTTACTTTTGCTGGGTGCCGGGCAACAGGGACATTTCAGGAAATTGTACAACTGACGAACTCGCCAAAAGTGGAGTAATAAGGAAAATATAGATATCCCCATCGCTCTAACTTATGCTAAGGCAAGATCCTTTACTGATAACAAACCTTAGGTGGAACAATATGACCACCTGACCTGGTTCCTATTTCACGGATCATACACTCATACAATTCATACATTTCATACAACATACAACATTTTCATACAACATACACATCATACAATTTTCTGTTTCTCAGATTTCATTGGAGATGTTGTATGACATTTGTTTTGTTGTATGATGTGTATGATTCTGACATTTCTTTACTATTTGAGTGTGAGGTTAATATATTATGTAAATCTCAATTTTTTTTGCAAAATAAAAAAGTTAATTGTTAGATAAAAAAATTAAGTTTTATCTTTGTATATACAACCTTTGTATAACCTATAGTATTATCATGAAGCGTGATTTTGTATTGCGAATTCTATCCTGATGGTGGTGGCGCTGAAATTAGCGCATGATTTTACAGTGGAGAGTAAAATATGATACAAAAAAAGTATTTTTTAGCAGAGACAAATCTAGTAAGTACTGCCCCTATGCGATGTCGCCACAATCGTTCTTCTTCTTGATAGTTCTATAAGTTTTATATACAAAGATATAACCTATAGTATTATCATGGACCGTAATTTTGTGTTGCCAATGCTATCCTGGTGGTGGCGCTGAAATTAGCACACGATTTTACAGTGGAGAGTAGGATAAGCTACAAAATAAGTAGTAAACAAGAGAATATTTTATTACTAAATTTAGCAGAGACAAATCTAGCAAGTGCCAACGCTATGCCGCCCCGATCTTTCGTCTTCATGAGAGTACTATAAGTTTTGTTTAACTAATTTAAAAGTATATTATAAAGTATTTATATATAAAACTATGGAATTACAATACGATGGTGAAGACGTGTTGGAATTACATAGTTGAAATTAATATACGTGTCAGAAGACGCCCTACAATAATAAAAGACCGTGTTAATTTCAATCTTGTAGCAAATTTTGTCGAAAAATTTAGATTGCCAAATATATGTGTTGAATTTTTAGTGGAAAAATTCGGTAGATTAATTTTGCGTTCAATTGCAACAATTGTAACCTTTTGTAAAGGATATTGTTGACTCTTCTTTGGCTTGGAAATGGAATCCAGTATCATGGAATCGGTTTAATGCAAGCCCATAACACAACCCCAATGAAACCTTCTCTCTCCAGGCCCTATAGCTAAATCATGTTTTGTGAGTTTCGAGCCAGTGAACTTCCCAAATAAAATTTCTTGTTTCATGTTGTATTAAATGTATGAACATTTATACGTAAATTTTCTGTATGACGTGAATAATAAATTTCTGAGAAACAGAATCATACAACATTCCAATGTTTCCAGTATCCAGTGTAATCTTCAGTCATACAATGTTGTATGACAGTTGATCATACAGCAAAATTGAGTAATAGCAATCATACAGCAGAACTGTCAATATCATACAATGTATGATGTTTATGATTATAGAAATAGGCCCATGCTTGGTGACAAAGAAGATTTGGCCAATGCTGGATCTGAAGCGCTCCAAAGGTTTAATATCTTGAAGCAGAATGCACATAGGCTCCGTAAAAGGTCTTATAACAGAACATTGTTCGACAGGCAAGAACGCAATGAGAGGCTTGGAATTTATTCCAAGGATTTCTGCAGAAGCAGCATGGACGAAGAAGAGAAGGAATCAATCCATCAACTTCTCTGTACATGTCCCGCTATATGCTTAAGACGTAGACTCCATCTGGAAGACTTCTACTACAATGATCTTAGTGATTAAATATAGATATAGGCAATCTTGCTCGCTTCATTAGGACTATCAATCGGTTTAACGATTAGGGAAAAAGTCTCCAAGTTTCAATTTGGTATCACAATGGACAAACTCATGGTCAAAGTGTGTCGGATCTCCTGCCGTCCGTCAGCCCAAAAAATATGATATTTCCTAAAAATTATTCTAAAACAAAAACACAATACTTCCCACCCGTTTTCAAGATTTTGAATTTTAAGTTTTTCGCAAAATTTTTATGCAATTTAAATGTTTTGATCGAAATTGGTTGAGTGGTTAATGATAATTCGAAAATAAAAGAAAAAGTTTATATCATAGTTTACGTAACAATAGTACACATAATTTAAATAGATAAAAAGGATTTTTTATAGCAGCTGTATTAAGTATTGGAGCTACATACAAAATTCCAATTTCTCCCTCCTCTAGGGAATTGCCGAAAGTTCGAAGAAAATCGCTTTATAGCGGTTTGGGCTGTAGGTCGAGGTGCCTATGTACATATTTACACTTTATACTGCCTATGTATGTACACTAAAGTATGTATGTGCATACGTATGTATGTATGTAATATGGGCAAATCTCAGAAACTTTTGACTTTCGTGTAACTTTGAAATTAAGTTACTTCATAGTCATATTTTTTTACTCTATCTCTGATAATTTTTTCGAAAATATAGTATTACAGTATAAAAAAAGTTATTTTCCACATTAAGAATTTTTTTTTACCTATAGAACGAGTAAAAGGCAAAAAGTATAAGAAAAATACAAAATTTTATATGTTACTATTAAAATATTTAAAAAGTTTAATGTTCTTACGATTGAAGCATCTGATTTTAGTTTGTTAAACTCAAATGGGGTTCATAAGAGACTTTGAAAATCAAAATTTTTTATGAAAAAATTATGTGCTTTGCTTAGATTTATGACAGTGTTTGTCAGAAGTTTCGGTACTACAATTCCGAAAAAATCTGGTACGTCTCTTATCATTTACACAGCATGCTTTGCACCGATTTCTAAATTACATATTCATTTTCTATAGACAAAAATGAATAAATTAAGCTTTGGTAGAGGTGTGTGCTAAAATCGCAACCTGGTTAAAATTAGCTTATACTGAATTAAAAGAGTGCGAAACTTTTTTTTTTTCAAGACATTTTCAGTTAGCACTCTAATAAAAAGCAATATTTCCCGTTCTTAACTATTGTTCCTTCTTCTAAATCATACTAAGAAGTGTACGTTTTGTCGCTGACGCTACATATTTTATGGATCTTTAAAATTCAGTAGTTAATTACAAAGAAAAATCATTGATATTTTTCATACATTACTTTTTAAGCAGAGAAAAATTTTATTGATAAAAATGTTTAGTAAAATTACGTGTTATTTTTAATTAAAAGCTTCACTATAAAATGTACATATTTAGAAAAGTGAACAAACTTTTACTTAAATATAAATCATAAGTTAAATTTTTATCATTTGTTATAAAAAATTAAAAATTTCTATATTAATTTAAAATATTAACGAATGCAAGCTAGGGCAGTGAGAAAAGTGAAAAAAAATTATCCTTATCAATAACAGTCTTATAAACATAGGTATAAACAACTTACGTCGAACGTTATTATGGTATCAGTAGTCTTTGTGACTCGGCCACGTAAAGTCGTTTCGTGTTACTGTTTCGATAGTTCAACGTCGCACTATGGGACCAAATGATGAAATCCATCTCAAAAATGGTTTTGGTGAATTTCGTAATTTGAAAAATCTAATGATGGGATTATATACTAGAAATAGGGTTCTTCCTAAAACAGTAAATTTTTTGTATCTTACTTTTGTTCTAGGTACCTAAAATTACCGTTAAAAATGACATTTCGATATTTTTATTTTTTAGAATTATTGGAAGTGAGAGTTTGAAGTCAATTATTTCGTATTTTTCTGGACAGAATGTATAAGTATTATACCTTTTTGAAAAGCCCAAGCCCTGTTCTTTACAAAACAGTTATATTTTTTTAATTAAGTTCACCAGTAAATTAATAAAAAAAATGAGTAAGGTGCAGTATATTTTTCATGTGCAACACATTTTCATAAACATCATATAAGTGACTATGTTTCCACAAAATTTATAAGTTTTTATCATTTATTTCCAATATTATTAAAATTCTAAATTTTATTTTTAGAATAAAATATTTTTTGTTTTCCAATTTTAAACTTCCTTACTCATATTTATATTAAAAAAAATCATAATTAAATAAAAATAAATGCCAAGCATTTGAGGGTGGGAGGGGGTGTGTGTTTATGGTTGCATATAATACAAATGTAGGTACATAGTTATAAATAACACAAACATTGTTTGACGAGGCTTAAGAACTTTTAGACATTAATCAATATACCTAGTAATAAGGTGTACTTTTGAATTCCTTTTTTTTGTCTTAAGGGCGAAAAACTTTCATATATCAAAAAGGGGCGTGGCAGTACACGGATTTTACTAAAAATAAATAACACTTTTCATAAACTCACTTCTTCATATAAAACTTAATTTAAAAAATGCCTGCTCTTAATGAACTTTAAGCTGAAAATAAAATAAAGGGAGTGAAAGTAGGCGGGAAAGTGGGCAGAAAAAATATACATGCGATGTCTTAAGTTTAAAAAACCTTAAAAACAAATTTTCGGCTTCCTGTTCACTAAAAATAAGAAAATAACAAAAATCTGAAAAACATGGTAGTGGGCGGATTTTACAAAAAACTACTTTCAAATGTTTTCACCGGTAAAAGAAGAAAACAAATTTCATCCAAATTGTTGCAATAATTCTTGCTCCAACAAATTTTTCCCATATATAAATGAAACAAAATCTACAAATTTGTTATTTTATTTTATTAAAAAAAAAAATAAAATAATTTATTTCTATCTGAAATGTTTTAATATTTTAAATTCTTAGTTATACAAGTATAAGTGTGCAAAATTTCAAAAAAAAATATTGAGAAACGAAAAAGTTATGGATTTTTGAGATGGTTTGCACCATTTGGTCCCAGTGCGTCGCCGGAAAATGAGTGAGAATTTCTTAAGCATTCGTTAATAAAAGAGGAACACCATCAATTATATTTTCTGATGTAACAATGGTGCTATAAACTTAATTTTAAAGGTGTGCTTAGTTATTTTCTCTTTACGCGTTTTCAAAAGTCTAAAGTCAAAAGTTTCTGAGATTTGCCCATATAGCAAGTAAGACTCTTAGTATTTTTATTTTTATATAAATATATTTTATTGCTAAGCTGTTTTCTTATAGAAAAATAAATTCTTATATGGATTATGTACATAATATATAAATAAATTATACAAATAACAGTATATTCTAAGCATTGTCATAATTAGTAGTTGTTTTCTTCTTTGGTTCTACCCCGCTTGGTAAAAGCAATGATAGAAAAGCGCAAACTATTAACGGAATACTGCCTGTTAGCAATGAAGTTTTACAGTAACCTTCAATTAATACACCAACAACATTTGTTCCAGTTACACTTCCTATTCTCCCTAGCATAAGAGAAATACACACAGCCATCGCTCTGAAAAAAAAGAAACAAGAAAATATTTGCATAAGTTAAAAACGAAAACATTTTGGTCTTTAATTTAAATAAACCTACTTCAATAAAATACCTACATATGTATGTCTGTAATCTTATGAAATATCTTATGCCAAAGTTAAACTAGGATTTAAGTTGATTTATGCAGAAAAATGTGGGAGCTACAATTAATCGGGTCTTTATTTGTACGTACCTACTCGTACTATGAAAAAATATTTTTTGAGAAAAGATTGCTCAAAAGTTCTTACCAATATCAAAGAATACGTTTATATGAAAATGTGTCTATATTGAACTAAGTTCTTATGATTATTTCTGAAGAAAGAATTTTGAATATTAAGTTAAGTGAAATTTAATTTTGAACTATTTTAATAAAATTTAAACTAAGTAAAATTTGAATAGGATAAAATAGGAAGAATGAAGATTGAATTTAATTAAATTAATTACTATTTTTATAAATGATTAATGATGTTTTGCCACCCTCTTTTTAATTAATATGTAACTTCCATTTTTATATAGCACATTTACTTCTAAATGATAGAGAGCATAAGAGTAGTAACTTACAACTCTCAACCATTCATATGTGCGTGTTAGCAGGAATAGAGAGGACTTAAACTTTTCTGCGGATTCCAAACGGCTAATGACAAGATATATGTATCTACCCTTGGAGCATTTTGCACTTCCTGTAAGAGGCAGTACATCACTGAAAAACATTTTTGCATCGGCTGAATCGTACCCGACTCTCTGCATGACATTCTGACATTCCAACGCACTAACCATTATGCCAAGGATGTTTTTATAGGCGAAAAACTTGCAATTGGCAGCACTGTTTTCTGCGATAGTCGATCTAACAATTCTCAGTTGTTTTGAGGTGAGAACATTAGCTGTGTTTTTTTTTGCAAGTCTATATAGAATTTTAGAAAAAAAACGACATCGGGGCTTACGAACTTTTTTGAAAAAAGTTGGAAGCACTGTGCACGCTATGGCATTTGTCAGCTGTATTGATACTAGCATCAACCAGCATCCAAAAACGTCACTTTTGATTTCTCTGAACAAATTATCAATAACATATAGATAATTTCATTTTGGCATCACCGTTTTTATCACGACTTAGGTTAATACTACATTTTCATCAAAGGTAAATCCGGGATTTAAGTGGATTTACCATAAATCTCCTTTAAATCTCGTAGATTTACCATACAAATATAAATCACCTCAAATGAAGATTTAAAATAAATCTCCTTGAAATCTTCTCGCAATCAGAAGGTTTGCAAAACAAACAAACCTTATTTTGTAGAACGGACCTATTTAAACCTACTTTCTTCATTGACAATCAACACAAAATAGAAATATCTGTTTTTTTCCTGTCCAAATTGACAATTGAATGACAAGACAGAGTGAAAACGTCAAATAAATCTCAGTTTCTTTGGTGAAAACACTTCAAGATTTATTTTAAATCTCTAGCGGATTTACTCTTGGTGAAAACGTAGTATAATGATCCGTTTTCACCAAGAGTAAATCCGTGATTTACGGGTAGAGATTTAAAATAAATCTTGAAGTGTTTTCACCAGAGAAAATGAGATTTATTTTACGTTTTCACTCTGACTTGTCATTCAATTGTCAACTTGGACAAGAGTAAAAGAAGATTGCAGTTGGATAGTAAACAGGAAAAACAATTTCTAAGCAATAAAATAGTTTAGTCTGGGTTAGGGTAAGTAAGTATGTATGTACCACCATATTCATTTCTTCTATTAAATTAAATTTTCCTTTTAGTAAATAACCAAACTCAACAAGTTTGACAGATATTTCTATTTTATGTTGATTGTCAATGAAGAAAGTGGGGTTTACATAGGTGCGTTCTACAAAATTAGGTTTGTTCGTTTTGAAAATCTTTTGATTGCAAGATTTCAAGGAGATTTATTTTAAATATTCATTTGAGGTGATTTATATTTGTATGGTAAATCTATGAGATTTTAAGAAGATTTTTGGTAAATCCACTTAAATCCCGTATTTACTCTTGGTTAAAACGTAGTATAAGTCTCAAAAATTATCTGGAATTAGCTAAGTCCGTATAAAATTAGGTATTTGTTGTATTTACATGTATCTAATGCGTTTAGTCCGGATGTCATTTTTATCTACAATTCTTTATAGACTTGCAAAAAAACACGCCTATTATGTTCTCATACAAAAGCAATGTTTGCAATGCTTGTCTCTATTATTTTACTTTGAATTTGATGCATTATTACTGAAATGGCTGATTAACTGTCAAGAGTGTGGGAAATTTTAAAATGAATTCCATTAAATTATCTGTCAAATAAAGTCAATTTCATGGATGTTAAAACTAATGTTCTGTCGGATTTCCACCTGTAAGAACACCTTTGGTGCCAATGTATTTTTTTTTACCTTTATGGCTAAAACAGATTAGCAGAATTTTTGCACGCATCACCGATACAGTATTGTAAGATTGTAACACCCGTACCATATTTGCATACTCTCTGACATTTATGGTGACAGAAGTATGTCATAGTGAAAATAACAACTGTCAATATTTAAGAGTTATACTGTACATTTCAGTTATGCTAGATATTGATTATTTTAGATTTTGTATTTGTTGAAAATTAAAAAGAACACAAACAACTTCCAACCAAATAATTTTTCACCGAAAAAAATTCCCAGATTTTGATAGTTTTTATTTACATTATTGAAGATGGAAATGAAGTAATTGCTAGTTCACAAAATAAGAACTCAATTTTGTCGTTGCAAGGTTCAAATTCATTTGGCTGTACTCATGTATGCATACATATAAGTATGTACATTTATAGGTAAGGTATAGCTTTGTTTGTCCATCGCCCCCCACAATATTGCAAAATTAAAGATCTTAGAGCACTTTTGTACGATTTTTTTCGCATTTCTAACATTCAGACTATTTACAAAGCACATCTTTTAAAAGATCAAATAAAACATCAGTTAACATTTTAACTTCTATTTGCTTTTGTATGAAATGACCATTGTCAATATGGAAAACGTATACTTTTAAAAGTTAAGCCAGCTATGCTCATGTTAAAGTAAGAGGAGCTCTTTAACGTTAAAGTATGGTTTATGTCCTTTAAAATTAACAAGAAGTCAGTTCTCGCTTTATTCAACATAAATTTTGACTTCCAGTTTAAAATGTTTAAACGCTATTAAAAGCAACTTTAAAGAGTAGTAGAGCAAGGTGACTACCTTGATGAACTCCAGAAACCGTGCTTATTAATAAATAAAATAAATACCATCAAAATTCAAAACACCATTGTACATAGTGGGGCAAAATTTTAAACAGCCTATTATTAAGGTATTAGTATGATACTACTTAACAATTTGCTAACTTTATAGCAGTTTATTAACTCATTCTAAATTTTAAACATTTTCTAACTAGTATCGTACTAAAAGAATTTTCTTAATAAATTGCTTCTGAACACACCTAAGACAATGACATTTCGTGTAAAAAAGTAAGTACACGAACCTTTTTTGATGTTTGCAAATGTTGGCACCCAAACGTGGAGCTGCTTTTTCCTTACGCCGCGATAGGAAGCAAAAAAAAAAAAAAGAAAACAAAAATCCAAATAAAGTGTTGTGCCTAATCTGTGTTTTTTTGATTATTTTGTTTAGTGAAGTTTCTTCTTATTTCTCTGTTGTGATCATTTACTTTTCTGAGCGTGTTTTTATATTTCAGTTTCGCTACCCCAATATTTAATAAAAAAGAGGAATCTACCAGTGAATTTTGTGGTTGCAGTTTTCCAAGGTACATACGTACATACATACATATTACATATAATATATACATACATCGCATTGTGCATGCAAAGTCATCAGGATTTTGAGTAAGTTCATTTATTTCCCTTCACAAACATTTCTTTTACGATTAAACTTTCAATCAACTATAACTACCTACAAACATACATAATTATCATACATCAAATAACATATTTCATTATTTAATTTACATATTTCTTTTCGCTCATAATTTTGTTTAATCTGTCATTGCGGTGAATCAAGTTACGGTGGTTATTTACTTAATTTTAGTGTTATTTATACATAGTTGTTGTTTCTTTAAATTCGCTGTTCTGTGCATAGCTGATCTTTTGATTTTTCTTCGTGTGTTTACATTTTGTATTTTAATTCGGCTTTAATTGGAAAAATTATATGAAGCTAGTGTGACCATACCAGGTTTTTATTTTTTGTGGCACATATTTTGTTGTTGTCTGGCAATTGAATTTCGAGTATTGTTTTCCTAGTTGAAAGTGAGTGGTGTATATTTTTTTTGCTGAAAAGATTAATAGTGCGCTTGTAGGATTTATTTACATAGTTCAATAGAAAGGAAATTCTTGGTCAAAGTTGTCTGCGAATTTTGATAATCAACTGGGTGTTGATTTTGGTGTTTTTAATAATTTTCTTGAGCGGTGATTTAATATTTTGTGTTGAATAACGATTTTTTGTGTACGGTTTCAGTGAAGTGGCTCTTGTTTTTTTTTGCGAATTATTAGTTTCGTGCATCTTTATTAATTTATTAGTTTTGCTTTTTCTCTAGATTTTTTTTTTTCCTTGAAAATATAATTTTCCTTGCTATATACTTAGTGTTATTTTGGGCGTTTTTTATTCTTTGGTTATTATTCGTATTGCTTTTTAAAATTTTATTTGGTTTCGATTTAGTTTTTATTGTTCTGGTTATAGGTTATTATACATAATAATCAACTGGGTGTTGATTTTGATTCTACTTTTTGAAATTTCAATACGAATTATTCTTTCTTTTGGATCAAAAGTTTTTTTTTCTCGCGTGTTTCAAATATTTCGTTTTTTTCGATTAGTATTTTTGGTATAGATATTTTTGGTATAGATAAAAATGGACGTTAATAGGTTAAACAAGGAAGAACTCATTTACGAGTTACTTGCCCGCGGGTTAAAGGAAGGAACGGTGGATAGGATGAGGATAACGCTAAGAGCATCGCGTACTCTTGAGCGCGCGGGCTCGATATCTTCTGAAAGCCCTCACTATCCATTTTCGTTTGAGGAAGATGTTAAGGCAGTTCGAACAAAGATGTCGGAAATTAGGGATCTTTTGAAAAATCCGCCGAAGAATCCGAAGTCGTCGGAATATTTGAAGGTGTTAATCAAAATTGAATGGTCTTTAGGTAGGATGAGTAGGGCTAAGGCAGAATCGTCGGATGAGGTCAATGAAGTGGCCGATATTAGGGGAGAGTTATTGTTGCTGATGGCAACTTTAACTGAAGAGGGTGAGGAGGCACCCCAAGATAAGGGTACGGATAAAGAAAAAACCAGCACGTCGACAGCAGACATGGGTGCGTTACCAGCTGCACAGGTCGGCCAACGAGCGAGCTCAGGGTTCCAACTTCAGGATGAAGAC
Organism: Philhelius festivus; assembly: GCA_963931855.1. Taxonomy (NCBI): domain Eukaryota; kingdom Metazoa; phylum Arthropoda; class Insecta; order Diptera; family Syrphidae; genus Philhelius; species Philhelius festivus. Next base: position 74,937,355 of record OZ007556.1, on the reverse strand, counting down.
TGTGACCGGAACTCTGAGCGAATTGAAAAATGGAACGTGAAATTCTCTGGTGAGCGGTGCGGCTCATCAGTGAATTCTTTTATTGAGAGGATTGATGAATTAAGGGAATCGCGTGGAGTATCGGAAGCTAGGGTTTTCAGGTCGGCGGTGGATCTTTTTACAGGGAAGGCACTTCTTTGGTTTAGGGCGGTTAGGGACAATATCTCAACATGGCAAGAGTTGGTTAGGGAGTTGAAATTGGAGTTTCTGCCCTCCAATTATGATGATCTCTTATTGGATGAGATCAGGCGGCGTACCCAAGGTAGAGATGAGACAATGGGTATGTACATTGCTCTCATGCAAACACTTTTCAAAAGATTCTCTGAGCCTCTGAGTGAGAATAGAAAACTGGCTATTCTCATGAAGAACATAGCTCCTTTCTACCAGACGCAATTGGGCTTGGCTGATATAAAGTCAGTCAATGAACTGGTTGCGTTGGGTAGGAAGTTAGAGACAATTAGGTCGAACGTAGAGTCTTTTGTTCCTCCCCCTTCTGGTCACAACAGGCAGTCTTTGGAGCCTGATGTTGCTTATGTTGCTTCAGTTCAGGAAGCAACAGTTGCAGTTGATCGTAACCCACCACCCCCCAATAGGACCATTCGTTGTTTCAACTGCAATAGGGAAGGACATTTATCAAACAACTGTTCCGCTCGTAGGAGATGTTTTGGTTGTGGTGCTGTAGGGACAACCCGTCGCGATTGTAGACGCTGTTCGGGAAACGGGCATCGGTCTCTTGGGCCAGCGGGACAAGAGCGCCGTCGTGTTTAGATAGGTTACCTGCTGGCGACCAGCTGGCGACACAAATTAATCTCGGTTTCACGTTAGAGACAAGTGGGGATGATAGGCGGCCATACTTAGGAATAAATATTTACGGGTTTAGGTTTTTAGCTCTTTTAGATTCAGGAGCTTCGCGAACGATAGTTGGTAGGGATGCTTGGAGGATACTTAGGGATTTAGGTTTAGAATTAGTAAATAGTAACATTAGGCAGGTTCAGTTAGCAGATGGTGCAGGTGTAGGAGTTTTAGGGACAGTTAGTTTACCTATAGTTTTAGAAAACAAATCGGTTTTAGTTGAGTGTTTGGTAATACCCTCGCTCCCACATACGATGATACTTGGTGCAGATTTTTGGGCACTAACGGGAATCGTCCCGGATCTTCGTTCACGTATGTGGAGCTTTTCAAGCCAGGAGATGGTGGCTTCGATTGATAGCACATCTATTACAGAAGAGTCTGAATTAGATGATGAGCAGAGGGCAGGGCTTAATATTTTAATTGAAGATTTGTTTAAAGATATGCCAGAAGGGTTAGGTGTTACAAATAGAGTAGAATACATTATTAGGACGACGTCAGAACCCATTAAACAAAGATACTATCCGGTTTCACCAGCGATGCAGGTTCACATCGACAAATCCCTTAAGGAAATGTTAGATGAAAATGTGATTGAGAAATCAAACAGCCCTTGGGCCTCTCCGATAGTTTTAATCAAGAAAAAGGATGGTACCTTTAGGTTCTGCGTCGATTATAGGAAATTAAATCAGGTTACAGAAAGGGATGCTTATCCGCTTCCGATTATTTCTGCTATTTTGGATAAGCTTAGGAATGCTAGGTTTCTTACGTCATTGGATATTAAATCGGCTTATTGGCAAATTCCTATGTCGGAAGAATCTGGGAAGTTTACAGCTTTCACAGTTCCGGGTAGAGGTTTGTTCCAATTTAAGCGAATGCCATTTGGTTTGCACAATGCACCGGCAACCTGGCAGAGGTTCATTGACAGTGTTTTAGGGCCAGAGTTGGAGCCATTCGTTTTTGTGTATCTTGACGATATCATAATCGTCACAGATACATTTGAAAAACATTTAGAGATTCTAAGCGAAGTTCTGAAAAGACTTCGTGAAGCAGGGTTAAAAGTAGGGCGGGATAAATGCAACTTTTGCAGACCATCCCTTAAGTTTTTAGGTTATGTTGTGGATAGGAACGGATTACATGTGGATCCGGAAAAGGTAGATAGTATGGTTAGGATACCTGCACCGAAAAATGTTAAGGAGGTTAGGAGTTTTGTAGGGACTGTATCATGGTACAGACGTTTCGTACCAAATTTCTCAACAGTAGTTAGACCTTTAACCGATTTGCTGAAAAAGAGCAAAAAATTTGTTTGGACACAGGAATGCGAAGACTCCTTTAGAAAAGCTAAAGAATTTTTGATTACGGCTCCCATTTTAACTTGTCCCGATTTCAGTCTTCCATTTGTGGTTCAAACCGACGCGTCTGATTACGGTATCGGTGCCGTACTTACGCAAAACTTTGAGGATGGTGAAAAGGTCATTTGTTATTTAAGTAGGTCTTTAAATAGAAGTGAAAGGAACTATTCCACTACAGAAAAGGAGTGTTTAGGAGTTTTGTGGGCAGTTGAGAAGTTGAGACCGTATATCGAAGGAGTTCGATTTACGGTTATAACAGATCATTACTCATTAGTTTGGTTGAGTAACCTCAAGGACCCACAAGGTAGATTGGCGCGCTGGGCTGTACGGCTTCAACAGTTCGACTTTAAAATCATTCACCGTAAGGGGAAAGATCATGTCGTGCCGGACATGTTATCTCGAGGAGTTCCAGTAGTGGCTGGGATTTCGGATGAGGATTTAGACCCTTGGGTGGCCAAGATGATTTCTTCGGTCGAATTGAACCCTTTAGCGTTCCCAGCTTGGAGAGTGGAGAATGGACGTCTATATAAATTCGTCAAAGCGACACATATAATCGTCCACGAGAATAATGAGGAGTGGAAATTAGTTGTAGGGAAAAAGGATAGGTTAGGGATTTTAAAAGAGTGTCATGATAGTCCGTTAGCTGGACACATGGGAGTTAGGAAAACGTTTGCGAGGATAGGAGCGAAATATTATTGGCCGAAAATGAGAAGGGATGTTACTATTTATGTTAGGAAGTGTAGGATCTGTCAACAAGTGAAACCAGTTAATGAGAAACCAGCCGGTCTAATGACTGAAAGGATAGGAGTTTCTTCTCCGTGGGAGATGATTAGTGTGGATTTAGTAGGGCCCTTACCTAAATCGAGTAGAGGATATATGTACATCCTAACAGTTGTAGATTACCTTACAAAGTTTCCATTGTTGTTTGGATTAAGATCTGCCACAGCAAAGGCGGTGTGCAGGGAGTTAGAGGACAATGTTTTCTTGTTGTTTGGAGTTCCAAAGTTTGTAATTTGTGACAACGGACCGCAGTTTAAGAGTAGGGAACTTAGGATTCTTTGTGATGAATATTCATCAAAAATTAGATTTACACCACACTACCATCCTCAGGCTAACCCCGCGGAGAGAATTAATCAAATTATTAAGACAACGTTGAGAGCTTTCGTTTCAGAGAATCATCGATCTTGGGATTCTCAATTAGCTAAAGTAGCTTGTGCTATACGCACCTCTCAACATGAGGTTTTAGGAGTTTCACCTTATTATGCCAACTTCGGCAAGGAAATGTCTACTAGTGGTAGAGAGGAAATAGGAATTAGTGATCAGGCTATTGAGGATCATAGGGCAGAGTTAGTAGATAATGTAGGAGAAAGGTTTAGGAAACTTAGGTCCGATATAGCTGCTAAGCTTAAGACAGCATCAAAAAAATCTGCGGAGGCCTACAACCTTAGGAGAAGAGATATTCAATATCTCCCAAACGACGTTGTGTGGCGCAGAAATTTCGATTTGTCGAACGCGGCAAATTATTATGCGGCAAAATTGGCACCGAAGTATGTCGGGCCGTTTAAAATTCGAAAAAAGTTATCTCCTTGGACTTATGTCCTAGAAGACGATAATGGAAAAGATCGTGGCACTTGGCACACTAAAGATCTTAAACCTTTTAACGGTTTCTACGAAAATCATTAAGTCTTAAAGTCCCAAATAAAGTAAAGTAAATTAAAGTAAAGTTTAGTAAAGTAAATTAAAGTAAAATAAAGTTGAGTAAATTTCTATTTGTTTTGTTAAATTTTTTTAATTTTTTTTATTTTCATATTTTTGCCTCTTAGTTTTTTATAAGACTACCATATTTGGTCTGATGGTCTCCTTTGTTGTGTTGTTAACCAAGTTGATCCGCAGGAAATTGCTTATTTTCTTCCAAACTAAGCAATTTCCGAGGAGGAAAGGGTGGGATTTGTTACGGTAAAATTTTCCGTAACAAGAATCATTCTTTCGGTTCCCTATCCTTATTCCTTTCTTTTAATAACTTTCTTGAAACAGGTGTTTCTTTCAACTTACTGAGAGAGAGAAGGGCAGCCATGGTCCATCAGCCATCGGTTCACTCGCTCAGTAAATTGAAGAAACAAAATATCAGCGTGTTCAAGTTTGAAACTTAATAGACGACAGACGGGTGGTCTGTTCAAATCTCTATGGGTAGTGACAGCTGGTCACAGAAACAGACGGGCGGTCTGTGTTAAATATGCACAAAAAGTAACATTGGCGAAGTTTTGTTCCCAATTGTTGAAGTTACTCCTGGTGAGAATGGCTGCGTGCCCAACCTAAACCATAAATTTTTATTTTTATGTATGTAAAAGATGGAACGTTAACGGCTAGTCCCTATAATTCTCCAAATCTGCGCAAAAAAAACCCAACGAATCAAGTAAATTCGCGAAGTAGAGAATTACCACCAACTTCCTCTAAATGTAGTTTATAAATTATAGCAACTTTCTTTGCACAGGTTTTCCAGTGTTTCTTACCGGGTTTTATGTTAGAAAAATTAAGTTCCTTTTTTTTGGTTTTCAGAAAATTTTGTTTAAAAACTTGTATGGGGATGTTAGGTGGCTGAATGCACCCATTGAATTGCCCGCCACTGGAAAGTCATACCGGAGGTCGGCGAATTCAATGCTGATGACTGTGCATAAAGCTGGGTGTAAAGTGCGAGTACGAGAAGGCTGATGGGTTCCAACTGCGTTGGCGCACTCTCGCCAATGTGCTGAGTGTTGCTGATAAATGACGCGATCGAAGCCCACGTCACTGATTGGCGGAAAGCACTGGGTTTTAAAAAGAGAAGAGGTCTTCCAGGCAAGGTGAAAGCCTGGAAGGACACTTCTTTACGGAGATTAAAACAAGATAGACGTGCAAGAGAAATAATTATTAACAAACTAAATTTTTTGAAAACAGAAGGAAAGGAAATTTTATTTAAAAAGAGGAAAATTGAAGAATTAGTTCGAGAAACAGAGGAAGACTTGGTAAAATATTTGCAGAGAAAGTTGGAATTAACTCGAGATCTAGCGAGGAATTTGGTGGTATAATAAAGATAAGTATAGTGGTTTTAAAATCAAAATTGCATATTGAACTTTTCATTATTGAGTCGATAATTTCGTTTAAAAATTGTTTTTTTTATAATCGTTTGGTTTTTGCTATCGAACAATTCCGATATTGCGGAACGCGCGACCCGTTTCTTAACACCGTTTTTGTGCTTTCGGGACCGAGTGTTAACGGTCCATCTTGAATATTTAATTTTTAACTGTGTTCTAATTGTTTAAAAGATCTTGGGTTTTAGCCCTACTTAATTGCAAGGTTTCCCAAGCAATTGAATAAAACTTTAAAATTCCCATTCGGAATAATAAATTTAAATCTTTTATTTAAAATATCTTTCACCGTCGGTTTCGCTCCAAAGGTTTGTGATTTCCTTATCTTCAAAAAAAATCACTGGCGCCCTTTTTCATTTTCAGCTACGCCTCTGCGTTGATTGAAAATAAATCATTTCACCCTTTTTTTATTGTATTAATAAAAAAAAAATCATCATCAAAATAATTCGCGAACCCACCCCCTTGCTGAGCATAGCCGTGGTGGTAGCATACATTGTTGCTATCAGTTGCAATTTTTTTTCGCTGAACTCGTCTGGTTGTAGTTTGACAGTTCGTCATCGCTCTCTTTGGTTAATTTAATTACATAGTTGTTCGGTTTCGATCGCGTCGGCGTGTCGTGATTCTTTCTCGTCATTTCGTTTGATTTTATTTTAATAATTAAAAGTTAAAAGTTCGCGAATTAAAATTGTAACAATGTCAAGGAGTCATATGAAGCTAGCACGATACCAAAAAAATAAAGTATGTAGGTATTCGATGATTTTAACTTTAATAAAAGGGTAGAGAAAGTATGATGCATAATGCAATATATAATAATAATTCGATTAAAATTTGCAAATTCGTTGTTTTAACCTAGTAACATACTAAAACAGCTTTAGCATCGTACTAATTCAATTAAAATTTTGCGCCAGTATCTTTACATATTTTTTGAAAGTATTTGAAATTTTCTACAACGAACAAGAAGGAATACGTTACGGAAATTATCTTTTTCGCGAAATAAGGATCAACAAAAATGTTGCATACCTTCTTAATTAAACAAAAATTAGTTTTCTATTTTTTTAAGTGAAAACAAAATAAAACTTACCTGAGATTAGTAGGAAATATATCCACTGCAATTATATTAACAATTGCAGTTGCCAATCCGCAGCAAAGAAAGACAATATGAAAGTACACAGCCACTAATGGGATCGTTATAAAAACACTTAAGAGTCCACAGGCACCACAAACGAACAAAATAAAAACTAAATAAAAATACAAAAAAAATTAACTTTAAACATCTTATCTTGCACTCAATCCAAGTAGACTTACAAAGAGTTGGAATTCGTCCCACTTTTCCTGTAAAATAACCAGTACCCAAAAATAGGTTAAAATATATGAAGTCCAAGGCTAAAGAATGCATGTAGGTTGACAGTTCCAGCACCCCATTACAACTACTGCTTTCCTATAACAATATACAATATTAAATATGGTATACATTTCAGTTCGTATCAATATTGTTCTTACAATTTCAAAAGCATCATTTGTTGTATTAAAATGTCCATTGCTAATGGCTTCATCCATAGATAATACCATATCGCAAATGTCAAGTCTTGCAGTTGGATTTTCTTTAATAAACTGCATGACTTTATTGAGAATGTAAGGGAACCACATATAGACTCCATGGGCTGAGAAAAATACCCAAAATTGAATAAAGCATGCCAGCACAGTTTTCCGACAGTGCTCTGGCATGAAAAGTGGAACTGTCTGATTCCACATGGACTTTAAAATAACCGAAATATTCTTCCCGTTCTTAACCTTGGATCTTTGAACTTCTTCATTATCAAGCCTAATTGAACTTATCTATAGGTTTAAAAAAAAAAACAATATACGTAAGTGAACAAATGTGAGAAAAAAAGTTACTTACTTTGAGACTATCACGACTTTCGCCCGTATTGATTGAATACATTGTTCTTAATACTTCAATAGCATCTTCTTCCTTACCAACAGATAGTAGATATTTTGGGCTCTCAGGAATGTAGAATAGACTCAATCCACAAATTAAACCAAGCATTCCAATTAAAATAATAAACATCCTCCATGGTTTATATGTTAAGTCTAAAATTGGAACTTCAAATGACCAATGTTGATTTATAACTGCCCAAGCGACTATCGGAATGAAAAGAGCTGCGGCTGCTGTGATTATCACCGCAGACATAATAGCGCGATTTCTGAGTTTATTGCAGTGAAATTCGCCAAGATATGCAAAAATAGTTGCAGAACCACCTGATATCCTAAAGATAGTTAGATAGTAGGTTATTTATATTTGAAACAATTTATCAATTAAAATAAGTTTCAGACATATTGAACGATTGGATTTTCATTTATTTGACTAAAGTTAAATAATCTAGTGTACATTTTTTTTTAATAAAATGTTATTTTTAGAAGAAATGGAAGCGGTTGAACATGAATAGTTAAAAGAGCTCATATTGATCTACTCAGGGATTATGACTACCCTTCTAATGTTATGGTGTAACACAGTGCGAGTGTTTAGATAAAGTGGAGAGGATTTAATAGCAGATGAAAGATTGAAATTTGAGTATATCACAATGAAGGGGAAAAATCGAGAGGGGACAGTAATCCACATTCTAGTAGTGCGGAAAAAGAAAGAACCTCTATATTTGACAGTACGTCAAAGGCTCAGGGGTAAACTGATAAGCATTGACAGCTAGACGAGTATTACGGTAGAATTGTTTGAGGCGTAGAATGCAACTGGCTATTTCAATTGAACATTGACGATAGTAAAAGCATTAAAACAATGAAAGACTGGAGACGTTACGATGGTGTTCAAGAGAAACAAAAGTTTCCGTTATGGATATGTCTTCTATAAGTCTTAGGGCTCTATTCTGAATTCTAACCAACTGGTTCAAATGATTAATAAGGGTGAACGCCCAGATATGAGATTTACGAGTATACTCTAGTTTTGGGCGGATATACGCCTAAGCATTTCGCTAAGTTTTTAGCAAAGTTAATATGATCATTTCATAAAAGGGGGTCATTAACATACATACCGACTATTGAAAGCTTTTCAGCTTCTATGATGCAAATTCCATTCATGGATAATGTAATGGGTGGTATATTTCGCTTGGCCGACAGAAGATAGATTTGTGTTTTTGAAACATTAAATGCGGTTGTTATAGTACCTCATTGTATAATACTGTCAAGATCAGAATCTAATCAGCTTATCATACAATGCCGTTTCAGTTCTACACTCGAAGAACAGGGTTTTGAGTCTGGAAACGAATATGAAAAGCAGAGGGTGATGTCGTCAGCGAAACAATGAAGTAAATTAGAAGTTTCAGACAAAAGATCATTTATGAGGATAAGGAAAAGTGTCGGGGACAAAACGGAGCCTTGGGGCAGACCAGCAATTATTTTTTGAGCACCAGACTTAAAACATTCTAATACCATTTGTTTTAATATAATTTATAATAAAAAGAAAAGAGACTCTTCGATACCAAATGAACGAATCTCGATAAACGAGCTTCGTGCCAAACTCTATTAAATGTTATGTTTGTGATTTTGTCTCCGTGTTGTATATTTATTATTAAATTTAAGTAAAAGAATAAATTTTTGTTTTGTAAAATAATTTAAATTTTTTTTTTTATTTTCAAATTTTAACAACATTGATTAAATAAAAAGAAAAAGCGACAAGTTTCGGAAGTTCACTCCATCTTTAGGCTTATCAAAGTTTTAGAAATATCAAGTGCAATAACGTTTGTTTCTCCAAAATTATGTAACGATTGGTTCCACTTTTTGGTATGATATGTCATAAGATCACCAGTAGAGCTATTGCTACGAAAACCGTAATATCGGTCATTTAAGAGCTTTCGTTCTTCGACATATTTCTTAATTTGATTGCTGCTCAGCATTTCCATGACATTGGAATGAAGTGATTTCAGTGCAATCTGTAATTGGAGGAGGAGGAAGATTCGCCTTTTTTTCCATCTACTCAGGAAGATACTTAAGAAGTATGACAGATAGAAAAGCTTACACAATGGTTTTGTCAAAGTAGAAGAACGAATCTTCAGAACTTAAGGGGATATATAATCTGGATATTTGAGGACCTTTTGGAGTTTACGAGTGCAAAAGAAGATTTGTCCCATAGAACTATTTACGCTCTCAAGTATCTACAGGAGGAGTTATTGCGTTAAAGTCGAATTAGCAGGAGAGTGCGTTGCAAGCAAACTAGCTTTTTCTTGCGACCTGACAAAAAGAGTGTTATTGTGAACGAGTGAGAATAAAGAAGAATATTTAAAAAAATTTTTCAAAAGATCATAAGTTAGGTTTTTACTACTTTTGGGACTTTGTAGTAGTTTTTGACGTAGATTTAGGTAATTTTTTCCTCGGTTTTCCTCAGTGGTATTTTTTTTGTAACATCGGATACTTAACTCTGTCATCCGATAACCTCTTTACAGCCATTATCGTGCCAAGAGTTCTCTTTAGAACTAACTCCTTTCGTCCTGTTAGGGATAAATGTTTTTATTCCACTGAGAATAATGCTTGTTACCATTTCAGCATTGTAGTCTTTGTCACTATCGAGAAAGCATAGTGACCAGTTGAAGCTTAGAAAAAGATTATTAAGTCCGTCCCAATTGGCTTTCTCATATTGCCAAACGGTTCTCTTTGGACTTTTTTGTTTAACTGTGTTGGTGGAGCATGAGAAATTTGCTGATATGATGCAGTAGTCCGAAGTTCCTATGCTCTGCCCAACAAAAATATGCAGTGTGGGCAAGATAGGACGTTTGCCTCGCATTCTGGCTACAGTGGATTGTATAAATCTGACCTTCATTAAAGCTCTCACTGGGTTGTCGTAGTGTTGATTTTAAATGGATCCTTTTTTAAAAGCTCTAAAATCAAAAGCACTTCAACAGAAACCCAAGGAAAAAAAAATAAACAAGTTACCAAATGAACAAGGATAACTCTGAATGCACATCAATATTTAATGGGGGTTAAAATTGAATAGCACCTACAGCCATAGGCCAGAGCAATTCAGTGCACAGGCACACTTAGATGTGTGTTAGGACGTCGGGTCTGCGTCAGATGCAAACAAAAATTTACGGGCGCACAAACACTTTTTTTATGGAGGAGTTCTTTCAATTGAGTATGGTGCAAAAATATAGCACGCTAATGATTTTGAAAAAGCTCTCACATAAGACGTGTACTGCATATTTTTGTTGGATGAAGTATAGAAGTGCTACTACACTAATATTGTATTTATCAGGATCAGATGTGAGGAACAGATCAAGCGCGTTTGCGGAATGGCCTTCAACGTCAGATATTCGAGTTGACTCGTACATTTAATATCACATTAGAGAATGACCATTTTTTGTCAACAAATACGTCAAACCATAATAAAACCCACACACAATATCCATTTCATATTTCTATGTCCCTATGTTTAACTTTTCATTAAAATAATTACATACCTATACAAAATAATTGTTCTGAGTGGAAACTGTTGAAAGTTCGTATATTTGAATATAAATTTTAGATTTGTTCAAACATATGTTTTAAAATAAACTATCTATGTACAAAAAAAATAACAACTTGAAAATATCTACACATCTAAATAAATACTTTTGTTTCTATTCCCAAACATAACTAACAGCGAAACAAAAATATTTATACCTTCTACTGAACAATATTGTCGTTTTTCTCTATGTACTCGTACAAAGCAAAAAGGCCACTCATACTCGTTTGTGTTGAAAATGAATAAAAGGAAAACCTAAAATCGCTGTCTTCCGTCTTCCTTAACTGTCCCTTTAACCTTCATTATTATACCCTATTTCTAATTTCCAAACTGTCATCAAGTCGCCACAACTCTACTGCAAACATTTCAACTCGCCTCTGCAGATGGCGCGTCCGCAATTCATACCTTTTCATAAAAGTACTATAAAAATGTATACAAAATATACAGTAGTGTAGTGTATCTACTGCCTCTTGCGAGGAATTGAAAAATGCTCTAAGAGTATCTCTCATGAAATGTGCTGCTCATTAGCCGTTTGGAATCGGCAGAAAACTATCGGTCTTCTCTATTACTGGTAACATGCACACAATCCTGGTTTTCTTCGAGCTGTTGCACCACCAAATTTATTTAGTTACATAGATAGAGTCATATTTACATTTTTAAAACGCTCTAACAGTTGTACTCGTACAGTATTTGGGACCCAATGTGGTTGGTAAATTAATTTATAGGATTTGATCTTTTACAATCCAATTTTCCATATGCATCAAATTATAATAAAATTACTAATAATTAATAATGGAAATCAGCTGGAGTTTGCTTACATTTATATTTATGACCAGAGTTTTAGATTGGTGATTTTTTCATTGTATATTTGACATAAGGAAGGCGTAGCTAAAACGGCTAAGAAAATAATTTATAAATAAGGATTTGTTTGACGTGGCATAAACCAGAAGTAAGTGCTTCGGCTCGGTTTAACTATTCCGAGGTTGAACCGAGTATTAGTGAAATTTAATAAGTAAGGCTGTAACAGTATAACGATTTTTTTATCTATTAAAATATGCCCAAGAATCATCTTCTAAATTTTCCTTGACGAATAAGAAGACACCCTGTATAAGAAACATAAAGTCCCAAGTTAGATGATCAATAAATTGGGCCTGTTTAATAAACGCTAATGATCTTTTTTCTGTACGTTGCCGACATAATTTCGAAGACTAAAAGTCCATCTCTTATTGTTTTTACTTGTGACTTATAGGCACTATAAGGCAAGTTATGCATTCGTGAAAAAATCTAACTCGAAATTTTGATCAAAGTTGACATTACGTTGATACCGAAGACGAAAAAAGAGGATCTCGCAATTCTGTATCTGTTCGACTACAGCCTAAGCGGCTCGGCCGATTTTCGTTAAACTTGGTAGGTATTGTTTTTAAATCTTTCCACCTGCACGTTTTTTTCTTTTTTTTTTAAGACCAAAAATAACGGTACCTGCCATATAATTTTTTTCGAAATTTTATAATTATTTTTTTTTCTCAAAAGCTGTTCAAAAATGTCATTTATTTAAAGCTAGATATTGGTTGAAAAAAAATTACGGAAAATGGTTATTCATGGTACCCCCCTTGAAACCTTTTTTTTTTGTTGTTGTTGATTTTCTCAAAAATGGTACAACCGATTTTGATCATTTTTTTATCCTAAATTTCCCTAAAAGTTTCAATATTATTGTGCATTCAAATTTTCAAAACAAAATTATTTTTGATTAAAAAAAATCAATATTTCGAAAACACCATGCTCGATTTTTTTAAACTTGACAGTAAAAATTTTTTTGTTACAATCTACAGGATCTGGGAAGAAAAATTTTATTTCACTTAAAAAAACCGTACCCACTATACAAATGTTAAAAAATGGATTTCGAAATCGTATTTTTCTCGAAAACGGCACTTAGAATCTTGATAAATTTTTTTCTTTTAACTTATTTTTACGAACTATAATTTAATAAAAAAAAATTGAAATCAAGATATTACTGACTGTATATACATATGTACCTACCATAGAACCATTTTTTTAAATTTTGAATTTCTCAATATTACTATCACTTCTAAGAGATTGGAAAAACATTGCATTTAAAAACTTAAAAAAAATATTTTTCGAAATTTTGAAAAATAAAATCAATTTCTTTTGGAAAATTCTATATCTCAAAAACGGTCAATATTTTTTTTGGAAATTTAATTTGTATTCGTACAATACTAAAAACTTTAATTTCGCGTACCAACATTTTTTCTTAAAAATGTCTTAAAAGTTTTGTATATAAAAGCTTTTTTTTTAAATAACTACAACAACTTATGATTTTTGTTCTTGCATAAACTAATACATATTTTATTGAATCACATAGCATCCTGGTTTTAGCTCTACTTGTTTTTGTCATGTAAAAACAAAATTTTACAGTTTTTCTCTAATAACATTCATTTTTGAAATTCTAAGTCTTTTACATAAGAGCAAGTACGTGCAACTCAGTCGTGCTTTTTATTGATAATTTTTACGCATTTGTAAAATTCATTTAACCAGAAAGCAAATCAATTTAACCTAAGCCCGAATAGATTAAACCCAACCAATTTTTATAAGTGCCTATCTAGAAAAATATATTTATGTATATTCTTAAATTAAAAAAAAAATTTAATAATTGTTTATTAGTAAATAAGTATTTTTTCATATTTTATAAATGCAAAATTTTGAAAATTTTCAAAAGACGATATTCAAATGCGGTCAATCGTTCCCTAAGCCAAATAAATTTATTAAGAAGAAAAAACTTACAAGAATCCATTCACGTATCGAAGAAAAACAAGAGTCCAAAAGTTTGGAGAAAAGCTTGAGATCACTGTTACGAAATATCCAACAATCAATGTTGGTCTTATAACATTTCTTCGTCCAGTTGTGTCAGCTAGAAATCCCCACAAATGCGAACTACAAATCATTCCCAAAAAACTGACAGCGCCAAGAATTCCTTTCTTTTGATAAGATAAGTCCATATCACAATTGATCACAGGTAAAACGTAACTTATTCCCAAGCATTCAACAATTACATTTACCAAAATCATTCCCGATATAAAAATCAGGATGTAATTGAATCTTCCGAATTCTATTTAAATAAAAATTCATAATTTGTGTTCCAAAAATTATAATTTTAAAATAACTTACTTGTTGCGGCCAGAGCATCGTCAATAGATAAGTTCTCAGATTTTTTGTCCATACTTTATTTCAAAATCTAATTAGGAATAGCATGAAAGGTACAACTTTCACAATGAACTTGCAGACAGTGTTTGAGCCTAAATTAATGAAAATTCTTATCAATAGTTATAATCTAAGATTAACGTTTGTTTGCACACAGCTGCAAATTTCTATTAATATTTTATATACTTTTTTAAAATTTAAGACCTACAAAAGTAAATATTTTAAAAAGATTTTAAAATAAAGCTGGGATCCATAAAAATACAGGTTAATGTGATGATTATGGTGTTGGCGTATGATGATTTCTACAGGGTGATCCAACTTCAACTTCAGTGTGTGGACCTGCAAGGTAGTTTAAGATGATTTATTCATTCAAGCTTTGAAAAATTATAAAAAAAAGTTTTACAGGAAGATGGTATAGTATATGATTGATACAACTTTTATTAAGGAAAATAAATAAATTAAGGACTATTATAGTGTAGTTCTAGCGTAATAGAATCTAAAATCTAAATAAATATACCCAGAAATCATTACCTATAGGCGTTTTTTTAAACACACCTGGACACTTGGCTGTAACTATTTTTTTTTTAATTTCCATTTGTCAAATGGTTGTGTTAAGCAATTAACATTGAGCAATTTTATTCTGAGCTCATAGAGCGCACTATGAACACTCTCAGAACGAAAAAAGGAACATTATGTATATGTTAAGCTCTGAATACTCTGAATTAAAAAAGAAACACATTTTTTTTTGAAAACTCAGGCCCTGTTCTGAACTAAAAAAGAAAAACGTCTTATGTTTCATAATTGTTACGGTAACGTAGTCTGGGGGAATGCATTAAAATTATGGCCAAGGTATAAAGAATGGCATGTTGGAATCCCTGAAGCAATGAGGTCCACCCCCATAGCGCACTTCGGCTAAGCCAAAGGCAAGGCGCAGATACACTATAGGCACTGACTACATAACACCCCATTTAGACTTTTACAAGTCGTTCACGACGACTTTTCCTAGCAGATATGAATGGCAAAACAACGAGCCATCAACCTGCGAATCGATGATAGCAATTAATATATACCGTTTGTAAGAGACTTCACTTTTGCAAATATCGTAAATGAAATATTAATATTCACTAATCTGGCAACCGATTTACCATGCATGCTCTTACATAAGCTTAACTTAAGCTTTAACTTTCAGTTTCTCTAAATACATAATATTCTTATATGTACATAAATTATGTATGGCAAAACCTATTATTTGTTCTTCTAAATAACAGAACAATCGAATGACTTTTAAACTGTTTGTTTATATATTTTATTTCTTAAATTATGTAATGCTTTTTTATTTAATGTAAAAGCTTAAAAGCTTTTGTAAATTTGCAAATCGTTATGATTTACGAATACTAGATTTTAAGATGAGTCTCAATAAAGCAGTCAAAGAAGAAAAACCACAATTTGTTTTTATCGCACGGCCTCTGTAGTTTGTGACGCTTTTTATTTTGCACGTTCTTTTTATTTTGCATGAACATTTGGTTATGTTCTCTTATAAATTAATATTTTTTATTAAATACCCTACAATTCATCAGAAGTGAGATAAAGTTCTTACGTTGTAATTGCATGTTTTACGATTTATAAACGTCCTGATTTTATTAAAATTCGATATTATGGATATAAATGCACGTGCGTTGAGTTTTTTACATAAAGCTACGGTGCAAAAACTTAAAGAAAAGCTGGCCGAAATAAATTTGGCTACACATGGTACCAAAAACGCTCTTAAGGCTCGTTTGAACGAAGCAATCGAAATGCTTGAGCCCGAAGTATTAGCAAATTTATTTCCTGCTGTTGAGGAGGATGTTGAGATAAGTGGTGATGACGATTTGGAAGACGACGATTATGGTTGTTCACAGCGTCTAGAGAGGCTCCGTGAATTGGTAAGGAAGAAGGAAGAAATTGTTGCGTTGGAGAAGCGACTGGCTGAACTGAATACAAACAGCTCTGGATATGATGTTCATTTTGCTAGTGCCCATTCGTCACGTGACATCGAAAATTCCCTACCGGTTTTTAGTGGCGATGATAACTATCCGATTAAAAAGTGGATTGAGAACGTTGAGGACGCCATGGTCACTTATCATCTCAATGAGTCAGAGAGTTTTATTTACTTTAAGAGGTTGCTTAAAGGTACTGCTAGGCTATTTTTAAGGTCTCGGACGTTTCGATCATGGAAAGAGCTTAAGGAGGCGCTGATGTCTGAATTCCATCATCACACGACGGCAACAGACGTCCACAATACTTTACGAAGCCGTAAGAAACGTAGAGACGAAAACTACCAACAATATGTATTGGCTATGCAGGAGATAGCTTCTTTGGCAGAGATTGATGAGCAAGATGTGATTGCGTATATAATCAAGGGAATACCAGACTCTCTATTTAATAAGCAGCTCATGCTTTCAGCGAATACGATCCCTGATCTTAAGATCATACTGCGTAAATACGAAAAAATGAAGTCTGAGCTGCAACCATCGACGTCTAACTACAATAGACCTGTTCAACAGTCGAAACCTCCGCCACGCGTCGAAGCCAAGATCAAATGCTATAACTGCAACGAATCTGGTCATGTTTGAAACAATTGCCCAAAACCGCGCAGAGAAAGAGTTCGTGTTTCCGTTGTGGCCAAAAGGGACATGTCGTTACCAATTGTCCACAAGCATCATCTGTTCTCGTCATTCAAAATGAAGAATATCCACGAGAAACCCAAATGTCAACGCTGATGTCCGATTTCCATGGGGTTTTAAGATACGAGTTTGCGCCCGTGAATTGTGCAGCTGGAAGTGTTGAAGTCTGCATGCACGTGATGACTGTCATTGACACTGGAAGCCCCATAAGCTTCATCCAACAACAATACGTTCCACCCTTCCTGATGACGTCACTGGATGCATCCCACTGCAATTTCGTTGGCATCAACAACTCCAAGCTGGTTATTTTAGGTAATTTGTTATGTAATGTAAAGTTTTATGAAAATTATGTTAGTTTGTGTCTATATGTAGTCAGAGACAATACTATGAACAATCCAATCATATTAGGTCGAGATTTTTTACGAAAGACAAATATTAAGTTAATGATTGAAGATTCAAATATTAAGTTTATTGATAACAAAAGAGTTGAGGTAAAAGATTATGAAAATATTAAAAATTTCGAATACGTTGAAAATTTTAAAAATATTGAGAACTTTGACTATATTAAAGATTATGACAAAAATATAAAAATTGACAAATTGAATCATGCTAAAAATTTTGAAGATTTAGATTTTGAGAAAGAGATTTTAAAGATTAATACATGCAGTGACCGCGATGAAAATATTATTTTTAAAATTAATGAAAATTTAAGTTATTGTGATAAGGTTGAATTAAAACGCTTAGTTTCCGATAGTATTTCGACAAACGTGAATTATTCGGATAACGATTGTGAAATGAAAATATTTTTGACTAATCCCGATGGTTTTTTCAGTTGCGCACCTAGGTGTCTTCCGTACGCTCATAAAATAGAATTACAAAAAGTTTTAGATGATTTGCTCAAAAATAACATAATTCGTGAAAGTAATTCTCCTTTTGCTTCTCCGATTGTGCTGACAAAGAAGCAGACAGGTGAAGTTCGACTATGCGTAGACTACCGCCACTTAAACAAAATCACAGTCAAGGACAATTTTCCATTGCCCTTGATTGAAGATCATCTTGATAGATTGAGGGATAAAAAATATTTTTCTCTGCTCGACCTTAAAAGCGGTTTTCACCACATAAAAATGGCAGAAGGGTCGATTAAATTAACATCTTTTGTCACGCCTATGGGGCAATTCGAATACCTTCGCATGCCATTTGGGCTTAAGAACGCCCCCGCCGTGTTTCAGCGCTACATTAATAAAATTTTTAAAGATCTTATCAACGCCGGAAAACTTTTGATTTACATCGATGATTTGTTAATTGCAACGGAAACAAAAGAAGAGCATTTTTCGGTTTTAAAACAAGTTTTAAGTATTGTAACCCAAAATTGTTTGCAGCTTCGACTTGACAAGTGTCTATTTGTGTTTGAGAAAATTAAATATTTGGGGTATGAGGTTTCTGCCGATTGAATAGGTCCAAATTATGACGGCTTGAAAGCTGTATCCGATTTCCCCATACCCACAAATGAAAAAAACTTGCACTCATTTTTGGGCTTGTGCTCTTATTTCCGAAAATTTATTAAAGATTTTTCGTTGTTGGCAAAGCCACTTTATGACTTAATAAAAAAAAATGCAAAGTTTGAATTCGGCGAGAAACAATTAGAAGCTTTTGAAACATTGAAGCAGAAACTTCTTGACGCTCCACTTTTGAGGATTTATAATCCAACTGCCGATACGGAACTACACTGCGATGCCAGTAGCTTAGGCTTTGGTGCTGTGTTGCTACAACGCCAAGACGACAAAAAACTTCATCCTATTTTCTTTTTCTCCAAACGCTCAACAGATCAGGAATCTAGATACCATTCTTATGAAATGGAAACCCTTGCAATTATTTATGCGTTACGAAGATTCAGAATTTATCTTACAGGCATCCGGTTTAAAATTGTCACTGACTGTAGGTCACTGACCCAAACTTTGAGCAAAAAGACTTTAAATCCAAGAATCTCACGTTGGGCTCTAGAGCTCCAGGATTTTGATTACCTCATTGAACACCGAGATAGTAAGAGCATGGGTCATGTTGACGCCTTGAGCCGGTGTCACAATATTTTAATCGTCGAAACTGAAACTTTTGAACATGCTCTTGCTGCATCGCAGCAAAAAGATCCAGCAATTAGAAAATTAGTAGACATGTTAGAAAAAAGGGAAAGTCCAAGCTACGAACTAATAAATGGTCTTGTTTATCGAAAAATAAATAAAAAATTTTACTTTTACGTTCCGTCTATAATGGAGAGAAATGTCATACAGACCCACCATGAAAACTTATGTCATCTTGGTACCGAAAAGTGTTTAAATTTTTTGAGGAAAACCTATTGGTTTCCCTATATGAAAATCAAAATTAAAAATTACATAAGGAATTGCTTAAGATGCTTGCATTTCTCTCCACCTAGCGGAAAAAAGGAAGCTATATTACACAGTATCCCCAAAGGAGACAAGCCATTCGACACTCTACATATTGACCATTATGGTCCCTTGCCACCCTCTACTACGAATAACAAACGGCATATCTTTGTTATAGTTGACGGATTTTCCAAATACACAAAACTTTATGCAGTCAAAAGTACTACGACTAAAGAAGCGGTCCAATGCCTTGAGTCTTATTTCGCTTTTTACAGCAAACCAGCTCGCATCGTTTCTGATAGGGGTACCTGTTTCACCTCAGCCGACTTTTCCACTTTTTGTGAAAAATATGGCATTCAGCACGTTAAGGTGGCCACAAGCTCACCTCAATCGAACGGCCAAGTCGAGCGCGTCAACAGATGCCTAACCCCTATGCTGTCAAAGGAAAGTCAAGAGTCAGGTAGTTGGTGTAAATGTCTTCAAAAAGTCGAGTTCGCTCTTAATAACACCCAAAACAAGAGCACAGGTGTTTCTCCTAGCATGTTGCTTTTCGGGGTTTGTCAAAAGGGTGAAATTACGGATAATCTAAAGGAGTATCTTGATGAAAATATTTTGGAGCAAGAACAACGCAATTTGGAAAATATTAGAAAATTAGCAAATGAAAACACCGTTGAGAGTCAAAACCGAAACAAAATATATTTTGACAAACGCCATAAAAAACCTTTACAGTACAAAGTAGGTGATTATGTTCTCATCAAAAACGTTGTCAATACTCCCGGAATTAACAAGAAGTTTATTGCAAAATTTAAAGGTCCTTACGAGGTTATTAAAATTTTACCAAACGACCGTTACGTTATTAAGGATTTAGAAAGTATTCAAATATCTCGCGTTCCATATGAGGGAGTATGTTGCCCCGAGAATATGAAGCCTTATGTTCAAACATAAGTCTTTCGCTTTGCATGTATTAATATTTAAATTGTTTTAATTTTCATTATTACGGAAAAATCCTAGAATCTGTAGAAATGTATTTTTGTATACAGTCATATAAATATTAAAGGAAAAATGTCATTAATATCTAAAAACAAAAAAAAACAATTATATGCATTTAATAAATGTATTCGATACATTTTTTTATTAAATTCAAAAGATTTGTTTGAGAAATAAATTACTATGTAATATCGATGTTAAATGTATTTTAAATGAAAAAAAAAACTTTCAATTGTAAATGTAATTGCATGTAATAGTAAATCGAGGACGTTTTATAGTCAGGATGATCGAACTGTAAGAGACTTCACTTTTGCAAATATCGTAAATGAAATATTAATATTCACTAATCTGGCAACCGATTTACCATGCATGCTCTTACATAAGCTTAACTTAAGCTTTAACTTTCAGTTTCTCTAAATACATAATATTCTTATATGTACATAAATTATGTATGGCAAAACCTATTATTTGTTCTTCTAAATAACAGAACAATCGAATGACTTTTAAACTGTTTGTTTATATATTTTATTTCTTAAATTATGTAATGCTTTTTTATTTAATGTAAAAGCTTAAAAGCTTTTGTAAATTTGCAAATCGTTATGATTTACGAATACTAGATTTTAAGATGAGTCTCAATAAAGCAGTCAAAGAAGAAAAACCACAATTTGTTTTTATCGCACGGCCTCTGTAGTTTGTGACGCTTTTTATTTTGCACGTTCTTTTTATTTTGCATGAACATTTGGTTATGTTCTCTTATAAATTAATAATTTTTATTAAATACCCTACACGTTCTTTTTAGAAAATCTTGGACTAGTCAGCTCACTCAGACTTTCTGATTACAGCAGTGTCTTCTAAGCTGAGGTCCTAGAAGTGACTAAAGTTGTTAGACAAGTCCGAATGGGCAATACTACAAATTCATATCACGTTTTTCATTGATAGCCAAGCGGCAATAAAAGCGATTCCTGCCATTGAAATCAAATCGAAGCTTGTAACTTGCTGTAGCGAAGAGTCTAGGGTTATTCATACGTAGCACAACATAAGGTACTGTTAAACTCTTGGTCGGAGTGGTATCCTCCCAGGTAATGGAAGTCCTGACGGGTTGGGATCAAAACTTGATCTTAATCAGGCAGAAACAACAGTTCAGGTCCCATCCTGTAGATAATCTTTAACAGGTAAACAAGAGATGGAGCTCGCTCGATACCACTGGACACAACCAACTGGGTTACCACAAGAAAAAGATTAAACTCTTCACTTCCTGTGTCACTACCCTGCGCTATATCATCTGAGAAACAGGCTCATAGGGAAACACTTATTCAAGGACTTGGAGAAACTCTCTGACATTCCAAGCTAAAACCTGTTGAAATTCATTAATACTACTAAATATTCCTAAGCTCTATCAACCAGCAGACTACGAGATTGCAAATCGCCTCCAACCAAAGTCAAAATGGTCTAGGACGAAAATGATCAAATGAACGAAAACGATTGAACGACGCACGTGTTTCTTTTAGGAGCAGCATCAAACGGAGAATGGGTAACTCACCTATACACCAGCGATTGCCACTCCTATGGTGAACATAAACGTCAGTGAGTTGATGGGGCTATCTCTCCCTAAGATTGGTAAAATCCTCTTGAGGAAAGGAACAGCTCCTTCGGCTTATTCAGTAATCCTGACCAAACAAACGGACACATACACCAACCACTGACCTATCAAACTCATCTACCAGATGTTGGAAGCTCCTACGAGTCTGGTGGAGGGATAATTTCTCAAGTGGGGTAAAGGAAAAGATCACGCCTCTACCTCTCCTCAACCAGGTGATTATGTAACGAGAAAAATTTCTTCAATGACGTAGAAGTACCCTCAAGCTACTCCTTGCTGAAACTCATCCACACCCTTAACAGGCCTGAATGATACATCATTCAACATTTTGAGCTCTGCAAGAAATACTAACACATTGAAAAGAGTTGCATGAATTCATGAATAAGTCATCCCGTGTGCGCTAAAAATTAAATACAAAACCGGTTTTCTACCTTGAAGTATTCATCCCGTGAGCGCAACCCCAACCCGAACCCTATCATACTCGTATTAAAGTGAAGATTGTTGCGATTGATTTGAAATGTCAAAACCAATAAGTACTCGTATATTCAGTGAATACATACTACGTTTTTATGCAGTATCGAAAGATCGAGTTGGATTAGGGTCGTATTTTCGACCCAGGTTTTTCGTTATTTGAGTTAAGAGCTCGATTTGGAGTTGAGTTGAAACGTTGTTTAGCGATTCTGAAACAATTTGTTAAGCCAACTCCTCGACCCAGTATTTTGGTCTCACATTTCGACTCGACACCGCTGAGCGATTAAGGGGGCTCACATTCTCAAATATGTTTGACAAATATGGTTTGATGAATATTTGACGGATTGAAATCATTTGCGTTCACATTCGTCAAACATGCTGTCAAACATCACTTCTCCTTAGAATTCTTACCATGGCGGACCAACTGAGATTATTGATAAAATATTTGTTGAGCATTTTTATATTTGGAAGTCTGCAGAAAACTTATATTAATCTAATAAAATCTACTTGAATTACTCCTATTGCATATATGACGCATTTTGAAATATTTTCTTACGATATGCACAACTGGAGAACTTCATTGAAAATGAAATTTGCTTGTGGTTTGACAAGCACGCGTTCACATTCTCAAATATGCTTGTCAAATCATCAAAATATCAAAATATTTTGATATCATCAAGCATGTTTGACAATCCGTTTGATGAGGCGTTCACATTTTCAAATTCGAGTCAATCAAACCGCATTTGTCAAACATATTTGAGAATGTGAACCCCCCTATTGGGATCGAGTCGAACAAAGCTCATTTCAACTCAATACAGGTATACAAAGAGTCGAAGCGAGCTTCAAGCTCGCTTCAACACCTCATAAAAAACATAGTAACAGTAAATAAAAAGTGGTGCCAAATTCTACAATGCGTTAAGGGTAGGTTAAGGAGAAAATATAATTTGTTTATATGAACAAAAAAGTGCCCAAGAATTAATTTGGGCTATTTAAAGCACAATTATAATTTGGCTGTCATTATGAAATTATTTTCGGCAATTTTAGAAAAATATAGCCCAATTTCCAATAAATAGCCTTATCTGATGCTAAGCCCGGTTAATTCAAGGAGTATCTGACTCAAGAATCTTAACAATTCCTGTGAGCGTGTTGTAAATTGTAAGTCGTTTAGAATAGAATGGAGGGGACATATAATTTTGATCCACTTTTCCATGACAAGAGATACCATTGGAGAATTTGTCAAAAAGCACAGTTTTGTTCTATCATAGGCTAGGATTTGAAAACCAGACCTCCGACGTGACCGTCAAACCCTTATACCATAAGGTACTATTCTGATTATTTATAATAGCTAGTAAATTTCTCAGTGCCTAAGAACATAAATTTATCAATTTAATTTTGTATTTCATTAAAATGTTTGGAGAGATTTGAATAAATCATGGAAACGCACTCTGAGTAGCGGCTATTAAAAAACAATCGGAAATAATTTTTTTTGTTATTGAAACCTTTGAAAATTCCATTAAAAATTGATCTTAAAACAAAGCAGAAATAATTTATTTTATAAAACGCCAAATCAGAACAATTTTTTGAAACAACCTGTAAAGAAAATATTGTTTAATTATATTTGGGAATGTCTCTAATAAAACCATTGATTTATTTTGGGTTTGTAAACAAGGTGGATTTTGGAAACTGTAATTGTAAATACTTATTTGTATTTAATAAATTAATTCACGCAATGCTAACAATGAGTTGGATATCTACCAGATTAACACCATATCGTATCACGAAAAAAAAGTTATTTATATACTTAGTTTATATACTTAGCACATCGGTTGCCTAGTGAATTCTGATGCCAGGAGGTTTAAACCGTGTAATTTCTTTTGATTTTTCGACCTTATCTCATCTCATGAGATTCAATGTTCGAACCACACGCATTCAAAAGAGCTTGATATTTACATGGCTTAGGTAAAGAGATTCTTTAGATTCTTAAAAAATACTTAAGAAAATAGGATGTAACTCATCAAATTCTTTGCATATATTTGAAGCCGTACTTTGGTTTTCATACAGGAGTGGTGACTTATAAAGGACTATTTGTCTAATAAGAGTCAGATTTTAAAGATTGACCTAATAATTTCTGTATCTATAAATCTGCGATAGGGGAGGCATATACTAAGTAAGTAATGGATTCGTAAAAAATCGAAGTCGGAATTTTGATCAAAGTTTTCATTACGATGATAAAGAACACGAGAAAAGTGGGTATCGCAATTCTGTCTATCTGTCTGTCTGTCTGTCCGTTCGACTACTACACTGGAAAAAATTTTGTACATTCTTTTTATGAATGGCGATCATTCAGCCAAAATCATTAGTTTTTAAGAAATAATCATATGAATAATGCACGAATTCATAAAAATTAATTTTTGTTTTATGACCAAGTCATGATTTTCATGAA
Source organism: Philhelius festivus (assembly GCA_963931855.1). NCBI lineage: Eukaryota > Metazoa > Arthropoda > Insecta > Diptera > Syrphidae > Philhelius > Philhelius festivus. The sequence continues at coordinate 74,912,732 of OZ007556.1, read as the reverse complement.
AAACCATTCATTAAATCCAAAGCAATAGAATTGTTGTTGGAAAATCAGATTATGATATTTAACATTTGAAGTATGAACAGTTCATACAAATTTTATTAATTTTTTTCTTCTTTTTTCTTAAGATCAAAAATATAGGTAAAATGAAATTTTATAAATATTTTTTTTTTTTCAAAAACAGTTTCATAGATTTAAAAAAAAATCAAAAAAATTGATTTAGTTAAAGCTGGGTAATACTTAAAAAAAATCTGAAAAATGTTTAATATTGCTACCCCTCTTGGAACCATTTTTTTTGTTTTTGATTTTCTCAAAAACGGTAGAACCGATTTTGAGCATATTTATGCTAAAGGTCGCCAAAAGTTTGAATATTATTTTGTATTCAAATATTTTTATTATTTAATTTTTACGATTTGCAATTTAATAAGAAAAATTTTGAAATCAAGATATTACCATAGAATATACCATAGAACCGTTTTAATTTTAAATTTCTCATTATCGACATACCTTAAAAAAAATATTTTTTTATTTTTTTTTGTGCAAAATTCGATATTTTATGAAGATGAATTAACAGAATCATCCGGAAACTGGATCACACACTCAGCCGGACACAACACTCATCCGAAACCATCAACACTGTGCCAAGTTAGGCAGCTTGTTGACTGGTGCTGAAACAAAAGTCAATCTGATTGAGTGATCATCCGGTCCCCACACCGTAAACTTCTGTCGAAAACCTCAGTCCGCTAGCTCGTGATCTAAACACTTACGGAAGGCACGGCACAGAAGTAACCGAAGTTCGCCCTAGAGCTATTTCGTCACGTTGAGAAAAGAGATGAAGTCTTTGAGTTTCATTTCCGAAAGTTCGTCAATGCCGTCAAAACATTCCCTTTCTAATGATTGTGCTAATGATTGTGTAGATCAGAGTGACATTTCAGCTCATATTGAAATTAGAAAGTTCATCCCGGCATTGCTGGAACAATTTGACTGTCTGTTATAATAGCCTTATTCCAGTTCTGATTTGAGTACCTTGTATGCTCCCAGGGCACTTTTGACAAAATGACTTTTTTTAGAAAATATTTTTCTTTAAAATGTGGAAATGTTTTAAAACAAAAAATTATATGTTAGCATAATCTTGAATAATCAATAAATCAAATACAAAACAAAACATTTGAATACAATAACAGTTTTCGGAAATACAGACTTTTAAAAATTAAGTGTCAAATGTACCCCCTTCTCCACTACTAATTTTATTTTTATTTTGTAAAGATAATCAAAATAATTAATATTATTTAAAAATCCAATGAATTATTTAATGGAAAAATACTTAAACATTTTTGCATATTGGTTTAATATCAATTTCCCATTTTCAATTTCCTCAATTTATATCTGAAACTCAAAAAAGCTACAAATATAAATTATTCAGTTATTAAAATAATTATGCCGATGACTGTCACCCTTATTGCGATTGTTAATAATGACTTGATAGTTGTTATTTATTAAAGAATTTATTTAATCGCTATTGTGTCAACCACCAATGAATAGTTGCTAAATTGCGAATTTGCATCAATTTTCCATTGTGAATGAGAAAATCGGTGTCAATGTCAATTGTTATCGACTTTATTGATATATGCCAAGTTTTTGTTTCAATTGAAAAACTTTATTCATCATCTTCGTCGTCGTACCAAAACTCCACCGAACCCAATTTTTCAATTACTTTTCTTAATTGACGATTAAATATGTTCTTTTCTTCAATTTTCTTTTCTTAAATGTCTGCTTACTAAAAATTAGATGTCAAAAATTGGGCTCATTCACAGCTATCAAATTCATCAAAAACTCGAAATCCCTTTATCAATTGAGTAACGCAATACCGAATTTTAAATTGATTGATAGATTTTTCAATGATCAATCAGTCGCAAATTGACAATCACAATAGGGGTGTGTATACACATAAATTAAAGCTGAAAAGAACAAAATGTTAAGTACTAAAACTAAATATAAAGAATATTAATTAAGTGTAAGACATTTTGTATCCTTAAATCTACAATAAAATACAAATAATAAAACATTTTTTTTACACAAAACTATTTACACTTCTTAGAAGCCTTAGTATAAATAAATTTATCAAAATCGGTTGCACCGTTTTTGAGAAATCGAAGACTAAAAAGTGCTTTTCTGGTAAAAAATAAAATGTTCATTTAACATTTTCTTTAATTCTGTGTTGCAGATAATTTTGAAAAAAATGTATGACAAGAACCGTTATTAAGATGGTCTTAAAAATATCGTATCAAGTTTACCCTTAAGCTAAAAAATACATATGTATGTACATATGTATGTATGTATGTAGATAAAGCTGAAAACGTGTGCCGAAAATAATGTTCAAAAATATTAAACTAAAAACTTGATAAATAAATATTTTAATTTGGCAAATAAAAGATATTATTGTCAACAAAAAACAAATACAAAAAATAACAAATAAAGTAAAAAAAAAGAATGTGTGTACTGACGTACGCGCTCTAGAAGTAAAACTTCTTTTCTCTCAAACAAAGCCTCTGTAAAAACCAACGTCAGAATTAATTGTGATTAAGATTATAACTACATAAACTAAAGAACGTTGACATACCTTATCTCCTAACAACCACTTTACTTAAATGTACTCATTACTTACAACTAGATGTCGCATGGGTTCCAGGTTTGTGTACAAAATAAAATGAATTTCGAAATTTCGGATTAGCATAGATACAATATCACAACCACATATTTATTCCTATAATTAATATACACAAAATAATTGTAGGAAGCATGTCGTTATAGCGTGACGCTTTTGACATGTCACTGACAGCTCCATAGAAATTTTTTTACCCCCAACGCCGGAAAAGAAGTTTTACTTCAAAAATATCTTCAAACAAATTGCAGATTTTAGTCACCTAAAAAATTAACAAGCAAACATTTTGTTTGCAAAGCCCTGTTTATACATACATCTAAATCGCACACAACACTCATGTCAGCATGTGTATAACCACAAAAATATCAATTGTTTTTTTTTTAATCGTTCCGCATCTGCAACCACACAATCAACATCATTCAATTTACGTGCTCAATCCTTGTATTGCGCGTGTAGACTTAAGTGGTGTTTGGGCCCTATAAGTCTGTTTTCAAACGTTGCAATATGACCTTGAGATTTTTAAGCCTGTATTCAAGAGACGTTTGTGGTGGCGGGGGTAAACGAAATTGCTGTGGTTAATATACTCGTAATTGCAGATTTATCGTTGTTTCTATGATGAAAATATATGAATATGATGAAATGCATTTCAGCTGTGTATACCTTTCCACCCGGAATCTTGATTCACTTTGATATGAATTTCATTTCGCATCGATAGAAATATAAACTCGGCTTTACTTTAAAAACTCAACTACTTTGAATGACTGGAATTGAAAGCCACTGGGTCCTGTCTATCCATCAAAATTTAGCTACAAAAATTTAGACCTTTTCTTGTAAGAAAGTATTGAAATTTTGTTTTTCTTTGGGTTGATATTTTCTACTTCCGCGTCACTTGAAGAAAATTATTGGAAGTATTCATAAGTCAACCAAGGCCTCTGATGTGTGGCAATTAGTGCATTCCACTGGAACCACAGATTGCCAAAGTCCATATGGTTCAATTTGGGCCATAAGAAATTGTTTGTAATCGTTCTGTTGCGCTCGCCATTAACGATGTTTGCCTCATTAACGTCGTTTTCGAAAAAATACGGCCCAATGACGCCATCGACTCAAAATCCACACTAAAACTCAACTTTTTGAGGATGAATTGTCACCTGGTGAACCTCATGTGAATTGGTGACTTCTTGTAAACGGCAATTTTGCTTGTTAACTGACATTTTTCCATAAATACGTCTCGTCGCTGAAGATGATGATGATGAACGCTTTCAAGCCCAGCGAACAAACAGTGGTGGGTATGGTCATGAAAGCACCTGGGTCAGTTGGATTTTGTAGGTACGTAGGCCCATGTCCCGAAGCAAAATCCGCCAAGTTGAAATCTGCGAAAGGACCGCGGAAATGTTCTCGGCCGGTCTTGCTTTCCTTTGACGTAATTACCGAACCGGTCATCTAAAATTAACTCACCAAGCGTGGAAGAGTCATATGAAGTTCCACCACGTATATATACCATAAATTGGGCGCAAAACACGCAATGTTTGACCTAACGATAACACTCATTAATTTGATGATGAGGTTTTATCATTTGCACGTGCTGTTCAATCGTGCAACTGCCATGCTTGGCATAAGTAACTAAATAATAAACAACAGATTTGACAGATGTCACCAAAATAATATGGCCGCCACAAGCCGCTAAAATCTACCCGCGCCCATTAAAAAAAAACTTTAATATACGACTATAAGAACCGATATGCCCCCATAGTTCTTGTAGGACGCTTGATCGGCTTTTTTCTAGATGGGTCATATGCTTCCGTCCACTCATATACTTGATGATGATGATTCGAGACATACTCCTTACAAGAACATAATCTCCCTATTCGAAGTGCTTTGCAGGTTAACCACCGTGTCCTAGTGGAAGTGCTTCGGCATTTAATGGAAGTAGTTTGTCTTCTAGGCCTTTTAATTGCTCTACTTAATATACATTTAGCAGGCTGAAAATGCTGTGAAATTTTTAAAGCGTATTATTATTTGTGCCTGGGTGACTGGATTATTTTCGCTGTTTTGAAGATTTTGCATTCCGGTCTTAAAATAAGCAAGCAGTTGCTTAGCTTTTAAAAAAAAAATGTCCGTGTGTTGTTTCGATCTCGAGATTTGTCAATCTCTTTCACTTTAGATCATGTATGCTCTCTTTTTTCAATGCAAGATCCTGGAAAATGCAGGATTATACTAATACTAAGGTTTCCAACTTCAAATTTCTCCTTCTGACCGGTTCCCAATTTCTGTTCGATCGTCCGAAGAGTGTCAGATTTGTGTGTGGATCCTTAGCCTTGGTAATCTAGTGCTATTTAACACCATTCCACTAAGGCTAGTATTATAGAATAGCTATGGGTTGGATACTACCCCTTGGTATAATTTGTAGTGCTCTGGCTTGTAGTCCCGGACACCTAGGTTCAATCTGCAGTCACTGTCATGGGTAATAGCGAGGAAGTGACAAATTCTAAAAGCGTATTATCTCGCCATAAAAAGTTCTTCTTCTCTTATAATTTCGTACTAGATAGAAGATTGTAAATCCCCTCGATACCTAACCTAACGACATCACGAGCACAGGACTGGTTAAGACTTATAAATCGTTGGGTTGTTTAGGCTTTCTAAAAACCGTTGGCCTCCAATCGATTTATTTTTAAATATTATTAGAGTTTGAAAAGTTTCTTTAACAAATAGCTACATAGCTGACGCAATATTTGTTATTATCAAATTAACAAACAAATGTGAACTTATTGCTATTGAAATTTCATTTGTTATCAAAGTCTTTGAATAAATACTATTTTATTTAAACTTCGGTTTCTATGTAGTGGAGAAAGCTACGAAGAATAGAACTTTTTTTTTGATTTTATTATACTTTCAAAATGTATTATTTTCATCGATAGATTGCTTGGATAAAGACGTATTTTCTAGTTTCAAATAACAAGAAAATCTACTGTATATTTACATATGTATGTACATATTTATACACATATTTTATACAAATGTACATAACCTAAATTGAGATAAAAAGTGGCATTTTGATCGAAAGTACAAAGAAACCAAAGGTTAGAACTTAGAAGTCAAAGCTTAAATTGCTTTGGAAAAATAGTACGTATACGCCACAGTGTCCTATTTGAAATAAAATTCACGACAGGATCGTACTTACCATAAGAGGTACGGTAAGTGAGCAGATAGAAGGCACGAGGATCTCTAAGATAACGGGAAATAGTATTGAAAGAATAATTGAAGAGAGTTGTGAAGTCAACAGATCCTGCAAGTATGTAGTCGATGAATAAAGAGAATGTGTCTTTTTGCTGTTCGTTCTTACCGCGTATTCAGGGGCCGAATTACCGCTTCAGTGACGAGTGAGTGAGTCCCATCAGTGATCGAATGAAAATGTCAAATTGGAGTAATTTATTGCTCGATAACGTAAGCGGTAATGCCAAACTCGCATAATTCAGTCACGTATTACTCGATAACTGATGCGGTAATTTGGCCCCAGTTTAATTAATAGAAGTCTGTATAGATACGGAGACTGAATTAAAGGGATATTCAAAGACATACCACGAAGGGTGAAATGAAGGAAACAACGTTGAATGCTCTCGATTCTGGAAATATAAATTTGTTGATAAGGGGACCATACTTGACGGGCGTATTCAAGAAGATGATACGTATAGATGTCGGGTCATGTAGGGATCTAATATTCAGCTCTGAGCTATTTTTCAACCACCAGACAGAGAAATATCGTTAATAGTAAGAATAAAAAGGAGATGTCCTACGTGGCTACCTTGCTGGACCCAGCAGTTAGCTAAGAAATCATCGAAGAGGTTGAAGAATTATTCAAAATATGAATTAAAGAGGACAGGATTACAATGCTCCGTTTTAAGTCCATATTTCTTTCGACAACAATTTTTGTACCTAAAATCCACTATAACATCATTATAACAAAACTAAATTAAAACACAAAATTATATACTTTCATAAATGAATTTTCAAAGATTTAATCATAATATTTATACGAGTACCTAATGTAGTACGCCTTGGCATAATGGTTACTGCGTTGCAATGTCATGCAGAGGGTCTTTGAACTATCATGGCCACTAATTTATTTTTATTTTATTTATACCTAATAATACTCAATTTAATATTTTGTTGGCTTATCTGAATATAAATTGTTTAAAAATAAATACACTGCACACGGCATTTGAATAGAAACAATCATTAATGTTATTTTAAGAACGTTTAGCGCTTTGGTAAATTTATTAATCAAATTTTATATTATAATTTATAAAAACAAGATTTTTATCAAATAAGATAACCTAAACAGAACAATGCAAAAAATTCTGCAACAAAGACTGTTGCCACTTGAATAGAAATATTACAAATTGTGATGCTTTTTTGGTGATGCGAGAAATGCTCTATTCACGATGCTCTTAAGCAAAAAAAAAGTGAATGCTGGGACTCACGGTTAAGATGTGTAAGCATCAACGTTCGTTCAAATGCCGATTTGTTTTTTAGCGAACGTACTCAATAAACATACATAATAATGCAATCGTAATGTTTTTTAAAAATTGAAAACTTTTTGTTAAGAGATAATACCTAAGCTTAACATAATAACAATTAAATTCAATGAAAATCATAAATGAATGGCAACTATATTTTCACTATTGTTTTACTTTGAAACCTTAGATATATGTATTTAAATCAAGCCGCAAATCTATTTTTCAAACAATTTGTTCCTCTAACTTATACTTGATACCAAAAAAGTTTATGAATGTAAATAGCTCTAAATAGATGAACATTACTATCATGCGACAGACAAATGTCCGCTTTCCCTCAAAATGCATATAAATGTATTTTTGAACCATGGCCTGCAACTATATAATCGATAGAAATATACTCGGCAAAGGGTACAAATAGAGTGGAGCGGAGAGCAAAGCTGCGGGAAGAGAGCAAGGATGAAGCACAGCCAGAGTGAGGAGCAGGAGCAAAGTAGAAGTAAACAAGCAAGAGATAATTCTTTTCCATTTAAATATTCGTATTTTTTTCAAATAAAAATTTATTCTAATAATTTGAATCTGTACTTTATTGAAAACCCATTCTTAAGCATATATGATATTTTCTGAAACGCGGAAACTGGAGTGAAGGAAATCATGTAATTAACCAATGGCAGGGTTTCCTCAGTGAATTTCACAGCTACCCTTTCACTACACGTGTTTGATTTCTCTGCTTTGCTCTTGGCGCCAGATAGCTATCATTGACTTTTTAATCGATAATTACAAGACGGTGTTTCCATTGGATTAACTCCTACAGCTTTTTTAGACGTCCCTTAGAGTTTTCAAAAAAAAAAGGAACGAACCTTTTTATTTCAAAAGTTAAATATTGTTACAAAAAGAAGGCATCACAGGACTCCGCTATGTAACGTAAAGTTTGTTAGACTTCTGTTTAAACAGGGAAGTTATTTGAAACAACATTAACAGCCATATTTATCTCAGTACAGTACGAGTACATAAAGTTATACAGCCCTTATAATGCCTCCAAACGCAAAAGTGATATTTATAAAACTTATGCAACGTTGATTAGGGGCATTTTAAGCTAAACGCGTTTGGAGATTGAATAATGGCAACATAAGGACATTTTAGTATTGCACTGTCACTTTCACTTTGACATCACATTAAATATTGCGATTACCAACGCAAAAATGTCTATTGAAACTAAAACCTTCTATTATTTTTTTTAGTTGAAAATAAAATTTTATATTATATAAAATACAAATTAAATTAAAAATTGTTCAGAATTAAATCGATAAGTATATGTATGTACTTATTGATGATCTCTATCCACACATTCTTTTTCTTCCGGAACGTGTTAGTGTCGCAATTTAACTTTCGATTATTGAGATTTTGTGCTCAATAAGTTGTCTGAGGAGTATTCGCAGATTATAATAAAACTAATATCAATTTGATTACCAGTATTGACATACCTTATCCCACGAATCCCAGTTAGGCTAGGACCGCACTTGCGATTTCAATCGCACGATTTTTTAGTCGCAAAAATAGAATACATGAATTTAAATGAGAATGAACGCACTTGCTACCAACAAATCATGACAAATTAAAAGTCGCAATTTGTTTCATTTTTCTTGCGATGCGATTGTCGTAAACTTAAATGAAACACATGTACTCAAATGGATATGCCCACACTTGCGATTTAAATTACTACGACTTAAAAATCGTAGTCGCAAAGAGAAAAAGTAAGACACATGGCCTTAAATGTGAATGCACTCACATGCGACTTAAAAATCGCAGCGATTATAAAAACGAAACAAGTTCTATTTTTTCAAGCGATTTTTCTGTCGCTACTTATTTGTAGCAAATGCGTGCACTCACATAAAAAGTAGTGTGTTTTATTTTTCACGATTAAATAATCGCGCGGCATAAAAATCGCAAGTGCGTGCATGACAATAATTTGTAGCGACTACTACTTTTTAATCGTCTCAACGAAAAATCGCAAGTGCGGTCCTAGCCTTATAGTGGATGAATAAGTCTTTAGGTACTTCATAACTTTCCACCCGTTTAGCGAATTCTAATAAATAGAGCTGTAAAATCTTCAACTTATATTCAAACAGAGATGTTATTTGATACGAAATACTACAACTTTTTGCTGGGAGCATTAATAGGGGCGTTCACATTCTCAAATTTTGTTGACAAGCACGTCATGATGAATATTTGATGGAAGAAAAATATTAGCATTCACACTCGTCAAACATGCTGTCAAACATGCTGTCAAACATCACTTCTCAATTCAACTCATACATTTTGAAATCCATCCAGCATGCTTCACAAGCCGCTGCATAGAGCGTTCTTACGAGTATTATCAAGCATATTTGAGACCGTGAACGCCCGTAATGGATCACGAAAATATGGTACTTCAGTTTGACTTGACAGTTTTGGAGCCTGATTACACGATTCTTTTTTTCGTTCGTTTCGTCTTTTTGACAGTTTACGCGCGCGAGAGATGTAGAAACGTAGCTTCAACCTCACGCCAAATTAGTCACAAAGACGAAACATGCATATGGACCAAAACGCGGACTGTTACGTTACATTCATACGCATATTTCAATACAAATTTACCTGAAAATATATGAAACTGAATACTTTTTCAATTTCTATTATTTTTTTCTCAAAATAGACTTCCTAACTAACATTTTCTATTAATTTAAAAATCAGTGAGGCCTGTCATTTAAACGCTAAAAATGTTTTAGCAGGACTGTTACGTTACATGAATTTGGAAGTTGATTTTGAGGTTGCATTACATTATGCAATAAGTCTGCTCTTTTAGTGTACTATTTCAAACGTGAGGTACGAGGTTTCTGAGATTAAGAAAGGAAGTAGCAAATAAAATATTAATTACATCAAGTACTGTATTTTTAGATTCTGTGGAAAGAAAAATGTTGGGACTGTTACGTTACATGAAAAGACTGTTACGTTACACGTGCGATCTTGGCTCTTTTAAGAGTTAAAGTCAGCATCGAAAATGGCTAAAATTGTTATTTTTTTTAGAGTTATTTGGTTTTCATATCGTTAGACATTAAAAAAGGGTAACTTATGTAACATACAAATTAAATAAAAAAAAAACTTTATTTTTCATTATAGGTAAGTGTACATATCGAAATTGTGGCGATCCATTAATCCACTAACTTACTTTAAGTATTTGCACTTAGTTTTAAAAATAATAATATTTTACTTTATTTAAGATAAATTTATCAATCATTCATTGTGATAATTTATTAAGTTTGTTTATCGAATTTAAACAAACTTTTAGTATGAATAGTGCTTTGTAAATAAATATAAATCAATTCTAATTTGGAGTTCAACAACTTCTCAAACTTTTTCGTCCTTTTTTAACTATTTACATACATATATAAAGCCTTATCATCGTATCGTGACGATCGTAACGTTTATTTCCTTCATGGTATCTGTTTCGTAACGGAAAAAAACCGACGTTTACTAACGCGTGTATTTGACGTAAACGCCAATAAATTAATAAAGTGTTGATTCGTGTCAAATAAGCAAAGAAGAATCATGGATAGTACAGCAGTGTTATTGGAAGCGGAAAGATATGAATAAAGAAAATTAAATAAAGAAAAAAGAATATTCTTAAGAAATATATCAAATATTTTCTAACTCAGATACAGCGTAGTTATAAATTATAAAAGTTTATTCGTTTTTAATTTTTCTTTGAAAAATTTTAAACTTATAATTTGCTGTCGGAGAAATCGGAAATCAAATATCTGCATAAATCGCTTGAATTCACCATGCGTTGCTGCCATTTTGACATTTCAACGCACACAAACTTAATTTTCGTAGATTTTTCCGATTGCCCTATCGGAACGGCTACAATCATACAAAATTCGTACATTTCGTAGAAATCGGAGAAAATTACGTTTCGATCGGGTACGATGATAAGGCTCATAGTTTTTGTTCTTTTGGGTCTTACTAAGCTTTCCCTAAACAATAGAAGTATGATTGAGGTTATGAAATCAACATAGTTACATTTTTTTAATTTGAAACGAAAAAAGACTGTTACGTTACAAACTGTTTTCTGTTCTAAACAACGGCATTATTTAGTACACAACAGAATTATTATTTTATTTTTAAAATAGACTAAAACTACTCGGAGAAAATATGGTTTTATTAATATGTTGATATAATAGAAGCTGGAAAAATAAACTTTTAAGGTTCTTGGACTGTTACGTTACATCAAATATTGCGGTGGGTTTCTTTGTTATTTTAAATGCTGATTTCAATTTGTTTTTCCAAATATTTAAGCCCTATACTTTCAACAAAACTTACTTAATGTGACCAAAACGGATAACACTCAAAAAACTAATTTTGAATTAATAAAACTTACCATTTTGTTTCGTTTTGTATTTCAATTTTTTTTTATAATTTCAAGGAATCAAAGAAAAACGTGTTTATCGTGAAGTAAGTAACGAATATCTCTTTGAAATTTATGTTACTCGTTACTTTGGGATGTATAAAAAATAAAAATGGCGAAAAGCCCGCGAAATTTTAAATATTTTTTTTTTCTTTGTGGTTTCGTTTTTCGCGTTTTGGTCCATATATATTTAATTCGAAATTTGGCATTATGTGGTTTGGTCAGGAACAAATTAAATTTTGAAGTATTGATAATATTTCGGCAGACGGCTTATCAAGCCATGCTTTGTAAATCTTTTCAATCCAACTATTGTACTCGTACTTTTAAATGATTGAAAAAATAAAGACTTTATCTTATGGTATCTTATCTTATCTATCTTATCTTATATGAACCGGTTACCCTGAAAATGCATCTTTCAGAGAAGGAAATAAAAAACCAAATTGAAGGGGTTTTTGTATGGTTACATACATGCAGTGTACCTGCGAAGCTTCATATATTTATGAATTTTTGAATATTACAACAACAACTTGAATGAACTACCACCAAGTGGGTTCTTATTTGGCTGGAATAAAAATGTGGAACGCTTCACGATTTTTGCGTGTCATCCTTGCGCAGGGGCCATGCTTCGGCAGAACATATACTAAAATTGGAACGATACAGAGAAGATTAGCATGGCCCCTGCGCAAGGATGACACGCAAAAATCGTGAAGCGTTCCACATTTTTACTCCAGCCAAATAAGAACCCACTTGGTGGTAGTTCATTCAAGTTGTTGTTGTAATATTCAAAAATTCAAAAACCAAATTTTTCAGATTAGGTCAACACTGAAAATATATTTTTCTGAAACTTCTTATTGTCTTGTTGTTGTATTGAAGACCTTAAACAAAAACACTCTTTCATTAACCTACCTTGACTCTACGTCCTAATGTTTTGTTTTTATTTAAGTGGTGCGCAATGTACAAATAATGGAAAAAACACATTTGTTTTTAATAAAATCTTATTTTTAGAAAAATTTAGAACCTTCTTTATTTTGATGGTACTGTTTGCCGGTGCTAAACAACTGATTTAAAGGTATGTAAACATACCGTTTCATAATATAGGGCAGCTTATGCATTATTTGTAGATTTGACATTTACGATGGTAAATAAAAAGAAATAAGATAAAATTCTATAAGTCTGTCAATACGATTTCAGTTTAACTTCAATCCTACTTTTAGGGTGTACAATTTTGTTCAATTCAAAAAACATGTTTCAAGCAAGGCTTTAAAAAAAAAAAACTAGTTTAAAAATGTTAGGCTCACCGCAAATACCTAAAAATTACAAATTTTCTAGAATATTTTCTAGTATAATCAGTACAATGCTTGGATTTATTAAGCGTTGGAGTAAGGAATTTTCTTGTAGTCTTGTAACATCTTCGTTGTACAACACCTTTGTTCGTCCCTAGTTAGAATATGCTAGTTCTGTATGGTCGCCACTTTACTCAATACACATTGATCGAATCGAATCTGTTCAACGTAAATACTCGTATGTACGTTTCGCATTAAGTCATCTTAAATGGAGTGGCCCAAATCATCTTCCCCCATACAGAAATCGCCTTCTTCTTTTAAACATGAATTCTCTACAAAAACGCTGGAAAGTCAGCGATGTTATGTTTTTACACCAGCTCTTGGTTGGTTCCATAGATTCACCGGTTCTTCTAGAACAAATTCGTTTGCAAGCTAGAAGCCACAGTCTTCGGAACTCTGAAATTTTTCATATAGACTTTCACCGTACCAATTATGGTCTCAATGAGCCTTTGACACGTATGAAACATGAGGCTAATCGCTAATGTAAACCATGATGTTTTCGATTTGAGTTACTCAAAGCTTACACTAAGGCACAGGTTGTATGGGCGTTCTCATTAAGTATTCCAAACTCACGCATTATAAGTTTTTGGATCACGTCACGCTCTTCTATGGCAAAGGAGTTACAAAACATAAATTTATGGTTCGCGTCTATTGTCGTACGAGCAAAATGTACCCCTATGCCATTATCCTTGAATAATAAATTATGTCTCCCGGCAAGTGACATCATTGGCTAAATGGGTTGTCTCAAGCCCTGCAGTTGTAAGGAGAGTCGATCGGTCTAAGAAAAATAGCAAAAACACAAAATAATGCTCACAGGCCGCTCGACATACCATCTTATTGTTTTACTGGAGATAACAGTCCAATAGGTCGAACAGTTTAATTATCCTGGAAGTATTTTATCTTCAAATGGTGGACGTATCTGGAGGTTAAACGTAGAATAGAAAAATAAATCTAACGATGCCTTATATTAGGGGTCACCAATTAGTTTCACTCGGGGTCCGTTTTAAGAAATGAAATGACCATCGCGGTCCGTACAACATTTTATAGAAAAAAATATTTACTAAACAAATGTAAAGGTATTTTTTTACAATGAGAAAAATGACATTTTTTTTTGTTGCGGATTATCTATCTGAAGTTTGGAGTAAAATTGGTGCAAGCTATTGACATTAAATCCTGGAGATGTCCATCAGTAAGCCGAGATCGAAATTTATTCTTAATGAAGTTCATCTTCGAAAACGTTGCTTCACAAATATACATACAATGTTGACCTAAACAAAGTAAGCAGTTTCAAATCTTGTTTTTATAATTCTGGATATTAATTACCACACACAAGTTTTATCCAGAATTCTTCACTGAAAACTTCCGAAGTTTGTGTTTTAAACCTGTGTTTTCTTGAGAATCGATTATTTCCATTTGTAGAGTAGCTTTATCACTCCCGAAAACAATTGCGTAACTCCATTCACCATCAGGATACAGAGAGTAAATGCTGCTGAGGATTTTTACAACGTTCTCAATTTTTTTAAAATCTGCGAACATTTTTTGAAACTCCGATTTAAGATCCGCGATGAACGTCTTGTATCTGCCGACGTCAATCTCGTTGCCACTACTGATTATTCTATTTAAATTACGGAAGTCTAAGCATTCATTATGAAGACCATTGATAAAAAGATCGAGTTTTCGCGAAAAACTTCTTACTTCTGACATGAGCTCCCTTATCTTGATATGTTTAAAAATATCCGTCAAGAATGCAATGGCAGCTACATTTGCTTTTTCGTTTAGAAAACTTAGGTAGGCGTTTGCTGAAGTCTGGTCAATGTTGAAAAGATATGTCTTCAAGTGTTCTAAAATGCTGAAGAATCTTTCTAAAACGCAGCCTTTACTTTACCATCTCATATTATTATGCAACAGTACATCATCATATTGTGCATCAACTTCTTCAAGAAATGATTTAAATTCACGATGTCGCAGTGATGATTTCGCACGAAGAAAATTTACTATTTTCATCACTTCTTGCATAATATGCTCAAAATTATGATTAAGTTTGCAGCAAAACACTGTTTGGTGAATAATACAGTGGTAGGAAACAGTGGCGGCTGGTGGGTTGTTGAACAGGTGGTGCACTTTACTTGCTCACTAAGTAGGTATTAAGATTAGAAATCGCAAAAAAAACAACAATTTACATGTAGATATATGTCGATTTTTTATTATTTTGTATAATTGCTCGAAGAATTTCGACCATGTATAAAACTGACACACTTAGTACATTTAGCAAGAAATCATGTTTTTTATTTTTTCACTTAAATGCGTCAAATCGTGGATTCAGGTTTCTGTCTAAATCGATTCTCCGAGAAAAATATTGCATGTAAAATTTAAAAAGGGCCTTGGCGATCCGGCTAATTTTATATTAACTTTATTTTAAAAAGATTTATTACTGTCTTTAATATACCTAATGTTAATTTTATCCCACACCACACACTGTACACAGTACAGAATCGAACCAAAACCAAAATAAAAAACAATTACTAAACTAACTCCCACAAACCTACACTATTTAACCAGTCACGGGTAGAGCGAAACAACATTACATATTCGCAGGCGCAGCGCATTCTAGTCAAACATCGGTTGCTCTAGTTAATCTTCGATTCTCGTGCGCTGCACGAGAGCAGGCTAATTTCTGGATATATTTCAATGAAATATCTTTTGTCTCACGCGTTAGGGATACTTGCTTGTGTTGTAACTCATACAAGTTATATTAGCAGTCCTCGTGCGCTCGCCGCAGCGCACGAGAATTTTTACTTGCAGGGAAAATAAGTCAATAGTAAAGCAAAGCGCTTACATTGATTGTTTCGTCATAATTGGAAATTTAACTTGTTGTGTTCTTGTACTCGTATGTTTAAAAAATAAATATTGATATGGGAATCTAAAAATAAAGATGCAGTAATATTTTGTAATTTTTAAATCTTTTGAATTGGTGGTTCAGCGCACGAGCGCACTTAAGGTACAGCCGCCACTGGTAGGAAATCAAATTTTCATTAATCTTGCATAGCTACTTAACAGGTGAACTAGTCCTTTTTTACTCCCAACCATTGCAGCGCACCGCCAGTTTACCGATAAAAGCTTTTTCAAGTCTAATTCATCTTTATCAAAATAATCCATCACTGCTTTGATCATGTCTTCTCCTCGGGTTCTTCCAAATAGAGGCAAAAGAGCCAATATCTCCTCAACAAAAGTTTCTCTCGTTTGGTCTAGGTAGCGTTCAAAAATACAGTCTTGGCCAAATGTATTATGCACCCCCAAAAAGATGCCATAATTTTAAAACCAAGTAAAATTTAAAAAAAAAACAAGTATGAAGAAATGTTGTACTTTTTTTTTATTAAAGAAAATTTAATATTTTGTATGGCCACCCCTCGCTTTTATGACTGCTGCTATTCGTTTAGGCATAGAGCTTACGTGCTTGTGGCATTCGTCAGAACTTAATTTGAGCCATTCTTGCTCAAGAACCTTTTTGAGCATTTTTTTGATGTTGTTGGGTATTGTCGGACTTTACGCTTTAAAATTTCCGATAGATGCTCAATTGGGTTCAGATCTGGAGACTGGGCAGGCCATGGAAGCAGGTCAATGGCATTTTCAGCAAACCACTTCACTGAGAGGGCGGACTTGTGACAGAGTGCATTGTCCTGCTGGAACAACACGCCCCGCATATTTGTATCACCAAAAATATGCTGGGAAGATGCCATCAGCGTTTTTTCCATCAAATTAATGTATTTTTTTGAGTCCATGCGACCCTCACAAATGACCATTTTGCCCACGCCGTCCGCAGCCATGCAACCCCAGATCATAACGCTTCCACCTCCGTATTTAACAGTTGAAACTACACATTCTGGGTTGTATTCCTCACCAACTCGCCGCCTCACAAAGGTTACACCAGGGTTTCCAAACACCTGCAAAAATAAAAAAAAATAACCTTTTTCAAAAGCTCAAAATAACTAAGTGGATGGCAATTTAAAACAGTTTTTAAAGTTTCCGAGTTCGGGGCTTCATTATAATACTTACTTCAAAGTTTGATTCATCTGACCACAAAACGTTACTCCAATCTTCTTCAGTAAGGTTTTGGTATTTTTTTGCCGATTCTAGTCGCAACTTTCTGCTTTTTTCTGAGAGCCATGGCTTTTTCCTCGCCTTGCAACCTTTCAATCCAACTTCTCCGAGTTTCCTTCTAACGGTTCTAGCCGAAATCTGTTTCCCACAATGTTTTGTTATGTCAGCAACTAGCTCATTTTATGTTTTTTTACGTTTTACTTTTTTCCTGCAGGATCTTGTACGATTTAGATGGGATACAGTCTTCCAAAACCGATCTTAGGCATTTTACACGGCACAACGCGAACAATTCATTCTCCAGGAGAATAGAGCGTAAAATATAGGGTGCCTAATACTTTTGGCCAAGGCTGTAATTAATTTTGCCTTGTAAGTGACATCGCATGATTCATTCATAGCCAAGGCGTAATAGTTTGCATTATTTAACTGCCGCTTCACATCACAATGATTTCCTTTTGCCAAAACATGTATATTTCTGGTACTAGTAGAAGCAGATAACGGAATCCGTCGTATCGTCTCAACAACATCCTTTTTGTTCTCAAATAAAGCATTACCCGCCTCGAGAAAGCATTCTTTAACTACGTCAGCATCAGTAAATGAATTCATATGCTTAGCAAGAGTCCTGTTCATTCATTGAGCGACTTATGATCTTTGTCGAAGATGAGTAACTTGATAGTAAACTTGCAATTTTAGACTTACGCAGCTCATTACCAAGTGGAAAGTTTTTGGCAAATGATTTGTGTTTGGTATTGTAATGTCGTTTTATATTCGAGCTTTTAATTAACGCCACTGTTTGGTTACAAATCAAGTACACTGATATTGCTCCAGCAAGATTTGGGTAAAACAATGTAAATCAGCCCATTCTAGCAAAAACTGTCTATTATCGTCTTCAACTTTTTTTTTTCGGTTGAATAGTAATAAAACTCAGGTAGGTACTTAAACTCGTAATATCAAAAAGGACACGAAATATTTCAAGCACGTGGGTCGTCGCTGAGTCCGTCATTCAAAATTAACACAAAACGCTGACGATCAACTCTTTCGCAATCGGCAAAATCTTTCTCGCTCGGTATCTCGTTATTTCAGGGCCCGACCCATAGAATCTGTCGAATTCCTAGCGGCAACGAATTGTTTTTTTTTAAAAAGACAAACTTCAAATTAATAAGCCTGTTCGATTTCTCGAATTCAGTGCGTACTTTTGAATAGTAGCGCATTTCATAGAACTGTTAAAACTTTATTTTATATTTTGTTTGCGTATGCTGGATTTAATAAAACTGAAAAATGTCAGAATTTGCGTCAAAATAATAGACAAAATCCAGTAATGAGGAAGCTCATTTTTGTATTTTGTTTACAAAAATTACAGAGTTATCAATTAAAACCCTTATTTTTTTTTCTTTTCTGTCCAATTATGTTTTATTTCAATTCGAATTCGAAACGAAGAATAAAAATCACTGTCGCGTAAAAACAGTCATAATATTTATAAGAAATTAAAGAGTGAATAATTTTTCATTTAAATTTTCTATTCACGCCCAATACACTTTTTCCATAAAAATATGCAAACTCAGAAAATTTTATGTGTACTTCGATTTTTGTGTGCGTGGACAAAACTCACCGGTGAATGCGTTCTCTATAGATCACTTCTCGTAAGAACGTGTGTAATTAATCGAGCTGCCGCAACGCATGCGACGGATTCTATGAGTCGGCCCCTTTTCGAATTGACGTCAACAAAGATAAAGCGCGGAACAGATTGAACCAGCAACAGCACCGTCAACAGCAACAGCGGCCGCCATTAATTTAGAGCCAATGTATTTCAATTGTTCAACACACATTAGAACAGCAACAGCAACGCCAACAGCGTCGTTAGGCCAAAGTCCTAAATTTGCTGTTGCTGGTGCGGTGTTGTCAACTTTCTCACTGCAATATTCAGTGGCAACACAATGAAAAGCTTTTTTTTTCATATGAAATGTCAAGCAGATGAAATGACGTTGCTGGTGGCAATGTGTTTGAGAAATGTTTGCTGGCCAGCGTGCTGTTTGCTGTTGACGATGCTGGTGCTGTTGCTGGTTTAATCTGTTTCGCGCATAATGGGAGGGATACATTTTAAATACATTACGTTGCTGTGTTCTTGCGGTCCGCATAAAATGGGTCGGCGGTCCGGATGCGGACCGCAGTCCCCTGCCTTATATAGTCAAATCTCCTTACGCACTAAATTGAGATTCTTTGAACCTAGTGTCAAATCCATGCTATTATATGCCTGCGAAACCTGGAAAGTCTCGGCTGTCACCTCGAAAAATGCAATGATTTGTGAATTGTCACATATTAAAGAGTCGCTGGTCAAACTTTTTCTAACCAGGAACTGTGGCGCAGTACAAGTCAAGATCGACTAGATGCCCACATAAGAAAGCGAAAATGGCAATGGATTGGTAACACACTGGTGAAACCAAACTATGATATTGCAAAGCAGTCCTTTGAATGGAATCCTCAGAGTGCACGAAGACCAAGAACTACACGGAAATCAACAGTCTTAGCAGAAGCTGATTGCCTCCATAAGAAGTGGCCACACTTAAAGTATCTAGCTACAGACCGTGAAGAATGGACACGATTTCTTGATAATGATGATTAAAATTCTCTATATTAGGAACTCACTACTCGTTTTGAAAATTTGCACATGTTTGGGGCTATTAAATGACGAAAATATTCTTTTTTTTAGCTTAAACCCAATCATTTGTGTGATCAGCTGTAATTCTTATAAACGTCAAGCTTTGAATATAAAGCTGAACAATTTAGCGAATAGACTTCAAATCAGTTTCCGTGTGATGCAATTTGCCTTTAGATTAACATTTTGCATGACGTCTAGTCTGTTAGTTGGAACTATTTATTGAACATCAGTAGGTAAATCATTATATAACTGTGTGAATAATTCCAAAGTGAATGCCTATTCAAACACAGTTATTATTATTTGTTCTATATTAACATACGAGTATGTACAAACTCAATGTGTTGTTGATGTTTAATTCCAGACTTTCACTATCAGACTTATAAGCGGCTGACCGGGAGATTGATATATGATTCAAACAATTCGTTTAATGCTGTTCAAAATACTTTGAATAAAGTTAAGGTAATATTAGGTTTTAGAATGTAATGCGGTAAATTGTTGGTAAAAAGCTGGCGTGGTGTCAAGTCGAATGTTGGTTGCAGAAATTCGTCAAATTTGAACCAAATTTGGCATTTATCGATGTTGTCATGCTCTATGTATACGTGAGGCTTTTGATGGTAAGGTTAGGTCAGTGGGCTGACATTTGACCTTTTTATCGTCACACTTAAAGCAATGTAGTTCCGTTGAGATACCCTAGGGATTGTGACTTCCACGCATTGAAATCTATCACAAGTCCTATGTCATTCAAGCCCGTTAAGGGTGTTGCTGAATTTCCTCAAGCATTAGCTTCAAACGTCGGAGGTACTTCAAAGTTATTTAAGAAATGTCTGTCGACACATAATCACCTAGTTGAAAAGAGGTAGACGTCTTTTGAGTACGTGATCCTTTCCTTTACCCACACTTCAGAAATCGCCCATCCAACTAGACCCGTCAGAGTAATCGGCTCCTTGCAACATCTGGTAGATGAGTTTGATATGTCATAGCTGTGGGTGTATCTGTCCGTTTATTTGGTCAGGATTGCTGAATAAGCCTTAGAGGCAGTTCCTTTCCTCAAGATGATTTTACCAGCCTAAGGGAGATCATCAACTCACTGACGCTCGTGTTCGTGGGAGATCATCAACTCACTGACGCTCGTGTTCACCCTAGCAGTGGCAATCGCCTTCGTATAGGCGAGATGCCCACACTCCATTTGTTACTGCTCCTACCAGAAAGACGTGCGTCATTCAGTGGTTTTCTTTGTTCTATCATTGTCATCCTTGACTCTTTTTATGTCTTTTGACTGTGGTTCTAGTCGGCTGGTTCATAGAGCTTAGGAACTTTCAAGCCATTTGGTTGAGTTATTATTTCCGGTATCCTCTTCCTCATTTTGAAATAACTAAGGTCTGAGGATGCCACCATCATGCCATACACTGCACCAAACATTCAATACCACAAATTGTCCAATATCGACAATTTGGCTTATTGACATATCCACCTCTTCCGAAAAGATGGTTTTTTGACCAAAATCTAGCGCTCAATCAGGGTATACTATGGTCGCCGGTATAAAATGGAAAGACATAATAGCTGAATATTTTGACAGCTGGATGTGATTGCTAACTTTGCAGCTGTGGTGCTAAAACTATTATTAACATCTGTTTTGGGATTTTTATTTGACACGGGGGACTGAGGGATTTTTTTTAGAAAATCTTCTAAATTGTGTTGCTATCATTGCTTTAAACATCAGGGAAAAATATCCGTTTAATCTCTGCTCAGCATTAAAACTGCAACTTTTTTTAAGGTTTTGATCGATATTCAGTTCCAAATTTACTTTGAATAAAAATTTGTCTAGAACCAGACCTCAAAGTAACATCTCGTTTTCAAAAATGGAAAGCCCTTGAATATATTATGTTATGAAATCTGAAAACTACATTCTTTTTCAAGACTTAACTGCGAAAATATCTATTACTTAGAATACAAATTTTTCGAGAATCAGATCTCACAGAAGCTTCTAGCTTCAACCTGTATATAGCTCTTTAAAAGTTAACAAAAGGTTTTTTAATTCCAAACTCTTACTCTCTAATATAATCCATGTTTTATATGGAAAGTTTTTATCTAAGTCCCTTAACATAAGAGCAAGTTCGTGTGGCATTTTTTCATTTTCAATATCTACATTTTAAATATTTTACAAATCTGCATCTGAATAAATTTATTTTTACATTTATAGAAATGGCACTCTTACCCCAGTCTCACCTACTTAATTCTTGTCAGATGCAATTTTATGATATTTATATATATATTACTAAAAACACTTTTAAAAACATTCCTAATACAAAATATTTACTTTAAGTCTCTCAAATGCAATAAAAAATTAACGGATTATCAACAGAGGCACTTGCAACATTTGCAAATGTGACGTGTGAGGCCGAAGAAAGCTTATTTAAAGTTCAGAACAATGCATTTATCTATTTTAATAGTCAGTTGAATTTCCTATCTGGTATACCTTACCCGGCAATATGTCTAAACCGGTAGAATATCGGCTTCCAATTGACCAAGCCTTGGAGGAGACTAGTGAGTTAAATAACATAGGTAAATAGACTAATTCTCTAATGACCTTTGATTTTTTTAACTTCCTAGGATACGGAAGATTCAACTATTTCCTTATTTTCGTATCCGGACTTATTCTTATCAATGTTGTGGTTGAATGCATTGGTATCAATTTTGTCCTTCCTGTGACAGACTGTGATATGGACCTTAACTATCAGGAAAAAGGAATTCTTGCAGCTGCTGGATTCTTAGGTATCATCACAAGCTCACACCTTTGGGGTTTTCTGGCAGACACTACAGGTCGAAGGAAAGTTATAAGGCCGACATTAATAGTTGGTTACATATTTACTGTGATTTCAAGCTTCTCACCAAATTTCTTAACTCTCCTGCTACTTCGATACATGAATGGTTTTGTGTGAGTATTCTAGAAGTTTGCTTGAAAACGATAACCAATTATGTGTTTTTTTTTTCATCTAGATTATCTGCTGGATCAGCGACAGTTTTTCCATACCTTGGAGAGTTTCACTCTGATAGGATGAGAAATCGTGCCATTATGTCAGCTGGTTTTATTTGTGCTGCAGCTTCTTTACTATATCCTATAGTAGCTTGGGCAGTTATCAATCAATCTTGGTATTTCAATGTACCATTTTTTGACATTGTATACAAACCTTGGCGGATGTATATCCTCGTTATTGGTCTACTTGGTCTATTTTGTGGGATAAGTCTATTTTACTTACCTGAAAGTCCGAAATATTTACTTTCAATTTGTAAAGAAGAAGAGGTAATGGAAATCTTGAGAAAAATGTACTCAGTTAATACAGGCAACCCAAAAGAATGTTATAAGGTAAAAAAAAATAATAAAAATGTAATTTTATAAAAATGTAATAATCTTAAACTCGTTAATTTGTTTTTAAGGTTACATCAATTTTGCCCGATGTAAAAGAAATTCGGAAATTAAAAGTTCAAGATGAAGAAAAAGGATGTGCCATAAGAGTTCTTCTACGATCTATGTGGAATCAGACAGCTCCCCTTTTCATGCAGGAACATCGTCGAAATACGACTGTTATATGTTTCATTATATTTTGGATATTCTTTACTGCTCACGGACTTCTAATGTGGTTCCCGTTTGTGCTTAACAAAGTAATGCAATTCACCAGTGCCAATCCTATGGCAAAACTGCAAATTTGTGAAATCTTATACATTATGGATAACTATCATGAGACTAGTGGGAATTCTACAACGGAAATGCTGGTAAGATAACTATGTTAGGACGTTTAATTGAGAAAAGTTCTAGATACATAGCTTAATTAAAATAATTGCAAGGCTAGAACTACTTGGTGTACCCATCAGGGTAATGATTAGTGCTTTAGAATCTAGCATGTTCTATTACATTTTTTACTTGCGATATAGGTACTATAGGGCAAGTTCTGCATTTAGAAAAAAAATCGAACTCGAGATTTTGATCAAAGTTGACATTACGATGATAGCGAAGACGAAAAAAGTGGGTCCGACAATTCCGTCTGTCTGTCTGTATGTCTGTATGTCTGTACCTCGAACTACAGCCTAAACTACCGGAGGTATTTTCTTCAAACTCGGTAGTTAAGGGTCTTCGGTGATTCCCTAGAGGAGAAATTGAATTTTTTTTTTTAGCTCCAAAACTAAGGGTACCCCCCATACACCCGTAATACAAAATCTTATTTATCTCGAAAACGGCTCTAACGATTTTGATAAAAAAAATTAAGTGTGATATTATGGACATGGACTATATTTTGGTGAAAAAAAAATTTGGGGGGAATTGTTATTAGGGGTACCTTTCATAGAACGGTTTTTTTGATTTTCGAATTTCTCACTAACGGCTCTAACGATTTTAACCAAAATTTTTATGCAGGTGCTGCTTTGCATTTGAAAAAATATAAACTAAAAATTTTTTCGAAAAAATAGTTTTTGGATTTTTAAAAAAATAATACAATTTTTTTTTGAAAATTCAATATCTTGAAAACCGATACACGATTAAATTTTTAAAATACGTTTTAAAATGTATTTTCTTAAATACTAACAATTTGCATATCAATTTTTTTTATAAAAAAATTTAGGACAATTTAGTACACAAAAAACATGTTTCAGTGTGTCTGTATGTCTGTACCTCTCACTACAGCCTAAACCACTGGACCTATTTCTTTCAATCTCGGTAGTTAAAAGAGTCTTCGGTGATTCCCTAGAGGAGAAATTGAAATTTTTTTTTTAGCTCCAAAACTAAGGGTACCCCCCATACACCCGTAATGCAAAATCTTATTTATCTCGAAAACGGCTCTAACGATTTTGATAAAAAAAATTAAGTGTGATATTATGGACATGGACTATATTTTGGTGAAAAAAAAATTTGGGGGGAATTGTTATTAGGGGTACCTTTCATAGAACGGTTTTTTTGATTTTCGAATTTCTCACTAACGGCTCTAACGATTTTAACCAAAATTTTTATGCAGGTGCTGCTTTGCATTTGAAAAAATATAAACTAAAAATTTTTTCGAAAAAATAGTTTTTGGATTTTTAAAAAAATAATACAATTTTTTTTTTTGAAAATTCAATATCTTGAAAACCGATACACGATTAAATTTTTAAAATACGTTTTAAAATGTATTTTATTAAATACTAACAATTTGCATATCAATTTTTTTTATAATAAAATGCACGACTGGATCGCACGAACTTGCTCTTATGTAAAAGTACTTTGGAATTTAAGATACATTTTATAAATACAAAACATGAATTTAAAATGAAATTGCCGTCTGATTTCTAGAAAAGTATGAATTTATGCAAACAAACTTTAAAAAATCGTTTTATTATTAAATAAATACATTTTTTATATAAGAAATTTCTTTAAAATTTTTCAAAAATAAAAATTTGGGATGCGAATTTTAAGTATTTAATAATATTGATTTTAGGAAATAATTTCAAAAAATAATCGTTCATAGGTTTTGAAGATATCGATTTTTCAAAAAAAAAATTTTTCAAAAAAACCCAACAAATAATTTTTTGAATATTTTTATATACAATATTATTTTAAACGTAGTGGGGCTCCTGCTGAAAATTTTTGGTTAAAATCGTTAGAGCCGTTAATGAGAAAGTCGAAAATCAAAAAAACGGTTCTATGACAGGTACCTTTAATAACATTTTGCCCCAAATTTTTTTTTACCAAAACGTAGTTCATGCCCATAATATCACGCCTAATTTTTTTTATCAAAATCGTTAGAGCCGTTTTCGAGATAAATAAGATTTTGTATTACGGGTGTATGAGGGGTACCGTTAGTTTTAGAGCTAAAAAAAAAATTTCAATTTCCCCTCTAGGGAATCACCGAAGACCCATAACTACCGAGTTTGAAGAAAATAGGTCCAGTGGCTTAGGCTCTAGATCGAGGTACAGACATACAGACAGACAGACAGACAGACAGACAGACAGACGGAATTGCCGGACCCACTTTATTCGTCTTCGCTATCATCGTAATGTCAACTTTGATCAAAATCTCGAGTTCGATTTTTTTTCCAAATGCAGAACTTGCCCTATAGTACCTATATCGCAAGTAAAAAATGTTAGGACAATTTAGTACACAAAAAACATGTTTCAGTGTGTCTGTATGTCTGTACCTCTCACTACAGCCTAAACCACTGGACCTATTTCTTTCAATCTCGGTAGTTAAGAGTCTTCGGTGATTCCCTAGAGGAGAAATTGAAATTTTTTTTTTAGCTCCAAAACTAAGGGTACCCCCCATACACCCGTAATGCCAAATCTTATTTATCTCGAAAACGGCTCTAACGATTTTGATAAAAAAAATTAGGTGTGATACTATGGACATGGACTACATTTTGGTGAAAAAAAAATTTGGGGGGAAATGTTATTAGGGGTACCTGCCATAGACCCGTTTTTTTTATTTTCGACTTTCTCATTAATGGCTCTGAGGATTTTAACCCAAAATTTTTACCAGGAGTCCCCTTAAGTTTAAAATGATATTGTATATAAAAATATTCGAAAAAATATTTATTGGTTTTAAAAAAAAAAAATTAAATCAATATCTTCAAAACCTATGAACGATTATTTTTTGAAATTATTTCCTAAAACCAATATTATTAAATACTTAAAATTCGCATCCCACATTTTTTTCTTGAAAAATTTTAGAGAAATTTCTTATATAAAAATTTTATTTAATAATAAAACGATTTTTTAAAGTTTATTTGCATAAATTCATACTATTCTGGAAACCAGACGGCAATTTTATGCATTTGAACATTATTATCTCATTAAATGCATGTTTTATATTTATAAAAAGTATCTTAAATTTCAAAGTACTTTTACATAAGAGCAAGTTCGTGCGATCCAGTCGTGCATTTTATTTAATTTTGCTTGTACTATTATTACTACCCTTAAAATGTTTAAGCACATTGCGAGCGTCTAGGAAAGTTAGAGAGGGTATAAAACGAGATACCAGTGCACATTGATTCCACATTCGTGTAGTGCGACTCAGGAAAGAATCTTTGAATTTAACAGTACTTCTGAAGTTGGGCTCTGGGTTAAACTGATGGGGATTCCCTGAATGCCTGAAGTGTTTCTCATGGAAAGCGATATGAGAGGTGGGATCCGTTTCAATTAGAAGAGATAGTACTGAGTTTTAGAAGCACTAAATTCTACGCGGTTTTGGGTTCTCCATTTAGCTTAAAGAGCTTATCATACGCTGCTGTTCTAGATCCACATCCGAAGAACAAGGACGTGAAACTGAAAACGAATATGAGAAACTTAAATGAATTTCTTAAAAAATTTTAAAAAAAAGAGGCTGGGTGCGACCCACACTGATAACTTCCCATTTGTGGTCTTGAAAACTTGTAATAACTAAGAAGGTTGGTAGGTACATATTATATACTAAATTATAGATTTCCGTGTTTTTTAATATTATATTATAGAAATTACTTTATTATTTCGGTTCCAAACATTTTAATTGAAAAAAAATTAAAAACGAAATATTCAAATATAAAAGATATGTTAATATATAGAGAAATGAAAATTATTTCTGTTTAAGTGGAGTGATTGAATTAAATTCACTTGAACTTTTTAATTGAATTTAATTCAATCACTCCACTTAAACAGAAATAATTTTCATTTCTCTATATATTAATTTAATAGTCTGACCACGGACATTATTGTTCTAGATGTCTGAATTTAATCAAATTCCCCTAGAACGATAAAATTCACAGTCTATTAAAGCTGTAAATTTTATTAGAGTCGGTAAACATCGACCAATATTTGCGTCTTAGAAGGCTACGACAGCATCTAACTGATGAGCCCACTGTCGTACCTGGGCGAAACGCACCTTGGAGTTGAGGTCACTTGAACTTTTTAATTGAATATAAAAGATATGGTTTGGTTACTGATGGAAGTGTACTTACAAAATATATCCGCTCTAAAACTAGATTTATGTCAAATATAAACCATTTGTTAAAAATTGTATTATGTATAAAATTAAATAATTGCAAAATCAATATCATTGCTCGTTCTCAAGATATTCTAGTCGAAAAACAAATATTACCACTTTTTAGTAGATTTTTTTTATATTTTTGTT
The DNA here is from genome assembly GCA_963931855.1 of Philhelius festivus. Lineage (NCBI taxonomy): Eukaryota > Metazoa > Arthropoda > Insecta > Diptera > Syrphidae > Philhelius > Philhelius festivus. Next base: position 74,884,904 of record OZ007556.1, on the reverse strand, counting down.
AAAACTGTCAATTCGATACTTGTCAAAATTTAACCATATGTTAATAATTGTATTATGTCGATACCTTCCCGTAAGAATGTACTAAGCGAAACTTTTTCCGAAAATGACTTTTTGATGAGGAAATATATTATATGTTAAGGGCCACGTTTTGGCCTGGGTTTCGCCAACGAACTTTCTTCGTTTTTTTCGTTTCCTGAAAAATTTTAGAAATGTCGCTTAGTATACATTTTTACAGGAAGGTATCGATGTATAAAACAACATACTTTAGAAGGCACTGTCGGAGTTTATTCCCAAGAAATTCGACTTGAAATACAATTTTAACTAGTTTTCACTAGAATTTTTAATAGTTTTTTTATTTAAAAAAAAAAACTATTAATTCAATATTTGTCAAAATTTTACCAATTGTACAAAATTATACTATGTATAAAATAAACTAAATTAGAAGTCAATATCACTACTAGTTCTCGAGAAACTTGAGTCGAAAAACAATTTTTACCAATTTTCAATAGAATTTTATATAGTTTTTTATTTTTTGTAAAAAAACTGTAAACTGATTTTTTTTGAAATTTTCACCAGTTGTCAAACACATTATTTTTCGTAAAATAAAATTATTTTGAGTTTCAAATTGTTTTCCGTTCTTAGAATATCTGGGTTATGAAATTTTTTTTTTCAGTTTTTTTTATTTAAAAAAATAACGGTATGTTCATTTTTTTCCAAATTCATACCAAATCTGTATGACCTTATAGTGAGTACATTAAATTTTATTTGAAATCAATAGCATTATTTTTTCGTGAGATATTTGAAACTAATCAAAATTTTTACTTTTTTTTTAAACCGTTATAGTGAAAAAACTACTAACTGAATTTTAATAAACGCCCTTTCAGCCTCTTTCGAAGTTATTATCTATTAAACAAAATTTATTTGAAGTCGATATCTTTACTCGTTCTTGAGATATCGACGACGAAAAATGGTACGAGAACGTACGGACGTACGAACGTACGAACGTACGAACGTACGAACGTACGAACGTACGAACGTACGTACACACACACACACAGACATCTCTCCAAAAATGATTGATATAGCCTCTAGGGACCTTGAAACGTCGAGAAATGTCAAAAATTCCAATTTGACAAATCGGACCGATTACAATAACTCCCTATGGGAAGTTAAAAATTTAATGGATTAGAAGTTTCAGACAAGATCATTGATGAATATGAGGTAAACGGAGCCCTGGGGCACACCAGATTTGTTTTCTAAATATCAGACTTCAAATCATCCAATATAATTTGTATTAAGTGGTTCAAAAAGTAAAATAATTTTTGATGCAACGATCAATATCAAATGCACGTATTAGAAAGCTTGATACCAAACTCTCAAACGCTTTTGAAATAAAAAGTTGAATAATCTTAAAATTACAGGCCATAGGCCATGACGACTCATAGAGAGCCTAAACCCAGTATGTGCATGTCACCAGGAATAGAGGGGACCTACAATTTTCTGCCAATTCCGAACGGCTAATGAACAGCATTTCTTATGGCAAGAGATTCACTTGGAGGATTTATCAATTCCTCGCAAGAGGTAGTACACCCTTGAAAAAACTTTCTTGCAGTGGCTGAAAATCGAACCTAAGACCCTCTGCATGACAGTCCAACGCATTAACTATTATGCCAAGGCTTACTACAACTCTTACTGTCTCCAAAACGACGTGAGCTTACACGATTATTTTGCTAGCGTTAAAGAACACCTCTTCAAAATAATGGAGGGACACTATCCCGTCCAAAAGGGAGAGAGTATTATTTATTTGGCATCGGTACTAATTTAGTTATTAGTTAATATTTCTAATCTGTTTTAAGTCCTTAAGCACCCAGTTTTGACAGCTTATTTATTTCGTCTTAAGACTCTATAGACATAGACAATCTTTAAAAATAATTCCTTATACTATTTTAGGAGAGCAAATGTAATCAATCTTTGGAGCTATCGACCTATCAACATACCCTGTCACTTGAAGCCATTTATGCAGGACTCTATTTAGGAGTAGGATATTTTACCGGAAAACTTGGACGGATCAGAACTTTATGTAAGATGGTCTTAGTCTATTTTAACAATCTTCGAAGCCTGATTGTAATATGTTTTTTATTCAATAGTTATCATTCTTTTGGTTTGTGGCATTGGTGGAATCTTTTCTGCCACTGTGACGATTCCTATTGTGGCTGTTTACTCCTTGCAAGTACTACTTGTTTGTGGTTTGGGTGTTACTGTTCTGAATTCAATTACTGTGGATATTTTTCCAACTCATTTAAGGTTTCCTAAGAAGCTTGAATTATTCCTTAAAACATTTAATTATACTTTTTTTCTGTTTTTTTTTTTAGAGCAATGGCATGTTGCGTGTCCCTTATGATTGGCAGAATAGGAAGTGTTTTTGGAACGAACTTTATTGGTCTATTACTAGAGCACAACTGTCAGACTGGGTTGTTGACTGCTAGCATTGCATTGATTTTAAATGGATTTTTAGCTCTGTTATTACCAAAAAATATTGGTTTGCAAAAGCTAGTGGCGACCTCATCCATTGAAGGATAAATTAAGACTTATTTTTGAAGAATAACTTAACTTAATTTTGTTTTTTAAATGTATGCCTATATTAGGTGTGTATTATTGTATGAATGATTTAACATTAAAATGTACTTTAACAACAGCAAATAGTTTATTTTTGTTTATTCAGATGGACTATAGTAATTTCATACCAAAATAAATTGAAGCAAAAATGTTTACTAATGTTTTAACTTTTTAACTTCCCATAGGGAGTTATTGTAATCGGTCCGATTTGTCAAATTGGAATTTTTGACATTTCTCGACGTTTCAAGGTCCCTAGAGGCTATATTAATCATTTTTAGAGAGATGTCTGTGTGTGTGTGTGTACGTACGTTCGTACGTTCGTACGTTCGTACGTTCGTACGTTCGTACGTTCGTACGTCCGTACGTTCGTACGTTCGTACGTTCGTACGTCCGTACGTTCTTGTACCATTTTTCGTCGTCGATATCTCAAGAACGAGTGAAGATACCGACTTCAAATAAATTTTGTTTAATAGATAATAACTTCGAAAGAGGCTGAAAGGGCGTTTATTAAAATTCAGTGAGTAGTTTTTTCACTATAACGGTTTAAAAAAAAAGTAAAAATTTTGGTTAGTTTCAAATATCTCACGAAAAAATAATGCTATTGACTTTAAATAAAATTTAATGTACTCATTATAAGGTCATACAGATTTGATATGAATATGGAAAAAAATTACCTTACCGTTATTTTTTTAAATTAAAAAAACTGAAAAAAAAAATTTCATAACCCAGATATTCTAAGAACGGAAAACAATTTGAAACTCAAAATAATTTTATTTTACGAAAAATAATGTATTTGACAACTGGTGAAAATTTCAAAAAAAATCAGTTTACAGTTTTTTTACAAAAAATAAAAAACTATATAAAATTCTATTGAAAATTGGTAAAAATTGTTTTTCGACTCAAATTTCTCGAGAACTAGTAGTGATATTGATTCTAATTTAGTTTATTTTATACATAGTATAATTTTGTACAATTGGTAAAATGTTGACAAATATTGAATTAATAGTTTTTTTTTTTAAATAAAAACACTATTAAAAATTCTAGTGAAAACTAGTTAAAATTGTATTTCAAGTCGAATTTCTTGGGAATGAACTACGATAGTGCCTTCTAAAGTATGTTGTTTTATACATCGATACCTTTCCGTAAGAATGTATATGAAGCGACATTTCTAAAATTGTTCAGGAAACGAAAAAAACGAAGAAAGTTCTAGTTGAATCATAGTGTGCTAAGAGACAATTTTGGTTAAACTAAGTGACATCTAACAAATTTTTTTTGCTCACGATCAACATCAACAATCTCAATTTCAAATCTCTTTAAATAATTAAAATGCTTTTCAATCTTAAAATAATGTTTGTTTGAATTTTACAGCTAAAGTTTGTTTCGCTGAAAATTTGGTTATTTGAAAAAAACTAAATATAAAGTTTTCAAGACCACAAATGGGAAGTTATCAGTGTGGGTCGCACCCAGCCTCTTTTTTTTTCAATTTTTTGCTTCAAAAAAGACTGAATATAAAAAAACGCGAAAAATCCTTAAAAGACATCTAAATTCTTAGATTTTGATGAATCGTGGCAATAGAAAAAAAATATGGGCACAATAATTTGGTAGGTTTAATTAAGTAAGAGGAACTGCGATTATTTCTATATTTTAGAATTCCGATAGACACTTTTTGAAAATTTTAACGATTTGATTTTAAGCCAAGAATCTTCGTTTCTAATTTGATCTTTCGTAGAAATAATTTTCATTAGAAAGATGAAACTTTATATGTTTTTTTGCTTTTATTTTGTTCATTTTGGACACGTTGAACGCCCACATTTGGACATTTGGAAAATATTTGGATTTTTCTGTTGCGGGATGTATAAAATCATACTCATTTTTAAATTTTTTTATCATTTGTAAATCCGAATTTTTAACTATTTAACAAAATAATTTTCTAAATTTATTATTCTTGGAATAAGTAAAAAAAACTTGAAATAAGAAGTTCCAAGGTTTAAAAAAAAATTATAAGTACCTATATATATATAACTAGCGTAAAATACCCGGCGTTGCCGGGTTCTTGCGGAGAAAATTTCTTTCGCACAGAAAGTCTTATGTAATAACAACTAATTATCCTAGAAAGTTTATTTCCGATACTAACAAATTCTGAGAGAATCTCTAGAGCATCATTCACCTACCCTAAGTTTAGTAAACGGCAAATATTCCGAGGAAAATTTATTCGCGAAAGCCCTTTACAGTTACATGATTTATCAAACCACAAATTGTTGGGGTAGATTTTTGCATATTTCATCCAAAATGAATATTTTTGCATACCATGCACACGTAGAATAGGTGAACTAAACATATTTAGTATTGATTACTATTTGTAAACATTGAAAAAGAATAAATTTATTGAAGCATATGTACCATTAACATATGTATGTTAAGCGCTTCAAACTTTTTTTTAGAGCATATTTTTATTTGCCGTAGTTATCACTATCTGTTGTTTCTTCATTTTAGGCTTCTTTAGTCACTTTATTTTAATTTATGTTTTTCATTTTCATAAAATTGATTGAAAAAAGTACTTGCCTTCAGATTCTGAATCGATTTTAATAATATTTCTGAAAAGACTCCGTAATTATCGAAGAATTCCATTTTTGTTTCGTTCAAAAAAAAAATGTTGTCTCTACATTTAAAATGAAATTGCTTGAAACCACTAATACTTTCAAGAAATATGCATTTGGAATAACTTTATTTTTGCTGTCGATTTCATTTTTTTAAATATACGAGTACATACCTAAGCATGCGATTTTAAATTATTGGCCATTAAATACTTTAAAAATGTATTTTATTAACTTCGTTAAGTAATTAATTTTATTGAATTATTAAATAATTTTTAAATTAATTTTTATTGAAGCATATGTTCATATGTATGTATTTAATTAATAACATATTTTATTAAAACTAATATTTCAAAGCATATTTTTGCCCTAGTCATCACTATCTGTTTCGTCGGTTATTACTTCATTTTTATTATTTTTTTCATTTTCATCGTTTTTATTTGTATGTTATTTTTCCTGGGATAAAGCGAAAATGTCATCTTCAAAATTAACAAAAGAGCAGCTCGAGAGTTCCATCAACTCAGCCCGCGAATAACTACAAAGAGTGAAAAAAGTGTAAACAAAGTGTAAAGGACAAATGCCAGTCAAATTCAAAGAAAATAGAGCAAACAAAGTGTAAGCAAAGAGTAAAAGAAAATGATAAAAAATTCACAACAATCAGTTTCTGTCTATTTTCTGTTTAATATAATCATATGCAACTGCGCGCACATTCAACTAAATATTTGAGTTGTTTTTAGCTAGTTTTTTCCTTCATATGTTCTTGATTGCATGGGAAGTGTTACACAATTCACATATTTCGGGTGAAACAAAACATTTTTTTCAACCAAAGAGGAAAATAGTACTACTTGAAGATACCCTGTTAAGATATCATAAAGACGTTTTAGTGAAAAGGTCCACAGAATATCTTCAAGATGTATTCGAAAGATTAAAATGAAAAACTCTTTCAGCATTTTAAAATTACTTTTAAAAGGAGTAATGGTTTTAGGCGCCAGTTATAGCTATCATTGAAAACCATCATTGAAACACAAATCAGTGGAACGGTGGAATATTTTTTGACAAGTCGGTTATAGCAATCAATTATTTCGCTGTCATTGAAAAGATGTGTCATTGAAAATATCTGTCGCTTTGATGCTTGCTAAATTACTAGTGATGGGTATTTCATTCATGAGGCAATACAAAATGTCGCATGTTTTGTTATTGCTTAAAGTTTTTTTTTTTGCGAACTGCAATCATTTAGGCCTATTCGGCGAAATCTTTTATTCTTCTATTCTGTTATGAATTTCAATACAAAAGTTTGAGATGTCAACAAATCTTTTATGAATTATAATTTTGGTATTCGGCATGGTAAAATCTGTTATAAAATCTGCTAAGAAAACTTTTATAAAATGTCAAACGTATGAACTTGGAAAAAATCTTTTACGAATAGCATTTTTGGTATTCAGCATGTCAAAATCTGTTAAAAATCATAAAAGAATAAAAGACAAACTTCTGTGACTTTTATCATAAAAGATTTCAATAAGTACACAGGTGCATCAAGTAAAAATGAATATTTATCTTTTATTTCGTCAACGAAATGTTCCTAAAAAGAGCAAATGAAAGAAAATATATTAAAACTCATATCATATAAACATATAAGTAGAGTACGGCCATGGTATTCCCAAAAACATATGAGGTAAATTCCTGTTTTATGGTATAGATACCAATAGTGTGTAAGAGTTTACTTCTTTGTTCGTCATCCATTTTAATTATGTCAGATGAAATATTTTACATAATCGCAGCTGATTATGATAACAGACTTTCTTATTTTGTTTTTGTTAGAGATATGAGCTATAAGAAAAAAAATCATTTCTTTGGGGTTCGGGTGCGTGATTAGTGTTTAGTCCAGTTTAGTTTATAGTTTCCTACTCGCTGCTTTGCTTTCCATAAACCGACTCTCACAGAATTGCTCTATATGGCTATGCGCGCACATTAAACTTTTAGTTCCGCAACTGCTTGGTTCGAGCAACTAAAAAGCTTGTGTTTTGACACAAACTAAACGATTGCCTAAAATGAGTTCGCTATTTTGTGACATATAATTAAATGCACCTCCGCGGACATTCAACCAAATAGTTCATCTGTTTCCTATAAGCAACCAAACAGTTGTACAACTAAAAATTGAATGTGCGCGCCTAGCCTAAGTGTTTTTTGTGCTAGTCTACCTATCTAGGTACATACATACATATATAACTTTGTATGTTTTATTCAAATTTCATGATCATTAGAATTGTAGAGACGTCATTGAAAAACTTATTTTTTTTGTTAAAATGCACATTAAAATAGTTATATCCTATGGGACATTTGAGGTGAGACAAAATACCACCTCATTTCGAAAAATTAATACCTCATACAAACTCATTTTAAATTCGTATCCTACCCATCACTATAAATTACAAAGACAACCTGAATAATTTTTTGAGGCTAGAGTTGATCATTGAAAAAAAAACTGACACATGAGAATAGAAAGAGAATCGAACACAAATCATTGAAACGATTGTGTTCCACTTTGTTGGAACGAAAATCTGCTGTTCATTGAAAACGATTTTCATCATTGAAAAATTAAAACTAGTTTTTTGAGAAATATTGAACATATTTGTTAGTTTTTAATTGCAAAAGTAAAATATATAGTTGATTAGCTTCATTTGTATACCAAACATTCTCAGTGTTCATAGTTTAACTATCCCAAAAAGTGAAAACAAAATTTTCAATGATGGTTTTCAATGATAGCTATAACTAGGGCCTTAAAGGGGGTATATAGAGAGTCAATATAATGACATTCGTCATGAATATCTTTAAGATGTTTAAAAGATGTTTTATTAATAGTATAACAGAAAGAACACTTTTAAAGAGTGAATTAGGAGATTATAAAGTGAAATGGTATAAAAAAGATTGAACTAATAGCTTGTTAAGACGTGATGCATTTATTGAAGTACTCTCCAAGAGTTTATGTGTTGCTTGGGTATGTTATCGGGTTTTACCAACGATAAAAATAAACATTATATATTTCTGGACGCACCCTTTAGCCAAAGAGCATTAAATTTGTCTGAACGCAGTAAAAACTTCCCCTTGCCACCATTAGGGGGGTTCACATGGAAGAACATGGTTGTACAACATTGTTCCATAGGAAAATAACTGTACACACTACTTTGCGTTCACATAGGATACTGATGTTGTCGAACATCATTATTTTTATATCTTAGAAGTGAACGGAAGCAATATGGCGATACAAATTTTGGCAGCCGTAATTATGAACGATATTCTTGAAGAGGAAGAAAACACGAAACTTGCATTTTCTTCCACTTCTTTATATTTTGTTAGGAGTTTTATTCTTATAAAATTTATTCTTTATAAATTTCACTTTTTATTTTCCACAATTCTGGTAAATTTCTTATTATAAAGTTCAAAAAATCTTTTTAAAACTCATTATTTGGTATAGATGCCATTTTTTCGTTGAATGTTTTATGGCCGAGACAATTTACAGAATGAAAAAAAATATCAAAGTTGTCAACATCTGTTCACACAGGTTGGTTGGTTGCACGAACCACCCAGGTTTTCAAAATATTTTGAAAACCATGCAACATTGTTCGGTTTTGCGTTCATATGATAGAACATTGATGTTTATCGAACCATGTTGTACAAGATGTTCTTCCATGTGAACACCCCTATTGTAAATAGTTGCACATGTGTAAGTAGCTACATCTGTCCAAATTGAAACAAATACATGCTGAACTGAAATGGAACAAAAATAAACGGTTCAAGCCTAAACTGAAATGAAACAACTATTCACTTTCCTGTTTTCTTTCACCAAATTTAAGGATCTGATTACACGACTCATTTTTTGCGGCCATATGGTTTTTCAAGTAACTGACTTTATCGAACATCGATATTGCGAAATTTTGATGCACAAAAAGATGTGCTCAATGTGTAAACTTGTGCTTTTTTGATACTTAAAAATTTTGTCCGCAGAAAATCGTTCGCAAAAGCTTGCATATATAAATGCTGACTCTGTAAGCATCGATGATTTTATCACTTGAATGTGAATGTTAAAACATAATTATTTCTGTAAAAACTAACATCATACAATATTGACGAAAGTAATATTGCAAGGCATTTTATGTGTAAACTAAAATCCACGCGTTTTTTGAACGAAGTTTGTATGCACACAAAGTCGTGTGAAATGTATTAACAGAAATCCGTGGCTTTATCGAACATCGATGTTGCAAAATTTTGATGCACAAAAATTCGTGTACAATGTGTCAACTAAGATCTGTGCTTTTTCGATTTGGCAAAATTTTGAACGGAGAAAATCGTGCCCAAAAACTTGCATATATAAATGCTGTCTTTCTAAGCATCGATGAATTTATCACTTGAATATGAATGTTAAAACATAATTTCTGCAAAAATTAACATCATACAAAATTGACGAAAGTAATATTGCAAAGCATTTTATGTGTAAACTAAAATCCGTAGGTTTTTGAACAAAGTTTGTATGCACACAAAGTCGTGTGAAATGTGCTAACAGAAATCCGTGGCTTTATCGAACATCGATGTTGCAAAATTTTGATGCACAAAAAGTCGTGTTCAATGTGTCAACTAAGATCTGTGCTCTTTCGATTTGGCAAAATTTTCAACGTAGAAAATCGTGCGCAAAAACTTGCATATGTAAAAGCTGTTTTTCTGAGAATCGATGATTTTATGACTTGAATATGAATGTTGAAACATAATTTCTGCAAAAATTGACGAAAGCAATATTGCAAGGCATTTCCTTTGTAAACTTAAATCCACACGTTTTTTTAACGAATTTTTTTTTTTGGACACAAAGTCGTGTGGAATGTGTTAACAGAAATCCGTGACTTTATCTAAGGCGCCAGTTATAGCTATCATTGAAAACCATCATTGAAAATTTTGTTTTCACTTTTTGGGATAGTTAAACTATGAATACTGAGAATGTTTGGTATACAAATGAAGCTAATCAACTATATATTTTACTTTTGCAAATAAAAATTAAGAAATATGTTCAATATTTCTCAAAAAACTAGTTTTAATTTTTCAATGATGAAAATCGTTTTCAATGAACAGCAGATTTTCGTTCCAACAAAGTGGAACACAATCGTTCCAATGATTTGTGTTCGATTCTCTTTCTATTCTCATGTGTCAGTTTTTTTTTCAATGATCAACTCTAGCCTCAAAAAATTATTCAGGTTGATTTTGTAATTTATAGTGATGGGTAGGATACGAATTTAAAATGAGTTTGTATGAGGTACTCATTTTTCGAAATGAGGTGGTATTTTGTCTCACCTCAAATGTCCCATAGGATATACCTATTTTAATGGACATTTTCAACAAAAAAATCAATTTTTCAATGACGGCTCTCCGCAATTTTAATGATCATGAAATTTGAATAAAACATACAAAGTTATATATGTATGTATGTACCTAGATACGTAGACTAGCACAAAAGACACTTAGGCTAGGCGCGCACATTTAATTTTTAGTTGCACAACTGCTTGGTTGCTTATAGGAAATAGATTAACTATTTGGTTGAATGTCCGCGGAGGTGCATTTAATTATATGTTACACAAAATAGCGAACTCATTTTAGGCAATCGTTTAGTTTGTGTCAAAACACAAGCTTTTTAGTTGCTCGAACCAAGCAGTTGCGGAACTAAAAGTTGAATGTGCACGCATAGCCTTATATAGTAATTCTGTGAGAGTCGGTTTATGGAAAGCAAAGCAGCGAGTAGGAAACTATAAACTAAACTGGACTAAACAATAATCACGCACCCGAACCCCAAAGAAATGATTTTTTTTCTTATAGCTCATATCTCTAACAAAAACAAAACAAGAAAATTAGGCCTATTCTGCCACATCTGTTATTCTGCTATAGTTTTCCTGTTATGAATCATAAAAGATTTCCACCTTAAAAGATCTTTTATGATTGGTATTCAGAGGTTCGAGCTTTTACAAAAGTCTGTTATGCTACTTCGAAAACGAGATCTGTTATGAAACTGAACAAAATCTGTTATCATAATCAGCTGCGATTATGTAAAATATTTCATCTGACATAATTAAAATGGATGACGAACAAAGAAGTAAACTCTTACACACTATTGGTATCTATACCATAAAACAGGAATTTACCTCATATGTTTCTGGGAATACCATGGCCGTACTCTACTTATATGTTTATATGATATGAGTTTTAATATATTTTCTTTCATTTGCTCTTTTTAGGAACATTTCGTTGACGAAATAAAAGATAAATATTCATTTTTACTTGATGCACCTGTGTACTTATTGAAATCTTTTATGATAAAAGTCACAGAAGTTTGTCTTTTATTCTTTTATGATTTTTAACAGATTTCATAACAGATTTTGGCATGCTGAATACCAAAAATGCTATTCGTAAAAGATTTTTTCCATGTTCGAACGTTTGACATTTTATAAAAGTTTTCTTAGCTGATTTTACCATGCCGAATACCAAAATTATAATTCATAAAAGATTTGTTGACATCTCAAACTTTTGTATTCAAATTCATAACAGAATAGAAGAACAAAAGATCTCGCCGAATAGGCCTAAATGATTGCAGTTAGCAAAAAAAAAAACTTTAAACAATAACATAACATGCGACATTTTGTATTGCCTCATGAATGAGGTACCCATCACTAGTAATTTAGCAAGCATCAAAGCGACAGATATTTTCAATGACACATCTTTTCAATGACAGCGAAATTATTGATTGCTATAACCGACTTGTCAGAAAAATATTCCACCGTTCCACTGATTTGTGTTTCAATGATGGTTTTCAATGATAGCTATAACTGGCCCCTAACAACGATTTTGCGAACTGTTGATGCACAGAGAGTTAAAACTAAAATCCGTGCCTTTTTTAAATATTGATAGATACTACAAAATTTATATGCACGAAAAAATCATGCGCTAGAACTTGCGTGTATCCATGGCCGTGTAAACAGTTTCTTAATCCAATAGCCCAAGTAGGTGTTCAGCCTCAAAATATAAGAGGAATAAAATGAAATGAAATGCGGAATAGTTAGAAACGGCAGACAGTTCTCAATCTGCTGCTTTCAATTTTCTATTTTGGAAATATTTTTTGGAGGTAAGTGAAAGTAATTTAAATTTTAATATATTATTTATTAGTTTTTTCATTTTCAGATGACCCTATGTTACTATCGACATACAAAGGTAAGTATATAAAATGTTTATAAAGTAATACTTTTGTTTGTTTGTCTGCTATTGGAGTATTTACAAACAAACTGACAAACAAACAAAAGTCTTACTTTATATAATAAGTATAGATATATATATATATATATATATATATATATATATATATATATATATATATATATATATATCTAAACAGCTAACCAGCCAAACCGGTTGACCTATTTACTTAATTTAAGGCGGAATAAGTTTAGAAGGCTTAGGACAAAAAAAAATTAAAAAACGTAAAGAAAATCGGTTAAAAAAAGAAATGAAAATTCAATTATTTTCCCATGCAAAATTACGTTGGACATTCGCGGGAATCTGTGTAGCTTCCGCGATTTTTCGAATATTTTAATGAAACAACGTTTATCGAATAAAAATAAAATGCACGACTGGGTCGCACGAACTTATCCTATGTAATAGACTAGAAATTTTAAAATTAATGTTATTATAGAAAACTGTTCATAAGGATAAATTTTATTTTTACTTGCGACTTATAGGTACTATAAGGCAAGTTATGCATTCGTAAAAAAAATCGAACTCGAGATTTTGATCAAAGTTGACATTACGATGATAGCGAAGACGAAAAAAGTGGGTCTGGCTATTCTGTCTGTCTGTCTGTCTGTCTGTCTGTCTGTTCGATTACAGCTAAACGGCTCGGCCGATTTTCTTCAAACTTGGTAGATATGGGTTTTGATTTTTTACCCCCGGATGTTTTTTGATTTGATTTTTTATGACCAAAAATAACGGTACCTGCCATACGATTTTTTTCCGAAATTTTATAAATATTTTTTTTTCTCAAAAAGTGTCCCTGCGATTTTCTTAAAAAAAATTCAAAAAATTTAATTTAGTTAAACCTAGATAATGGTCGAAAAAAATTTTCAAAAAAATGAGTGGTTTTGGTACCCCCCTTGGGACCATTTTTTTTGTTTTTGATTTTCTCAAAAACGGTACCTCCGATTTTGATCATTTTTTTTATGGTAAAGCTTCCCAGCAGTTTGAATATTATTGTGTATTCAAATTTTCCAAAACATTTTTTTTGGATTTTTAAAAAAAGTTTCAAAATTTTTTTTTGAAAACTCAATATTTCGAAAACCCCATGCTCGAATTTTTCAAAACTTGATAAATAAAAGTTTTGAAAAATAATCTACAAGATATAAGAAAAATAAATTAATTTTACCTAAAAATAACGGTACCTTCCATACAAATGTTAAAAAATGGTTTTTGAAAATCGTATTTTTCTCGAAAACGGTTCCGAGAATTTCGCTTAAATTTTTTTTCTTTCTATTATTTTTTAATATCTGTAATTTAATAAAAAAAATTTTGAAAACAAGATATTACTGACTGTACCTACCATAGAACGATTTTTTTAAATTTTGAATTTCTTATTATTAGCAATACGGATTTTAATGAAATTTCGTAGAGGGAAGCTTCTAAAAAGTTTAAAAAACATTGCATTTCAAAACTTTAAGAAAAATATTTTTTTGAATTTTGAAAAAAAAAATTAATTTTTTGTTTTTTGAAAATTCAATTACTCGAAAACGGCTCAATACTTTTTTGTAAATTTAATTTTTATTCATACAATAATAAGAACTTCAAATTGGCGTACCAACATTTATTCTTAAAAATGTTTTAAAATTTTCTTATATAAAACCTTATTTTTTAAGAAACCACTACAAAGACTTATAATTTTTGTTCTTGCATAAATCTATATTTGCTTGAATCACATGGCATCCTATTCTTACCTTTAACTACTAAAAAAGTTTTTTTTAGTCATTTAAAAAATGAATTTTATGCTTATGAACAGTTTCTCTAATAGCATTCATTTTTGAAATTCTTAGTCTTTTAAATAGGAGCAAGTTCGTGCGACCCAGTCGTGCATTTTATTTATATTCTATTAGTATCAAAAAATATAAACAGAATGCTATGCAAATATAAATTTAAACAAGAACAAAAATTTTAAGTCGTTGTAGTGGCTTCTTAAAAAAATAAGCTTTTATATACAAAATTTTTAAAACATTTTTAAGAAAAAAATTTGTTACGCCAATTTAAAATTTTTATTATTTTTCGAATAAAAATTTAATAAACAAGAAAAATATTAAACCGTTTTTTTAGAATTTTCCAAAAAAAATGGAGTTTTTTCTTCAAAACTCAAAAAAATATTTTTCTTAAAGTTTCGAAATGCAATGTTTTTTAAACTTTTTAGAAGCTTCTCTATAAAAAATTTCATTAAAATCCGTTATGCCGATAATGAGAAATTCAAAATTCGAAAAAATCGTTCTATGGTAGATACAGTCAGTAATATCTTGATTTCAATTTTTTTCTTATGAAATTACGAGTATACGTAAAAATTAATCAAAAGAAAAAAAATTGTACGATTTCCGAAACCCATTTTTTAACATTTGTAACGAGGGTACCGTTATTTTTAGTTAAAATAAATTCTGTTTTCTTACATCTTGTAATATATATGAATAAACTTTTATTTCTGAAGTTTTAAGAAAATCGACCAAGGGGTTTTTGACATATTGAGTTTTGAAATAAAAAATTGAAATTTTTTTTAAAAATCCAAAAAAAAAATTTGGAAAATTTCAATACCCAATAATATTTAAACTGCTGGGGAGATTTAGCATAAAAAATAATCAAAATCGGTTGTACCTTTTTTGAGAAAATCAAAAACCAAAAAAAAATTTTGTTTTCAAGCATTTCCTAGCTTTAACTAAATGAAATTTTTTGATTTTTTTTAAATCTGTGGAACAGTTCTTAAGAAAATAAGATATTTATAAGATTTTTTTTTCGAATGCATAACTTGCCTTATAGTACCTATAAGTCGCAAGTAAAAATATTGAGTTACACATAGATGCAAATATAAAAAAAAAAAAAAAATTTCTTTACGGCTTTAAAACGCCGAAAAGTATCAAAAAATACAAAAAATAGTTAGACATTTGCGCCGAACACATGTACTAAATTTAATTTTTATATTTTTCTTAATTTTCTTTATAAATATAAAATAATTACGGAACTAATGACTGCTTATTTTTTCATTTTTCTTATTTTTTTTTCTAAAAAAAACCAAGAAAACTATGAAAAACGAAGGAAAATCACGCAGTTTTACGCACACAATGCACGATAGGTATAACTTCTAAAATATATAAAATAAAGAGTATTGAAATCAAATAAACTAATTTACAAAGCTACTGAAAAAAAAATCTTTTTTTCAACACATTCCCTGCAATTGAAAATGCATGGCCTAACCCAATTTTTTGGTGAGGAAACAACAAGCAATGCAGCGACCAATATTTGTGCATATATTTTTTTTATTTTTTTATCAAATTATAGCAACAAAATAGTTATTTCATTTACAGTTTCTTTTCATTAAATTTTAAAAAAATTGTATTTTTTGCATTTTTACGATAAAAATCTTTAAAATCATGCACACATAGATACTTATTATAACTAACGAATTAATGTATACACATCCCTAACTAAACATCTTATACTTACTTGTACTAAAATAAGTATTATACTAAGCTAATCTCGATATCAAATAAAATATGTATCCACACTTCCGTGTTGGCCTTCATAAGAGTTTCTTACTTATTTCTTCTTTTCCTTTTTTTTTCCTTCGAAAGCGTTGTCTAATCTCTTAGCATCTTAATAGGTTATGGGCCCAGACCCACGAAATTATTATTAAAATAAAAGTAAAATTATATTAACTTGGAAAAATGACAACGTTTTCTGGTAAAATTCCATTATTTAATGGAGACAATTATTTAACTTGGAAAGCACAAATTGAAGCGGTGCTTCATAAGAATAGGCTTCTGAATATCACAAAGGGATTGGAAGAGGAGCCAGCTGAACCTGAAAAACTGGAAGACTTTAATAACAGAGATATGGATGCAAGATGTGAATTAATCATATCAATGGAACCAGCACAGGTGTCTATTGTTAAAAACATGAAAACGTCCAGGGAAATTTGGACCTTTTTGGAAAAAACGTACGACAGGAAAGGAACCCGGCAAAAGGTAGAACTGTTTCGAAAAATTATTAACTCTAAAATGAATACTAATCAAAACATATCTGAATATTTGATCGAATTCAATTGCTCAATTAATCGCTTGCGAGAGATGGATGCTAAGCTCGATGCTGATTTGCTTGCTGTGCTGCTGTTGGATGGCCTTCCCCAGGAATATAAGGAAATCAAAGCTGCCTTTGATGCTGTGTGTGAATTCCCTTCATATGACGTAATATGCTCCCGTCTGTTAGAAGCTGGAGAAAAGAAAAATGAAGCTCAAAACTGTAACTTTGATAATGCGTTTAAGGCCTCCAGGTATAACAATCCAAAAAAGAAAAGTTTTTCTAAGCCAGGTATGTCAAACTTTCAATTTAATTGCCATAAATGTGGAAAAAAAGGCCACATGATGAAAGATTGTCGCGTTTTTGTTAAAAAGGAAAAATCATATACACTGCCGGTCATAAGGTTAGAAGCAGGCATTTTTGAGAAGTAAAATCGACATTTCTCCCGTTACATGATGGATTAGAAAAAAACAACTATGGTAAACGAAAGACTATTTTGTTAAGAACAAAATATAAAATTTGGGTATAGGAAAGATTAAGCTAACGGAGCTTTTATGACAAATTGTAAAGTGAGTCAAGAATATGCGAAAATAAATCGGGTCATTAGATTAGAAGCACATCAAATAAATGAAAATAAAATGCAGTTATTTATATTTTGTTATTTATTTTAGCTTTTATTAGATTTTTAATAATGTGTGCTGCCACCAGCCTTCAAAATAACTTCAAAAATTCTATCTTTTAAGGATTTATAAAGAGATTCCAAGTAGTCCAGTGAAATCTCACTCCAGGCCAATTTGATACCATGAATTAGCGCTTCCTTGTCATCGTATTGCTTCCCTCCCTCATATACCTTACGTGTAAGCCAGCCCCACACATTTTCAATTATGTTTAGGTCCGGGGAATATGGTGGCCAAGGCAGCAAGTGGACGTTTTGGTTCGCAATGAAGGATTTTACCTCTCGGGCTGTGTGTATGGGAGCGTTGTCCTGCTGAAAAATCCATGGAATTGGTCCAAACACCTCGCTAATTTTGGGGAATACTGATTCAAGCAAGGCTTTGTAGGTTTTCCCAGTCATTTTGGTATCTTGAACTACCAATTCTATAGCGCCATAAAATGAAATTGAGCCCCAGACCATAACGCCTCCTTCTCTGCTATGGTGACGGTTTAAAAACCGCTCCTCTTTCCTCAGGTCATGGAAATAATAATTATAACCATCTGGCCCATCTAGGTTAAATTTTTTTTCGTCGGAAAAAATAACCTTCCGCCAATCATTTGTGGTCATTCCATTTTGCACATCCCAGCTCATGTGTTCTTTCGCGAAACACAAGCGTTGCTTCTTCCTTGCGTCATTAAGTGGTGGTTTTTTTTTAAGCTTCAGGCGCTTTAAGTGCTTAGCATGGCGAATCGTGCGTTTAACAGTGGACAAGCTGGCCTTAACATTAGCTTTCTCCCTTATTTTAGCTGCCGATAAAGCTGAATTTGACGCTATTCTAAGGATACTTCGCGTTTCGCGAAGTGTTAAGGCAGAGGAAGTGTTTCCTTTATAATTTTTTGAGTAAGACGATGGATTTTTTAAATAATTGCTGACACAATGATCACTTCGATTTATTTTTCGGGCTATAGCACGGCATGAAAGACCTTCAGAGCAATAAACATCTATTCTTGCCCTTTCCTCCACTGTCAAACATTTTTTCTTGCCCATTTTTATTAACACTCAATCAAGAACAATTAATTTATAAAATGTACCGTTTAAACCGAACAAAAATTTATTCACTTCACAAAACAACGTTGATTTGTTCAATGCTTCTAATCTAATGACCCGATTAATTTTCGCATATTCTTGACTCACTTTACAATTTGTCATAAAAGTTCCGTTAGCTAAATCTCTCTTATACCCAAATTTTATATTTTGTTGTTAACAAAATAGTCTCTCATTTACCATAGTTGTTTTTTTCTAATCCATCATGTAACGGGAGAAATGTCGATTTTACTTCTCAAAAATGCCTGCTTCTAACCTTATGACCGGCAGTGTAAGTCAAATTTAGTTGAGCAAACAGATGCAGGATTTATTGCAATTGAAAGGCAAGAATCACATGAGAACGCTAACAGCGCATACTTTCCAACAAAAACTAAGAGTACTTGGTGTTTTGATAGTGGAGCAACATCTCACATGTGCTGCGATGAAAGCTTCTTTATTAACCTTGAGAAGAAATTTGTTGGTACAGTTCATCTCGCCGATGAAAAACCGGTTGAAATAACAGGAATAGGAACAGTTATATTAAAAATAAAGATTAAAAACGAAACCAAAAATATTTCTTTATTTAACACATTATACGTACCAAATCTTAAGAGTAATTTAATATCTACAAGTAAAGCCACTGATAATGGTTGCTGTGTTACCTTCAAGAATAACTATGCATGCATTACAAAAGATAACGATATCTTACTTGAAGCTTATAAAAATAATGGATTATTTATAGTCGAATTAGAAGAGAATCTGCATGAAGTCTGTAATAAAATAATTAAAAAGCATGAAATTGAGAATAACGAAACGGCTGATAGAAAACACGAGAAAGTTAGAATTGATGAGAATTTAGCTGAGTTATGGCACAAAAGATTAGGACATTTAAATATGGGATCTTTAAATAAACTTCGCAACGAAGGAATGGTAATAGGTTTACCAAATTTCATGAATGTAAAACTAAATTGTGTAACCTGTATTAGAGGCAAACAAACAAGGCTGCCTTTTCCTTCAAAAAATGAAAAATCATCGAAATGTCTGTTGGACCTAATACATACGGATTTATGTGGTCCAATGCGTATTGAGTCAATTAGTAGGAGCTTATACTTCGCCACTTTTATTGACGACTTTTCACGAAAAGTGTACGTTTATTTTTTGCGACAGAAAAGTGAATATTTAAGTATTTTCAAACAATACAAATCTTTGGTTGAGAATGAAACCGGGAGAAAAATTAAGAGAATTAGAAGCGATAATGGTTCTGAATTGCTAAGCAAAGATTTCACTAATTTCTTATCGGAAAATGGTATAAAACGCGATCTTACTGTAGAATATACACCACAACAAAATGGCATTGCAGAAAGAATGAATCGAACGCTCATAGAAATGGCTAGATGCATTATGATTGAAGGAAATTTACCACAATTTCTCTGGGCAGAATTAGTTCATACAGCCGCTTACCTACGAAATCGTTGCCCTACTGCATTGAATCACAATATGACTCCAGAACAAGTTTGGACCGGCCGAAAGCCCGTCATCAAACACCTAAGGCGAATTGGAAGCAGAGCTTTTGCTCTCAATAACAAGCCTGGAAAATCAAAGTGGGAACCACGCAGCGAAGAGTACGTACATGTCGGATACTCTATTGAATCAAAAGCTTATCGTTTATGGAAAAGAGGTACCAGAACTGTTATTAAAAGTCGTGACGTGAAATTTATTGAAAACTTTGATTATCCGGAGCAACAAAATTGTTATGAATTTTGTATAAGGCAAAGTAAAGAAGAACAAGAACAAGCTGTTGATCATGATAAAGAAAAAAAGGCTGATGACGACACGGAAACAGATGATGATATTTATACGGACACAGGTGATAATAAAAGCGAAAAAATGCATATGGAACATCCTAAAAGAGAACACAATCTTAGAAGTAAGAAAAATTATCTTTCTGAATCAGTCAACTTAGTTCGAGAGCATGATCCGAAAAGTTTTTCTGAAGCTAAAAAATCAAAATTTTGTCATGAGTGGGAAATCGCTATGAATGAGGAATATGAGTCATTGATCCAAAATAAAACATGGGTATTAAGCATTCCTCCACCAGGGAGAAATATAATTGGATGCAAATGGGTTTTTAAATCGAAATACAAGTCTGATGGAAGCGTGGAACGGCGAAAAGCGCGACTTGTAGCCAAAGGTTTCGCTCAAAAATTTGGTATTGACTATAATGACACTTACGCACCTGTTGTAAGGCAAAGTTCTTTGCGTATAATATATGCTCTTTCTGTGGAACATGACTTGAAGCTGCACCAACTGGATATCTCAACCGCATTTCTGAATGGCGACCTTAATGAAGAGATATTTATGTCACAACCTGAAGGTTTTCACAACGGCAATAGAAATGAAGTCTGTCTTTTAAAAAAGGCAATTTATGGTCTTAAACAATCAGGTAGACAATGGTATAAAACTCTTGATGATACTCTAAACAAATTTGAATTTAAACAGTCAAATTATGACAAATGCATTTATTATAAACGAAAAGATAATGAAGTTTCAATTATTGGAGTTTATGTCGATGACATGATTATTGCATCGAAAAATCAGAAAGACATTGACTACATAATAGAAAACTTGAATTCTGTATTTAAAATAAGAAATTTGGGAAAGCCCTCCTTATGTGTAGGACTTGAAATAAATACAAGTAAGAATAATATATCTATTTCTCAAACAGGATATATTAAAAATTTATTAATCAAATACAATATGGAAAACTCGAAAAACATGAAATTACCGATGCAAAGTAAACTGAAATTAGAAAAGGATCCAACCGTTCCTGGGGAAAATCTAAAAATTGATAAAACCAAGTACCAAGAACTTATTGGAGCCTTTTTGCATCTTGCGGTGTTTAGCCGACCGGATATTGCATGCAGCGTAAACATGCTTTCTCAATTCTGTCAGGATCCACGAAAACAACATTGGAACGTTGCTTGTCAGTTATTACGATATTTAAACACAACTAAGGATGCTAAAATTATATTTAGAAAAACAAATATACCACTTTTTTGCTTTGTAGATGCGAGCTGGGCGGAAGATTTGAATGATAGGAAATCTCAAACTGGGTTTTGTTTTATTCTTGCAGGTGCTGCAGTCAGTTGGGAGTCTAGAAAGCAACGCCTCGTAGCTACATCTAGTGCTGAAGCTGAGTACATCGCTTTAACATGTGCTGCGAAAGAAGCCCATTATTTAAGATATTTGTTAGATGAGTTGGGCTACTTGATTGACACCCCAACTATTATCTACTGTGACTCCCAAAGTGCTGGACACCTTGCCAAGGGCGGATCATATTATTCCAGACCTAAACACATCCATTATAAATACCACTATATAAGAGAGGCCATTGAAGAGGAGACAGTAGAAATTAAATTTTTACAATCTGATCGGATGCCTGCCGATGCGCTCACAAAACCAGTCTCCAATACAAAACATCTTTACTGTTTTAACAAATTAGGAATTCAGTTTAACTGATTCTAATGTTGAGGAGGAGTATTATAACTAACGAATTAATGTATACACATCCCTAACTAAACATCTTATACTTACTTGTACTAAAATAAGTATTATACTAAGCTAATCTCGATATCAAATAAAATATGTATCCACACTTCCGTGTTGGCCTTCATAAGAGTTTCTTACTTATTTCTTCTTTTCCTTTTTTTTTCCTTCGAAAGCGTTGTCTAATCTCTTAGCATCTTAATAATACTCGTATCGATTCAAGGAATTTCTACTTGGTGGCTTAATGAAATATTTGTTTTTCCTTCCGTATTCTCATTTTTTTTTTCTTTTTAAACTCGACATTCGTCGAGTCCGTCATTTATGGGTCAGTTCTCATAAGAACGTACTCGTATTTTATCGAGCTGTCAGTTAAATCCGTCGACGTAACGGATGCAACGGATTCTATGGGTTGGCCTCTGAGACTTCTTTCTCACCAATGCATGCAAGCCCATTTACATGAAGTTTGAGTTCGATGGTTTGGGACACCCAGCAAACACTCCCGGTTATTCCTCGATCTAGATACTGCTGCTGACGAATTAAATGCTAGCTTGAAATCTTTAAGGTTGTGGAAATGTGTGAAAACACTTCCATTCACCAAAAATGTAAGAGTGTTATTGCAAAATGATCCAACAACGGCAGAATTTTCCGAGCAATAAATGAAAATTGGAAATGGAGAATTGCCTCTTGATATTGATGGTCAAATAACATTGCCAAATAATTTTTGTTTGATATCAGAATCGACTGCTGCGTTAAAACAAAGCGTGTTTCCTAATATTGTAAAAAACTATCGAAATTATGATTGGTTAACTCAAAGATGTATATTGGCATGTAAAAATAAAAATGTTATTAGTATAAATGTGGAAATTATGAACAAAATACCAGGTGCAAATGTAACTTATAAATCTATTGATACCGTCATGAACCCGGATGAAGTTGTCAACTATCCGATCGAATTTTTAAATTGGATTTACCAGGTTTTCCGCCACATTATTTACAATTGAAAGTTGGTATTCTAATTATAATGTTAGGAAATCTAAATCATCCAAGATTATGTAATGGCACCAGATTAGTAGAAAACGATTAATGAATAATGTTATTGAAGCGACAATTTTAACTGGTAAATTTAAAGGCGAAGATGTTATAACATAATACCACGTATACCAATGATTCCAACTGATTTATCATTTGAATTTAAGCGTTAGCAGTTGCCTATTCGGTGCAAGACCTTAATGTGGGCAAGATACATTTCGCGAGGCCCTCAGATGGTGCAAGTAGAAGGCAATATAAAATAAAAAATCACTTAATTAAATAGTTTTTTATTTATTAAGAAATAAACCTAGATTTATACTCATACTTCTTTGAAACATTAAACAGAAACTCAACTCAGAAGGTTGTATGCAGGACTGTGTGTAAATCCTGACAGTTTTTCAATATTTGCTCTTTTGGAATTTTTTTTAACGTGTTTAAGTCATAGAGAAAACCAAAATATTGATTTAAAGACATAAATCTCGATTCTATGTTACTTATCGCAGAAAATCTGTTTCATACCGGCTTTTAGCAGACTTTGTAGGTTGATCGCTACCTTCATAATCAAACATCCTTTTCTTTTTGGCTACTCTTTTATTTTTAAAATCTTTTGGCAAATCATAACTGCTTTTCTCACTAAATAGACGAGCATCAGACAAGCACTTTTCGAATCCTGTTTGTCGATATTCTTTGATCCAGTCACAAAATGTATGCAAATATTCAAGAGTAATGCTTAAATATAAACGAATGATCAAAAACGACAGAGATGAGATTTTTTAATTAATTAATTTAATTTAATTAATTTTTTCCATTTTTTGTATTTTATAGAATGGAAACAAGACCTACCTTTTTGTCTCGAAAATTGACATTTAGCGGTATTTTGAGCATAGCATGTTTTACATAAATATTTTTGAATTTGGCGCCTACATATCCATACCATGGTAAGCAGAGGTACCATATGGGCCACCAGGTGTCGACACATGAGCCATGACTCGAAAAAAAAAACTTTAAACGCGTTTTTCTCGAAACCACGTTTTTCAAACTGTTTTCCACGATTACTTTAAAACTATCGTCGTCACAATTTTTTTTGTTTTAAAGCTTATTAAGTTTATTGGAGTCTGGGCCAATATCAGGCTGATATATCAAAAACTTTTTCTTGTACAGCGCTTAGAAAAGCGAAAAAAAGTGGAAAAACCGAACACTAAAACTCAAGCATCCGCCATTTTTTTAATTTTTGACTTTGGGCAACTTTGATTTTTTAATTTTCGATCATTTTTGCAGGAGCTAGAGTGGCCAAAAGCGAACAACATTTATTGGAGGTGGTCTCGTTCCGAGGCGCATTGTTTTTTAACGGCCCGATATTTTTTGATGAAAAAATTATTTTTTGTACTTAAAGCCTAGTACTCAGTTCAAGTGAAAATGAAAATTTCATATAAAATGGACTGCTGGTTCACTGGCATGAAATCCGCAACGAGAGGTGAGCACTAAAATGTGGATTGGAAAAACAAGTATGTTCCACAACTTTTTCCACGCTATGATTTTCATTTCTCAATGTACAACCATCAGGAAAAAGTTTAAGGCAACGTGGAAAACTGTGACATTTGTCAGTTGATTTGAATATTTTGTTTCAAAACAAAAAATTGAAAATTTATAAACAGAAAGAACCAATCAGTTTAAAAATAATTGTCATTTTTTTTCCATTCAAAGTGAGTATCAAAAATTCACGTGGAAAAGTTTATTCTATTTTCATTTTTATTCTTCGCGTGTAATTTGGAACGTATTTATTTTTCATTTCACGCTAGGTGAGTACTAGGCTTAATATGATAATAAACAAGTAAAAAAAAATTTAATTGATTATATCATTCCTTCCATGAAAAAAAAAAATTCATGAAAATTGTCATTTTTGACACTGAAAAAGAACCTACCTTTAATTAATATAACATAATTATAATGTCGATTTTTTTTACAATTGAGAAATCAATTTCTGTGTAAAGTTTTGGATCTCTCGACAGATTTTACGTTCCTTCATACCAAAATCGAATTTTTTGACAAAGATCAAATTCTTCGAATCCGTATTTGAAGAGCGATTTACATGTATACGAAATATGCACACCACAAAAAAAATTTGACACGGGATCGAAATCCCTAGTGTGTAAAGGAAATCGACATAAGTAGTTTATCAAAAATATCGATTATTGATATTAACATTCATTTCGTCCGCCAAATGGTGGAATATCTTTAAGAGTTGAGAATTAATTCTAATTATTATAAGAAAAACCTTGTGTCGTGTTATTTTGGATTTTCCATACTTTTTCAAATTTATTTTCGGCTGTCTGGCGCGAGGCCCTTTGCACCGGGAGGCCGTGGGCGGTGGCCTACACCGCCCACGCCTTACGCCCGCCTCTGCCTATTGGTATTGGCATGACAGTTAATAAATCTCAAGGCCAAACGCTTGAAACCTGTGGTATACATGTAGGAACTCTATATTTGGCACTACGAGGCTCCCATCAGTCTAATCATTCCAATCCTGGCATTACTGAATGATTGGTATAGTCCACAGCATTGCTACCAACTTACATCGATGTGATAATGAGAGACCTATAAAAGGAGAGTGCAAACCGAGCGCGGGTCTCTTTTTCCCACCACGACACCACCTGCACGGAACCAACGAGACGATAACGATAGAAGAATACCAGTCGGACCCACATCAAATCACCATCATAATTCATTATATACCTATTACTTGTTAAAATTAAAATTAAGAAAACTAAATTAAATGAATTAAAATTATACTTAAATCTAACTTATTTAAAATTAATTACGAGTATTACAATAAACCTACAGAACTGGGGGCTCAACTAAACATAATTCAATAGTAATATAAAAGGAATTTTCTCAACGTTGGAAACTTGCCGTGAGTAACAAACACCCGGCAAAAAGGTACACATTTTTTTTGCTAATTAATACAATTAAAAAAAAAAAAAATCATCGTGGGCATCGCTTAACATCGGCACTTCGCAATCAGTTTTTTATCATCGATATAGTAAGACGAGACGACGAGAGTGTACCTACAGTAGTTATAATTATTAGAGATTTGTTCTTTTTTTTTTGGCATTTGTGATGATGGGTCGAAAAAATAAAAATAGCACGGCGAGGAACGATAGCTGCATTGGTTTTTCTGATATGATGATGGATTTAGAAGAAAGATCAAAAAGAATAGAAACTAGGGAAAAAGAGTTAGATGAAAGAGAGGATAAATTGAAGCAAGATGTAGAAATTTCTTTGTTGCAAGGTGAAGTGGAGTACTTAAGAAATAGAAGTCGAGGCGCAGCTTCTTTCCAAGATGTTTCTGGTGCATTGCAGGAGTTTAATGGTGATGATGAATATGGTGTGAGAGTTTGGATAGAAGATATTGAGAGTGCTGCTGTTTTGATGAAATGGAATCCCTTAGAAAATTTGCTATTTGCGAGAAGGTTGCTTTCGGGCTCCGCTAAGACAGCCATTAGGTCGGAAACAGGGTTAAACACGTGGCAAGAGCTGAAAAATTATTTGTTGGAAGAGTTTGGCGAACAACTCTCTAGTGCTGAGGTTCACAGGAAGCTCTCGGACTGCAAACAGAAAAAAGGAGAGACTATTTTGCAGTATTTTTTAAAAATGAAGGAGTTAGGAGCGAAGACGAAAATGGACGAGGCTTCTGTGATCCAGTATGTCATCGATGGTATTAATGATTCTCAGGCTAATAAGGTTATGTGCTATGGTGCAAATAATTTTAAGGAGTTTAAAAAGAAACTGGAAAGTTACAAAATATTTTCTGAAAGGAATCAAGCGTCAAATTCCAAGTCAAACCTTTCCTCAGATAAGAAAAAATATACCCCCGGTACAGCGACTAGCTCCAGTGGTTGCATTTGTTTCAATTGTGGTGTAAGAGGTCATCGTGCAAGTGATTGTCACAAAAAACTCGAAGGTCCAAAGTGCTTTAAGTGCAGGGAATTTGGTCATAAAGCACCACAGTGTACAAAAGCAACAAAAGATGTAAGGATAGCAAATGTTTCACCAAACTCAAAAGGGTATTTCCAGAAATTAGTCCAGTTTGATGGTACACAATATCAAGTTAAGGCACTTTTAGATACGGGAAGTGAGGTTACGTTGTTGCAAGCGGCCGAATATTTGAAGTTAGGAAGTCCAAAGTTCACAGAGGAAAAAATTAAGCTGAGAGGTTTATCTGAGAATGGAGTTGAGACACTAGGAGGTTTCCAAACAAAAATTCTGCTAGATGGAAATTCATTTGATGAAGTAGTACATGTCATCTCCGACGCATACCTTTTCATACCCATGATTCTGGGTCAAAATATTTTCAAAAATACGCAGTTGGTTATAACAAATGAATCCGTAAAAGTCAAAAAGTTGGAGAGCTTCTTAGAATGCTTTGAAATTTTTTCCGAGGAAATGGAATTGCAAGTCGAAAACAAAACTCATTTAGATGATATTAAAACGCTAGTTGAGAACTACAACCCAGTAGAACAAAATGAGGAAAAGTTTTATATGCAGATCGTTTTAAAAAATGAGGATCCTATCTTTCAAAATCCTCGAAGACTCGCACCTTTAGAGAAAAAAGTTGTCGCCGATCAAATCGAGGAGTGGCTTCGTAAGAAAATAATACGTCCTAGTTCGTCCGAGTTTGCCAGTCCCATAGTACTTGTCAACAAAAAAGATGCTTCCAAGCGGCTTTGCGTAGATTATAGGCGGTTAAATAAGCAGGTTGTCCGTATTAATTTTCCTTTACCTCTCATCGAAGACCAGCTTGACAGACTTGGTGAAGCAAGAGTATTTTCAACTCTGGATTTGGAAAATGGGTTTTTTCACGTCTTCGTTGAAGAAGACAGCATAAAATTTACCTCGTTTGTCACCCCCGATGGTCAGTTCGAATTTCTTCGAATGCCATTTGGGCTATCCATATCACCGAAAATCTTTCAAAAATATATAAACAAAATTTTTACACAACTTTTAAACGAGAAGATAGTTTTGATTTATATGGATGATATAATTGTGCTAGCAAAAGATTATATAGAAGCGTTGAAGAATTTAAAGAGAGTTTTTGATTTGGCGTCACGTCACGGACTTCGCTTTAGGTGGAAAAAATGTCATTTTCTATGTACAAAAATCGAATACTTAGGATATGAGATTGCAAATGGTCGTATTAACCCATCGTTACTAAAAATTAAAGCCGTTAAAGAGTTTCCCGTTCCAAAATCCGTGAAACATGTACAGAGTTTCCTAGGTCTTTCAGGATATTTTAGGAAATTTGTTCCAAATTATGGCGTTATAGCAAAACCTCTTAGTGACCTTCTTAGGTCAGACTCGAAATTTATTTTTGGAGATTTGCAAAAAGAAGCTTTTAATTATATTAAGAAGTCTCTAATACAACAGCCAATACTGATGATCTACAATCCAAATGCTGTGACGGAGCTGCATACTGACGCATCTAAAATAGGTTTTGGTGCAATTTTGATGCAGAAATCTTGCGATGACAATTCCTTCCATCCAGTATATTTCTTCAGCAAAAAAACTACACCTATTCAAGAGAAATACTGCAGCTATGAATTAGAGGTCCTAGCCATAGTTTCAGCTTTGAAAAAACTGAGAGTTTATCTTCTGGGACTCAAATTTAAGATCATCACTGACTGCGCTGCGTTTAAGATGACCATGGAAAAGAAGGATTTAGCACCAAGAATAGCCGGATGGGCACTTCTACTCCAAGATTACGACTATCAGTTAGAACACCGAGCTGGAACAAAAATGAAGCACGTCGATGCCCTAAGCCGATATCCTGTTACAATGATAGTGCAAAATGAGTTTCTAAACAAAGTAAAAGCGGCACAAATAAAAGACGAGAGAATTGATGTTATTTTGAAAATATTAGAAAATGAAACTTACAAAAATTTCTTTTCAGAAAATGGCATTCTTTACGAAATGACTGACCAGGGTGACAAACTTCTTTGTGTTCCAAAAGGTATGCAGAAGGATATCATTAAAGACGTACATTCTCAAGGACATTTTGGAGCTAAAAAGACGGAGGATATCATTAAAATGCAATATTCCATTCCAAATCTTCAAAGTAAAATTGAGAGCTGTCGTAGAAATTGCATCCCTTGCATTTTGGCAGAAAAGAAGTCAGGAAAGCAAGAAGGATGGTTGAATCCCATACCCAAAGATGATCGACCACTAGAAACCTATCACTTGGATCACGTCGGGCCATTAACAGCAACGAGTAAGCAATATAAATATATTTTCGTTGTGGTAGATAGTTTTTCAAAGTTTTTGTGGATCTACCCAACAAAAACCCTTTCTACAAATGAAGTTCTACAAAAACTAGGCCTGCAAAGTGTTGTTTTTGGTAATCCAAAACGTGTAGTTACGGACAGAGGCTCAGCTTTTACTTCAAACGATTTCACCAGCTATTGCAAAGAAGAAGGTATTAAGCATGTTTTAGTAACGACTGGCGTACCGCGTGGCAACGGCCAAGTAGAGCGGATGAATAGAGTCATTTTATCTGTCTTGACAAAACTATCTCTGGAAAAACCAGAACATTGGTTCAAATATACAAATAAAGTTCAACAGTTTATTAACAGGAGCGCAAGTAGAAGCACCGGAAGAAGTCCATTTGAGCTTATGTTTGGGATCAAGATGAAAAACAAGGATGATCAGCGTATTGTGGAGATAGTGGCCGAAGAAATGCTTTTAGTTTTTGACGAAGAAAGGAACCAGATGAGAGATGAAGCGAGAAAAGAGATCGAGAATGTACAAGATGAAAACCGTAAGACCTACAACAAGAAGAGGAAACCAGCCCAGCTTTATGAAGAAGGAGATTTAGTCGCTATACGTCGAACACAGTTTGGAAATGCAATTAAAATTTTAAAAAAATATTTTGGTCCTTACAGAGTTTCAAAAGTTGGAACCAATGATCGATATGACGTAGAGAAGGTGGGAGAATGTGAAGGACCGAGAAGAACAACTACTAGTGCTGACAATATGAAGCCGTGGTTTTATTATGATGACAGCACGGATGATGAAGACGATGGCCTTGAGGAAGCTGATGCTTCCTAAATGCTACAATTAAGTACAAATTGAATAAGACTGCTCTTGTTTTTATACTCTGTTTGGATGCTTAGATGACAATTGTAATTTGAGATGGAGTTTTAAGACGATTTGTAGGAAATATGCTGAGATGAAAGACGCAATTGAGAAGGGGAAGTACTGAGACGAAATTACTTCGATTAGAGAAGGCTGTGAATACCTACTAGAAGCTGTAAAGAAGACAAATAAAACAATTTTTCTTAACATTGTTTCGAGATGAGAGATTATTCATTTATATTTGCCCTTAATTTATACATTTATGGTTAAAATTTCGTTTTTATCTAAAAAATCTAAAATGAATTATTATTTTATCTATCTATATAGATATCCTGGAAGCAATATTTAACTATGTAAATTGAAGTTCACCGAGACGTTGAACAACAGGATGGCCGAGTTGTAGGAACTCTATATTTGGCACTACGAGGCTCCCATCAGTCTAATCATTCCAATCCTGGCATTACTGAATGATTGGTATAGTCCACAGCATTGCTACCAACTTACATCGATGTGATAATGAGAGACCTATAAAAGGAGAGTGCAAACCGAGCGCGGGTCTCTTTTTCCCACCACGACACCACCTGCACGGAACCAACGAGACGATAACGATAGAAGAATACCAGTCGGACCCACATCAAATCACCATCATAATTCATTATATACCTATTACTTGTTAAAATTAAAATTAAGAAAACTAAATTAAATGAATTAAAATTATACTTAAATCTAACTTATTTAAAATTAATTACGAGTATTACAATAAACCTACATACATTTGGAACATCCAGTTTTTTCTCATGGCCATGGTTGTGCACGTGTTGGTAAACCATCCGCCTTATTCATTTATATGACTAACAATGGAAAAACCAACAATATTGTTTATCAAAAAGCATTGGAATACAAACTATTCAATAAAGCACGTACAAAACAAATAAAAAAAAACAAAAAAATTTTGTTTACGCCCTGCGAAGCGGGCGGGGGCTTTTCTAGTCTGTATATATAAAGCTGGAGCATAAAAAAAAATATTTTTAAATTCCATATTTTTTTTTCTATTTTGGTATGCAGTATTACTTGAAACATTAAAATAAATAATTGTAATTGTAAAATGAATTGTAACGGGATGGCAGTTAGAGAGAACATTGAAAACAAAAACAATTGTTAAATGCTAGCCCTAGTATTGTGTATACAAAAAAACTCTAGAAGACACCTTTCAATGCAGATCACAAAATAGCAAGACTGAATTTAGCAGTTCAACAGTGCCAAAAATTTCTGTTATTCTTTAACTCTTTGTCTCACAAAATTAACACACTTATGTATGTATAAACATCTATGCAGGCAGTAGGGTAAACCAAAAATGTGGGTCTAATCTCTAATGTATAGGTTCCGTGTTCCCCATTACGGTTACACGTTTCGTGTAGCTCGTTACAGTAACACGTTCCGTGTAGTTCGTTACGGTTACACGTTACGTGAAGCACGATACCTTACGGAAGATTGCATTTGAGACCCTGTTTACATTGGGAATATTGCGCAATTACTACAACGTGCTTACACTGAAAACTTTGGGGCGCCTCATAAAAAGTTCGCGTACGGTGTCAATGGATTGACATCTCGATTTTAGTTGATTGATAGTTAGAAATAAATATCTTCATTCCCCAACATTTTTTCAACTCTCGCCCAATATGTCAAAAAGACGAAAGACGAAACAACGGGTGTGAAATTTCATTACAGATTCATTCAATATTTGAAAGAAATCCCCTTCGTGTTAGTAAAGGACGATTGCATTTAATTGTATGCTCCGGAAAATGCATTTTGAGAGTTTATTTTTAAAAAATCAGAAAAATCTTTTTCTTTTTTTTGGGTTGACACTTAAAACAAAATATTTTTGATATTTGTCCCTTATCAGCCAAACCACATAATGCCAAATTTCGAATTAAATATTCTATATATGTACATATGTACATACATTAAAATATAGATTGTTGACTTGACAGACATGAACTGGATGATGACTACGATGCCAATGGATTATATTCCTCTTATATTTACTTTGACAATTGTATTGCAAGGTGTAAATGATATCATTCGGTTTATAAATTTCTGAGATAAAGTACAGAAACGTCAAAAAAATTTGGACGTTTAGTTCAGTGTGAATACCGTCTTTAGCAGAAAAAACACATCAAAAGCCTAATTACACGATTATTTGTTTCAAGAGTCAAAATGAAGGATGTACCATATTTTCGTGCACCATTAGGATCGTTTACATTTTCAAATATGTTGGACAAGCACGGCATAGTTGGCTTGATTTTGCTAAATGTTAACGCGGTTTGTCAAGCATGCTGAGAATGTGAACTTATGCTTGCCAAGCCTGAAGCAACTTTCATTTTCCGTGAAGTTATCGAGTTGTGCACATCGTAAGAAAATACATCAAAATGAATTTTATGAGCACTATACTACTATACTATAATTTGGTTCGCCATGGTCAAAATTCTTATGAGAAGTGTTGTTTGAGAGCATGTGTGATGAATGTGAACGCCAATGTTTTTCATCCATCAAATATTCATCATGCCGTGCTTGTCAAACAAATGAATGTGTATGATTGTGAATGCTCCTATTAATGCTCCGAGCAAATAGTTGTAGTGTTTTGTATCAGATAACATCTCTGTTTGAATATAGGTGGGAAAAAATAATGTTGTATCAATTAACATTCCTGTTTAAACATAAGTTTAACAAACCTTACGTTACGTAGCGAAGTCCGAAGGTGCGGTCTTTTTCTAACAATATTTAAGTTTTAAAATAAATAGCTCCGTGATTTTCTGTGTATTTCTGTGAATTTCAATCCGAAATTGTGAAAAAGTTCATATACAAAAAAAATCTTAAATGCACAGAAAAAAATATTTAGAAAACAATGTTGACTTTACTATTGCATTATTATGTATGTTGTGCACGTTTGATAACAAAAATTCGATACTCGGACGAACGTTGATGTTTACACCGTGAGTCCCGGCACTCACAATTTTTTTTCAAATTGAGCATTTTATGTTACTAGGATCTTAGAGTAATCCATACTCTCGTAACTGAAAATACCATTTCTCCCAAAAATGTTTATTTATCCTGCAAAAATGATAACTGGTATACTATCCTACTACTACTATCGGCTATATGATTAATAAATGAAACGACTATTTTCAAAAATCACAAAATTTATTTTACAAAAATATTTATAATTTAGTTACCTAATGTAGGTAATTTTAAGATATTTAAAAATGCATTCATACCGTTCTCTAATAAAATTATTGTAACGACAATAATAATTATTATAACTAAGCCAATTCATTCACTAAGCAACATTCAAAATATTAATACCATACCACTTAAAGCTAAAAGATTTTCGTATGATTTTTCTTTCACGCCCCATCATCATTTAAAGGTTTTATTTTCTTTGAAGTTTTTGGAAGAAGAAATGCTAAAAATGCACTGAGTAGTAATCCAATACCTGCAGTTAGAAGTCCTGTTTTACAATGATTTTCCAATAATGCTCCAATCACATTCGTCCCAGAAACACTGCCAATTCGTCCACACATTAACGATATACAAATCGCCATCGCCCTGAAAAGTATTGTAGGTATTGAAAAATACTGAAAATTTATTTATGACTTTGAGGCTTTTACCTTAAATGAGTTGGAAAAATGTCAACAGTGATTGAACTGAGAACTGTGGTACCCAAACCGCATACAAGCCATACTTGCAAGGAGTAAACAGATACAATTGGAATGATCACGGTTGAAGTTAAAATTCCACAAAAACCGCATACAAGAAGAATCAAAACTGCAAACAAAAATTGAAATTAATTTTTTATCGTTCATTATTATTTTTTTTGTTTTATAATTCACAGGCGCTCAAGGGTTTACTGTGAGACCCTTATAATATTAAACATAGCACACGAGCGATGGGGAAACGAGGTGTCGATGAACATTGGTCTTAAATGTTGGTTAATTGAACTGACAAGGCAAAACCGTGCCGGGTTGTGCGAATAAAAAACGAATCTTTGTATTTGAAGCTACATGCGTCCAAAATTAGGCTCAAGGGTGAACTGATGCGCATTCGTAGTGAAACGGATATCACGACACGAGTGAACTGATTGAGAGGAATGCACCTAGCTACCTCGAGTGAACATTTTTCAGAAGTGATAAAACAAAGAAAAACATGAAACATTTTCCGACGGTGTTCAAATATGGGAATGATTCCATGATAGTTGTGTTTCTATCTGTTCTGCTCTGGATTCTATTCAATAATTGAAGAGAAGTTTGGGCTGATCTGCCAAAAGATGTGAGCCGCATAAACGGCTTATTAATTGTAGCCCTTGTACCCCTTGGCAAAATGGTTAGTGCGTTGGACTGTCATGCGGAAGGTTCGAGTTCGAAAAAGTTTTTCAGGGGTGTACTGCCTCTTGCGAGGAATAGACAAATACTCCAACAGCCTTATTTACTAACTCGTTTTAGCGACGGAGTAAAGTTACTTCGACTTTACAACAAGTTGTCATTTTTTCATTCAAACCTTCGAAATGATATGTATGTATGTATATACTTACATAAAGTTGGTCTCCGACCAACTTTTCCAGTAAAGTATCCGACTCCCAAATAAAGTGACACAAAAATCACTTCCAATGAAAATGTGTGATGGTAAGTTGACAATTCTAAAGACTGATTGCACTGCTTTTCCTGAAAAGAGATATTTTTCAAAAATGTATTTAACCAAATAGTAAATCAATTTAACCTTAACGGAAATAATTAACCCAAATAAAATTCGATTTAAACTTTTATCAAATCAATTTAAATTGCTTTTAGTTTAAATTGATTTGCTAATTGGTTAAATTAATTTGCGATTTACGAATAGTATATGTACTCGTACATACATTGGCTTTGGTGTCTGCCATTATGCTTAAAATTTCACACATTTCAAGGTGAACATCTGAATTGGTACGTGTGAATTGCATCACGCTATTGAGAATATGAGGAAACCAAACGTAGAGTCCGTGATAAGTGAAATATATCCAAAATTGTATGGCACAGGTAAGGACGGTATTCCGGCGATGCTCACGCATAAATAGTGGAGCTGTTTGATTCCACATGCTTTTTGCTAGTTTTTCTAAGACTGATCCTTTAATATCGTTGCTAACTCTTTTATTGGAATCTTCTTCTAATGTATCTGGCAAAATGGCGTTTATCTAAAAATGTAAACATATCCATATTTAGTTGAAACACTATGTAAGTTTTTATTTAAAACAGATGATACCTTGAAGCTATCTTTAGCATTTCCTGTATTTATTGCATAAATACTTTTTAAAATTTGTAAAACTTCATCATCTTTGCCAATAGAGTGCAGGTATTTCGGACTCTCCGGCAAAAAACACATAACAAGGCCACAGAGAAATCCAAGCAATCCGATGATAACAATATACATTCGCCAAGGTTTGTAGACAATATTCAAAAATGGCATCTCGTAAGACCATGTCTGATTAATAGCTGCCCAAGCAACAAATGGAAAAACTAATGCACACAAAGCTGAAATAAAGCCAGCTGCCATAATGGCTCGATTTCTCGTTTTATCACAATGAAATTCACCAAGATAAGCAAATATTGTAGCAGATCCAGCAGACAATCTACGAAAAGGTAAGATTAGTTAAATTTAGCCAAAATTTGTATTAATTATATTAATGCGAGCATTTTTTCAGTTTCTAAAATATGCTTCATGCATGAAATTGATTTTTTAAAAATTTGTGTAAAAACGTTACAAGTGTTAAAGTAGTCTTACTGTAATAACATTCTTAGTATCTCTTAGCTTAAAAAATAATTAAAATAAATTTAAAAAAATCTGTATGTCGGTATGAAGTGTAGATAAGTAAGTAATGTTGCACCTCTAAGATTTCAAGAAACGATAACAGATAATGGCTTTCGGCAAACTGATTTTGACTTTTTTTTATATTGTGATAACTATATAGTAGCAGTACGGTCGAAACATCAACCAAATCGACCATGTTTTAATCGATCTCTGACCATTTCTTAGTTGCGTCCAAATTTTCGTCTCGACTGTTGAGTCAACGAGAACTTCAACACCGACAATCAGTAGTTCCTGTTCTGCGATCTCATCAAATAGGTAGCCGAAATTATCTCAGGAAATAATTAATGGTATGATCTATGTGGCGCTACGGTCCGGGCTGAACAGGGACCTCAACCAACAACATAGCCAGTTCAGTACCAGTCCACGCCAACTTGGTTGAGGTCCTCTCCCACCTATGTCAGTTACCATTCTTGATGATAGCATAATACTTATTCTTCTCCTCATTGACTACTCAACCCATCTTCTTCACTTCGATCTCAATACTCACAAACGCTCCACTGACATCATGCTGTGTTCTTCCAATTTTGTCAATTATGTCGACGGCGTATCCGAGTATTTGGACGAATCTTTCACAAATTGTGCTTTTATTGTTAACGGGGGAGTTTTGCTTTATACTTTCCAGAACGATGTTGAAGAAATCGCATTACAGTTTCTTGCGTAAAACCTTTTGTCATCGAACATTAAAAGTATCAGTAAGATCTATTCTGAGCTTGATGGACCAGCGTGTGTTCTTCATCGTCATCCTATACAAACGGGCAAGTTTGCCTGGAATGCCAACACAAGACATTGCTTTATATATTTTTTTTTTGCCAAGTTTTGCCGTAGTATAAATACTTGATCGGAGGCGGAATTTTCTGGTCTAAAATTGATATAGACGAACAGTTTCAGACGTTTAAAAGATCTAGTTTGCGATGTTAAGGATGATGTATCTGTAGTTGGCGCAGTTAACAGGATCCCCTTCCTGAAAGATTGGAAAAACCATGATGGACCATATTTAGCAGATCAGTTGGTGCATACTCCTTACCAAGTAAACATTTAAAGCTTCGAACAGTTCGGCAAAGAGGCCTATGGCTTTGTTGGGCTTAGGATACGATATTGCTATCTTCACTTCGTCAACGTCGGGTGTCTACAGTTCTACTATGATATTCCCTTGATTATCCTTGCAGCTTTTTTGTCTCTGTCTCGGGGTTTGTATCCCTAAGGGGTTTTTTTTTGCATTTTCGGTAAGACTGGCAAACCTCATTCCTTCTATTGTATTCCTCTTTTTCCTTGATCGAGTGTTTTTCATGCTCTTTCTTTTTCTTTTGAGTAACCCATGTTCTTCCCCTCAATTGTAGGCCTTTTGTTTAGCTGCATGCACTTACAGGCACTTATTGTCGAACCAAGGGCTCGATTCTCAGCCGCTGCTAGAAAGTTTTTTTCAGGGGTGTACTGCGAGGAGTTGACAAATTCTCCAAGAGTATCTTTTGTCATGGAAAGTGCTGCTCATTAACCATTCGGAATCGGCAGAAAATTGTAGGTCCCGTCCGTTCCCTGGTAACACGCACACAGGAATGGTTGAGAGTTGTAAGTCACTAGGTCCTGGTTCACTTCGAGCTGTTGCACCACAAAATTTATTTTTTTTAAGGGTTTTATTGTGGTGATCTTTTAAGACCGAGCACGTAAGAAGCAGCATATCTGATGGCTGAATGGTAATGGTGCCACTGGTACTCATTTCCCAATACTTGATGTTTGGAAGCATAGGAGGTTGTGAGAGACTCGATCGGAAAAGAAACTGTCGATCTCTTGCGATTGTAGCGGTTCTATGTCGAACTTACTCAGAGTACTTTCTTGTTTTGGCTTGGGTCGGGATATACGCAGCTGTGAATTGGCTAAATCAAGTTCCAAGTCGATGTTGGCCCCTCAGAACGAGCGGATACTCTCTATACTCAATAGGAAAACCTTGTATCTCGCATTGTGGCAATGTGGAAAATTTGTTCGACGCTGAATTGATCAGATGATCTCCATGCTTCTTTGTAAATATCCAGATGCTTGAACTGCTTAGTGTACTAGCTATCAGAACGTATCGCCCACAACAAGGTCGATCAGCATGAATCCGTAATCGCAAGTGATGGAAAACCCTGCTTTACATTCTCTCTTCGTCTACA
This sequence comes from Philhelius festivus, assembly GCA_963931855.1. Taxonomy (NCBI): domain Eukaryota; kingdom Metazoa; phylum Arthropoda; class Insecta; order Diptera; family Syrphidae; genus Philhelius; species Philhelius festivus. The sequence goes on along the minus strand of OZ007556.1, from coordinate 74,846,871 downwards.
GCCTACACGAACGGGGCGATTTTCTAAAAACCTGGTTACCAGAATTTTTTTATTGATTGTTCCCCCGATGAGTTTTTTTTTCAATTTTCAATTTCGAGAAATATTTCTTTATATTTTTTACACATGAACTCATTTATATAACATACAAACATATACATATAATGTTTATTCCAAAAAAAAAAATATTTTCAATTTTTGTTTAAAAATTCAATATAACGTAACGTTAAAAATTAATTTAAAATTTTAAGTAGCATTGCATATTTTTTGAACTGAAGCAAAAATTAAATTTACTCAAAACAATTTAATTTTTTATAAAACCTTAAAATGCATTCAAGTTAAAGGATTATAGCTTTAATAAATGTACTTACAAGAATCCATTCACAAATCGAAGAAATAAAAGAGTTGAAAAATTTGGTGAGAAGCTCGAAACAACTGTCACAAGATAACAAGCTATAAGCGTTGGTCTTATTACTTTTCTTCGGCCAATCGTATCTGCTAAAAATCCCCAAATATGTGAGCTAGATATGACGCCTAAAAATCCAACAGCTCCAAGGATTCCCTTCTCTTTGTAGGTAAGATCCATATCGCAGTCAATTACGGGCAGAATGAAACCAATACCAACTAATTCCAAACACACATTAACTATCACAAAGCCTGATACTAAAATCAGGATAAAATTAAACCTTCCGAATTCTGTAGGAATGAAATTTTTTAAGACATTTTTTTCTTTTAATTTAATTTAAATTTTTAACTAACTTGTTTCTTCTAAGGCCTCGTCAATTGGCACTCGACTTATATGCTTTGTATTAGACATTTTTTTTAAATACTGAAATTGGTCAAACGTAAAAGAAGTTCGGTTGACGATTAAAAATATGACTGCTTTTTCCAGGCTTATATGCTGCCAGATTATCTATATTAATCTGAAAAATAAAACAATCTTTTTGAACTTAACTAGACTTGCAAAAATTATATTTGTATGGCTTGTTTTGTTTTTATGTACATTATGATTTTTAATACACTTTAAAAATTTAGAACAAATATTATATCAACTGCTTGGGAAATTTGATCAGGCGCTTATCAACACCCACCTATTTTATGATTAACTTTTTTTTTTCTAAAATAAGCTTGGTAGATACGTAAAGAGGTTTATCAGGAAATAGGTGACATATGCTAAATAAAAAATGCAAATAGCAAAGCGCGCATTTAATAATAGACAAATAAATAAATATTTTTGTTACTTAGTAAATAAAAACATAACCAGGCGCAGGTGACAAATATGTACATAGGTATACAAATCCATCCATCCAAGGAGTTAATCAAAGATTGGATTCAATCATAGACTTGGGTACCAAATAATTTAATAAAAGTTGGTAGAAATATTAAACATTTGTAAAATGCACGAAGGAACTTGCTCTTATGTAAAAATACTTTGAAATTTAAAATACATTTTATAAATATAAAACATGAATTTAATGAGATAACAATTTTCAAATGCATGGAATAGCCGTCTGATTTCCGGAAAAGTATGAATTTATGCAAGTAAAGTTTAAAAATCGTTTTATTATTAAAGTAATTTTTTGTATACCTAACAAATTTCTTTAAAATTTTTAGAGAACAAAATTTGGGATGCCAACTTTAAGTATTTAGTAGTATAGATTTTAGGAAATAATTTCAAAAAATAATCGTTCACATCTTTAAAAGATATGGATTTTTCAAAAAAATAAAAACAAAATTTTTTTTTTTAACAAAAAATATTTATTCGAATATTTTTATATAAAGTCGAAAATCAAAAAACAGCGGTTCTATGACAGGTACCGTAAATAACATTTTGCCACAAAATCTTTTTTGAATAAAATGTAATCCATGTCCATAATATCACACCTATTTTTTTTATTAAAATCTTAAGAGTCGTTTTCGAGATAAATAAGATATTGCATAACGGGTGTATGGGGGGTACCGATAGTTTTGGAGCTAAGAAAAATTTGAATTTCTCATCTAGGGAATCACCGAAGACCCTTAACTACCGAAATTGAAGAAAATAGGTCCAGAGGCTTAGACATACAGACACACTGAAACATGTTTTTTTTTGTACTTAGTTTTCCTTAAAATTTGTATAACAAAAATTGATATGCAAATTGTTAGTATTTAATGAAATACCTTTTAAAACGTAATTTAAAAATTTAATCGTGTATCCGTTTTCAAGATATTGAATTTTCAAAGAAAATTTCTTTTATTTTTTTAAAAATCCAAAAACCATTTTTTCAAAAAAATTTTTAAATTATATTTTTACTAAATGCAAAGGAGCATTCAATGTCCATAATATCACTCCTAATTTTTGTTTTATCCAAATCGTTATAGCTGTTTTCGAGATAAATAAGATTATGCATTACGGGTGTATGGGGGTATCATTAGTTTTAGAGCTAAACATTTTTTTTTAATTTCCCCTCTAGGGAATCACCGAAGACCCTTAAGTACCGAGTTTGAAGAAAATACCTCCAGTAGTTTAGGCTGTAGTTCGAGGTACACACATACAGACAGACGGACAGACAGACGGAATTTTCGGACCCACTTTATTCGTCTTCGCTATCATCGTAATGTCAACTTTGATCAAAATCTCGAGTTCGATTTTTTTTTTCCAAATGCAGAACTTGCCCTATAGTACCTATGTATATCGCAAGTAAAAATTAGGTGTGCTATTAAAGACATGTAGTACATTTTGGTAAAATTGTTACTAACGGTACCTACCTGTCATAGAACAATTTTTTGTTTTGTTTTATTTTCAACTCTTTCTCATTAATGGTTCTGACGATTTTGATCAAAATTTTTGCACAAAATTTTTATACACAAAATTTTTCAAAAAAAAAAATTTTTTTTTTTTTTTAAATTCCAATAGAAGTTCTAAAGAAATTTTGTATGTACATATATGTATAATAAATGAATTTAATGAATGCATAAATTCACACTTTTCTAGAAATCAGACGGCAATTTTATGCATTTGAACATACTTGCACTAATTGACCAATTTTTCAATTCATTGCAATCCAGTCGTGCATTTTATTTTATGTTTTTACTATGACAGTCCAATTTGTTATCTTAAAAACTTCTTTAAAAAATTTTAACATTTTTCAACAAAAGAATTGAAATTCAAGCAATAATACAAATTTATTATAATGAATTCTTTTTTAGCTATTAACCTACAAAAGGTGTTCCTTTTAAGAATTGGTTTCAGTTTGCAAATAGAGGCAAAATGAGTTTATTTTTTTAGATAAATTCATTCTCTAAAAATTTTGCAAGGTCATTTTATTGTAAAATTAAATTCGAATCAGTTATCAAATTTATGTTTTAAATTTTATTACATTTTTTCGACTAAATTTACTACAAAATAATACTTGTAATTTTTTTTCAAAATCTATTGATTCTAAGAAATTAAGTATTATCATCTTTTTGTGAAGAATTACGTAAGCTTTATTTTTTACATTCCCTTTTTTTTTTTGAAAACTGGTAGTTTTCGAGAAATTTTCAAAAAGGTCTCCGCCAAAATTAACATTTGTCAAAATTTTGTTGGTCATTTGTTTGGTCGTTACTAAAAACGAGATTTGTGGGATATATTCCCCTCAATCCTAGTTTTGAGAAAAGGAGGTTCTGGTTGGGTATTTTGAAGATGGTATAACAATTTTTGAAGCAGCCCGTTAAATAAAAATTAATGAAGCTACTACTTAAAGTATTATACGAGTAAGAAGCTGTAAAACAGATCAGACCAAAAACATAAATGTTAAAAAAATAGCCAAGTTCTTCTATACAAAAACCTTTGTGTAACAAGTCAGCCGTGAAAAGTATTGACATCTAAAAGTACGCCAAGTTCTTATACTTCATGAAGGTTTAATACCGGATATTTAAAGTAGAATAATATTGAAACAGCTACAATGTAATAGAGAAATTTTATTATTTAATGATTACTGCCTAAAATTTGATGGGTTCACTGGTCAAGTTTTTAAAACCTTTCGAATAGGGCATAAAATAAAAACTTGGTGAGGCGCCTCACAGTGGTGCTTTTGTGGAAATAAATACAAAAAGTGAAATTTTGAATATGGATTTGTTTCATTTATTTTTCCATAGATAATTATGTAACTGTTCTCTGTTTTCCCGAAATTTGAGAAATTTATATCAAGGAATTTGCGAGATACATCGCTTTAAAGTTACCCTATCTTTAAGTTTTGAAATGTATGTAATTTGTCGCTTTAACTTTTTTTCATGAATAGTAGCATTTTAATAACTGTTTGTAAAAACAAAATTTCTTTAATAAATAATATGCTATTAAGCTTTCAAAATAAAAAAAAAATAAAAAAAAATTTTTCGTCTTTTAGTTGGGTTAGGACTGAGTGACCTAAAATTAATATTTTAAAGCTCTTTCCTTAGAGCTACAGTTTTAGCTACATTAAATTAAGTCTAGTGGATACTGTTTTTAGAAAGCTACAATATTCAACTAACTATTCTCGAAAGAATTGTATCCGTCCTGATCCGATTTTGAACGCAGTGTACAAATTTGTTTCACTGAATCCGATTAAAAAAACACGGTTTCGACTTTGGTCATGTTGCAAAAATTGTAATTTAATGGCTAATAATTGTTGGAAAGAATGCAACTAAGTTTTATTTTTCATTATTTATCTTTCATTAAAATATAAAATAAAATTAATTCTTTGACGGACCTCTGATATATTTCAATTTTAAGCTCAATCATTTTTCTTGCCTCAATATTTTTTTCAAAATTCAAGCTTACTTTTCTTGGAAATATGAGGTGAGCTTAATTGTTTTATGATGTTATTAAAATGAACTAATAGTCATTTAAAAAATTTGTACTTTTATATTTTAATCCAACATTTTAGAGACAGAAAATAAATAAAAAACTAAATTAGTTTGTGTGTTTTTACCTGATTACGAGTTTTTGTCTCTAAATATAAAATAAACAATTCTACTGACAACCAAGAAGCATCGGAACCTCATCTTTTCATGAACAATATAATAGGGTAGATCCCCGTCTTCAAAGAGATATTGCAGAGCTCTAAAATTTTAATATAAGAAGCAAACACTTGACATCATACGAGAAGAGAAAAACCGTGTGAAAATTGAAATTCAAGAACTGGAAGAGAGCTCAATCCCTTTTGGAATTCATGTTCTCAAAGTTAAACACCGTCTTTATTTTACGATGATAGATGTATGTAAAAGTAGCTCAAGCTGTGACAAATACTAGTTCAGCGAGCAATTGCATTATTTGTGGAGCTAAGTCTTCAGAGATGAATGACTTATCCAAATTGCAATCTAAGATCCTGAAAGAAGAACCTCTTGTTCTAGGATGACTGCATGCACGGATTCGATTTATGGAGTACATATTGCACCTGGGATATAACTTAAGCTTTAAAGCGTGGAGAACTAATGAGACTACTCGTGCTATCAAGGAAGAGGAAAAAAAAACGAATTCAAGCAGAATTCATTTCAAAGATTGGAATGAGATTTGACGTTGTAAAGCAAGGAACTGGAACAACAATACTTCACGAAGATTTTTCGGAAATCCAAATGTGAGTTCAGATATCTCCAAAACAGACATTAGGATGATAACCAGACTCGCAGTCATATTTTGATTTGCATCAATTTTACAATCGATACCCAAAAAGTTAAGACTTAAAGTGAAAAGACAGCTAAGCTCGCGATTGATATCAAATGCCCGCAACTGTTTTTGCTGCATTGAACAGAACAGTTGGATCACTTTCAGGAGAGGCCCAAGAATGCAGGAATAAGGACTACAAGCACTATAGGACACACCACTCCAGGAAGTTTTCCCGGTCATCAACGAATGAGGATATTTATTTCTCATGATCCTGATATCATCCGATCTATTTATAACCTAATTAAGACCTCAACTAATGAAAATGAGTGAAGAAGCTCTTGGATTAATTAAATAACTGATTAATATAATTAATTATGTGTACTCATTTATTTATTTATTTATTTCTTATATTTGATATATGCTTGTGTTTTTATGTATGTTTTTGATTATTTAGCTTAAGAACAAAACAAACACCAAAACATATACAAAAAAATATGTTTGGATATAAGTTAATAAACGCTGCAAATCCGAAAAATGTCAATAACTTTTCTCCCAATGATTTTTTTTAACCAAATTTTGTCGAAGTGTGTGTAAGCCAAGTCCAAATATGTGTGCAAAATTTCATTTCATTCCGTTACATATTTCAGATTACGGATTTTTTTCCGCTCTCCCATACAAATGGCACCACTGTGCGCCTGTGCCTGACTACTCGTAGCTTAGCAAATATTCGGTATTTTAAGTTTCTGACTTCATTGGTATTTAAGATAGGGAGGGGTCAAAAATCGCCTGAGTTTATTCCTGTAAAAAGGGTGTAGTGCAAGAACTTGGCTGGGAACTACCGTGCCTTTTGATTGTGAACTGTTTAAAGATTTTTGTGGTCGGGGATATGCCCAATAAACTAACGCAGGGAGTTTTTTTTTGCAATAGAAGAATATATAGAAATGAATCCCGGAATAACTACAAAAATTGTTTAGTGAAAATTACAGATCGAGAAAGACACTGCGGTTTTCTAATCCAGTGTAAATAGTGGATATTGTCTTTTAAAAGTCACTCTGAAAATAGATTTAGTACAAAATGAACAAATGAACTTTCCATGTACAATATACAATTAAGAAATATTTTCGCTCTAAATTTCACCGAATAGTCTTCAGGTAATAGGGATAAAGTAATTTGTATTGATGAGTGTGGATTCTATTAACATCTTTATAGAAATCAACCCAGTGGCGTAGATAGGCGGGGGATCAGGGGGATATATCCCCCCATTGGGATCGACAATTGTTCAACACAACCAGTCATAAGCCAAATAAGTTAAAGAAACGCACTCTGACATTTTTTTTTACGTCTCTCACCAATTGATAATAGGTAAACGTGCAAGAAAAAGCGCTTCCAACCAGCTATATATATTTTATTAAAGATATTAGCTACACTGCCGGTTTCAACGTCAACTCCCGAAAGAACTTTCTCCAGTCAGTAAAGAGAATAAAAACAATACAAAGAAGCATGACCAACGAAGTTAGATTATTAAAAATATGTCTATTTTAATAAGAGTGTGATAAGCTTTGGATGTTTATTTATTTGCAGGATCGTTTGAATGGTTTGACTGCTCTAGCTATTCATCGCGAAACACCTATACTAGCAGATGAGATTATAAGTGTTTTATCTAAAAAGAACAGAAAACTGGATTTTATTTTGTGATTTATTTTTTAAATTAATATTATTTTACTTACTACAGTGCCTTGCATAAGTAAAACCGCACCTGTAAAAATGCGTTTTGTAGAAAATTAAAATGGGAATGACACCCTACTATTTTTTATTGAATGGCATCACTAATTAAGTAAATTGAGAAGAAAAAAAAGTTTCGTTAGTTTCTCTTCTGGTGGTTAAAAATTAAAACAGATTTTTTTTTTTCTATTGCAAAAGTATAACCGCTTTTTTATTTTGATCTGTTTTCTTTTTATTTTAAGTAAATTTTTTCGGCTAAATTAGTAAAGAACATTGCTGCCCCTATTTTCGACCAATCTAAAAATTGTTTTTGACATACTGTTGACAAGGTTATTTAATATGGAATCGTCTATACAGTTCCATTCTTCCACAGTCGCCTCTCGCAGCTCAGCAACACTGTATAATTGCCTATTATGGGCATAAATTTTGCGGGTCAAAATTCCCCAAAGATTTTCAATAGGGTTACAATCTAGAGAACGTGCCTGGAACACCATAAAATGTATGTTATTCGATTCGTACCATCCCAAACTTTGATGACTAACGTGAATTGGGGCATTATCATGCTGGAAGACATGCCGAACTCGACGAAATCGTCTTAAGTAGGGTAACAAATTATCCTGAAGCACCTGGGTGCAAGCTGAACTGTTCATCTTTGCAGAGGTGAAGGCAAGTGCAACCTTACCACGGTCGCAGAAGGCCCCCCAAACCTTACAACTGCCACCGCCAAAGTTCCTCTTGAAAACAAACTTTTTTCCTTTCTCAGATCGTGCCAATATCCGTTAAAACCACCTGACCCATCAAGATTTAACTTTTTTTCGCCACTGAAAATAATCTAAAATAATCTAAAAAAAAAACATTAATTGAGTTATGCCATTTGGAATAACAAGAGTTAAGAGTAAATTAATGGAATGTTACTTATGGTTTTCCAATTCCGTTTCATGTTTTGCTGGGCAAATTCTTACTTTTTTTTGTAGACTGTTGTCAAATTTGGAGCTGGCATCATTTTGCACCGAACAATCACTTTACTGCTTTTTAAGGCACGAAAAACCGTTAAAACCGAAATTCTTAAGCCCAATTCGTCACGAACGTCTGGCAAAGAATGCGCCGAATTGGATGCAGCATTTATTAAACGCCCCTTATCTCGACGTGTCAGCTTCTGCAGATGCCCGGGTCTTATTTTCGTCTCATAAGATTCTGGATCTTGTAAGAAATTTCGGACGACACGGTCGGATCTTTAAATTTCCCTACCAATAGCCCTTAAGCTTAGGCCAGTTAACCGAAAAGCTTGAATTTTGACTTTTTCCGTATCGCTTAAATGCTTACCACGCGGCATTGTTGCTTGTCATTTCGAAGCACATAACTGAAATACTGAATGAAGCTTCAGAGTTCAGAGAGGTTTGCATTGTGCTGTTATACTTTTGCAATATATAAAAATCAGTTGTTAATTTTTAAACACCAGACGAGAAAATAACGGAACTTTTTTCTTCTCAATTTACTTGATTAGTGATGCCATTCAATAAAAAAAATTGTAAAGTGTCATTCCAATTTTAACAGGTGCGGTTATACGTATGCAAGGCACTGTATATCAATATTTATTCTAGTTCATATTCAAATTAATGCGTATAATATATTATCTTTAAAAAATATAATTTTTTTATGGCATACATACTGAATTCAATGAAGTCCTGTTATTTGTTTTTTTTTTTTAATTATTAAAACTTTAAAAAAAAATGAGCGAACTAGATCTATCCCCAACAAACCCCCCCCCCCCCCCCCCCATAGTGAAAAGCTATCTACGCCACTGATATCAACCACGTTCAAGAGTCAAAGCTCGATCTCAAGTTACCGTTCCAGCTGTGCACGTGTGCTCATAACAGCAACAAGTAACTTAGAAATAATTCAGCATGAGATGTTGGCGTGTTTGAATTGAATCTATTTGTGTTTAGCTTCAATCGATTTGCTATTTGGTGAAACGGATTTGCAACCGGTGTATTACATTTTTGGGATTCCAAGTCTCTTTAACAGAAGAGCAAGTTCATGCGATCCACTCTTGCGTTATATTTGTTTTACTTATGAACCAATATTTCAATTCTTATAAGTCAGCACATACAAAACACATTTTCTAATCTTTGCGAATCAAAAACGTTTTGCCTTCTCCTGTGTGTTTTCAGCCTAACATTAATATATGTACATAGTTTGACGCTTTTTGAGAAATTTGCTTGAGTTTTAAGTTATACACTCCAGTAGGTCAATCACGTTTTTGTTCAAATTTTAAAAGCTGGTTTATATTTCTAGGTCGATTAAAAAACTTCAAAATCAACGCAAAGCTATTTTTTGTCTTAATTCTAGTCAAATAATTTTTAGTCGGACAGATAAAATAAAAAATAAAACGCCATTAACACGATTAGACAATTGGTATTTCAATAAAACGACTATCGTTATACGAGTAATACTTAGAAAAGTGAAGAAAGCTGCACTTTTCGTTTTATGAGTTTGATTTTCAGCCTCTGCAAAATAGCTTTTCAGGGGTGTACTGCCTCTAATGTCGTTTTTATTTGGCAATCCGGAAGCCTTCTGGACTCTTCTAAAAGTGTTCACTTGGGAAAAAATTACAGTTCTGATTCTGCAAAGAAGAGAAATTTGCTTCTGGATTTGAAATCAGAATCGAAACCAGAAGCACTCACACATTCATATAGTTAAACGTCAAACTCAACAGCTGTGATTTTTTGTATGCTAATTGTGCGAAGTTTTTCTTTCAACAAATATTTATTGTTGATTTTCATTATTATCCACATTTGATGTTTCACATATACAATCACAAGAAAACTTCAGAATCATCAGAATCAAAAAAAGTGTTCAGTTGGGACTCCGGATCGGAGAGAGATTCCGGATTGTCAAATAAAAACGACATAAGAGTATCTCTTTTCATTAAAAGTGCTGATCATTATCAGTTCGTAATCGTCAGAAAATTTTAGATTCTGGTTAGGGTAACACGCAGAGGAATGCTTGAGAGTTGTAAGGCACTAGGTCCTGGGGCCGAATTACCGCTTCAGTGACGAGTGAGTGAGTCCCATCAGTGATCGAATGAAAATGTCAAATTGGAGTAATTTATTGCTCGATAACGTAAGCGGTAATGCCAAACTCACATAATTCAGTCACGTATTACTCGATAACTGATGCGGTAATTTGGCCCCTGGTTCTCTTGGAGCTGTTGCACCACCAAAATTTAAGTATCGTATAATTGTCGAATAAGTATAAATGTAATCGTGTAGATATATAAATGTAAAGTGTAAATATTTGTCTACGCCAGATATGAGAAATATTCGAGTGCCAAGGTAGTGATATTTTCATAATTTGTGAAAAAAAAATTTTTACAGCCAATATTTTCTGAACAAATTGAATTTAAGGTTCACTATTCAAAAAAATGGTTTCATCCATGAAAATAAATACATACATGAACTACGATAAAACGAGTAAGCCGTCGACTATTATGAACTTGTGATATGATTTTAAAATAATCAAAATATAGAAAAAATAGATACATACTTTCGTGGAATTCCAATATTTTATTCTGAACAATAACAAAACTTTTACGGATCAAACAAAGAACACCTTCTAGATATTTTGCCTTGAAGTGACACTCTGCTTCTTCGACTAGAATTAGATGTGAGCAACAAGAAAGTCTAATCTATTTTGACTAATGTTATCAGATTTAAGTTCAATGAAAAATTAATGTCAATTTTGTTTTTCATAAGTAAAAAGTAACGTTTATAAGTTAACAATTTTTTTAATTGGACCATCACATTTGAAAAAAATTATTTTCATATAATTTTATTGATCAAAATGTGTAAAAGAAACTGTTAATATAAATGTGATGAATATATACTTAGTTACAGTATTAACCCAAGTTAAATTTTAAAAGGAACAGTTTGACAAAGTCTTTATTGGTCAAGATCACGAACTAAACTAAATGATTTAAATGATATAGAAATACTTTTGCCTTCATAGTAAAAGCATAAAACTTGATGGATTACAATTTATTATAAAACTCCAAGCGATATATTAGATTGAGTTTCAATAAGTGTAAGCAAAAGAAAATAAATGAATTAAATGTCAATAGCGAAAAGAGTCACAGATATTAAATTACACTTTGAGTCTAACTTAATAAAAGAAAAGTTTGAAAACAATTTTATTGTATTACATTTATGTAAATCAATTAAGCATGACAAAAAAACAATGATATGCAGGCCCGGCAGATATTACGAGCACAGAGAGCAGCAGTGCTCTATATTTGGTAGGTTTTTTTTAAGAAAGTGCGCCTACGTTTACAAAAAAATAAATATAAGACAAAATAGGTTTGTTCTTTTAGCACCGAAGCACCCTGGGGTTATTGTTTATGTTTGCAATTAAATGTTTATTGTACTCATCATCCTCATTAAATGAAATATTCACGAACATATAATATAATATAATAACATCTTTATTTGTCCGAGTACATGCCAATATATGTACATCTTTGACTTAACCAATCATAATTTCGATAGTTCTTTACAATATTAGGAAACACGCTTTATATTAACGCAGCAGTCGATTCTGATATCCAACAAAAATTATTTGCAAATGTTATTTGACCATCAATATCAAGAGGCAATTCTCCATTTCTAATTTTCATTAATTGCTCGGAAAATTCTGCCGCTGTTGGATCATTTTGCAATAACACTCTTTCATTTTCGGTGAATGAAAGTGTTTTCACATATTTATACAACGTTGTAGATTTCAAGCTAGCATTTAATTCGTCAGCAGCAGTATCTAGGTCGAGGAATAACCGGGAGTGTTTGCCTAATTCACCAGCAAATAACACCAATGCACCACCGAAAAGACGATTATTACCTCTCAAATCTTGTAATGTACGATTGAATGCTTCTAATGATTTCTTGTGCGCCATATTGCATTCGTCCCAGTTAATTAGCTTACACGGCTGAAATACTTTTGCCCAGGGTTGCGAATTTTTGAATTAAAAAATCCTTAAGTCATAAGTCTATAGATGACTTGTGAATTAAAAAAATTTAATTCATAAGATATTTGGTGACTTATGAATTAAAAAAAATTAATTCACAACCCCAAAGTGACTTATGAATTAAAAAAAATTTAAATCCTAAGCTACTAAGTGACTTATGAATTAAAAAAAATTTAATTCACCACCTACCAAGTGACTTATGAATTAAAAAAAATTAAGTCATCAGGGAGTAAGTGACTTATGAATTAAAAAAAATTTAAGTCATGAGCAACAAAGTGACTTATGAATTAAAAAAAATTTAATTCACCACCTACTAAGTGACTTGTGAATTAAAAAAAATCAAGTCATCAGGAAGTAAGTGACTTATGAATTAAAAAAAAATTTAATTCACAAGTCAGTTGGTGACTTGTGAATTAAAAAAAATTTAATTCATAAGTTAGTTGGTAGATTGGAAATTTTTAAGCTTGTTTTGACTACATAATTATTTAATTATTAACGAAAGCTTTCAAATCTAGTTTTTAAATCATAAGATTATCACGCTAGCTTATAAATTATCCATTTCATAATTTTTCTAATCAGCATTTATCCATTAACTTATGAATTAAATTTTTTTTAATTCATAAGTCACTAAGTTGGTTTTGAATTAAATTTTTTTAATTCATAAGTCACTTACTTGCTGATGATTTGAATTTTTTTAATTCATAAGTCACTTACTTGCTCATGACTTGAATTTTTTTAATTCCTAAGTCACTTAGTAGGTTGGGAATTAAAATTTTTTAATTCATAAGTCACTTACTTGCCCATGACTTAAATTTTTTTAATTCATAAGTCACTTAGTAGGTTCTGAATTAATTTTTTTTAATTCATAAGTCACTAAGAAGCTTATGATTAGACCTCGGATTTTGCATATTTGCATATTTTTGAAGGATTAAGATAGGTGAATTTTGATGACACCATTATTTTATTCATTGACAATAGAGTTGAAATCGATACGCATATTTTAATTTTTTTGGCATATTTGCATGAATTGCATATGCATAATATATGCCAAATATATGCAAACTATGCAAAAAATATGCAAAACATGCAAAAATATCCTATGTTAAACAGATCAAAAAATATAACATATAAGATCGATTCAGAGGGTGGTATACCTATATATGTATGTATGTACATATGTATATTGGAATTTTACTAATTATTGTCAGATATTAAATAGAGTTTATAGGTATTAAAGTAGAGCTATTTTGTAAGCGGAATAGTTTCTTTCAACGTCACAGGAAGTAACTGGAGCAAATTTATATTTGATGATATTTTCGTTAGAGACGGGGTAAAGTCCAGACAAATCTTCAGCATTGAGATTTAAAATATTATTTATTTTTGAAATAATATTAAAATCTGGATTTCTTTTCAAAATGGCTTCAAATTTCTCTTTTAAATTCATTCCAAATTCACCATTTATATTGTGTACAATGTTTTTAGCTTCCTTCGCTTCTAAGGAAGTTATTATTTCGGCAACTCTCTCGAAATTCGATTTTATATACGAGTACATATATAAAATCGCGATATAGTTGGGGATTTTTTATTAGTTCTTCTGACAGCTTTATAGATTCAGAATCTTCTGGATTCAGTGTTTCAAGAACCTAAAATGTAAATTAAGAATTTTATTTTACCAAACTAAAGTAAATTCATATCGTCGTTGTCAAACATAATGGGTTATCGGATGTTGCATTATTTTGCAGGAGAGCCAAAAGTGACTCCTACACCATATTATGTGACAAAAAAAAAACTTTTCCAAATGCGTCGTTTGGAAAATTATTAACAGCATTATTAAAATTTTAATCTTAAATTTTGTAATTTTTTTTTTAAATCATAATGATTTTTCCAAAATAGCTTTTTTGGCCTTTAGTCCACAAAAATTGTATTTTAAAAACCTTCATATAGAATCAATGCCAGGCCACGGGCAAAATCTTCCAACGTTAATGATTACAATTTAAATCTTGGTTGGATATAGTTCACATTGGATTTTTGTCAAAAAATCGATGTAAGATGAACTGAATTTAACAAAAACTGCGTATTGACAAGGTCCTCACAGTCAACTGATGAGGATCGCCGGGACGAAACGCCAATTTGTGTGGACTAAAGGCCAAAAAGGCTATTTTGAATCAATAAATTCAACAAGTCCATTAATAGTGCTAAGTCTTCTACTTGGCTGATTTATTTCAGTAGTATATATAGAATTTGTATTATAAAAACCTTCATATTGATTTTTTTTTTATTTCAAACAATATTCTAACCGATAACCCATTCGTTCATTTTCCACCGCCTAAACCAGTAAAAAACCGAAAACCCGTTTTCAAAAGAATTGTTGTGGCCTAAAAGGGATTCTTATCATGGAATAAAACCTACTTTTTTTTACCCCTATGCTATATTTAAAATGTATCTATAATTTGTTGATTAACATTATCTTAACTCTGTTATTCCCTCCATGTTATCTGCATAAAATGATGCCGCCTTCAACCATGGACAAGGGACAGTGGTCAATGCTTCTCTATTTTAACATTTAGCGAGTGGAATTCAATTTTTCGATGAAATTCGTTTGCATATATTTAGCATATTTTGCATATTTTTTGCATATGTTGCATATATCTGGCATATTTTTAGCATATTTTTTAGAATATTTTTTGCATATATTTTGCATATTTTCGATATGCTTTACAATTTGTTATATTTGAACTATAAAACGCTTAAATACAAAATTTGGTATCAATCCGATGAAAAATATGGAAGTATGCAAAATCCGAGGTCTACTTATGATTTAATTTTTTTTAATTCACAAGTCACCAACTGACTTGTGAATTAAATTTTTTTTAATTCATAAGTCAGTTCGTAGCTGCTGAATTATATTTTTTTTAATTCATAAGTCACTCACTAGCTTGTGAATTAAAGCCAAGCTTAAGCTAACAAGTGACTTAAGCTTTTGCAACCCTGCTTTTGCCATTCCTGATCTTTTTGAAATGTTACATGTTGGCGCTTCCAAAATATGACCATTCTAAGGGAATTTTAAAGCCGAATTTTCGCCCACCATCCAATAAAGTTGCTCCAATTTCAGACGATGCAAGCGCTAACGCTTTATTCTCTTTATTCGTTTGTAAAGCAGCTAAAAACAATGGCGCAATATTTTAATTGAATTAGTACGATGCTTAAGCTGTTTTAGTATGATACTAGGTTAAAACAACCAATTTGCAAAGTTTAATGGAATGTAGCATCATACTTTCTCTACCCTTTTATTAAAGTTAAAATCATCTCATACCTACTCTATTTTTTAGTATCGTACTAGCTTCATATGGCTCTTTGACATTTGTAAACATCAAAAAAAGGTTCGTGTACTTACTTTTTTACACGAAATGTCATTGTTTTAGGTGTGTTCAGAAGCAATTTATTAAGAAAATTCTTTTAGTACGATACTAGTTAGAAAATGTTTAAAATTAAGAATGAGTTAGTAAACTACTATAAAGTTAGCAAATTGTTAAGTAGTATCATACTAATACCTTAATAATAGGCTGTTTAAAATTTTGCGCCAATGACTATAAAAATGTTTTACCGTTGCCACCAGGAGCATCCAAAAAATAAAATCCACCATTTCCAGCATTAATTACGTCCATGATTTTAAAGTAAGCTTCTTTTTGTTTTCCATTCAATAACGGAACATTTCTTTGAACATATTGGCGCAAAATTTTATACAGCCTATTATTAAGGTATTAGTATGATACTACTTAACAATTTGCTAACTTTATAGTAGTTTACTAACTCATTCTTAATTTTAAACGTTTTCTAACTAGTATCGTACTAAATGAATTTTCTTAATAAATTGCTTCTGAACACACCTAAAACAATGACATTTCGTGTAAAAAAGTAAGTACACGAACCTTTTTTGATGTTTGCAAATGTCAAAGAGTCATATGAAGCTAGCACGATACTAAAAAGATAAAGTAGGTATTCGATGATTTTAACTTTAATAAATGGGTAGAGAAAGTATCATGCTATATTCGATTAAAATTTGCAAATTCGTTGTTTTAACCTAGTATCATACTAAAACATCTTTAGCATCGTACTAATTAAATTAAAATTTTGCGCCATTGATTTAATGTATTTGCATCATAATCTCGTTCCCGATATAAATTGAAAAGTGTCGTGCATTGAACGATCAGGTGAAATCATACCTAATTGTGATAGCAATTTTTTGACATTGCTAAACACAAATCTTCAATCATGATCAATGGGCGCATTCACTAACCTAGTCACTACGTAGTCAACTCGTTCTGATTGGCTAAAGACAACTAAAAATTTAGTTGAAAGTTCCCCTCAAACGTAGTGTAAAAATTTCTGCTTTAAAGCTAGTGGATATTGATTTTGACATTTCACAATCAGCTGTTCGTTGAAAATACAAATTTACTTCTTGGTGGAAGATATTTTCGAAGTGAAATTATTAAACAAATTAATATTATATCTTATATTTGATGTTATTTAATTTAAGCTGTAAAAAAAGTTTATTTAAAGTTCTCAAAACACAATTTTTCTTAATATGACAGTTTGAATTGACTAGCTTTGTAGTGCAATTTTGCATTCACAAAGCTAGTTGACTTTTTGACTACGTAGTGACTAGGTTAGTGAATGCGCCCAATGCTTCGTTATGTGGATTCATTCTTATGTCGTTTTTATTTGGCAATCCGGAATCTCTCTCCGATCCGGAATCCCAACTGAACATTTTATTTTTGATTCTGATGATTCAGAAGTATTTTGTGATTGTATATGTGAAACAACAAATTTGGACAGATTGTATATGTGAAACAACAAATTTGGACAGAAAATCAAGAATTATGTTTGTTAAAAGATACGCATCGCACAATTACGATACAAAAAATCACAGCTGTTGAGTTTGACGTTTAAATATATGAATGTGTGAGTGTTTCTGGTTTCGATTCTGATTTCAAATTCAGAAGCAAATTTCTCTTCCTTTCAGAATTGAAACTGTCATTTTTTCCCAACTGAACACTTTCAGAAGAGTCCAGAAGGCTTCCGGATTGCCAAATAAAAACGACATTACACGACGAACTGTATGTAAAATATCTTCTGACAAATGATCACAATGATTGCTCCATAGCTCATGTGGATTCGTCGGACTACACGCAGATATTATAACTGCAAATAATGTACGCATTTGATGTGGATTTGCCGTAAGAGCTGCATCTTCTAAAGTATTATTCCAATGTTGATCATCTTCCAGTAAATTTAAACGCCTGCATGCTTCACGATATGTAGGATATAAATACCCATCAACTGTTCGTAAATCTGCAAAAGATGTTGGGCCACGAATATTATTTAATAGTAAACGCAAAAAATAACATTCCTCAGTATTTGGATGAACCGTATAAATTCGGCCAATAGCATCCGTTTGAAATATATCAACTGGATTTCCTTGTTTACGTTTGCAAAAAATTTTATTTGATACCTGCCTTTGATACCAATTTTATCAAAAAAAACTGTAAACTAACTATTTTGTTGCTATGATTTGATAAGAAAAAAATATCAAAAAAAATATAAACAAATATTGGGCGCTGTATTGCTTGTCGTTTCCTCACCAAAAAATTGGTTTAGGCCATGCATTTTGAATAGCAGCGAATGTGTTGAAAAAAAAGATTTTTTTTGTCTTTAGTAGCTTTGTAAATAAGTTTATTTGATTTCAATCATGCTTATTTTGAGATTCGAACGAATAGCTAATTCGATAGAATAGATATTTTCATTCGAATAAAACTTTGCATATTTTGAATAAAATGAACCTCAATGAAATTCATACCCGAAATCAGCTGTTTGAAATTTACTGTCATTTCTATCTGATTTAGTATGACCAAACTGTTTTTTTTTTTGATGATTTTTATTAAAAAAAAAATTATAGTCTAAAAATATAAAAATAATACTTTATCATTTAAGAAAAATAAGCTAATGCTAATGGCCTGGTAAAGTTTAAATTTGAAAAACATCAATAAAACTGACATTTTAAAAATTGGGAGCATTTAGAAAACAGTATGGTAAGTTTATTGATATCAAAAAGAAGTAAAATAACGGTACAACTGCTCTGTATAATACAATATTTGATTTATGTTTTAATTTTCATGTAAACTAATTTTGTTTTCCAAATTGATAAACAAAAAAAGAAGGCAACTTCAAAGCCTATTTAATTTACACAAATCTGGGGCCATATTTTGTAAAACGATTATCGTTGAAATTACTTCGTTATCGTTGAAATGCGATTATGTTTATGCGCGAAACAGATTAAAACAGATTGCACCAGCAACAGCACCAGCATCGTCAACAACAAACAGCACGCTGACCAGCAAACATTTCTCAAACACATTGCCACCAGCAACGTCATTTCATTTGTTTGACATTTCATATCGAAAAAAAGTTTTTCATTGTGGTGCCACTGAATATTGCAGTGGGAAAGTTGACAACACTGCACCAACAACAGAAAATTTAGGACTTTGGCCTAACGACGGTGTTGGCGTTGGTGTTGCTATTCTTATGTGTGTTGAACAATTGAAATACATTGGCTCTAAATTAATGGCGGCCGCTGTTGCTGTTGACGGTGCTGTTGCTGGTTCAATCTGTTCCGCGCTTTAACGAGAATCGTTTAATTTTTAAGATACTCGTTAGTTCTAACGACTGCCATATACCTATCGTTTGACTTTCGTTTTATCGTTTCTTGATTTATAATTTTTTTTTTCATTTATTTATGTCAATTTTTGACATTTCTAATAGTCGAGAAGTTGGTTACGCTTAAAAAAAATGTTTTTTTCGGTTAATCTTGGCAACATCTTTTGTACGCCTTTTTCGTTTTACTTAATCGCTCTTTGTCGTGACTATCGTATTCCTCAGTATCGTCGACTTGCAGCTCGTTTCGTAATACAAAATAGGGCCCCTGGTCACACTTTAATTTTGAATTACCATTATGTAAATTGTCTTATGAAAATATTGATAAATTGAAGCCAGACGTTAAAAATCAAAATGGCATTTGTTTTATGTATGCAAAGAGAAAACGGCGAGGAGCAGTTGTATAGGAGAAGGATAATGGATGCATCAAATCCATTTTATGCATTCATTACTACGAACATTATAGTAAACTTACATGTTTTATGAATCTATTCGCCAGAAAAAATTGAACGAAAATGAAATGACATTTCTTTCGAACGATTCGAAAGTGAAAATTTGCTTAGTTTTCGAAAGATAAATAAACTTTCCATTGATAAAGTGAACTTTCTAATCGTTCGAATCTCAAAATACAAATTATTCGAATTCGACATTCTTTCTAATGAAATCGAATGTCAAAATAAGGCTGAATACTTTTTATATTTTAGAAGTTATACCTATCGTGTATTATGTGCGTAAAACTGCGTGATTTTCCTTCTTTTTCATAGTTTTTTTAATTTTTTTTTTAGAAAAAACTAAAGAAAAAATAAGAAAAAAATAAAAGAAGCTACACAGATTCCCGCGACTCTCCAACGTAATTCGCATGGGAAAACAATTGAAATTTCTTTTCTTTTTTTCTCTATTTTTTTTTTAAATTTTGTTTGTCCTAAACCTTCTACCCTTGTTCCTCTTTAATATAAAAAAAATAAGAAAATCGGTCAACCAGTTTGGCTGGTTAGCGAACGTACACAAAACCAAACTTTAATTTATATATATAGAAGATAGATTCAAGTTTTATCAGAACACAGAATTATTTGTTTCTTGCCTTTAGTTGTCAACGAAGCAATTAACAGCCCTTGGGTGTTTTTTTAAAACCGAAAAACCCCAGTTTTTTTTGACAACTCTGAGGCCTGGGTCAACCATGGGTAAAGTTGAATAAACGAACCTAATGTTTGAAGCTCATAATGTTCAAAATGAGATCAGTAATGGTCTTTCCGATTGGAAATTCTGAAGACATCTCCGAACAGGAATGCCAATAAAACAAGAAATATACCAAATTCGATTTTGAAGTTTCTTGACATCACCATATTTTAAGGAAGAGTTTCATATAAAATCACTCGCAGGCAACTTTTATTTGTGTTCATTCTAACTTTTTCTAACTTATTTATTTAAACTTTTAACATTTTCTAATAAACTTAACAAGTTTATTATTTAAAATTTTAAATTCAAACTTGGAATTGTGTTTACCTATATTGACATTTCACAACATTGACCACTTTGTATTCGAGTGTATTTTCGATTTTGAAATTAAACTCAGAAGCATTCTCTCTTCTTTTAAGAAGAGGAACTGTCACTCTGAGTTCCAAAAGAACACTTTTGGAAAGACATTATCTATCCGAACCCTTCTGATATGTCAATCGAAAGTGAAATAATTACATGAAGTTAGAAGCAGTAATTGAAGTTTTGATTCTTGATTTTAATTGATTTGTCAAGAAAAAACGTTAAGGTTTCTGTTGATCTTAAAGTTGACAAACTTCATTGATCGCTTCAGAGCAATATTTTAAAATAGTTTGATCCACATACATCCGAAATTTTGAAGTTGCAAATATCTTTAAAAAATCATAATCTGAAGCGATCGACCAATTAATACGAGTATTATCCCTAAAAACTAAAATCAGAAATGCTTCCGCCTCCATGTCTCTTTTATCGCGTCCCACAAATGTCACCCTTTTGACGGT
This sequence comes from Philhelius festivus, assembly GCA_963931855.1. Lineage (NCBI taxonomy): Eukaryota > Metazoa > Arthropoda > Insecta > Diptera > Syrphidae > Philhelius > Philhelius festivus. The sequence continues at coordinate 74,825,825 of OZ007556.1, read as the reverse complement.
CTAAACTCCGAAACTCTTTTCTTGGCATACATACATATTTTACGCGCACTAGAGGGATTTTTGACATTGGTTTTGAATTTCTAAATATCATAATGGGAGGGAAATATAGAGTTGTGTAAAGTATTCCACATTCGTGTAGTGCGGCGGCCTAAAAAAGAATCTCTGAATTTAACAGTACGTCTGAAGTTGGGCTTAAGTGTAAACTGGTGAGCATTCACTGAAGCGTGAATGTTACGGTTAAATTGCTTTAGGGGATGACTGCAACTGGCTTTTTCACTGGAATGTTTATAAAAATAAGGGTAATATAATAAAAGACAAGAAACATTGCGGCGTTGCTCGAGAGATTCAAATGTTTCTGTTATAGTTCTATCACCTATCAATTTTAAAGCTCTTTTTTGGATTCTATCCAAGAGACTCAAGTCGGTTATTGGTACACCTGCCCAAATATGGGAATTATACTCGAGCTTTGGATGAATAGATGCTTTATAGATCGCAGACAGACCAGAAGGGGTTAAACATTTCTTGCATCGAAAAAGAAAACCTAAGCACTTATCAGCATTTTTAGCGTCGTCGAAGTAGTGATCACTCCACACAAGGTGCTTTAAACACAGCATTGAGTTTCTGAAGCATTAAATTATATGCGGTTTATGGTTCCTCACTTGACAATGCTATCGAGATCAGAATGTAATGAGCTTATCATGCGCTGCCATTCCAGATCCACATACGAAGGGCAAGGCCGTGCATCAGGAAACGAGTATGAGAATCGGAGAGTACTGTCGTCAGAAAAACAATTTAATAGCAGATGTTTCAGACAAAAGATTATTGGTGAATATGACAAAAAGTGTCGGAGACAAAACGGAGCCTTGTGGCAAACCAGCATTTATTTTATGAACTTTAGACATAAAACCGTCCAACACAACTTGTAAAGAGGGGTTTAAAATCCAACAAAGAAGAGATTGATCAATAATAAAAGCACACATTTTCGATAAGAGAGCTTGATGCCAAACTCTATCAAATGCTTTCGAAATATCAAGTGAAATAATCTTACTTTTTCCAAAACGATGTAAAGATTTGTGCCACTGCTCCGGGAGATTTACCATCAGATCACCAGTGCATCTATTACTACGAAAGCCGTACTGCTGATTATATATCAGCGTTTCCGCATGACCTTGAAAAGAAGGGACGTAAGTCCAATTGGACAATAGTTAAAGGGGGAAGAAGATTCACCATTTTTAGGGACAGGCTGGACAAATGCTATTTTCCATCTACTCGGAAAGAGACCAGTAGAGAAGGGCAGATAGAATAGCGTACGCAGTGGTTTTGCCAGCGTCGAAGAACACCTCTTTTAAACAATGGAAGGGATACAAGCCGGGCCAGTGGATTTGTGCATGTCAAGATCTCTTGCAACTTTAAGAGTACAATAAAAGATTGGTGCCATGAAAAAGTTTGTGTTCTCAAGTACAGGAGGAGGTCAAAACACACTCTGGCAGCGTCGAATTAAAAGCAAACTGTGCTGCAAGCAAATTGGCTTTATCTAGTGAGCTGACATAGTGAGTGTCATTGACAACGAGAGTTGGGACCGAGGACTGTGATGTGCTTTTTGCTTTCCAGCCGAGGTTTTGCTCGCCGGATTTCCAGGGTCGTTCTGGAGAAAAACACGAAACTTCAGTAGGAAGGTCTTTAAAACCTTATACAAAATCTTTATTAAAAACAAATCTTAATTTCATATAACAAATTAAATATTCTTGATTTCAATTAATTACACCCTGCCTGGTGTATCTGGTAAACATCGGTTATTCTCCTGGTATCGGGTCCTGCTGGCTTCCTTTAAAAAGTTTTACTCTGGCATCTGGTTTCTCCTTTAACTGGCATTCAGTATCGGGCTACTCTTTTATAAATACGGACTACGCCCTTGGCGCTTACAAGATCAACAGGTTTAAAGCCTCTGGTAGGCACAAGATCAACAGGTTTAAGGCCTCTGGTAGGCACAAGATCAACAGCTTTTAGGCCTCTGGTAAGCACAAGATCAACAGCTTTAAGGCCTCTGGTAGGCACAAGATCAACAGGTTTTAGGCCTCTGGTAGGCACAAGATCAACAGCTTTAAGGCCTCTGGTAGGCACAAGATCAACAGGTTTAAGGCCTCTGGTAGGCACAAGATCAACAGCTTTAAGGCCTCTGGTAGGCACAAGATCAACAGGTTTTAGGCCTCTGGTAGGCACAAGATCAACAGCTTTAAGGCCTCTGGTAGGCACAAGATCAACAGGTTTAAGGCCTCTGGTAGGCACAATATCAACAGCTTTAAGGCCTCTGGTAGGCACAAGATCAACAGGTTTTAGGCCTCTGGTAGGCACAAGATCAACAGCTTTAAGGCCTCTGGTAGGCACAAGATCAACAGGTTTAAGGCCTCTGGTAAGCACAAGATCAACAGTTTTAGGCCTCTGGTAGGCACAAGATCAACAGGTTTAAGGCCTCTGGTAGGCACAAGATCAACAGTTTTAGGCCTTTGGTAGGCACAAGATCAACAGCTTTAAGGCCTCTGGTAGGCACAAGATCAACAGCTTTAAGGCCTCTGGTAGGCACAAGATCAACAGGTTTTAGGCCTCTGGTAGGCACAGCCAATGTATAAACACCGACAGATCAACAGGTACCAAAGCCCCTGGTGGCAATTAGGACGTTTATTTCTTCGAACCAAACTGATGGAACGAAATAGCTGGACAATTTCAGATGACTTGTAAACTAAAATCTAGCTCGTCAGCTTCGACCGTAGCAAACAATTGACTTTCTTTCCCAAAAGGAGGTCCTCTTGTTATATTTTTCGTATAAACTGTGTGTGAACTATATACTGGTCGAATGCAAATCACCCAATATGTTCAACCGGCTGTGACGTCACGATCTTATAGTGACTGCATATTGTAATAAGACAAGGTGAAAAAAACCCTTTATCTTGGCGAGGTAACTGGTGTCGTTGGTAGCTGCGGCGTCGTATGGTGTCGTCGGTCGGTACTGCGGCGGCGGCGGCTGCTTAGTCATGGTGAATTAAATCACCCAGTGTGTTCAATATTGGTAGAAGCATGGAACGCTTCGTTACAGGACGAAGTAGTATTTCGAATATTTTTTTATAAATGACAAGAAATTTTGACTACCCTTGTGACATTGTACTATTTTTTGCCTAATTTTTTGGTCATGTAAAAATTTGGTCTATCAAATATGATCATTACAAGTCTTTCTAGCTTGTTTGAACTTATTCCGGTTTTCCCTTATTGGCTTTATCCATCGGAAACTTACTTCTTTAACCCTTATAACCTCTTTACAGTATGGCAGCTTTACATTTTACACTGGATAAGATTTCGAAATAAACTCTTTGGTCCATCGTCAACTCTTCTATAAACAAAATACCTCATACCATAACTTTAGCACCTCCATGCTAAACAAACACTAAATAGAACGATCGTACTCTCATCGGTCCACAATATGTTTCTCCATTTTCGCAATATAAGCTCGCATTTTGGTCAACATTGGTACTTTTCTTGGACTTCGAATATTTAATTCGTTTTGCTCTAAGCGTCTAGGAATAGAACAATATACATCACCGAAAAGCCCAGCTCTTTTTAAATTTTTGTTAGAGGATGCCAAAGAATCTTTTCGGTTGAAAAACTATGCGGCGATCATCATTTTCGTTGTCTTATATTTTCGTCTATGGTTATTGTGTTTTTTTTTTTTAATTTTAGGGCATTGCTAAACATCTGATCAGAGCATCCCACCGTCAACTTAAACTATTTTTGGGGAAATTTTTATTTAAAATATTTGTGTTTTTTCAAATTCAAACAAGCACATGTATAAACATTTTGGTCTGGTCAAAATCTTAGAGCCGTTAATGAAAAAGTGGAAAATAAAAAATTTCTATTTCTTAGTTTGTTGTTGACCAAAATGTAGTCCATGTCTATTAATAGCACACCAAATTTTTGTATCATATCAAAATCGTTAAAGTCGTTTTCGAGAAAAATATGATTTCACATGAAGGTTGTATGGCAGGTATCGTAAGTTTTGGAGCTAAGCAAAATTTCAATTTACCCTCTAGGGAATCACCGAAGAACTTTAAATACAAAGTTTGAAGAAATCGATTCAGCTGTTTTAGGCTGTGGGTTTACGTACAGACATACACACAGACAGATAGACGAAATTGCATCTTTCGCGTTTTCTATCATCGTAATATCAACTTCGTAAGTTTGATTTTTTGTTTGCCAAATGAAAAACTTGCCCTTAAGTACCCATGTATACGAGTAAGCTCTGCATTACTTGAATCAAGTTTTTTTAAATTTGTCCCACCTATGTTTTGCGTGGATCACAATCCACACAAAGACAAATCCATTTCTTTTTGGTGCTATCACTTTTGACCTGAATATTATTACTTTAGAATATTATTTTCTATTAAATGACACAAAATATTTAAAAGATTGTGAAACCAAAAAATGTCGATAGCAATCACAATGCGAAATTGAGTAAGCGACTTTCACGGATCAGTCAACCACGATTGGGGACTAAGGCCAAGGCCAAACAATGAACTGAGTTTATATGCACCTTATTTGTATAGAATGGTTTAAAAAATAAATAATTTTGACGAAATTGTTTTTTTTTTTTTTTTTAAATAGAAAGTCAGGTGTTTTAATTACGCTTTAAGCACGAAGATAATAATCTACTACATACATACATGAAAAATATTGATGAAGTGTGACAAATATACCGTAAGAGATATATGCATTAAATTATATTATACTCGTATATAATAAATGAGGCTCATTTGGGTAATTTGCCATTTCCAAAAAAGAATAATCATTTTATAATCATCAAAAAAAATCGACTTGACTACAGTGGAACTTAAGAAATTTGTATCGATATTTTTAATCACTAGAATGGAAATTCAATAAAAAATAAACATGTATCTACATGTGTATCTAGGAAATCCATCGAATTTTATTTTAATTTTTTTCTTAACTTACCCACTGGATATGGGTTATTTGAAAAAGCCCTATCACGAATTCCTTCGCAATCGAAAAAGTTTTACGAATCCCAAAAATAAATATCACAGAATCCATCGTAGTGGAAAATCTATTACAAATTGGCCCAACGAAAGTATTTGGTGATAGCTTTTTTCGGGATTCGTAGAAGTCTTCGATTACGATGGAATTGGTGATGACTTAAATATTTAAAAAAAATTATATATTTAAAGCATTTCACAAAATTTATCATAAATTGGGCAATAAATTACATATCACTATAGTGTAAAAATATGAGCATATTATAAAACAAAGAAGTGATGGTTCAATAAAGTGGCTCAAGGTTTTTAATGCATACAACACAAAAGCTACCAGGTGTGTAAGAGTCAATCTATGCAAAGTACTTTAATTTACTTTTTTGTTGATTGATTTGTTCCTGATAAGAAAAAACTTAATTTATATTTCCTTAGTTTCTTTTACACTTAAATAAACAATGTTTTGAATGATTTCACCTGTTATTCCTTCTTTCACCTTCGAAAACTACATAGGTTAACGTTTAGTCTTCGATTGCGTTAAATTTCGCCAGAAATGACTGCTCACATTAAATACAGCGAAATATTTCGAACATCCGGGTAAACTCACATAAGTGGAAAGTGAAATGTAATTTTTTTCAGGTGGAATATTGTTCCGCTGAAACTGACTTTTACATGTGGTTTTCGAAATATTGAGTTTTCAAAAAAAAAAAAATCAAAATTTAAAAATATTTTTTGAAAATCCCACACAATTTTTTTTGAAAACTTGAATGCACAGCACTATTCAAACTTTTTAGGAGCTTCATTAAATGTGGTAGCTATTTATTTATTGTTATTTAATAAATAAAGGTTTTAATACATTCAGCCAGGGGTGGAATCGCGTAAGGTGATAGTTGACTATCAATTCGTTGATTGTCGTTTTTGACTATAGCTGTCTCTATCATATCAATTAAGAATTATAGAGAGAGCGGTGGTCAAAACGACAATCAACAAATTGATAATCAACAATCACCTTACGCGATTCCACGCCAGGTTCTACATTTCACTTTCACTCGAAATGGAACTGAAATCGATACAAAATAAAATTTGTTGTTCTACAATTCACTTTTACCCATGTCGATTTCCTTTTTTCGAAGTGAAATCTTTGTATATCTATAAAAGATTGTGGCGACATCTTTTGGCTAGGGACTGAAATTGCTAGATTGGTCTTTGCTAAATTTAATAATAAAATATTTTCTTTTTTGCTACTTGTTTTGTATGTAATGCGTGCGCTAATTTCTGCGCCACCACCAGGTTAGCGTTCGCAATACAAAATCACGCTCCATGATAATACTATAGGTTATATATACAAAGGTGAAATTGATGTGAATTGAGGTTATGTATTTAAATTCGATCAGATCTACTATAGTCGTTGTTAACAATCCGACGAACACTGCCCAAGTTTGATCGGGTTGTCGGATTGTTATCGATAAAATGTGTATGTACCTCCCTTACACAAAGTTAAAACTTCTGCGGTTTAAACTTCCGTTCTCTCCTTTCTTCCTTTTCTTACTTACTACTCAAAACTGTAAGCACGTGCCTCTGTGCCTATTTAAAGTAGAACCTTTGTAAAAGATGTTAAAACAAGTATTAAAAAAGATAAATTGTACTTAAAAAACTAAGAAGAAATTAATGATTTTGTAACTCCTTCATCCGAACCAAATTGTTTTATCTGCCGAGGAGTTACAAGCTTAATTTCTGTTGTAACTAAATCGTTGCAACAAATTACAAAATCATTATCGATTTAATTGGAACCTTTGTGTCTGCTACTGAGTGAGGATGCCGCCAAAGAAGAACCCAAAAAGTGTCTCGTCAGCGTCTAATAACCAACAAAGGTCAACGCCAACGGCGGAGGAATACAACTGTGCGAGTTGCGATGAACCCGATTCTGCTGATGACATGGTCCAGTGCGATATTTGCCAAACGTGGCACCATTACGGCTGTGTTGGAGTCAATAGCTTTATCCGAGATGAAAATTGGGTTTGTAGCACTACATGTACATCGATGGCAGGTAAGAATGTCCCTATATCTAGTGTTGTAGAAGTAGTTTCCGCATCTGCCAATAATATTGCTGCGACGATAGCAGCTCAAGATGTTGCTGCAGCGACTGCGCCACATACTGCGCTAAATACGTTGCCAAATGATGGGATTATTGCTACCGACTATACACCAAATTCCGCTATAGGTTCTGCCAATTCTGCGCCGTATACTGTGAACGCAATCCCACGCACTAACATAAATACACCGCCGACCATTGCATCAAATACTGCGCCATACATTGCGCTAAGTAGTATCAACGATGCACCATATTCCTGGCCATATACCGTGACACATGCAGCGCCACAGATTGACCCATACCCGGTGAATATGGCTTCAACTACGCTATGTGCTGCGTCATGTTCTTCTTTGTATACTTCAACCCTTAGCTCCGTATACAGTGCGCCAAAGGCTACTCCGTGTACCAAACCATACGCCGCGTTTAATGCTGTGCCAACGATTGCCACCTCTAGTCACCTGTTAAGCAACATTAATAATCCTGCTGGTTTATTAAGCAAAGGTGCTGTTCCGAAACGAATTGATGCAAAATATTCTGTGCAAGGAGAACCAAATTTCGCTCTGGGTCAGCGTCGTCCGGAACCAACCACATGTGCTAAGAACCCCTCATCGCATGCTGATTTGATTAATACTCGGGCTCTAAATGCGGCTTATACCAACGCTAAGCCTCTTCCACATGTTATTGCTACTTCTGGCTCAAGTCCTGCTGCGCATTCAAATTTAAATGAACCTTCTACAAATCAATGGACCTATGCTGGTGCTGCGCTAAACATTACCAACTACGGTAATAACATCGCACATGGCTTGACTTCCACTGGCTCTTGCTTATTCGCAGCTGCTACGCCACACGTCGCTAGTGCAAATTTTGACGAGATCCCTTCGGCCACAAATTCCAATAGGATTTTATCACATCCAATGGTCTTTTCGAATCGGCAGAGACGAATGTCAAAGGTTTCCAGTAGCTCTGAAGGATCGAGGACTGCCCTCGAGAAAAACATTCAGATGGAATTGCAGTTACTAAATGAAGAACGGGAGCTGAAGGAAAAGCGAGACATGGAGTACCTGGAGAAGAAATACCAAATCCTAAGCAAGGTTTCAATGGAAGACGGCTTGTCCGTCGCTGATGATGAGGAAATATCTGTCAACAAAGTGAATGGATGGCTAAAGTACAATACTCGCCGAAATTGTCCACAGTCAACGATGGACTACAAAGGCTTGCAATCAAGTCAAGCACATCCAATTTTACCCGAACTGCAACCCGAAGGTAAAAACTGCAATCTTAGCCGAAACTGGCCCGGGCAGTCCAGTGATGCCAGACTTTTAAAGCGTAAAATCCCAGAATGAATAGAAAAAAACCCTTTTATCCCATGGTATTACAAGAAAAAACCCACAAATATCCCACGAAATGTAAAGTCAAAAATTTATTGTTTTTTTTCATTATAATCCATTTTAAAATAGAAAAAAACAAGTTTTTAATAAAAAACATACTTATTTATTATTCAGTCTTCAACAAACTTAAAAATAAAATAAAATTAACAATAAAAAACAAAAAATCACATATTCAGTCTTATTAAAAAAAAACAAAAAAAAATACTTATTTCACACTTAACTTTAAAAAAAAAACACAAAAAAAAAACTTATTTTCACACTTAACTTATAAAAAACTCACATATGCAGTTATAAGAACTTATACCTATATTAACATTATTCCATTTACATATTTTATGTGTACATTTTTGAATTATGTACGGCTAAGTGCTCCTCCTTAATTTCAAAATTGTAGCAGTAAATATTTTTGGCCTGGAAGCATAATCTTAATAAACGAATTGAATTTATCATATATTTTCGAGGCGATTTCTTTTTTTGGATTTCATATCTGTTACAATAGAGAAAATTCTCTCAGCTTCTGCACTCGAATGCGGAAAACTTAAGGCCGTTTTGACCACATCATTTAAGCTTGGTAAGATTAGTTCGTCGTTGAAATTCTTCATGTGGCAGATCTCGAACCACATTTCGTCGATCGAAAGTTTCCTCAGTGAAGGTTTTTTTCTCATCACTTAGAATGACAGAAATGCTTCTGAATTCTTCAACGACGCGACGTTTGAAGTTTTAATGGCAATTTGATTCAAAAGATCGGCAATTTGCTGTTTTAAAATGTTCAAGGCAGAACCATCCAAATAAATTAAATTTTGAAGTGTACTTCGTTGTCGTTCCATAATTTACAAATTCAAAACAAATAACAAACAACAAAGATACATTATCACAGAGACCAAGAACATTGTAGAATATAGTTGTTTTCTATGGTAATCTCACTGAGGTGAAAAAAATATGGGGAAGGTGAATAGGGGCAGCGGAAAAAAATTGAACAACATCCTTAGATGAAGGAAAAGTGGAAGTGATTTCTAATTTAGAATTTTTTTTAGCAAACGAAAAACGAAAATTCTCATTATGAAAAAAACCCTTTTTTTGTTCTACGAGCTTCAAAAAAACCCTTTATCCGTTTTTGATTTTTTCTGACCAAAAAAACCCACAAAAAGGGATAAAACCCACGATATGGCATCACTGCCGGGCACTTGAAGACCAGCAAGCCAAATGAAATATTGTTCCAATGTCTTCCACTTCCAGCCATGGCTAAAAATTCAACATTCAGCGTGCCACCACCGCATCAATCTTTTCCTCAAGCCTCATTACCTCCCTTTCAAGCAGATTTATACGAGCGCCTCTAATTCGCAAACTCCTTTAAGTAAAAACCAGATAGCTGCGCGTCATTTGATGTCCAAAGACCTACCAGGCTTCGATGGAAATCCTGAACATTGGCCGCTCTTCATATCCAGCTTTGAGGGGAGTACCGAACTTTGTGGATTCACGGACGAAGAAAACGTGATGAGACTTAATAAAGCTTTAGAGGGAAAGGCAAAAACTGCTGTCAGGTGGCTGTTGCTGCAACCAAATTGTTTTCATCAAGTCATGGCGAGGCTAAGAACACTATATGGAAGACCAGAACTTATCATTCAAACGTTGCTTCAAAAGCTTAACGCCACCCCTCCACCTAAAGATGGAAAGTTAGAAACGATTTTGAATTTTGCATTGGAAGTTCAAAACTTGTACGCCACTATACGAGCAACAGGACTAGATGCTCATCTGAATAATCCTTCACTTCTCACGCAACTTGAGAATAAGCTACCTCCAAATATCCTTCTCAATTGGGGCATTTATAAATTGACATTGCCGAATTGCACTCTTTCTCATTTTAGTGCGTGGATTTATCAACTAGCTGAGGCCGCCAATGGTGTTCTTGTTCCACTAAGCCTAACGCAGTCTGTAGAGACTAAAAGCTTCAATCGAGGTCGAGAGGTTAAACAAAAAGCTGGTTTCCTTAATTCTCATTCACAGGTTGACTTGAATAATAATGAATTAAGACGTAAGTGTTGTGTTTGCAAAGGGAATTGTAAATCAGTTTCCGTTTGTGAACAATTTCGAAAGCTCAATCGAACCTCGAGATGGGCAGCAGTCAGGGACCACCAGCTTTGCAGAAGGTGCTTAATGAATCATAATACACGAAGTTGTCCTTCAACATCGGTTTGCGGTAAAGATAATTGCACCTTTAGACACCACCCACTATTACACAACGACCAAAAGGATAAGGATGAGAAAGCAGTCAGACAAGAAGCTCAAGAGACTTCAATCCATACGAACAGCCATTGCAACACTCATCACAGCGATTGTGCCTCCACCTTGTTCCGGATAGTGCCAGTGATGCTTTATGGAAACGGAATTCAGCTTAGGACTTTTGCGTTCTTGGACGATGGTTCATCCTTGACCTTGATGGACCAGGAACTAGCAAGTCAACTCAATTTAAAAGGAAAGTCGCAGCCGCTGTGTCTAAGGTGGACTGGCAATACTCATAGATATGAGAGTGAGTCAGAGGTACTCGCTTTGCGGATTTCGAGCACCGCACCTAATGCGGAGATTTATTCATTTTCTGATGTCCACACGGTGATTGCCTTGTCAATCTTTAAACTTTGAATATCTGCAGAGCAAATACGAATATCTCAAAGGATTGCCCATCGAATCGCATGAAAAGAAGATCCCACGCTTGTTAATTGGCCTTAGCCACACTAAGTTGGCGCTTCCTCTTAAGTGTCGAGAAGGGAGTTCCGAGCAACCCGTCGCCGTTAAGACTCGCTTGGGGTGGATGGTGCATGGTCGTTTCTCTGAAAAAGCACCTCATAACAAAAGCAGATATCAACATCACAACTTTCATATCTGTGAATGCAACGTGGATGTTTTGCACCGTCTTGTGAAAGATTTTATATGTCTAGACAATTTGGGAATATCGAATCCAGATAAGGTCTTAATGCCAACTGAGGACAAGCGAGCAATTGACCAATTGGAAGCCCACACGGTTAAAAAAAATGGCCGCTTCGAAACAGCGCTACTATGGAAGTTTGACGACTTTAATCTGCCGAATAGCTTTCCTATGGCAAAAAGACGATTATCTTATCTTCACAAGAGAATGAAAAAAGAACCGCATTTAGCTAAGGAACTCGATGAGAAGATAAGGCAATACATCACCAAAGGATACGCTAGGAAACTCTCAACGCAAGAGGCAGCTGAACGAGAGAATCGTTGTTGGTACCTCCCGATATTCCCGGTGTTTAATCCGAACAAACCCGGCAAACTAAGGATTGTATGGGATGCAGCAGCAACAGTTCAAGGTATATCGTTGAACTCAATGCTTCTGAAGGGTCCAGGCCAGCTTGTATCGTTGGTATCTGTCTTGTTCAAATTTAGAGAAGACTTAGTTGCAATCTTCGGCGATATTATGGAGATGTATCACCAAATCCATATACGCGAAGAAGACCAACACTTTCAAAGATTCCTCTGGAGTGTCAGCGAATAAACTGAACCTGAGGTGATCTTAATGCAAGTAATGATCATGGGAGCGACATCCGCCTCCACGAGCGCACAATATATAATAAATAAAAATGCCGATGAATTTGCCGCTAAATTTCCAAGAGCAGTAAGATCAATTAAGAATAACCAGTATGTTGATGACTTAATGGATAGTACAAGCTCGCCAGAGAAGGCTATACAGCTGGCTAAGGAAATTCATTTCGTGCATTTGAAAGGTGGATTCTTCATCAGAAACTGGATCTCGAATTCACCCGAAGTCATCAGAGCTATGAACTCCGAACATACCGATCAAGTAAGTTTTGCCTTTGACATGGAGATGGGAACCGAAAAGGTCCTCGGCATGTGGTGGTGTACTGCATCTGACTGCTTCACCTATAAGATTAATGCCAGTACAAATCAAGCTGGTATCCTTTCCGGTCTCCGACGCCCAACGAAGCGCGAAGTTCTAAGGATTCTAATGACGATCTTCGATCCCTTAGGTCTGCTGGCACATTTTCTCATGTACGTTAAGGTACTTCTACAGGATATTTGGCGGTCAAATATCGGATGGGACGAGGAAGTCAAAGATTCGGATCATGAAAAGTGGCTAAAATGGATTCGGTATCTTCCAGAAGTAGCCAAACTGAAGATTCCAAGGTGCTACATTGTCAACAACCCTCATCCCAATTCCCACATTCAGTTGCACGTATTTGTGGATGCAAGCGAAAATGGGTTTGCCGCTGTTGCATATTTAAGGATCGCTAACGAGAAGAAGATAGACTGCATTTTGATCGGTGCCAAAACAAGAGTGGCTCCCTTAAAAAGCCTATCGATTCCTAAACTTGAGCTTCAGGCAGCTGTGCTTGGCGTAAGATTCGCAAAGATCATAACTGAGTCACACACAATCAAATTCCATCAGCGTTTTTTCTGGTCGGACTCTAAAAATGTTCTAAGCTGGATTCGTTCCGATCACCGCAGATATAAACCGTTTGTGGCCTTTCGAGTAAGTGAAATATTGGATTTCACAGATACATCTGATTGGAGGTGGATTTCCACCAAAATGAACGTTGTCGATGAGGGAACGAAATGGCAAAATGTTCCTGATTTCAAACTATCCAGTCGATGGTTTACAGGTCCAAAATTTCTTTACGCTCATCCAAGTCTCTGGCCGAATGAAATAACACCTGAGAAGGCTACAAATGAGGAGCTCAAAACACGTTTCATTAACATACATACTCTGCGCCGAGAAGACAACTTTCGAATCAGTGACATCTCGAATTGGAGGCGGTTAATAAGAATTGTAGCTTACTCTTTTCGCTTTATCCACAATACAAGTATCAGTAGATACGAAAGGCAGACAGGTATTATTCATCAGCAGAGGAAGGGATACCTCAAACAAGAAGAACTTCAACGCGCTGAAACTGAATTATTTCGAGAAGCGCAGGCTGGTGAGTATTTGGACGAAATTGCAGATTTAGCCTCGAACCAGCCAGTTGAAAGAGGCAGCAAACTCTACAATTTATGCCCATACCTAGATGCAGATAAAGTTATTCGAGCAAGCAGCAGGATACCTTCCTCTGCTGACGTCGGTGGGAACATCAAAAACCCTATAATCCTCCCAAAAAATCATCCGATCACCAAGCTTGTTCTTATGGATCTTCATGTCCGGTTTAATCATCGAAACCACGAAACGGTGATAAATGAGCTTCGGTAAAAATTTCACATTACTCAAATGAGGTCCGCTCTGAGGACCACCAGAAAGAATTGCCAGGAGTGCAAAAATAACACCGCTAAACCGCAACCTCCAATGATGGCTCAGCTCCCTCTAGCACGAGTAGCTTCGTTTTGTCGACCATTTTCTTTCGTAGGAATTGACTATTTCGGGCCAATGACTGTTAGTATTCTTCGGAGAACGGAAAAACGGTGGGGGGCATTGCTGACGTGTCTAACCACTAGGGCAGTTCACCTCGAGATCGCGCACTCATTGTCATCAGATTCTTGTATTTTAGCTCTACGAAATTTTATGGCAAGGCGCGGCGTTCCTCACGAAATCTTTAGTGATAATGGAACAAATTTCCATGGCGCTGAAAGAGAGCTAAGAGAGGCGTTAAAAGAAGTCAACACTGAAAAATTAATGGAAACGTTCACAACGGCGACTACTAAATGGACCTTTATCCCTCCGGGATCACCACATATGGGGGGCAGCTGGGAAAGACTAGTGAGGTCAATAAAAACTTCTCTCTACGCTGTAATGCCAACTCGCAATCCCTCAGACGAGCTGTTAACGAATATGCTTATAGAGGTGGAAAATATAGTAAACTCACGTCCATTGACCTATATTCCGATCGATGACGAAAATGAGGAAGCTTTAACTCCCAATCATTTTCTTTTGGGATCTTCAAACGGTAGCAAACCACCCACAGTATTTGATGATAGTGCTAGGATACTCAAACGAAATTGGCTCATATCGCAGCAGTATGCGGAACGCTTCTGGCAGCGCTGGGTAAGGGAGTATCTTCCAACGATTACCCGTCGCAGGAAGTGGTTTAAGTCTGCGAAACCCATTAAAAAGGGTGATATCGTGCTGATCGTGGATCCACTTAACCCAAGAAACTGCTGGCCCAAAGGACGTGTAGTCCAAACCAAGACCTCGAAAGATGGTCAAGTTCGAAGCGCCTTCGTACGTACAAAAAGTGGTGTCTATGAGAGACCTGCGGTGAAATTGGCAGTTCTCGATTTGAGAGCTAAGGAAGATGTAAGCCCACGGTCGGAACTACCAAGGGGGAGTGTTAACAATCCGTCGAACACGGCCCAAGTTTGATCGGGTTGTCGGATTGTTATCGATAAAATGTGTATGTACCTCCCTTACACAAAGTTAAAACTTCTGCGGTTTAAACTTCCGTTCTCTCCTTTCTTCCTTTTCTTACTTACTACTCAAAACTGTAAGCACGTGCCTCTGTGCCTATTTAAAGTAGAACCTTTGTAAAAGATGTTAAAACAAATATTAAAAAAGATAAATTGTGCTTAAAAAACTAAGAAGAAATTAATGATTTTGTAACTCCTTCATCCGAACCAAATTGTTTTATCTGCCGAGGAGTTACAAGCTTAATTTCTGTTGTAACTAAATCGTTGCAACAGTCGTGTTAATTTATTATTTATTGTGAAATTTTCAGAAAAAATATATGAAAAAAGTGAAAAATAAACTTTTCTATTATAGAATATCCTTGAAACTTGATTTGCACCCCATCGATTTTCATGCCTCTTCATTTGGCATTTTAAGTTGAATTTAACTTGGAAAAATTTTGTTCTCCTAATCAAAATCTTTGACACAGTACTTCGAGCAAGACCGATATTAAAATCCTTTCCAACTGATCGTTGGAAACTTCCTTTGACAAGAAAACGTAATACCGCGGCCAGCGGAAACAATGCAGGAATGAAAGTTTTACTCATTTTGAGGCACTGATGGAAAGGCACGTTTATCAAGTCGATAGTGATACAAATCTTTTAACAAATAATTAGGCCTATTCTGCCACATCTGTTATTCTGCTATAGATTTTCTGTTATGAATCATAAAAGATTTCCATCTTAAAAGATCTTTTATAATTGGTATTCAGGGGCTCGAACTTTTATAAAAGTCTGTTATGCAACTTCGAAAACGAAATCTGTTATGAAACTGAACTAAATCTGCTATCATAATCAGCTGTGATTAAATAAAATAATTCATCTGACAAAATTAAAATGGATGACGAACAAAAAAGTAATCTCTTCTCTTACACATTATTGGTGTCCTCTACTCTACTTACATATACATATGTTTATATAATACTCGTATGTGTGTAAATATATTTTCTTTCATTTGTCTCATTTTAAAAAGGTTTCGTTAACGAAATATAAAATATATCGTCGTCGTTCTATGAAACGTCCATTCTTAACAAAAATGTAATTTAATTCTTATTTAATTCATTCCAGATCATCCATATTTGCAAAATATTGTATTGCACAGTGGACGACGATGATATATCAATTTTTCATTGATATACTCGTATCTGTGTATGTATTGAAATCTTTTATGATAAAAGTCACAGAAGTTTGTCTTTTATTCTTTTATGATTTTTAACAGATTTCATAACAGATTTTGGCATGCTGAATACCAAAAATACTATTCGTAAAAGATTTTTTCTATGTTCGAACGTTTGACAGTTCATAAAAGTTTTCTTAGCAGATTTTATAACAGATTTTAGCGTGCTGAATACCAAAATTAAAATTCATAAAAGATTTGTTGACAGCTCAAACATTTGTATGGAAATTCATAGCAGAATAACAGAATAGAAGAATAAAAGATCTCGCCGAATAGGCCTAAATGTTTGAATAATCTCCCAACATTTGCTCCATTTTAATTTCACGAAAGTGATTTCGAAATTATGAAAACGAGTGAAATGTAGAACACCGAAATAAAATTACTCGATTTGGAAATAAGTTTTCATTTCGATTTCACTCGGTTTGCGGAACCTTGCGGATTATAAATTAATACTAGTGAAAAAATAGGTCTGCTCGATCGTTACGTCTCAAAAAGAATGTATTGCATCTTTGCCTTCTCTCATCGCCTGATTAGGGAATACAAAGCAAATCGTTTTTAATTCGATATCTCCTTTTTGACTCGCTTCGATTTGATCAATTGAATTCGGAGCCAGTCTGAATACAGCTGAATACTTATTTTTTAAACAAAATCATTTGTGCGAAATGCTCTTAACTTTGGAATAAATTTGAAATTTAAATTAAAAATGGACTGTATAATAATTTGTACAGGGTGGGCTATCTAGTGGTTTCTTTTTAAATCATAGGTTTCCCGCTCGAAATCTTGACAGAAAGTCAGTGGGCGCATTCACTAATCTAGTCACTACGTAGTCAACTCGTTCTGATTGGCTAAAGACAACTAAAAATTTAGTTGAAATTTTCCCTCAAACGTATGCAGTTAAAAAATTTCTGCTTCAAAGCTAGTGGATATTGATTTTGACATTTCACAATCAGCTGTTCGTTGAAAATACAAATTTACTTTTTGGTAGAAGATATTTTCGAAGTGAAATTATTAAACAAATTAATATTTTATCTTATATTTGATGTTATTTAATTTAAACTGTGAAAAAAGTTTATTTAAAGTTCTCAAAACACAATTTTTCTTATTTTATGTGCTTACATCTGTCATTAACATGACAGTAACAGTTTGAATTGACTAGCTTTGTAGTGCAATTTTGCATTCACAAAGCTAGTTGAATTTTTGACTACGTAGTGACTAGATTAGTGAATGCGCCCATTATCATACCTCAGCAAAATAATAAAGCCATAATGCACGGAAAAAATTAATTTTGTTCATTTTATTTATTGAATTTTTAAAAAGAAACTTCTATTTGACCCACCCTTTATACTGAACGTGTGGAAATAGAAGAATCCTCGAATTTCGATAAAATTATTAAGAAGTGCTTCTTCAGCTCTTGATCTTTCTTGCTTTGTGTTTTTTGTATTGTTAATTATTTGTTAAATTTGTTTAATTTTTATCCTTCGCCTCTCAAAAGAAGCATTTGTATTTGTATTGAACGAAATAAAATGTATGTTAAAGAAAACAATCGACAAAATCAGCCCTATCGGGAATTCCTTGGGAAATATTTTTCCCACTGAATTTTATAGCTCCCCGTAATGCATTCCTCCTTTCGGGAATTCTCCACGGAATGCTTTTCCTTTTACCAACATGAAAATAAAAAAAAATATTCGAATATTTAGGCCTATTCTGCAACATCTGTTATTCTGCTATGGATTTTCTGTTATGAATCGTAAAAGATTTCCATCTTAAAAGATCTTTTATAATTGGTATTCAGGGGCTCGAACTTTTATAAAAGTCTGTTATGCAACTTCGAAAACGAAATCTGTTATGAAACTGAACTAAATCTGCTATCATAATCAGCTGTGATTAAATAAAATAATTCATCTGACAAAATTAAAATGGATGACGAACAAAAAAGTAATCTCTTCTCTTACACATTATTGGTGTCCTCTACTCTACTTACATATACATATGTTTATATAATACTCGTATGTGTGTAAATATATTGGGGCCTATCGGGAATCTCCCTGGAAATTTTGTTTCCCTCGGAATTTTTTGTTCCCACGGAATTTTTTTCGTCAATCGTTAATCTCCCTCGAAACTTTTCCCCTCCGATAAGAAGAAGTACCATACATCTGTTGTCGAAAAACACCTTTAAATTAGGTATGTGTAGTTTTAAGGCTTCCAATAGGGGTGTTCACATGGAAGAACATCTTGTACAACATGGTTCGATAACCATCAATGTTCTATCATATGAACGCAAAACCGAACAATGTTGCATGGTTTTCAAAATATTTTGAAAACCTGGGTGGTTCGTGCAACCAACCAACCTGTGTGAACAGATGTTGACAACTTTGATATTTTTTTTCATTCTGTAAATTGTCTCGGCCATAAAACATTCAACGGAAAAATGGCATCTATACCAAATAATGAATTTTAAAAAGATTTTTTGAACTTTATAATAAGAAATTTACCAGAATTGTGGAAAATAAAAAGTGAAATTTATAAAGAATAAATTTTATAAGAATAAAACTCCTAACAAAATATAAAGAAGTGGAAGAAAATGCAAGTTTCGTGTTTTCTTCCTTTTCAAGAATATCGTTCATAATTACGGCTGCCAAAATTTGTATCGTCATACTGCTTCCGTTCACTTCTAAGATATAAAAATAATGATGTTCGACAACATCAGTATCCTATGTGAACGCAAAGTAGTGGGTACAGTTATTTTCCTATGGAACAATGTTGTACAACTATGTTCTTCCATGTGAACCCCCCTAATAACATTAAAATCCCTCAGAAATGGAAGAAAATCACGATTGCCATAAATTACGCGGGAATATTTCGAACTCATTCACGATCGCGATTTTTCGAAAATGGGAATTCTTCCTAGGGGAATTTTATTCACGATAGCCCCCATTTTCTTTCATTTGTCTTATTTTAAAAAGATTTCGTTGACGAAATAAAAAATATATCGTCGCACAGTGTGGGAAATGACAAATCTAGCGGAACTTAATTAATTTTTTTTTTGCTTCAAATATATAATTAAAGTTAGCAATACGATTCATAGAAAACCGGTTTTTAATATGGCGTTCAAATTTTGAATCATCCATATATTAACAAAGAGGTACCTCGCTGAAAGCGAAGCCTTTGTTTATATTCGAACAAATCACTGAGTATTTCTTTGATCTTGCAATTAAGCGTGTGTCTCAGTGATAAAAGTTATAAGTATCAAAGTTTGGAAATTTATTTTTTAGAGTCCTGAGCATCTTGCAAGGTAAGAATTAATGCATAACTTAAAATGTAAGCAAGTCATTTTGAAAACACAATTTGAGAAGTCTTAATTTGAACTTTTTTTTTTTAAGTTGAGTTCTAAAAATGTATCCTCGTGTATCTTTCGTGAAATAATTTTTTTTATAACTGTTAATTCACTATCTATCAAATTGTGTTAAATTTGGCTTTGAATATTTGCGGCACTCATACATTTTAATTTAATTTTCAATGATATGTACAGTATGAAAAATCGTGAAATTTTTTTAATTTGGCATCATAATAGAATGCAGAATAGAAATAACGTCATTTATAACTATATAATAGAAAAACACAATGTTGAGGTGGAAGATCAAAGCCTTAGAAGTCTAAAAATGTTTGTTTAAGCAAAAAAACAGACATAAAATGGAAGAGTAGCTACCGAAGGCTTCCAAGGTTTCTTGCTGCAAATGAAACATGGGTTGAAAAGGAATTATCCCTTCCAGATAAATTGAATAAGTTGCTAGGATCTAAAAGGTCGACGAATCCTAGACCGCGCAGTATAGGACGACCAGCGAAAGATTTTATTGGATTCAGAAATGACCTTTTCAAGTTCCAATGTATCTAATGACAGTAATAATGACGATGATGATGATGATGACGATGCTGTAGACGAAATATAAATTATTAAACAAGTAAATACATAATGATATAATTCTCATATAAAACTACAAAAATATTCTAAAGATGTAAAGTTTTTAAGCTTTGATATAAGATGTAATATCCAAAACTAATCAAAAATTTATTCATCTATACTTAGAATGGACGTTTATCTTGGAAATCTAGGCTGTTTATTGATATATATGTATATATAATTGTCTTTAGTTTAAAACATGAGAACAATTACAAGGACAAACTGCGCGTACAGCTAGTTTAATATTATAATGAATAAAAAGTAAGTTAAATTTAACAGTTTGGTCCTACAAACGATGTTTTATATTTTTGGGACAAAAATAAATTAAAAATGCGTATATTTTGTAAAAATTTCACGAAATTATAATAATGTATTCATTTTATGTTTTAAATAAGGTAACTAGATCTTTTATTATTAATTATTATTAATGTTTATAGTTATATTAAAGTTTCCAAAGGTCCCACTTCAGTGCAAAAAACAGATATTTTCAGAGCTCCGTTTTTTTTTTTAATTGACAAAACTATAAAAATAATTGATGTTTTAAATTATTTTGTAGTTTTTTGTAATGAATACTACACAAAAACATATCAAAAAGTTTGTTTTTTTGTGCATGTTATTCAATTTTGAAAATGTACCTACCTTAGTAAAAAAATGGGTACTTTCAAAGCTCGGTTAAAAAAAAAAATGATGATTTATGAATATATTTATTGTTAAATTTCATTTCTTAGTAATTTATCATTAATCCTACAAAAAGAAAATGGCGAAAAAAAAGAAAATATAAGCGCCATTAATTTAATTCCGCTAGATTAGCGAAATCACACACTGTGCGTCGTCGTTCTATGAAACGTCCATTCTTAACAAAAATGTAATTTAATTCTTATTTAATTCATTCCAGATCAGCCATATTTGCAAAATATTGTATTGCACAATGGTATATCAATTTTTCATTGATATACATACTCGTATCTGTGTATGTATTGAAATCTTTTATGATAAAAGTCACAGAAGTTTGTCTTTTATTCTTTTATGATTTTTAACAGATTTCATAACAGATTTTGGCATGCTGAATACCAAAAATGCTATTCGTAAAAGATTTTTTCTATGTTCGAACGTTTGACAGTTCATAAAAGTTTTCTTAGCAGATTTTATAACAGATTTTAGCGTGCTGAATACCAAAATTAAAATTCATAAAAGATTTGTTGACAGCTCAAACATTTGTATGGAAATTCATAGCAGAATAACAGAATAGAAGAATAAAAGATCTCGCCGAATAGGCCTAATTGTTTTCGAAGAGTTTGACATTTGATTTTGCAGTAAATACAAGAGTTTATTTATTTTGTGCAGTGGTCCTTATGATAGTTTCTTCCAAGGAGCTGAACTTATACTCTTTGCAAGGGCCTCCGCCAGTCGCTTTTTTGTTTCCTAAATTTTCTGACACTTTATTCCTCACATATTTTCTTTTATCAAGCCGAACCTTAAATTATTTTGTTTTAATGAAAACATCATTAAAATAATTAACCATTTACTTTTTTCGGCAACTGATTTTAATGGAGGGCCAGGCCAATGCAGTTGAGATCACTTTCAACGTTTTTCCAACATTTTTTGACATCTGCCTTCTATTTGTAGTGAATTCATTGGCAATATCTCGGTTTTTTTTCCATTAAGTTAATTAAAACTTCCATTTGCTTCGAATTTGAAAAATTTGACTCTATTTTTAGTTTTATTAATTTTTTTTTACATTGTTGTTTGTTGTTTTGAATTACAGTAAAACCCGCCTAAGAGAAACCCGCTTAAGAGAAAAACCCGCTTACCTGCAACACTTTTTTCATCCCCAAGTATTTTCCGACCAATTTCCCTTAAAACACTCCGCTTAAGTGAAACTCGCTTAAGTGAAAAACCCGGATAACTGAAACATATTTTCACTTAATTTTTAATAATTTTCATTAAAAAAACACTCTTAAGTGAAAAAAAAATTGAATCGAACAGAACAAAAATTTGCTAGTTTTTGTTTTCCAATAAATTATTTTTGTGTTATTTGATCGTTATTTTATTTAATTTCGTTCAAGGCAAGTCCAAAAGATAAGACAATATTATAGCATGAAATCTCCGCTTAATGGAATTTTTAAATCCGCTTAAGTGAAATTTATTTTTTCACTTATCCGAACTCCGCTTAAGTGAAATTATTTTTCACTTAAGCGGGGTTCGCTTAAGTGAAAAACCCGCTTAAGTGAAAGAAAGACTGTGACAATTTGCCGTTTCTCTTAAGCGGGTTTTACTGTACCACGCAAAATGGCAGGGAAATATTCCGAGGGAAAAAGCAACAAATTTCCCATAAAAAATTTGTTCACGATAGGTCTTTTTTTCCGTCAAACAAACAGCCCTATTATGAGTACGAATTTGATAGTCGATAATTTGTATCAATTAGTTGATAATTTGGTATTATGGGTATCAACT
The DNA here is from genome assembly GCA_963931855.1 of Philhelius festivus. Classification (NCBI taxonomy): domain Eukaryota; kingdom Metazoa; phylum Arthropoda; class Insecta; order Diptera; family Syrphidae; genus Philhelius; species Philhelius festivus. Next base: position 74,803,318 of record OZ007556.1, on the reverse strand, counting down.
GGAAATTTTAGACCGATTGTGAATATCTACTTATAAAAAGTTAATTGTGAATGAGTTTTGTTTATTTTGTTTGACGTTCCACATTTGAAGTATTTATTTGTTTTTTGTGGGCCACAAAAAGGAAGATTCCTTGTGCGAAAATGTAAATTGTTCTTCAATCAAGAATTCGTGGTTGATAAGAAAATTGATGTGTATCCATTTTATTGATATCCGTAATACCATGTTTATCAAGAAAATCACTCACAATAATGATAAAATCAAATGAAATTCACAGTCGATACAAAAATGTTGGTGGTTGATAGTCATAATACCAACTTATTCAATTTGTTGATATGTATCAAGTATCTTGTTGATAGTTGATAGCCATAATAGGGCTGAAAACCTATCGAACATTCATACAGTAAGAATGAAAATGTCATTTCACATTCGCTTTCGATTTAAAAATAAGCCGAATGTAAAACGAAAGGGGGGGCGAAAGCGAACGCATTAATATCAAACCTTACAGCCCTATTCTGCTATTCACGTGAAACGCATATCCGATCCACCCATTAGATTCCCTTTGACACTGCCTTTGCATTCTGCTATCCATCCTTTGAGTATATATAATATGGAGGGCTCGTTTCTATTCCAAATGCGTGACTATCATAGGGGGCGCTACTCAAATTTGTGTAAGACAAAGTTATTGCCGAGTGCTTCATATCACATGTGACGGAGAACTATATGCGAGGAGAAGGTAAGCACAAATCGGAGGATACGGCTGTATCCTTAACTTACAGAAAGTGAGACAGCGATCCCTATCACAACTTTAAGTACTACAATGCATTAGGGAGGGATAGGAACGAGCCCTCCATATTATATATACTCAAAGTATCCATCGGGTGAACTACATTATCCCGAACCAATTTGACATTCACGTAAACAGCTGTTCATGTGATAATCTTCGATAATTGTTTTTAATTTCTTTAAAAATTCAAGTTCAGTCGCTCTACCTAAACAGAAGTAATTTTCTAATTTGTTTTCATCTTGTGTGTGGTGCCGTGACATAAGGCCAAGTGACAAAAGGCCAAATTTGTTTGTGACTTAAGGCCAAACATAAAATGTTTTGTCTTGAGCAACAGTACCTTGTGTGGCCCGCTTTGCGGGTTTTCAGGATTTTAACTCCCTTTTCGGGGCTCACACCCGCTCACGCAACTCCGCTTAGGGTATGTTCAGTCGCCAGGCAGGCGCCTGTAGCAACAGTTGTATTTTACATTAATTGGAGTAAACAACTAACAGTTATGTACTGCTGCTCAGGAAAACTGTTGCTACAGGCGCCTGCCTGGCGACTGAACACACCCTAAGCGGAGCAACGGAGTTGCGTGAGCGGGTGTGAGCCCCGAAAAGGGAGTTAAAATCCTGAAAACTCGCGAAGCGGGCCACCCAAGGTACTGTTGCTCAAGACAAAACATTTTATGTTTGGCCTTAAGTCACAAACAAATTTGGCCTTTTGTCACTTGGCCTTATGTCACGGCACCACACACCACACACAATAACCACACCAACGTGAACGATAGCTCTGTAATCACAGGTACTTTGCTCGATTTGAAATAGTATATAGTTTGCTTCAGCTTTTTTAATATTTTACAGCAAACTGCATGTGACCACAGAGCGCTCTGTGGTAGCATACAGTTTGCTCTACAATACTTTCAAATTCGGTGAGCAGAAAATGACTGAGCACAGACTAAGGAGATCTGTGCTGATATACAGTTTGGCAATACGCCACCCGGTGAACTGCGTTCAAGTGCGATCAAGTGCTTTATTTGAGAAATTTCTAAGAGCTAAATGCAATAGTTTTTCCGACTTCATCCCACACAAATTCTTCACGGAACAAATTGCGTCAACGTTTTTGTGTATTACATATTATACTTTCCGATAGGATACCTCGAATTTGAACCTCCGACAAAGTATGCGATGCGGAAAATTTTCCGCTTCGAACGAATACCTCGCTAGGGCCGAAAAGAATAGAGAAACTAATCGCTTTTTTGCTCTAGATAAATTGCAACATGGCGTTGGGCAGATTTGGATGCGGGCTTCGCTCAGTCAACATTACAGGACGCACTTAAAGCCCACAGCTGTTCGGAAGAATACCTCGAAGCAAAAATCCTTCGAATCGTACAAAATCGGAGAATTACCGCTCCTACGGAACAGGTTAAACAATTGAAATCCTGAAGCCAAAACATTTAACGAACGGAGGTGAAATATAATAAATTATATTATTGCAACTAGCTTGGAATCCAAAAATAACTGTCTTCCAAAACAGTTTTTATTCATTCTTCTTTATTCACTGCCTTTTTTTAATTTTTTTATAAAACAATAATAAAGAATATAATTACAATAAATTTCAACCAAAATTACAAAATACTAATAATAGGAGGCAGAAAGTTAGTACACAGATTCCGTCCATTTATGATCTAACGTCGGACATTTTGTAAATTCAAAACGTTACTCACTTGTGAAGAGAGGGAATTTTTAAATTAAAGTTCTTTCCCAAGCAAGTAAATAATATTAAAAAAGAATACGATAACCTGTTTAATTAATTAAATTTATTAAATTTTGTTAAACTTCTTAACTGCTGTTACTTATACTTTTAAAGTGTTCATCTTTTATTTCCTTTTTAATTGTATATCTCTCTGCTTTTGTGTGTAGTTGTTGTTGTTGGGGTTTTAAACGATTTTTTTATTTATTGGGAATAAACTACGCTTGTGGCTGGATCACCTTAAAGTTGGCCACAATCGGCGACGACAATCTTCTTGCTTGTCTTGCCAGATTGGCTGCCATATCCTTCGATCTTCTTGACAACATCCATACCCTCAACCACTTTGCCAAAAACAACGTGACGGTTATCTAACCACGCTGTTTTAACGGTGGTGACGAAAAATTGTGATCCGTTGGTGTGGGGACCAGCGTTGGCCATGGACAAGCAACCAGGTTCGGTGTGCTTCAAGGTGAAGTTTTCATCGTTGAATTTGTTTCCATAGATGGACTTGCCTCCAGTACCATTGTGATTGGTGAAATCACCTCCTTGGCACATAAAGTTTGGGATGACACGGTGGAATGTTGAGTTCTTGAATCCGAATCCCTTTTCGTGTGTACATAGCGCACGGAAGTTCTCGGCGGTCTTTGGTACAACGTCGGAACGCAGCTAGAAAAACAAGTCAATAAAAATTGTTATTAATAAATTAGTAACTTGATGAGCCACACACTTATCAAAAAAAAATACGAGTATGTACAAGTATCAATTATTATAGTACTAAACATGAAATGTAAGATATTGATTTAATGCCTGCCTAACGTTTCGTTTTCCTAGAGATAATTTTTGGTTGTCAGCACATTGATTGCAATTATGATTGCTCCTGATTGACGTGGAACGAAAGCAAACCATAAATGGCACAAACGTGTTGTTCCAAATAGGCGGCCACAACACATAGAATACCCAATAACAAACAAAGCTGGCCTGACCCGCAGCGGGTGATTTCATTTTGCCTGTACAAGGTCACACTACAGTTATTACAAGTTTGTCTGCTTAGATTGTTTTATCATATTAATGAAGGTGATAGCTGACTCTCCATTGTGTATGTCTGTGTTTTTGTTTGTTTATAATAGAAGTTAATTGAAATTGAGTCATGCAAGTCTGTTGTTAACAAAATGACAAAATAATCGATGACCCCATCGTTGAAATATATTTGTATTGAATTTGCATACATTTTTAATCCTACCTCCAAACCAGAGTTATGGTCACGCATTTAATGTTAAAACTTTATAAATGATTAGAAAGAAGGCGTAAGAGCTGAATAGCTCATTTAATATTAAACACCAAATGAAAAAAATATATCTTCATTAAATTCAACTGTACGTTATTGGTGTTTTCATTCTTAATTCCCAAATCATTAAAAATTGTAAAAAAAATGAAAGAAACATTACGGTTCACTATCCTTGTTGATTAAACAAATATTCACTTTTTGTTTAAAAATCTTGAGTAGTTGGCATAATGGTTAGTTGGACTGTTCGCCTGACCAATTCCCAACGACAATTTCATTCAACAAACATAATATAGTCGAACATTAAGCGATAGAACTGTTTAACGTAGATACATACATACATTATGTACATATGCATCTGATGGACAACTAGTTAGCAACATAAACTCAAATATTTTTAATTACCTAAGTTTTAAAAGTAACTAAAAGCTTATCCAACAAGTTTTTATTTTAAATTATTTAAAAAAATATTTTTTTTTTAAGTGGTGATGTTTTTATTTATGTAAAACTTCAAGCTTGTATTGATATAGCCATTGGTTCATGAGCTGTCTTTACGTCGTCACAACAATTTACCTTAAAACTGCCAGAGATGATATAATTGCACATATCGTTTCTTATATAATTACAACAAGAAATTACAAAAGAGCAAGAATATGATCATCAAACCAGCAACAAGCTTTTCACATTTAATGAGATGAAGTAGTACAGAAGAAAATCTGGAAAGTTCTGCGAACTCAAAAACTGTCTTACTTTTGCCGAAACAACCTTTCCATCAATTCCTAGACTCTTTTTATCCCTCTATCTCGGATAAATATTTGTATGATATAATAATTCCGTATGTTGCAAGCAGACTAAGGATCATTTGCTAAAACGAAACTTAAATATTTATGTTCAACCTAAGCACGTATTTTCTACTTTTTCTTCTACGTAAACTGTCACATAAGAGTTTATGTGGAACATAAGTATTTATGTTCTGTATCAGCAAATGGGCCTTAGGCCCTAAGGGCCTTATTACGAGTGTCGTTTACCTTCGATTCGATAAAAATCCATAGTACAAAAACGTTAGACGCGTTAAAATTTGTATCCAAACCCATGCTGTTGTAACAAAGCATAAAAACACAAATTATGGCATCTGATACAAGAACAACTTCAGATATCTTTAGTTTTCAATGATCGATTTTCGAGAAATGTCGTTTATCGATTAACAAACGACACTCGCAATAAAAGCCTAAATCTTCCAAAAAATGTGTTAATTAAACTGATATAAAATAAGCCGATGTCTCTTCTCTAAATTTCGTACATTTCAAACTCGGCATTCCGACCGATGCACTTTATTTAGTTATTTGGCCTTTCTGTGTTTAAATTAATAAATTTTTCAACCATCCAAAAAAAAACGTAGACCGTCGTCATTGTATCGAACTTCATGAGGACGGTAACTCTGCATTTGATATATTGAGTGAATGTATAAACTTATATGTATAAAAATTCTTTTGTAAAATTTAACAAAAGAGGAACGAGAATGTTCTGAGAATTGTATTTACGAGGGTCGGTCGTCTTTTGCGAGCAGGACCGAGGAGGTTTTAATAGAGCAGCATGTACAGGACTATGAGAAGGTTTAAAAAAAAGTGGTTTTTAGAAACATTTTTCCACTGTAATTGTTTTGTATTATTTGTTCTGACGGTCATAATTTTACCTCGTATAATGGTTTGTATTATTCATTATAATTTATAATTGTTTCCCTGAGCTACGATACAGTCATCTTGTGAACGAAGTAACTCAAACTTGAAATGTGCTTCAAAATGCTGGTGGATTGCGCACAAAAAAAAACTCTTCGTTGCAAGAACATGATGTGCTAATTTTACCTAATACCTGGTTCTAATTCTGATTTTAACCAGGTGTTTTATTGATGAAGAACCATGTCTGGTCCCATTGACATTGAAACTGAAGTTTCGTTGTATTTATATCAAATACAATGTTTCAAAACTGTATTACATACACATCTTTTTTACAATAGTAATGCATAATTATGTATATTACCTTTAAACTCCAATTTCAAAAACAAAATTAAATAATTTCTATAGTTCAATTGGCTGGAAACTAGGCTTTGCAATAAATCTCTTAATGACGGATTTATAAAGACGTAACTTTTAATGGCATTGAATTATCTTTTTTGTTATCAACTGGCGTTTTTATTTGAAGATATCATTTAAACTCCTGTCTAAAAAATTCACGCCAACATCAAAAACCCCTTATAAGTACCAAAGTTATCCGAAAACTTGGTGACCCAAGACTATTTTTTACGTCAATGAAACGATAACTTCAAAACAACACGAGTTTGTTAGCGGCCGCTCAACTACGACTTGTTTATCTTAAAAATTCTGCTTGCCTATAATTTTCAGAAAACAAGTCGCTGTTTAATATACAGATTTACACATGTATTTTTATTGCACAAATTTAAAAAGCCAAAACTCATGTAAATTTCATAATATTGTTTAGGTCCTACTTTGTCAAAACCAAAACAGATCGTTCAAATTAATGGCGTTACATATATGAAACTTTATTAGGCTGGAATCGATGCGAATTGACAAAAATATTGATAAGATAAAATTAGTAAGATAAAATAAGACATAAGATTAATAAGACAAAAATATTGCAGTGTATTCTGAAAAGCAGGATAATTGAATTTTTGACTATAGCAATATCTACGTCAATAAATGACGATTGTTATACTACGTTTTTACCAAGAGATAATCCTGGATTTAGGTGGATTTACCATAAATCTTCGTTAAATCTCGAAGATTAACCATACAAATTTATTTTATAGATTAGAAATAAATCTTGTTAAACCTTCATCGGATCAATTGTTCTATAGTTCGAACTGACCTAATATCCATATCGTGCTAACCTATCTTGATGATTTTTCATTGGCCGCGTTCACTTCGTAGACCGATAGGGTATCTAAGATACTTTAGTATCCGATACGTTGGCGAACGACCAAAACCGGATAGGTAACATTTACTGTCAAAGTCAAAAAAAGACGTGAATCATCCAGGGTTGGCCGATTCAACTACATGTCTAATTTACTACAATTTGTTACGTCTGCTACATACGTAGTTAATTCATAAAAAAAATAGAATAATGGAAACCAAACAATTTTGCACATTTATGATCGGACCTTATTCGGAATTATTTATTTATTTTTGGAGACAAACAATTTTCTTTGACATAATCAAAAGATTTGGATTATGAACACATGATTTAAAGATATTTTTTAATGCTGAATTTATTGTACAAGGTATGTTGCGACGATTTAGTTGCAGCAAGAGAACATTTGCTAATCCGCAAAACAAACAATTATTACTATACATATGTATGTATACTGGATTACAAATCCTATGAATTTTTTTTTATTATAACAATTCATTAAATATTTAAGAATATAATATAGTATAGCCCTTATAAATAATATACAACTGGCAATGTCTATTAAGTTTTTAGTTCAAATTTGTGATAATTTAATCCTGCAATGAGGAAAAGTAAATTGAAAAGGGCAGATTTTTTAACCACAAATTAACTCACGCCAACGAGGTTTCTTTTTTTTTTAATTAGCGGTGAGCTTTAAGCCGACAGAGTTAAACTACGATTTCTTTTAGTGCTTGTTCGCATTTGGTGAGCAGACGCTGTCGTTTCAAGGTACGTACATATAAATATTACCAAAAAAACTTTTTAAAAATAATAACAACCAAGAACTGGTAATTATATTGAAACTGTTTATTTTTAAGGAGCGCAGCACACTTGTCGAAGAGAGCTCCAGTACGATCATTTTCCATTTTAATTGGAGTAAATCCACCTTCAGCCCAATAATTATGTAGCTTTTTGACCAGCCATTTTCACTTCGCTTAATGAAAATGAATAAGTCTAACTAACATACTCTCCAGAGCTAAACTCTTGAAATCTGACAAAAAAAAAACTCCCATACAACTCTCTTATATCCCATTGAAACTGAACTGGGTTTCATAACATTTTTTTTTTAAGAGGTAAACACTTTTGCAGCTTAAAACTACTTAAATCTTATAGCTAAACTATTTTCTCTTCTTGCAATAAGATTATATAAGCTTATAGTCTTAAAGGAATCCTTTTCTGAAAACTCAGCTCTAAATAATATGTCCATATAATCCCATAACAAGTCATGTTTAAGAGTTAAGATCATTTCATATTTCTATGAAAACTCTAAAAGAATTTGAGTTTAATACCTCCTATATCAAAGAATAAAAGTTCAAAGAAAGCTTTGCAGTAGGATCCGAAAGAGATCTTTAATGCAACAAACTTTACTTTTCTCAATTAGTAAATTAGTACTAGAAGTAACAAATGGTAAAAAGTTACAGTTCGGCCAACCCTGTACTCGACACAAAAGAAAATAGATCAGCTGAAATGTCAGCTGTTCTTCAAAATTCCACTTGGATAGTTAAGTATACCAAAAATTTTTGGATAGCTTTAGATTTCTGCTTGACATCAGCTGTTTCGTCGATCAGTTGTTTTTTCCTATGGGATTACAACAACACCAACAAATCCGGATACCTTTGGATACGTACCCGAACGCGACCATTGTTTGGCACAAATGAAACTTTTTCTCTCGCTTACACTTTATAAGAAAAATTGAAACACTATTATACTACGTTTTCACCAAGAGTAAATCCGGGATTTAAGTGGATTTACCGTAAATCTTCTTTAAATCTCGAAGATTTACCATACAAATTTATTTCGTAAATCTAGTAGATTAGAAATAAATCTCTACTAAAGCCTATCCGCAGATCGAGACAAGACAAATTTTATCTCTACAATTTTAATCTCTACAAAACTTTTCCAAATCTCGCGCAAAAGTTTGAAGTTGGAGAACTAAAAAATAATTTAATGTGTTTTATTGTATATCTCTGGAACGGGTTGTCTTTCAAAAATCGTTCATACCTTTTTGGAATCTTCTCTCGATGCTTTCAAGAGAAGCATCAGCACTTTTTACATAAAACCAGTTTTGGCAAAAATCACTCTTGGCTGTCAAAATTTGTCCCGCAAAATAATAGGTTTGTTCGTTGAGCCCTGAAGTCACCCTGGGGTCGCCCTAAATCGTTTTTTGAAAAACCTGAAGTCACCCTGGTTTGCAAATTCTGTTTTTTGAGACCTGGGGTCGCCCTGAACTCGCCATGAAGTAGACCTATAGTCCGGGAGCTGGCGACACAAAAAATTGTAAGATTTGCGTACTCATGATTTTATGTTTTTTGTGTAATTTAGGTGCCCGACAAACAGAAAATCGACTGCTGCAGGCTCACCCGTGGTGGGTTGATTTACTGTGAATTTTTGAAGTTGCAAAAAAAACCGAAAATTTGTCTAAAATGCGTACTCATGAAACCAGTGACATATGTTAGTTTAACATTTAAAACGATGAAAAAACTTGTGCTTACACCTGGGGGGTGGTGGAAAGTACCGCTGCCAGTTAAGGGAAGTTGGGCCCCCTCGTAATGCACTGTAACCTAATTATTTTTTTCCTGGCCTTAAAATCTTGTAGAAAAAAAATTTTTTGATTGAATTTCATAGATAATTAGACAAAGATTACGGGAAAAATAGCACGTGCTTTAAAAGGTCATCTTTTACCCTAAAAAAGGGGCAAAAGGGGGGGGGGAAACACTCTTTTGAAAGTTTTTTTTTTTAATCTCAAAAACTACATGCATTTTTATGAATCTGATAAAGAAATTTTAGATTTCATACAAACATAGACCAATCGATAAAATTATAGAAAAAAATGGGGGGTGCCGGGGTTAAATGTTCCCTTTTTACGCATCTCAAAAACAAAATGTATTTTGAAGACTTTTTTCTTCTGAGGTTTTTTTATTCACAAATTCATATATACTTTATTATACATATATAAAATAAGGGAAGGTGCTTGGGGAGGGGAATACATTTTTCAAGTTTTTTGTCATATATCATAACGAAATTCATTTTTAGTAATCCACTAATGAGGTTTATTCTGAACACATTCAAATTCAAAACAAATCGAAAACAAAAATTAAAAATATGGATAAGAATATTCACAAACCAATAACATTTTTCCTAGTATATACGTTCCTTTCCGTTTTAATGCTGTTTCTAATTAGGTACTAATTACCTAAAATTTCCCCGTCGCGACTTGCAGGTCACCTTAATCCCTCAAAGAACAACATACCCTTTTTATTCAGAAGACAAATAATACAAAACCCAATTTTTTATATGTTTTTCTTTTTTTTTTTTAATTTCGTGTTCTTTAAAAATTATAACATTATACTCTCGTCTGAATATCCAAAAGTTTCCATTAAACAGGATAAATCTTCTTCATCAAAATCCTCACTTGTGCTGACTTGGGTGTTTCTTGATTCTTCTTCAGCATCAGTTTCCTCACTATCATTTTGGATACTAGAGTCTATAAAATTGAGAAATAATTTCAAAAAAAGTATAAAATGAAGAAGGAGTCTATTTTGTAATTACCTGCATAACTGATTTTCGAAAGATCTTCAAATACAACTTCTCTGACTGAAGTTGGTAATTGATTTTGTAAAAATTGACATTCGGGCTTCATTCACGCCGCTAAGCTGTTTGTAGCCGTACATACAGCAAACAAATTTCTCCAACGTTTGAAATACATCTGCTTCAACATCTGGATAATTTTGTAGTCTTGAGAAGGTTTCGATGAATTGAGGAGAGTTTTGCAAAATTGTGAATGTTCGGATAATTCAGTTACTTCAATGTTTTCACTTTAAAATATGGAAATTTGTACGTTAATAGAATTTTAGTACAAACACTTTTCATTTAGATTCGAAACTATTGTTATTGCATGATTTTGTGAAAATAGATAAATTACTTAATTTTGATCACAGATGTTGAAAGTCCCGATATATTAGATTCACTTTTGGGTTCATTATCACATTGTTTATATTTTGTCCTTACTGCATTAAACTTGCTCAAACACTTTGAATGGTAACCTTCACTTTTGCTTAAAATTGGTTGCAATTTAATGTCGCGCCCGGTCAAGTTATTTTCTTGACGAATTTTCAAACTTAAAAGACATTTATCTAAACGTTCTTGAGTGAATAAAATAATTTTATCTTTTTTATTTCCATAAAAAACAGAAACTAGTCGAGAATTAGCCATCGCACAAACTGATTACTGTTTACTGTCTTTATCTAAGAAAAAAAGAATTGTAGGTACTGAAAAGTTAAATATTTCGTGGTACTTCGTTAACTTCTTATATGCATAATTAGAAACAGAATATGGCCAGGTAGGAACTTATATACTTCAAAAAACGGTATGTTGTTCTTTGAGGGATTAAGGTGACCTGCAAGTCCCGACGGGGAAATTTTAAGTAATTAGTACCTAATTAGAAACAGGATTAAAACGGATAGGAACTTATAATAGGAAAAAATGTTAGCTACCCAAGCAACAATTAAAAAAAACCGAGGTTACAAAAAAGCCTAAGATAACTCTTGTCATAGTGGGACTAGAAATGAGATACTTTTTTACCCTAGTATGTTATACGGTAGAAAAAAACCAAAAATTATCTTAAGGCTGATTTCGGTAAAATTTTCTCTCTTGCACAACTTTTTGGTCATATATTGGTTTAAAAAATTCCATTTTTAAACTGGTGATAATATTTGGATATTTTTTTAACCCTTTCAAAACCAATTTGTCATTTTTCTGGTTCCAAAACAACTATTTTTAAATCTAGGTTAAATTTAAACGGTCCTGGAACGGTTTTGGAACGGCTTTTTAGCCAATTTGTAACCCTTTGGTTTGGAAAACTTGAGTTCAAAGCCGGTTATTAAGCCGCTTCCAACCCACAAATTGTTGATTGGGTAGGTAGATATATTGGTTTGTGAATATTCTTATTCATCTTTTTAATTCTGTTTTCGATTTGTTTTGAATTTGTTTGATTTTGAATGTGTACAGAATAAACCTCTTAGCGGATCACTAAAAATGAATTTCGTTATGATATATGACAAAAAACTCGAAAAATGTATTCCCCTCCCCGAGCACCTTCCCTTATTTTATATATGTATAATAAAGTATATATGAATTTGTGAATAAAAAAACCTCAGAAGAAAAAAGTCTTCAAAATACATTTTGTTTTTGAGATGCGTAAAAAGGGAACATTTAACCCCGGCACCCCCCATTTTTTTCTATAATTTTATCATTTGGTCTATGTTTGTATGAAATCTAAAATTTCTTTATCAGATTCATAAAAATGCATGCAGTTTTTGAGATTAAAAAAAAAAACTTTCAAAAGAGTGTTTTCCCCCCCCCCCTTTTGCCCCTTTTTTAGGGTAAAAGATGACCTTTTAAAGCACGTGCTATTTTTCCCGTAATCTTTGTCTAATTATCTATGAAATTCAATCAAAAAATTTTTTTTCTACAAGATTTTAAGGCCAGGAAAAAAATAATTAGGTTACAGTGCATTACGAGGGGGCCCAACTTCCCTTAACTGGCAGCGGTACTTTCCACCACCCCCCAGGTGTAAGCACAAGTTTTTTCATCGTTTTAAATGTTAAACTAACATATGTCACTGGTTTTATGAGTACGCATTTTAGACAAATTTTCGGTTTTTTTTGCAACTTCAAAAATTCACAGTAAATCAACCCACCACTACCCAGGTGGCAGCAGTCGATTTTCGTCGTCACCTACCTCAGAACTACACGAAAAAAAATATTTCATGAGTACGCATCTTAGACATTGAAAAGTGTCGCCAGCTCCCGGACTATTAAGGTATGTTAAGCCACCAGGCAGGCATCTATATCAACAGTTTTTTATTTAAAATTGTGATACCTATTTCTTATTTAAAAGTGCTAATCTACCGAAAAAAAACTATCCGCATGTGTAAATTCGTGCCACCTTAAAGGTTTAAATTTAAAGTTTTAAATAGACACAATTTGGGCTATCGTGAACAAAATTTCCCTCGGAATTTTCCACATCTTCGAAAATTGGAAAGGTCAATACTCCTGCACTGTTCATTGCAAGCTGGCGACTGGCCTTTTCCCAATATCAATAAATTCCAAGGAAAACTTTCGACATTATTCGAGATGACAATTTTGAAAGTTGGGAACAATTCCCAGGCAAATTTTATTTACGATAGGCCCCAATAAGGAAGAAAAAACATCAAATTTCATGTTAGACATCTATGCTAAAACAAAATCGGCGAGACCGCTAACATGCCAACACAACATGAAACAACGCGAATCCATTGACATTTCATGGCAGGATGAGTATTTTGATCTATTTATTGAGTTCCAAGTCAATATAAACATGCCTTCAAGGTTCCATTTCAATTAAACTTAACAGCTCAACATATGAGTTAGTTCAATGGTCGCAATTTAAAAACACTTGTGTGGTTTTGATATTTACACAAATTAATACAAATTTATGCTTTACTTAATTTTCTTTTGCCTTTGCAAATGACTGTTATTAAACTATCGATTTTCTTCTAGCCAAGTATACATATTTTATTTGGTAACAAAGATATTAATTCAATACCATCAAAATTGGTTTATTTTGATGATGTAATGGAAGTTTGATTAATTTCGATTTTTTTTTCTAATTCAAAGATTCTACTTATTGTGCACCAATCACCAAGCTTCCAGCCCAGAAAAGTGGTTTTGTGCAAAGAAACCTGGCTTGATGCTTTTCAGATACGAATCCGATTGAAATTCTGTAATATCCGAGGGCACTTTAGATTACCTAAATTTGTCAATATTTGAACAAAAAACAAACGGAAAAGTACTTATACCAGTTCTAATCCACGTCACCCATCATACACCTCAACCCACTCACCCAATTCGCACGCCGTTGACTGGTTGACTCATTTTTCATTTACATTTAATGTGAATACAAAAAAAATATTAATCCGTAATTAAGGTAGCTTAGGTTCATTAATTTTTAATAAGTTAAAATAAATATGTAGAACCTTTAGAGAAAAAATGAAATTTTCAATCCGCTACCAAAATGTAAAATTAATTTAATCGAAATTTGTACATTAATCTCTACACATGTACCTATATTATGTACGTATGTATTTACTATAAAGTTCTCACATCATCTTATTTGCCCAACGTAAAGCAGTTTACTTGAAAAAAATAGTCTTTTTGAAAAGAAGACACCGATAGTGTGCACTGAAAAAATAACTATTAAAACAAAAAGACTTCTGATTAAGATAAAACCTATTTCGAATCAAGGCCGAAAGCACAAACTAACATAACATCATTGAGACCTTGGAACAAACGACAAATTTCCATTATAATTGTTGAAAAAATATCTCGGAAACTTCCAGACTCTAGGGCGTGCTCCAAGTGGTTCCTTTTTTTGTAAAGAATTTGCAATTATTTTTTCTGAGCACATAGAAAATGAAAACTCACACAAAGGCATCATCCATACATTCTACCACAAAGTATTAGTAAAGTAAACCGGTCGGTCATTGTATGCAGATGCACTGGGGAATTCCACTTGCCACACACGTACTTTCTTTATTCAATTTACAAAATAAAACCCCATTATACATTAAAATAAAATAAATTTTTGATAAAAATCGATTAAAATACTCCAAGCATTTACCTAAAATTTTAGACACACATATACATGAGGCTCTGTATTTTAAACTATGCAAATTTGTATATATCAATTTATATATACATGCATGACTATATATATTTATATGTATATATACGTATATGTATATACGAAATACCCCTTAAGAAAAGATTAGAAGAAAAATTAATGGAGTTCTAGAAGATAAACTTCAACTTTACGTAATAGAAATTATTCGTTTTTTCTTTATTAAATACTTACTTCCATAACTATGCGACCAACGGGCTGATTATCAGCGGTCATATCAAAAAACACACGAGGTAAACTCATTTTTTTACTTGAGAACTGGCGAAGACACAACAAACCGAACGCTGACTGAATCGAAACTAGATTCGGATTTTGAGTTAAAATGGCGAAGGAGCGCGATTGTGTCTGCGGTTGTACAAATGACCGGCAAAAAGTTGCTCGTCCCAAGAAGGCCATGTTTGTGCACATGGATTTGTCGACTCGTTGATGGCGTAGTGTGGTTTGTGTTCCAGATTCCAGCAGAATGTTGAGAATTTTGGAGAGTTGAACCGAAGTAGAATGGGATATTTTACACAAGTTGGCGCATGACAGCACTGGAATAGTATAAATGTGGAATCACATCCGGAAGTGCAGACATTTTGTACAATAATTTGTATTGTAGTATTGAACTTTTGACCAAAGGTACCACATTATGAAGATGCCAATTCTTCATACGCTTCACCCCTCAAAAACCATCTTAATATATATAATTCTTCTGTGAGTGTGTATGTCACTGAACTTCTCTTAAACGACTGGACCGATTTTGATGAAATTTTTTGTGTGTGTTCAAGGGGATCTGAGAATGGTTTAGATTCACAATTAAAAAAAAAAAATATTCGTAGTTAAGCCTAGTACGCAGATCGAGACAAGACAAATTTTATCTCTACAATTTTAATCTCTACAAAACTTTTCCAAATCTCGCGCAAAAGTTTGAAGTTGGAGACATGAAATCTAATTTAATGTGTTTTTTAGTGTATCTCTGGAACGGGTTGTCTTACAAAAAACGTTCATACCTTTTTGGAATCTCCTCTCGATGCTTTCGAGAGAAGCATCAGCAGTTTTTACATAAAACCAGTTTTGGCAAAAATCACTTTTGGCTGTCAAAATTTGTCCCGCAAAATAATGCTTGTATCATTCTTTTTCCTGGCAAAATTTAGTGGAGACATTTTGTAGGGCAATTCACAATAGTATGAATTTTGCGCGCGAACTGCGTACTGCTGGGAAAAATATCCGAGACAAAATTTGTCCCAGGAAAAAAAATGTATGGGAGACAAAATTTTTCCCCATCTGCGTACTAGGCTTTAGCAACGCGAGCAGGGGCGGCTAGTTTGCTTATATAGTTGCATAAGTAAAGCGCGGAACAGATTGAACCAGCAACAGCACGGTCAACAGCAACAGCGACCGCCATTAATTTAGAGCCAAATGTATTTCAATGTTAGGCCAAAGTCCTAAATTTGCTGTTGCTGGTGCAGTGTTGTCAACTTTCCCACAACAAAATAGAAACGGAACTTGTTGGTTGCTAATATTGTTATTGTTCTCGTCTTGTTTGTGAATTTAAGCCTAGTACGCAGATCGGGAAAAATTTTGTCTCCCATACATTTTTTTTCCTGGGACAAATTTTGTCTCGGATATTTTTCCGAGCAGTACGCAGTTCGCGCGCAAAATTCATACTATTGTGAATTGCTCTCTTTGAGTATATATAATATGGAGGGCTCGTTCCTATCCCTAATGCATTGTAGTACTTGAAGTTGTGATAGGGGTCGCTGTTTCACTTTCTGTAAGTTAAGGATACAGCCGTATCCTCCGATTTGTGCTTACCTTCTCCTCGCATATAGTTCTCCGTCACATGTGATATGAAGCACTCGGCAATAACTTTGTCTTACACAAATTTGAGTAGCGCCCCCTATGATAGTCACGCATTTGGAATAGAAACGAGCCCTCCATATTATATATACTCAAAGATTACTCTACAAAATGTCTCCACTAAATTTTGCCAGGAAAAAGAATGATACAAGCATTATTTTGCCGGACAAATTTTGACAGCCGAAAGTGATTTTTGTCAATACTGGTTTTATGTAAAAAGTGGTAATGCTTTTGTCTTGAGACCATCAAGAGGAGATTCCAAAAAGGTATGAACGACTTTTGTAAGACAACCCGTTCCAGAGATACACTACAAAACACATTAAATTAGATTTCATCTCTCCAACTTCAAACTTTTGCGCGAGATTTGGAAAAGTGTTGTAGAGATTAAAATTGTAGAGATAAAATTTGTCTTGTCTCGATCTGCGTACTAGGCTTTAGGTTTGTTTTGATATGTCTACGATTATTAAGGAAATGGAAGAAAATTATTTGAACTTATAAGGGAAAATTCGTTTCTCTTCGATAAAAGAGGAAAATCCTATTTTTTGTGAAGAATTTATGCAAATGAAAAACTTTCTACGATCTAAAAATAAAATGATTGAACAATTAGAAGGAACCTTTGCAAACCTTACTCTTTTGTTCATGGGATTGCATAGAAAAAAAATTAAAATGGTGTTCCAAAATGATTGATCTCCCACTGTAGATAACAAAAAAAAGTTTTAATTATGCTACACCAAATTGTAATAATTTTGTATCATTTTTTATGAACGCAGTTGAGTAGGCCACAAAATTCTTCACACAAAAAAAAATGTTTTATCCCTGATAAATTAAATGGAAAAATTTCATGAAAATGGGTTAACAACCCTTTCGCTTGACAGTTTATCAGAAAATGTCTAACAATATGTCGGTGCAATACTCAAGCGTGTTTCATTTACTAATTTGAAAAGCTAAAATCATACACTGCTACCAGCTTACCCGATTTGACAAACTTCTGCTCATTGCTCTACTCAGAGTTGAAAAAAGAAGATATAATAATGAAGTTTACAATTTGTGCTGTTAACAGCACTGATCTTTAAAATAAACTGGTCACTGTATTCCCTACAATATAATATTATTATAGTTCTTATGAGTCAAATTGAATATAACAAACAGAGGACTATCTTAGCCAAGATTACATAAATCTATGAAGTGTTTTTACAGAGCGAAAATATAAGTAAGTAGATTAACTTTGAGTCTATATTTAAAAAAATTCAAAAATTTACTTTTTAATTTTACATGATATAAAATCTTCGGGTTTCGGGATTTGGACGAGATTAAATGTAGATCAAATTTTATCTTATAGTTTAGTGGTTGGTGGAAACGCGTAGGTAGTATTGCCAATAATCCAATTTAGTGATAACTTCAATATTTGAGTGAACATATTCATATGGTATCGAATCTCAAACATAAAACATAGCATGTAGAGTACATTAAATAATAGTTCAATACACTCAAATATTAAAGTTGTCTTTAAATTTGATCATTGGTATAACCCGCACTATTTTAAAATAAAAAAAACCTAAAAACCGAATTATTTGAAAATATTTGTATATATTAAATTTAAAAATAAATAAATTATAATTCAACACCAACGGCTCATAGATAGCCTAAGCCTAGTGACATACAATTCTCAAACATTCCCATTAACATGTTACATGTTAAGCCTAGTACGCAGATCGCGCTAAATTTTATCTCCCGTACAAAATTCTTTCCAAAATTTCTCCAAACATCAGCTAAAATCCAAGCTAAATTTTGACATAAGAACCTTGTGGAGAATATGTCACAGAAAACAGCTGTTATCTAAATGAAATTTTTTCAAAGATTAAAGAATTTGGTTTAAAGTATGATTTTTTAAGAATTATGAATGAAAACGAATAAGAATTATGAGTGATTTTTGCTATGGAAAATCTTGTAAGGCTTCCGCCATCGCCATATTCTTCTAAATATTATTCCATTTCAAATTGAAATTGAAATTTAGCTCGAGAATAAATAGCTGCGTTTTTTTGGAAATGTTATTCGTAGTACAGTAGGATTTTATATGAATAGCAAATACAACATACGCAGTTAGGATCACCGCCGATACTCTAATAAACGTCAAATCTCTATCCGCAGCAGGATTTCACTTCTCCTTTTATCGGCAGTGATCCTACTGCGGATGTTGTATTTGTTACTCATATAAAATCCTACTGTACTACGGATAACTTTTCCAATAAAACACGGCTAATGTACCAGACAACTATTATGTGCGCTAAATTTTGACAGATAAGTTATGTACAGTTCGAAGAGAAATTTTTATTTTTTAGCTGGAGCAGCGCTCCTTTGGGCTAAAATGCTTGGCTAAATTTTGGATAGAATTTTGTATGGGAGATAAAATTTAGCGCGATCTGCGTACTAGGCTTTAACGACTAGAGGGGAACAGGATTTGGATTCAGGGAATTGTTACTTCCTTGTAAGATAGGTAGTAACACCTCTAAAAACATATATAGCCAGAAAAACACAGTTATTTATTATATTGCAATCATCCAATCCAAAATCTCAAAAGTCAACATTTTGTCTTCAGGATATTTCCCTCGTTTTCATTGCAAATTAATGTATGCCATTTATTTTTTCATTTACTCATTGAATTACAATTAACGTGGATTGAAGGAGATTTATTTCATTTCATAAAAATTCCAAGGCAAAACATCATTGTAAGATATAATCCCACATGTCATCAATACTAGGCATTCTATCTGTTCCGGAAATAGTGTAGAGATTTCGTTGTTTTTATGCAGGGTCGAAAATCAAGTTGGATTCAGATTAGATGTTCGACTTTGGTTTTTCGGCATAATTCGGTTCGAGTTGAAATGATTATGGTGGATTTACATGTATCTGCATTTGTTAGATAGAGAGAAAAAGAGCAAAATGCAGAAGGATTCCATTTCTGATTTATAGGAAATTCGAGTAATGCAGAAGTCAAGATTATAGTAAAGACGAACATGTTCATCTTTATTATAGCATCTTCGTCTGCATTTTGTAAATTTACGATATTTTCACATTTTTCTATAATTTTTGTTGACGGACGCATGATATGAAAAAAACATTGAATCGAAATGGAAAAGAAAATGGAAGAAATGGAAGTAAGTTAAATTTTCATTGCATAGTTTCGTATTAACAGGCCAACAAGTTATATCAGTTTATAGGAAGTAAAACAGGGTTACCATTTGTGAATTCTCTCCCACTTTCGGTTTTCGACATACATCTCCCTCTCCCTACTTTTCTGCATTTTGCAGATACAGAAACATGTAAATCCACTTTAAGTAAGACCCCGAGAAAAGTCTGGGCGGATAGAGTTTGCTCCGAGTAATTAAGCATCTGAACTGTCATTTTATCATTTTCTTTAATAAACTTCCACATTGTTGGCTTTGCATATGAAATTAATGTTTTTAAAATTTTTTTCCTTTTTAATTTCTAATTAATGCAAAATAAAAAAAAAGTGAATGAAATTACGCTCACGTTTTGCTTGATCTGCTCGGTCTTTTTTACCGAGTTCATTGAACCCCGATCGAGCTCGTAGTTAAAAAAGATTGCAACTCTTTTTTAATTTGTTTCTTTTAAAAACTTCAGAAATTTTGATTTATAATACAAATTTTGTACTATGTTGTAATTTGCAAGTGTAGACAAATTTTCAATATATTTAAAATTGTGTCTTCAAATGAAAAAAAAAAAAAACTTCATTAGCTTTGTACATACTATAATATATACAATACCATAATTATAGTCATTTCTATGTGCTCTACTATTCATTTCATACTATGGTGATTCCATTCTATCATTTGGCCGACCTCATCGTGACATTTTTCGTCATCCATGTCCCACTGTTCAGCGAGATTCAACTTTGTCCCGTGGAGTATTTTGTGGAGCATGTGTGTGTTGTGTCGTGTAATACACACTAATGAAGCCTGATGTGTTGTAAATTGTTATTATTCACAAAAGCTAAGTGTACACGATTGGTAGTTCTTACAATATTGTAAGATCTTACAATGTCTGACAATTATCTACCAATGAGCTGACAAATAAGTTGTGTGTGTACACGGTTGGTACAAAATCTACCAATCTCTTACAATTAATTGTCAGAAGTTGGCTGACAATTCATTTTCAGATAGCCGGCTTAATACCTACCAATTAATTGTAAGAGATTGGTAGATTTTCTACCAACCGTGTACACACACAATTAATTGTCAGTTTTTGTTGGTTATGGAAACTGACAATTAAACCTTGGCTGCAAATTTTCTGACAATGAAAAAATTGTATAATGCTAAAAAACGAACATCTTACAATTTTTTCACTGTCAGAAACGTCAGACAACGATAAAAATTGGCAGGCCTGACAATAAATTGTGTGTGTACACGATTATCAAACACCTTACAATTTACCGTCTTACAATTAATTGTCAGATACATTTTCTGACAATTAATTGGAAGATTACACGATTGTCAGCTAGCGTACACATGATTGTCAGGTTTCTTACAATTAATTGTCAGACAATGATCTAACAATTAATTGTCAGACAAATTTTCTGACAATTAATTGTAAGACTACACGGTTGTAAGACATTGTAAGCATGTTTTTCACTCACAGATCTGACAATATTGTAAGATCTACTAATCGTGTACACTTAGCTTAACGCTTCTTACTGAATAAAGTTCTTTCCAAGAGCACTATATACATATAAATCGGATAGTGACTATTCTGCAACACACCATACGAGATAGGTGTTGTTTCGTCCTTAGGTAGAAGATATGTCTTTGGTTTTGTGAATTTCAGAAAAGCGTAATGTGGAATGGCACGCTTCGCAATTCAATTTTAAATAATTCTCCTGAAGGTTCAACTTTCCTTTTATAATAAATGCATTCAAAATTTAGTTAGTTCTTACACTCAGAGAAAAACGTCCTGTAAAAAGTTGACAATAGGCCTGTTAATATTACAGGACAGAAACTCCATATAAAAAAAATTCCTGGCAAGAAATTTACTCGATATTTTTAACACTTTGCATAGTTTTATATTAACACTTTCAGATTGTCTACTTTTTTAAAAAGATTATTGGTTGATTTGGAAAAAGATCATGTTTTATTACCAAGAGGGTAATGTTATTTAAATACTTAATATATTACAACTTTAATTCAACGCTGTATATGCTTACTTTGACATTTTTAAACAGATCACCTTTCAAATAATTCCCTCTAAATTTTTACTTGATCGCAGTTTAAAATCAAAAGTGTCATCACGGTGTTAATTTTACAGTGTTCATAAGCTTACGTCAACATATTTTAAGAGATCATCGTGTTCTTCTGAAAAATATGCAGTTATCTCATTTAACCTTTAACATGGTAACAGTTCTAAATCTATATTGTACAGATTCAATTCGGTCAAAAAAAAAAACCTCCCATATATCACTATATAATGTACATATACATATAAGATTTGTTGTTTCTTTACATCATCACAGTGTTAATTCTATAAAGTTAAACAGATCGTCATGTTTTCATAAAAAAACTATACCGTTATCTTTATTTTCTCTTAACCTGATGCCAGTGCTAAATCTTGTCTTACACATTTTCATTCTATAGAAAAGAAACAGGTTACCTTGTTGCTACATAAATTTAGCTGAAAGCCAATCTCTTTCTTTCATGTGTATGAATGTATGCATCGTCTGTGTTTGATTTATTAAAGTGGCGTGCGTCGGGTTGGTCGTTTCGTTGGTCGTCGGTTTTGTCATAGGAGTTTCGTTGTCTATTCTCATTTATAAATTTATCGTGTGTTTTTAAAAAAAGGTGTTTATAATTAAACTAGCTTAAATACACCCGCTTCGCCGGGTGCTATAAAATAACTAATTCAATACAACATACAAACAAATTTTATTTGTATTGTGTTCAATTTTTAATACATTTTATTCTAGTGCTTTTTGATATACTATATTTTTCGTTTTTCCATCTGTTAAAATTATTAAGGCAGATGGCTTGCCTGCACGTGAAGATGCAACATATATAGTTGACCATGCGCAAATACTGGAACCTCTAAGTTAATACCACATATCCCAATCTATACATTGAAAAACTCCCGTCAAATTTTTTAAATAACTGGCATATAAAATAAAAAATTGTGGATAATGTAAATAAAACTTTATATTTTGTGTATATATAAATATATTTGTTTATTTTATTTTGAATTTTGGAGCTAAATAGTAATATAACAGTGTACCATGTTACAACAGTTTAACACTGTTGATTTAACAGTGCACCATATTACTTAAGCATCAATTTGACAAAGAATGTATAGTAGATTCAACAGGTAAGTATTGTAAATTAAAACTGAGGATGATGTGACTTTAACGTGGTCACAAAGTTAATGTCATGTAGATTCACCAGGTGTACCATGTTAATTACAGGTGAGCATTCATAACTTAACATGGTACCTAGGATCAATTTGAAAAAAATATCTAGTAGATTCAACAGGAGAAACTGTTTTTATCGTGTTGATTTAACACTGATAATAAGTTCAATTTAACAGGACCACCGTATTAATTATTGAAGTTTTCATTGAAATTTAACACCATTAATCGTTTTATTTTAACATTTAATCTTGTGAAAAAGACCGGATTCCACTTTTGATATAACATCAAAAAAAATGTTGCTTTAACGTTAATACTAGTTTAAGTTGACACGATATCAGGTACATGGGTCCAGTTTCTAATGTTGATATAACAAGATGAACAACAGAATATTCATGTAAGCTTTACACTATCTAATGTTAATGTTAAAAAGATCAAAATCTTGTTAAAATATGGTATCATGTTAACACCTTAACCCGATCAATCATGTTGAAAAATAATAACATGAGAATTGGTAAGATTCTGTTTGATTTTACCTGATTTTTTCCCTGAGTGTAATTAAAGGAAATACCTAATTAGACTAAAAATATTTTTCCACCAAAACTATATACCAGATTATGTAGTGTTGGTTAAACATCGATAGTCTATCGATAGTATCGATAGTAAAAAACTATCGCGTACATCGATAGTTTTAAAAAACTATCGAAAAAACTATCGATAGTTTCAATACTACCAAATTATTTTCCAACAAGGCAATCTGGACCTTATTCGGAATTCCCCCCCCCACTAAAATGAACTTTTTTTTTAACGAATCGATAAAAATGTGTTTGCTGTTGATAAAAATACATCAAATTATGGAGGAGAAACACTTTTTTATGGTAAAAAAGTTAAGTATAAGCGGACCACCCACAGTACTATAACTAAAACTACTTTTGTATGGGATATTTGCTTTTTTTGCTTGCTTACGCATTACGGCGTATAAACAGTAAGATATGTATGGGGGGCATGCTGCGCTCCCCTGCAACCCCCCTGCTTGGGCACACTATAGGATTTGGGGTAGGTGCGAGATTGGGTGTATGCAAGGTTTCTTTTGCATTTACAGAATCTGGATTTAAAGAAACTTTGAGCTTACCCTATGGCCTACCTATATTAATTTTTTATACTTCACTTTTTTACCAAAAAAAGGGTTTCTCCTCCATAATTTTATGATTTTTATCAACAGCACACTTTTTTTTATCGATTCATTAAAAAAAAGTGCTTTTTGGTGGGGGGAATTCCGAATAAGGACCGGCAATCTTTCTGAATTATATAATATATTTATATATATGGGCTTATCCGTGCAAATTTTTACTTTTGCCATGCGTCGAAATAATATATAGACATTATTATTAAATATTCAGGTTATGGAACTTATAATATTATATATATCATTGAGTTTTAACTATTCAATTTATAAAATGAACCATCGAGATAGTGCGAAAGTGTTTGAAATCGAAAAAATCATCGAATATTGAGACTTTTGGCTGCGTGCGTGGATAATTAACGTTTTGTATTATTGCAAAAATATAATGTTTAACATAAGATCACTTAGTACAATTTTTGTTTTTTTCAGATAAATGAAGGTCAAAATTAATTGAAATCATTCATTTTGAGTGCGTGCCTTCCTTATAAATAATCCTATATGATATAAATTTTAGAAAAAACTGCCATGCGTGATTTTTCGTAAATCTTTAATTGTCACAAATTTTCGTGTCTATTTTTTTAACATTGATCATGGGGCATTTTTGTATGGTCTGCATCATTATTTAAGCGATCTAGAGTAAAAAAAACTTTGGCTTCAATGCGTGCTTCATTATGTACAAATTTTATGAAGTTAACAAAACGAACGTGAAAAACGTAACTGTTATAAAAGAGGCACATTTTTTACTAGCACACCAAAGCATTGTTTGATTATACCTTTACAATAAGCGTAATTTAAGCTGTAGAAACTATAAAAAAAATGGTAAAAGTGTTAAACAAATAAGTTTGAAGACAGAAGCTGTGAAGATTAAAAATAAAAACCAAATCAATTAACTCGGTGCTTAAAATAAATTTTTTTAATTTCATTTTTCTATACTTTATACCTTTATATTCTTCAACAAACAATACATATGAGTTATTTTGAAATTTTTTATTTATTTGTGGTCTATAATTGAAGAAAATCTCAAATTTACATACGTGCCTTAATTTTTTTTTTGTTTTGTTTAAACTCAAGAAGTTAAAATTTACAGGGATAAGCCCATATAATATATATACATATATAATATATTATATATATATTTATTATTGAATAATACATTTATGAATTCATTTATTATCTTATGTTGTTATTTTTTGTTTAATAAAATGATTTAAAATAAGCACACTTGATTTTTTTATGATTTGCTTTAAAAGCTAAAATTATTTTTGTTTCCAAGTCTTTTTCAGCATTTATTTTTTTCTAGCTATACATTATATATCGATACATAAAAACAATAGGTGCGTTTTATTATTCACAAATCTATCGGGATCCGGATTTGGATTAAGTTTTTACATGTATTACAAAAACAAATTCGGGATCCTGTTTTCTATCGGGATCTATTTCAAGATCCAAGAATTAGTTTTAAATCCGAACACCAGAAGGTGATTTTCTTATGTAAATTTTGTCAGCACTGTGCAAAAAAAGACAACAAATCGTGAAATGTCATAATAAATAACTGCTTAAAAGCTAATTAATTTTGTATCAAAAATCAAAAGATGGATGCAAAAGAAAATAAAATGTAAATATACTTCGTTTTATTAATAAATTTAGTTGCAAAAATATTTTTTATTAAAGGCGAAGAATTTGGACGAATTGTGAAACCATCGAAACAAACGATAACAACGCCCGAACCGGTGCATCTGCCAGCAAAGCCCCATTCGTTTAGCTTCTTCGACTTCTTTTTTGTGAGCATCAGCTAAAGCTAATTCTATACAGATGATTCGTCCCTCGAAATGGTTAGTGCTAGCTTGGAACCCCTAAATGATAGACTCGTGAACAAACATTTGATTGGTGGATAGAATACAAAAATCGTTCTTGATGAACTTGTTGACCGAACCAGCATGGTTTCTACGTCTTCACTCCCTGATAATGTACCGCCATATACTGAAACCAAAAATGAATTTGTTGTAAACAACGATGGACTCAACGAATCACAACCTTTGAAAATATCTGTAAATAACTGTAACAAAGCCATCAGTACTGAAGCAATCAATTCAAACGTTACAAAAAGTACTCCTACAAAGGCTGAGAAGCTTGCGAAGGAAAATCAAATTACAGAAGATGAATCGATTGTTCCGCCTCCAAATGATTTCACTGATGATGAGAAAATGCGTAATTTACTGGCCAAATTCAATGAAGAACAACAATAAAACGGACTCTGGAGATGATAACTCCTCGTCCCTGTCACTAATGAACGTAGCTGTTTTGCTTTTACTTGGCTGTATGGTGAATCCCTGTTCCAATGTCATGTGTTTCGATGTCACATACCAGATAAGCAGTCAACCAAGTTAGTGGTAAGACAGAAACTGTATTCATCAATAAAAAATCAAAATGTCTATGTAAAATATGTTTGTTCTAGCATGTTTCACCAAAGCTTTTCGGCGTTATCCAGCAAGTCTGACATGCAGTGTCACTTCTGCCGTCGATAGCATAATGATAAACTCAATTACCTCAGACATAAGTGGTAATCCAATTAATGCAGCGGGATATGAGTTTATAGTTTCACTTGAGATCCGAGAGAAGGTGGCCAAAGCATATTGTGCAGTTCCACGAGGCGATAGATCAAGCTTCAAATTACGTTGCAGGACCGACAAAGCAGTGTGTATCACTGTCAAACAGACTGCATCTTCAACTCTTCAGCCACTTTTCATAGAGAGATGCTTTGGAGTTCTCCTCAGTCCAGGCAAGCTTGTCCGTCAGGCTGACATGCAGTTACTCGATATGGTAACGATGGGATACCAAGTGGGTAACATCGACAACCAAACTCCTTTAACACTAAATCCGTATCAAATCCGTGCCGAATGGAAAGCCAGCGACAAAGCTTTTGAACAGCTCAATTTTGAATCCAATAAAACGTTCCTCACCGTAGCTGTGGATCTTGTTATTCGAGAAATACAAGAACCTGTACGTTTTGTTATCGAAACTCCGGTCATAATACAGTCACAAACCGAAATTCGTATAATGGATCATTTCACATCTAAGCGTCCCATGTCGTTGCGTTTCTATTTACATTTAAAGAAAACCGACGAAGCCTCCTGGGAAGTGGCATCAATTGATCCATCTGAGGAGATACTCGAACAGACGCCACAGTCGTCGCTCCTCAAATTCGGCATCAATAATTTATCACGAATGGTTAGATCGTCGAGTGTTGTATCAATTGAAGATGATTGTCCAACAGATTATAGTTCGGATGGAGACGAACCCTTGCTCAGTGGAACTGGGGAAGTTTCCAAAGAGTGCTCACAATATACATTAGATGAATGGGATCCGATATTAAAAGAATGGGACACCGAGAAGAGACCTAAAAATTTAGCTCCACTTGTGAGGCTCGGTGTTCCTGAGGCGCTTAGAGGAAAAATTTGACAAAAGTTGTCAAATGTAGAAGGCCAAATAGAAATGACCGACAAGTATAGGACTTTAATATTACGGAAGTAAGTATTGAACTTTTTATAATTATTATTATTTATGGATCTCTTATTGAGAATCAATCAGGTTATTTTTTAAGACAAATTTAAAAATGTTAAGGGTAGGTAGGTAGGTAGGGTAGACAAAAAGCCATTAATTCCTATTTGGTGAGTAATAGTCCAGTCAAAGCGTCATGAAAAAGGGCCTGACCTTGCGCGCAGAGGCATGGTCATTTTTTTTTTCATGGATCGATAGGTGCTTATGAGAAAAGCTTAAAACCAAATTTGCACTACATGACAACTTTTTTTACCAAAGTTATTGGTAAAAATGTGTTTTGTGTCATTTTCTGGTCATTTGCGAATATCTCGGCTCCACTATCTCGCACAAACAAAAATTAAACATGATTTTATTCCTTATAACATTATCTATTATGTTCTTAAAAAAAACATTTGTTTAAACAAATGAAAAAAAAGTTATAGTAAGTTAAACAAATTTTTTGTTGTTTAAAAATCACTTTTTCGTGATTATTAAGAAAAAAGCTCATTTAACGATGAAATTTTTATATTTTATTATTAAAGTTCTTGTAATTCCCTACAATTTAAAAAAAAATCAACACTCTACGATGAACGAAAGCCGAGTAATAAATTATTGAACATGGGTAAGTCAGCGCACCCACGCATTTTATGATTTTATGTTTTAATTAATATCTCAGCCCCAGTATGTCGCAAAGTGAAAATAAAAAACTGTATTGCTAATAACAATATTTTCTATCAACTTGCATTTAATTTAATATGTTAGAGCAAAACCATAAAAAGTTATCGTTGGTTTCAACGTTTTTTTTCTTGTTTTTAATACCTTTTTTTCATAGTTATTGAGAAAAAAACTGTATTTTACGGTAAATATTTTACAGTTTTGGATTTTTGTCTTATAGTCCTGCTAATTTTCTTCAAATTAAAAAAAAAAAAGTCCATTACGACGAACGGGAGCCAAGATATTCATAATTTAAAAACTTAGGAAAGCTTACAATTTAGTGTCTTAACCTTGTAGCTTGTTATTTTGGTGCCGCCTTGTTATTTTGGTGCCGCCAGCAACAAGAAGCAACAAATATGTGTAAGTATGTGTGGGGTGTTTGAAGGATACCAATATATCTTGTTGCTGGCGACACCAAAATTTATAATAATTAATTTAAAATAATTAATTAATAATTAAAATGTAGTGCTTAACAAGTAATTGTGATTGTATACCAAACAGTTATTAATTCCTCATCAGTCCAAAATACAATGAAAAGGTCTTCAAAAGTGTTAAATTTAAAGACAGATGTTGCGTATTATTCTTGTACAAAAATTTACTTTTATGTTTATGTAAATTTTAGATATTTTCTAGTTATGAATTCCGAAAAATTGTATCTCTTCTTGTATTGACACAACAATTAATATAAAACAAATATTTTTAGAAAACAAAATGTGAAACAGTAATCCAGCGAGACATTCACAGAACATTTCCTGCTCACAAATGCTTTAAAGAAACCGGTGCATCTGGGCAAGATGCACTCTTTAAAGTGTCTAAAGCATATGCCGTTTATGATAGTGAAGTTGGCTATTGTCAGGGTCTGAGCTTCATAGCTGCCAGTTTATTATTGCATGTAAGTTTTTCTTCTCTCATTTATATGCTTCTTTATCTATACAAACAATTTTTTCCGAAAAGATGCCCGAAGAAGACGCATTTTGCGTACTGGTTTCGCTAATGTTCGACTATCGTCTTCGAGACCTTTACAAGCAAGGCTTTGAATCTCTCTACCTGCGATTGTTCCAACTTGATGGAATACCATTGCTATTCCAAGTGGCCATTACTTTGCTTTCAATTTGCGAAGCCGAACTACGCCAACTCGATTTCGAAGGCATACAATACGAAGATGAGTTTTTCATACAGAAAAAGAACGAAGAACGCATCGAAAAGGAGGCACAAATCTACGAAGCGAAGTTTGGAGAAGAACGAAAGAAATTCCAAGCCGAAATCGCTCTTTTGCAAAAGAAAATCGATGAAAACACTGAAAAGTCCATTCAAACCGAAAAGACCCACACTATAACACATGATTACAAGCAAATCATACAGCGTCAAGAAGAGGAAATAACTAGACTTAACTAATTGTCGTTTTGCCTGGAAAATAATATGGGAATCAAAATTTTTAATTTATCTTATTATTTTTTTATTTTTATAATTTTAAGTATATTGGTGCTTGAATATAACTTTTTCTTTTCTAAAACAATTCCCAAGCATATATTGTTTTTATTATTTCGTAGCGAATTAAGTTTCGAGATTCTAGATTGGAATTCACTTTTAGAAGCAAAAACAAAATGAGCACAAGTTAAATGTGTGCACTTGTTTAAAAAAGAAATTGCATAAATATATAAACAATGTTTTTTTCCTATTCAGTATGGGCTATTCGTATATATATTTTTGCACTTCAACAGGATTATCAAAACATAAATATATAAATAAAAACAAAAGCATGAACAAAAGACATGTATAAAACAAAATAACTATTACAAAATATTAATTTATATATACAGTTACTTAATGTGTAATCTAAACAAAGATCTGTTTGCAAATAAAGATATTTGATTTCCCATGCTTAAATTCTTTGTGTTTCAGTTCAGACTTGTATAATTTATAGATTCATGTTTAAAAATGCACAACACTTTGGCAACGTTCATCTTTTCCGACGACAGAAAGTTTAATTTAGAATATTTCCACCAGGAAACTTAAAGATGCAACTTTCGTTTGCATACAACAAATTTTGAGAACTTTCTAGTAACTGACGAGCATCTTGAAGGAGCCAAGTGGGTGCTCAATGAGCCTAAGAATTGAAATCAATAATTAAGATGCGAACTTAGTTAAACGAGAAGACTTAAAAAAATACGCACCTTTAAGATTTCACAAAAATGAGAACCGGAAGGAAATTACAATAAAGTTTATTACATTTTAATATTTTGTATTGGGGGTTGTGTACTTAACCTAATAATTCTTAAACGAAGTATAATGTAGATTTGAATTGACCGAATAATTCTTAAAATATAATGCAGATCTAAATTGTATAGTTTTAAGGAATTAAACTTAAAGATCTGTGGAGTAGTTTTAAAATTACGAATTATTTCTCGGTTCTACAATCTTATTTTTTAATTAAATAATAATTTCAGTGCATTATTTTTTTTTTATAATTGTTTTACATAAAATTTCGAACCGGTTTTGATTTAGATTGAATTGTGCAAAATATCGGTTAGCAAAATTGCAACAAAAACGGTATAACCATCAACGAGATATACTGAATCAAGCTAGAAATAAAATCATTTTTTTAAGTCAAACAACCTTGGGGCGTAGAGTATAAAGGTTGAATTTAACTGTAACGAAGAATGATTGTAGGTAGACAAATGATATTATACATTGAAAGACTTATATAGATTCTCGTGCAATAAGGTAGGATTTTTGATAATCAGGCGGGAAAGCTAAATTTCAATATTTTGGGTTTATAAAAAAATCGAATTGGAGGATGGTCTACTCATCATAAATATTGAAGTAGATTTTAATTTACTTAAAATGGATACATTTAAAAAAAATCGACGGCAGCACTTAAAATATTTTTTTATACATAACTTTGTTTAAAGCCACAAACGAATTTTTGTTTGAAACACTTAAAAGTTTTCCATTACGTAAACTTTTGTTTCTCTTGAACATCATAGTAACGTATCTTGCCTTTTCCTCTTTTATCGTTTTTTTTTTATTAACAATGTTCAATTAAAATAGCCAGTTGCTTTCGTTCCTCGAAACAATTCCGCCGTAATACTCGTCTAGCTGGGAATGCTCATCAGTTTGGTCTCCCCTTAACCTAAACGCTCGCACTATGTTACACCATACAATAGCATTATAATATTCCCTTGTGTGTACACGTTATAAAAAAAAGGGTTCTTTGGTGGGCGCGGATGGATTGTGGTGGGCATATTGTTTTGGTAATATGTGACCAATCTGTTATTTATTATTCAGTTGCTGATCCCAAATCACCTTGGCAAATAACACGACAGAGCACCACTTCCAAATGGTAAAACTTTATTATCAAAATGAGTGTTCCTTAGCGTAGTGTGCGCGTCGCGCCCATTTTACGGTAGAGATGGACGGTGGTGGCCCTTCACATGCAGTCGATTCCTTGCAATGCACAAGAATTCCTCCTTTCGCCATACACAACCCTGAACAATTCTTTAGCGACAAGGCGCTTTTCTAGATGAATGCCGTTTGTGGAACAACCCTAACCCACACGAGGTTCACCAGGGTGACAAAGCATTCGCAAAAAGTTACCGTTTGATGTGGATTTTGCGCCGGTGGCTTCATTTATCCGCAATTTTTTCAAAAACGTGTTCGCAGGTCTATGATAATAAACCACAATTGAATGATGCATTAACATAAAACAGGCAACCGCTCGAATTCATGCCGAGCCGGGCATTTGATCCTTGTCATATTCCATACATAATCTAATGGCATACATGGATCTTTCAAATAAAAGGAATTTTGTTAATACCTCAGTCACAGCTCGTTTTATTTCATTTTAAAATCTAGACGCTCTTATGGAAAAACCCGTTATAATGTAACTACATAGCAACATTTAATATCGTATCTATTAATTTATTCTATATTAAAACGATGTTGTAGAAAATTACTTCTCCCACATGAAGGAACAGAAAAAGAACCCATTCCAAACGAACATGCTTTTACACGAAAGCAATTTTTAATCTTAGTTTCTCTTTTGGAGTCATCTTCTGCCTTGTGTAACCCCGCCAACACATACGTCTCTCCTACGGGCTTAAAAATTGCAAGGTATAACGCTAAGATCTTAGAATTTTTCTACCTACTACAGCTAAATGAAGATTATCTCCTCCGAGTTCCAGCTTAATTTTTCTCAAACTGCCGACCATAGCTAGACATACATAGTCCGCACCATTCCGAATACACGTCTAGAACAACAAATTACGATTAACAGATTATTGCTTGAAATACAAAAAAATCGACTTATTTTACCTAGAACTCCAGGTCTTTCAAGGAACTTGTATAATTCCTCGTAGTATTTATCTCCACTTGTAACTGTTGTGCCCCTCCTTTTTAAGCCATTATATACAGTGAATTTTGAATGCACGATGAATTTTATTTAAACAATATTTAAAATGATGTAACTTTAGCTTTTAGAACGTCAGGATTTGGGATTGAACGAAGTATCGTTCAAACAAACTAGAACTTTGGTAACAAGTTATTATTGTTCCTTTTGACCTTAACTTAACTTCACATCATTGTTGTTTATTTTTCTTTGATGGAATTTACATCTCTTCATCGCAGATTCATTGTACGACTTTCAGGTCAATAGCTGTAAGCTTTTTGAAAAAAAAGTGTTGACAATTACTAACTTTGAAGAGGCTTCTAATGTTATTTTGTTATTTCTTTGACGTCGACCACAAGATGACGAAAGTTTGTGAAACGAATAATATTTGGCCATTCGAGTCCATTGGCTGGTGGTTTGGTTTCAATTGGTGTCCATTTGAGCGGTATGGGCTTTTATGAAATTTATAATAGAACTATCCATACTTCAGTCACTATCGGAATCTCCGAATATTTCTGTTTTCCAATTGGCATGAAGATTTGATTTTGTTTGTAGTGTTTGCATAGTAGGGTTAGTTGAACCTGCTGCTCTTGTTTGTACTTCTGTGGTAGATTGTGTTGATACCGATACTGAACTTGAACTGGAACAGAAAGTTGAATTTCTTGTTTTCTTCGGTTTATTGCTTTTATTGGCTGACTTAAGTAGCTTTTTGATGGCTTTTTGTTTTTTAAATAAATCCGAGTATTCGGGTCCAAAAGAGATGGCCGCAATTGTTTCGGACCTGGAACAAAAATTTAAATAAAAGTATTATATTAGAATATAGTATTATCTAAACGTATTATACGGTTTTATCTTAAAGTTTTAAATTTTATAAGAAAAACATACCTATAGGAAAACAAGAATTTCATCTGGAATATGATTTTAAGTACTACGTTCTGAAAAATTGTTCTATGAACACACTGCGAGAAGTACATTATCCTTGACTTCGTGGCTGTAACCTATCCAGTTTGAGTCCCAGTCACTGCCATCACTTTCTAAAATAAACTAAGAAAATGATTTTTAGTATTACACAATAAATAAATATTGCAATTTATAATGAAAGCAAATTTACTTACTTCAATTGCGTTTTCCATTTTTATTTTTTGATTGTTTACAAAAAAAAAAAGTAGAAACGTCAAAAACAAAACTCAGAAGTACCACAATTGAAAAGTAAATTTTCTAGGATCTGGATCGTTTTATTATCAAATTGATATCCATATGGATCTTGGTCGATAATAAAACGCACCTAATGTTGTCTTGTGCTCGATAAACTCGCGAACAGATGGGTCAAATGTTTCCATTGCTTAAAAATTGTTTGGCATTTTTGGCAAGCTTGACACATTAACCAAAAAAATAAAGTGGTATTCGTCAGGCCGTACCGAACCGACCTTTTTTTAGAATACCATACATCTCGTTTTTTTTTTCTTTTTTTAATTTTAAAAAGCACGTTAACAATTGAAACGATGCATTTCTAGTTGCTTAAAATAAGTTTTAAATTCACATATTCAGATTTTTAAACGTTTTTTAGTAATCAAAAAATCTGTACCTAATAGAAAAGCCTTTTTAATGCTTTTTAAGAAATTTGGTAAAACTATCGATAGTATCGATAGTGTTTTCCCAAAACAATCGATACTATCGGAAAGTGAAACTATCGATGTTTAACCAACACTAAGATTATGGCTGAAAACGTTTGACATTTTAAATTGATGGAACAAGATTGCATGGATATTTTGACAAAATCTCTTATTCACCCCTGTTCTGATTTTCGTTCCGAATTGAATTCGTTACCGAAATTGATTTTCGTACGGATTTGAAAACGACGTTCTTAATTTCGTACAAATTTGCCTTGCAGTGGTACCAACATTCAGACAGGTTTTCTGTTACACATGTGTCTTTCCCTTCATAAAAGACAAAAAAATAGTTTTTAAAGATATATTTTTTAAAATACTTACATAAATTTTTAGATTTACGAATTCAAATTCTCCAGACAAATTCGAAACGAAATGAAAACGAAAGTATTACTTTCGTAAACGAAAATCAGAACAGGGTTCATTGTTTTTTTTTTAGTTCAGAGCAGAACCTATTAGGTTGTCAAAACGCGCTCAGAGCACGCTTGGTTCAGAGGGTGTTCAGAACATGTTCGACATGCTTGGACTCTGTTCAGAATCGTGCTTCACTAATTTGACGGCTTTAATACAACCATGCTTGCAAGTTTTTTTTTTTTTGAACTTATTATTTAATATTTTTTTAAATTGTTAAATATAAATCTATCTAATTTGAATAATTTCTGAAGCAATATTAGATCTTAAAAAGATTAATTGAAGTGAGCCAGTGTATTGATTTGGTTTAAGCCAAAAACCATGGTTGTCCCAAGTAAGATGTCTATTAAAAATTATTCCAAGATTTGTTGCCGAGTCTACTGTTCCAGCGGGATTTTCATTTGGAGCAATTTGGAACAGGTAGTGTCAATTGGTTTTCGGGATATTACTATCCCAACTAACAATTTTACTTCTATATTCATCTAGAGAAGCTTCTTGTTACTGTCTATTGCACACATTTAAGGGTTATATAAAACTCCATAGAGTTAAAAGGGCGACTTTTTTTTAACTCCTATTGGACCTTTATGGAGTAAATTGTGTTACTCCGAAGAACATACTTATCGTTATGTTATAGAGGTAATATATGCTTTATTGCAGCAATTGCATCGATAGTGGCAATGAAAAGAAGATTTACTGTCACAAGAATAAAATACTTATAGGAGTATGCATAAAATAAAAAAAAAATATTTATTTTGTGCTTATTTGATTTCATTTTTATTTTAATGCTTTTCTTGCATATGTTTTTCGGGTTTTTCCTCTCACACCAAATCTCTTGCTCGCTAACCGCTCGGCCAAACTGGTATATGCAAGAGCCGGCGTTGAATTGGGATTGCTTTTATCGTAATTTATCTCCTATAAAGCCACATAGACTTTCTTTATAGATGCTTTCTAAGTTTTATATGAATGAAACTTTAATTTATTTTTTTCAAATAAATTGCAATGTTGACTTTTTACTTGCGACATAGCTGCTATTTAGCAAGTTATGCATTCGTAAAAAACACCATGCTTTAATTTTTTAAAACTTAACTAAAATTTGTTTACAATCTACAAGATATGAAAAAAAAATTTACAAATGTTAAGAAATGGTTTTCAAAAATCGTATTTTTATCGGAAACGGCACCTAGAGAATTCTAATAATTTTTTTCTTTTCGATTAATTTTAACGATGAATAATTCGATAAAAGGTTTAAATTAAGATTTTACTGGCTACCTAACATATAATTTTTTTTCTAATTTTGAATTTCTCAGTATCAGCTTGTTGGATTTTAATAATAGTTTTTTTTTAGAAAAGCTTGTTGAAAGCTAAAAAAATTTCTATCCAATCTTTAAAAAAAATATTTTTTTGAATTAAAAAAAAAACAGGTCAATATTTTTTTTAGATTTAATTTTCATCCGTAAAATTATAAACACTGAAAGTAGATAAACCAAATGTTTTTCTCAAAAATGTTTTAAAAATTTTGTATATAAAAACTTATTTTTTTTCAAGAATCCGCTAAAATTTTTTAATTTTTGTTTTTTTTTTTTTTTAATAAATTCATATTTTCTAAAAAATTACATGGCATTTCATTTTTATTTGTCGTACTAAAACAATTTTTAAAAAAAGTTTTTTTTTGGTTTAAAAACTTAAATTTGTTAAAAATTGCATTTCTTACATTTTCGTTCAAGTTCGTTCGACCCAGTCGTACATTTAATTTATACAGAGTTACGCAGATTGCGCATTTTGTTGTTGTACATGATAGTGTAGCATATACATATGTCCCTCATGTGTACAAAAGCACGTGGTGCATTCTTGCACAGTTTTATAAAAGTACTACAGGAACTATACTCCACCTTGACTTAAACTGTCCAATAATGATTCTATAAAGATAACGAATACCAAATTAGGACTTTTATAGCAGTTTCTTCGGATTACTATCGGAGTATGAGCTGCCTGTGATCTTATAGTATAAATATAGTATGATTGAAGGAATATTGAGTCTTTACGCCTATAAAGGTGATAAAAAGTGACCCAGAGAATGTCTAGGACATGAATTATATCAATTTTTACTCCTATAGCTTTGACTTCCAGCAAGAATGGTTATGTGAGCACTATAGCTACGAATGATTTTTTTAATTTCAGAAATCGGAAGCAAAATTGTTAGTTGGGTATAAGTATTTTGATATCCAAGGGTTTGAACAGTCGAGTTGTAGAAGCTGAGTAGGGTCAATGATTCTCGAGATGTCATCTCCAGAAGAGTCCTGAAACCAAAGGACGCTCATCATCCTCTTACACATCCTTGTATCCCTCCCTCTCCCACATTGGAAATGCGAAAAGCTATCCAAAGTTACCAGCTCCTCTATTACCCTTAACGTCCTTCTTTTCAGAACGGTGCTTACTGTCTGATTCCCCGCCCACTCTCTCCTTTTCCTATTTTTGCAACTTCCCAATTGGGCTGGATTCAAGGTGTTATACGACCCGTGCCGATGATCAGCCTGGCTGAGGGCCCAATCAAAAAACTAGCTCAGTCGCTAACGGAGTATCCGGATACCAGGATACCGGATTAACTAGCCTTATCTGCATATACGGATCTCTGTGCAGATGGACCACCCTTTCTCCGTTACTCGTGGGATCTTTTATGGAAAATTTAAATACAAAAGATGGTGGAAAGTCCTGGTCTTTGAGACAGGCCAGCAGTACGACTGAAAAAGCCGTCTGCTGTTTCTCCGGCTTACGCTGGAAGTAGTAGTACTGTGGATTCTCACAGTCCTATTGCCGAAAGCAAAAGCAGGAGTAAAATGGTAGAAATACCTCCTTCCAGTAACAGGGGGGCTGTGAAGCATGGCCCTTCTATTACTACTTCAGAGAGTAAACCTCTCCAAACTTCGACACCGCGGTTCAGTGGTAGTAAGATTGTGAAGCATGGTCTTGCTACCACTAAGGAGAGTAAACCTCCCCGAACTTCTTTGCCTCATTCCAGCGGTGGTAGGACTGTGAAGCATGGTCCCTCCACCTCTAACAACTCCACAAATCCTAAAGAAGGCCCTAGGGGGAGCGGACGTAAGCCCAACCCTTCTAGGACACTCTACAAGGACATTCGCAATGCTAAGAGAATACTCAGGGTGTTTGGTGAACAACCTGGCGCCGGGGGGAACTCTCAGCATGATGCAAAAATCAAGTGGGCTAAAAGCTTTTTAGCTAATAATAGCGTCCAGGCCAGCGGATACTCCACGTCGAAGCGTCAAAGGTCTATGGAGGGCACAATTTCAGTACCCAAACGCCCCAAAGTGCACAACATCAGCGCTCCATCACATCCCTGTGGAGGGAATAAGACCTTCAGTGATGTGGTTAAAAACAAAATCGTGGTCGCGATCATTGACGGGAACGACGTCGATGGCACGATCTCTGCGGAAAATTGGCAGGTGGTCAAGGGGAAGCTCCAGTTGAGCTTCATGAGTATCATGATGGAGAACCCTGGACCACCTCCAATCACAAACGATGGAGGCTGGCATCAAGGACATGTTAAGCTCATGGTTTGTGACGATCAGAGATCGTGTGATCTTCTATCGTTGGCCGTTAGCCGGTTAGGGGAAGTCTGGCCTGGTGCTAAGCTCGAGGTTGTTGCTAAGGAGAAAATCCCGTGCAGACCAAGAGCTCGCGCCATGGTTACAGCCGAACTCTCCAGCATGGATGTAATACCCCAGATGATCCGGCTATCGAACCCATCCCTTCCTACTCACAACTGGAAAGTTGCGAAACTGGAGGAGAAAAAGGGACCCTACAGAGGTGCAATTATTGTACTAAATAAGGAGTCCCTTGCTCCTCTGGCGCAGACCAAAGGTGTGATTAGGTTTGGGTTTGAGACCATCACACTGAAGGTGTATAAAAAGGACGCGGATGTTACTGGTGCATCCACTTCCTCCAACGTAGTCGAAACTGCTGCTGCAGACCCTGGTGCATCTATCACCTTCCCATCACTGGAAGAGGAAGAGGCATCCAGGTCATCTTCGGCAACAGTGGAGACAATAAAAACAGTCAGCGACATGGAGATCGATGACCACAACAATGAAGATCTTCTGAGTGAGGACGCTCTTCTGGGCTCAACCTCGGAATCGGAAGACTCCAACGTCACCGTGTTGGAGGTTGATCGGGAGGGTTGTAGCAAAGATGCTGCGATTTCTTCAGATTAATCTCCAACACTCTATCAAGGCCTCGGCCTCCCTGCTTCTTCGTCTATCCAGCAGCGGAGAAGACATCGTCCTAATCCAAGAACCCTGGATTGTGAAATCCATCGTTCGGGGACTAAGGACTCCAAACTACTACTTGCTGTATGCATTAGATAAAGGTGAACCCAGATCTTGCATACTAGTTAAAAGTAGCCTAAATGTATTTTTACTACCTAATTTCAGTGATCGAGATGTAACCGTCGCAAGACTGGAAACAGCCAAAGGAACTTTCTGGCTGGCGTCGGCATATCTAGGCCATGACCACCTTGGCCCTCTCCCAGGAGACACTCTGAGGAGGCTTATCACTGATGCAGATAGGCAGAAGACTGACCTCATTATTGGAAGTGATGCTAACGCCCATCATACAGTGTGGGGTAGCACGAATATAAACGACAGAGGTGAGTCTCTTTTCGATTATATTTTGAACACTAACCTAACAATATGTAACGTTGGAAATGAACCCACATTTGTTACTAGAAACAGACAGGAAGTACTTGACATAACTCTTGTCTCAGATAAAATTTATCATACTATCTCGAATTGGAAAGTATCAAATGATCATTCTTTCTCTGATCATAGATACATACAATTCGAAATAATGGACGAACCTCCTAGCCAACCTTCCTTCCGTAACCATCGGAAAACAGATTGGCTTCTATATAGGGCAACTCTATTAAGGTCAATCAGGCCTGAGTTATATAGCATACCCTACAACACTGAGGATCTTGATATTAAAGTCAATGACCTCACAGCAGCCCTCAACAAATCTCTGGAAACTGCCTGCCCTCTTATACAAATAAGAGGTAAAAAGAAACCACACTGGTGGTACTCGGGGCTGGATCCACTAAGAAAAGAATGCAGGAAACTCTTTAATAGAGCGAAAACCTCCAGAGAAGCTTCTGATTGGGATTCATATAAAGACTCCCTCAAGTTATATAAAAAAGAACTGAGGAAAACCAAACGTATGTCCTGGAGAACTTTCTGTAACAATATAGAAGGCAACTCAGAGGCATCAAGGTTAAGAAAAATCCTCTCCAAAAATCCAGTAATGCCAAGTTGCCTAAAAAACAATGACGGTTCCCGGACAAACTCAAGCGAAGAATCGCTCAATCTGCTCCTGGATGTACATTTTCCAGACAGCTCTCCTTACGTTAATAGCACTGATCCTGATCCTAACAACATACTCAGTAGCATAACTCCTCCACAAGGTCTGATTACAGAGGAAAAATTAAAATGGGCAATAAACAGCTTCAATCCATACAATTCTCCTGGGCCAGATGGAATAATTCCAGCGGAATTACAGGAAAATTCCGATATTCTGATACCCATTCTGGTAAACATCTTAAATGGTTGTATCGCTCTGGCTCACATTCCTTTGTCATGGAGAGAAGTAAATGTTATTTTCATCCCCAAAGCTGGCAAACCTAGCCATGTTAATCCTAAAGATCTAAGACCTATTAGCCTTTCATCATTCCTTCTTAAAACATTTGAACGTCTGATTGAAATCCATTTGAGGGCAAACATTGATAAGTCCTTACTATCCAATGCTCAACATGCTTATAACAAAGGGAAATCTGTAGAAACCGCTCTACATACGCTGGTTCGTACTATCGAACACTCCCTTCATCATAAGGAGTTCACCTTAGTTGCTTTCCTGGATATAGAAGGAGCTTTTAACAATGTCGACGCATCCGCAATCACATCTGCGCTGTCATCTCTAAAGGTGGATAAGTCAATCAGTAATTTGATAAATCATATGCTGATAAGCAGGATTATTAATTCAAAACTGGGCGATTTTACTACTCGAAGGACTGTCAGTAGGGGTACGCCGCAAGGCGGCGTCCTCTCTCCTCTCCTTTGGAACCTAGTCGTAAATGAACTACTAGTGATTCTTGAAGGGGAGGGGCACAGGGTGATTGCCTATGCGGACGATGTTGCGATAGCGATATCTGGTAAGCATCCTAATACTCTGAAGGAACTCCTACAAAATGCTCTAAACAAGCTTACTAACTGGGCAGATCAATGTGGACTCGGTGTCAACCCCCACAAAACTGAACTTGTCCTATTTACCAGGAAATATAAAATCCCACACATAGACCCTCCCCTCATCAAAGGTATACCGCTTAAATTCTCAGACAAAGCAAAATATCTGGGTCTTATTTTGGACAAGAAATTAAGCTGGAAGCCCAATATCCAAGAGAGAGTCAACAAAGCCAACATAGCTCTTTTCTCTTGCAAAAAAGCCGTAGGTAATAAATGGGGTCTACAAACTCATATAACACACTGGCTATACATCTCAGTCATTAGACCGATACTTACATATGGAGTGACAGTATGGTGGACTGCGCTGGAAACAGCAACTAACCGCGATAAGCTCAGCAAAGTCCAACGAACAGCCTGTTTAATCATGGGTGGAACTCTCCGCTCAACTCCTTCTGCTGCACTTGATGTTCTTTTTCATCTCATACCGCTAGATATTTTTAGCAAACAATCGGCCGCTAACATAGCCATTCGACTTAAAGCCTCCTCGCAGTGGATCAATAATGATATTGGTCACTCTACTATACTGAACTCGTTCAGTAGTCTACCTAGTAACGTCGATTACACCACCCCTCATACAAAATTTGATAAAAATTTTCAAGTATCCATCCCTTCCAGGTCTTCATGGGAAAATGAGTCGTTTTTGATAGACGAAGCAATTCATTTCTATACAGATGGATCTAAAACCGATGACGGGGTCGGTGGAGGCGTATACTCCGAAAAATTAAATCTTTGTCTATCTTTTCGTCTTCCCAATCACTGTAGCGTGTTCCAGGCAGAGCTTTTAGCAATAAAAGAAGTCCTCTCTTGGCTAAAAGAAAACGGTTTATCGACAACCGATATACGTATCTTCTCAGACAGTCAAGCTGCCTTAAAGTCACTGGACTCTGTCTCCATTAACTCACAAACAGCCCAAAATTGTCGATCATCTCTGGTGGAGATGTCAAAACAGTTTAACATTCACCTTACATGGGTGCCGGGGCATAGAGACATTCCAGGAAATTGTAAAGCTGACGAACTTGCAAAAAACGGAACAATATTACCTTTGTTGGATAGCAAATCTAACATCGGTATACCCCTAGCTACTTGTAAACTTATGCTAAAGCAAGATACCATAAAGAAAGCCAACCACAGGTGGACCAGCACCCCAACTTGCCGGTCTACTAAACTGATTTGGCCATTGTTTGATGCCAAACGCTCAAAACAACTAATTTCTATTGGTAGATTGCATATTAGCTCCATTATAGGTGTCCTTACTGGGCACTGCCTAATAGGAAGACATGCTTCTCGTCTTGGAGTTCCTGCAAATGACTTTTGCAGAAGCTGCATGGATGAAGAAGAAGAGGAGTCAATTCCCCACCTTCTATGCTCTTGTCCTGCCCTAGCGCAAGGACGTAGACTCCACTTGGGAGACTACTACTATAACGATCCTAGTGATCTAAATAATTCCGACATTCACTGTCTCAAACGCTTCATTATTAGCTCAAAATGGTTTAACGAGTAAGGGGGATTTTTGAAATCCTTGTGGTATCACAACGGACTAAATATTGGTCTAAGTGTGCTGTCCTTTTCCGGTCAGCAGCCACTTTAACCTAACCTAACCTAACCTAAGGGTTTGAACAAATCCCGATTAGTCTGTCCATTCTAACCATTAGTTCGAACGACCCATTCTCCACTTATATGACGCATCTTCAGCATACATATCAATGTTCATTAACGTACATTATAAAGAGAGCATGGTCCCAAGATTTGGCCTTACGGGACACTTCTATCTTACATTTCCGAACGTTTTTTTACAAATTATATTAGGCGTGGTCACTTAGGCCAGGCGCGCACATTCAATTTTTAGTTTCGCAACTGTTTGGTTGCTAAAATGAAAAATATGGCTTATATGGGACACCGCGCACTTAGAGCAACTCGATTCGAGCAACTAAAAAGTTTGTGTTTTGACACAAACTAAACGATTGCCTTCGCAACAGTTGAGCTGTTTTCTATAAGCGCAAGAGAGAAAAGAGTGTGAGCGTGAGTAAAGAGTTGCCAGTGCGCGGTTCTCTTTCAACTGGTGATTAAGCTATTTGATTTTGATCACAGTTGCCAGTGCGCGACTAGCCTTAGAATGGGAAGCTGCCAGAGACAAGTTATGAATGAGTTTGGCTATACATTGGAGGTTCTGTTTCTTGCTGATTTTGATTGTAGATGTGTTAATACCAAGATTGGGAAAAAGATGTTTCATATTGAATCGGAAACAAAACATGACATGAAATGTGCAGAGAAAAGAAAATTGCTGATTGTTGACTGGACTTTGATTGTGATGTTAAACATCTATATGCCCTTTAAATCCAAGCATCTTTCATGGAGGCGGCATGTGAATACCCCTACAGCCGTATTTATTAGAATTCCCTAAACGCGTGAATAGTTATGCAATGCATAAGGACTTATTCATCCACTATGCAAATTCATATTTATAAAACATT
Organism: Philhelius festivus; assembly: GCA_963931855.1. Taxonomy (NCBI): domain Eukaryota; kingdom Metazoa; phylum Arthropoda; class Insecta; order Diptera; family Syrphidae; genus Philhelius; species Philhelius festivus. The sequence continues at coordinate 74,759,915 of OZ007556.1, read as the reverse complement.
TGCCTACCCTGCATAGTTATAATGAGCTTGTGTCAAATAAAGTACCAAAAAGTAAGAATCTATTACATTTAGCCTTCATAACACTCAGCTGTTTATCAAAATAAAAACATCTTGTCTGTCTATCGAATTTAATAAACAAAAAGGAAACTACCAAAAGCTAAAAGAATTCCAATAATCATTTGATTCATCAGATAAAGTATGTTATTATCTCTAGCACAATACTGGAAATCAAATTGTTATTCGTTTCATTATAGCTGGAATACTCCTCAGACAAGTTCTTCAGGATACAATTCAATAATGCAAGATAATAATTACAACACTAACACACCGCATGAATAAAAATGCGTGGAGAGACATCACCAACAAGTATATTTATCTATTTAATTATAAACAATTATCAATTCAATTTGTTTTTAATATATTAGTATAACATTTTTGTTTCAATAAATAAAAATAACACAAAGTTTTAGTTTCAATATTAAGTCAAAGGCATTTTTTTTGTTGATAATCTTTATAATTCAATGTGATGTCAAAGTGAATGTGACAGTTCAATACTAAAATGTCCTTATGTAGGCACTATTCAACCTCCAAACGCGTTTAGCTTATAATGCCCCTATTCAACGTCACATAAGTTTTATAAATAACGATTTTGCGTTTAGAGGCATTATAAGGGTTGCATAGCCTTATGTACTCACTATAATGAGTTTATAAATATGACTGCTACTGTATTATAAAAAAAACTGAGTGTAGGCATAGCCAAAATGAGTGTTGGAACTTGTAGTCTTGTACCATTTAGCAGCCTAGTAGAGTAGTTGGTTGTTTAATACTACAAACGAAACAGAATTACAGATTATTCACTATTTGTGTCCTTGTTCCACAGTAAACCCACAAAATAAATGGCAGTCGACAAAATAGTGCATTTTTTGACGGCAGATATTTGTATGTGTTTTAAACAAGTTTAAGAACTTTAATAATGTTAATGAACTATTGTTTTAATAACTAAAAGATTATAAACAAAAGTGAATAGATTTTTTGGAAGATCAAAACATAATCTAAAGTACAACACAATTGTAAACAGAAACAAAACAGGTAAACATATTTTCGTTTTGTATTTTGGAAAAAATATTTAGACATAATTTTTGTTCTGATTTGGTATCCAGTTAGTCTTATTTATGTGCTCTGTATGATATTAATTGCATTAATATTTATATAGATCATCATTTAACCTTCAAGGTAAATCAATTTAATCATAGTTGTTAGCGTACGGTATATAGTGGCGTTCAGAACTGAACTTGTAGAACTGGTTGTTTTGGTTTGGCTGGAAAATCGATTCCTATAATATAAATTCAAAACAATGAACATTTTCACTTTGAGAAAATAATAATAAAAAAAACAGCTTAATGTGTGTGGTGAACAAGAAATTGTGCAACAAATACCCTAATTATAGACAATATTGACCTGCAGTTCAAGTTCAAATGTCTTAAAAAATAGAATAAGCTTTTTAATATATTTAAGTTGGGATAAGCTGTTAGGAAAGTGTCGGGTTTGTTGTTAATGGGCCAATAATAACGAAACCCAATTTCAAAATTCAAAGCTGTAGATTTTTTTCGTTTAGAGCCATTTTGTTATATTAAAATATATACATACATAGATAAAAATCATTTAAAAGAAATTCGGGGTGGTTGGGTCGAAGCAACCATCTATAATCTAGTTACGACTCAATCTATATTTACGAGTGAAAAAGACCTAGCATTCTAAGTTACAAAACTGGATGTATCCCTGGCCCTTATTAACGTAGTCATAGGGATCACCTGTTAAGACGATAGAGTCGTATGTTTTTGCCATATTTTAATTAATATGTAGACTAAAAATAATGTTCCATTTTGAATGTTCAAGTAAGCTTTGCAAATCTCTGTTACAAAAAAAATGTTAAAATTTAACCATTCTAGTTCTCTATTTTTTTCTTCATGAATATAGGTATTTTGAGAGTTACTTTGGAATTTGCATCGGGCGAATAAAATTAAAAATGAATTCTTGTACATATTTAATTTACCAAATTAAATTTAAAAAAATGTTGAAGAATATCAAAGTATTGGGTTGCTTAAGGGAAATCAATTCACTGATAGGATACAACATAGTTCAGCAACAACATATGTATGTATGTACATTATATTGATTTAGTTAATCTGGATATTTTCTACGGCTTTTTCGTTGCAAAATCTCTCATATATGCTCAATAACATTAAGTTCCGGGCTTTGGGGCGGTGAGTACAGTTGGCGTGGAGCGTAGTAAAGGAGCCAATCTTTGACAATATAAGCCCTGTTTTTTGGATCGTTACCTTGCTGAAAAATCCAAGTCGGACCAAGGTTCAAAGCATCGACTGATGCTTTTAAATTTTGTTCCAAAATGGATTAATATTGATAACGATCCATAATACCCTCAATAAACACTAACTTACCAACTCCAGAAGCTGCCACAGCACCACAAACCATTACGCTGCCTACACCATGCTTTACAGTAGCAACTAAGTTTTTTGGATCCATCGCTGTATTTGTTTTTCGCCAGTAAACAAAACTCGCTTCCAAAAGTTTTCGATTTTTTTCGCTTATAAGGGGTTTTTTGCGAGGAATTCGGCTATTGTAGCCATTATTATTTAAGGTTCTTTGTATTGTTCGTGGATGTACCAATATTTCTGATCTTGTTCCGAGTTCTTTGGCCAATTTTGTTGCATTAATTTTAGGATCTTTGTTAACTTCCTTTAAAATAAAGCTGACATCTCTGCGATTAAGCTTCTTTGGACGCCACTACGCAACTTGTTTTCAGCTGTCCCATTGTTTTCGAAGTTAATAAAGATGGTTTGAACTGTAGACTTTCTTAAACTCAAAAGCTTTGCTATTTCGCCAAAAGGTTTGCATTCATTTCTTTACGAGAAGCCATTATTAAAATTGAAAACTTATTTAAACTATTTAAATTTCAACTAAACACTGCTTTTTAGAAGAAACAGAACAGTAAACAATTTTTCTTATTAGCATTCAGCAAGAAAAAAAAACGCATGCTTATCGTATGTTGACTTTTGTCAGTGCTTTTTTATCTTGTTTAGGTAATAATTCTAAAAGATTGCATCGTAGAAACTTTGTGAGTATGCAGATTAATAAGAATAAAATTTAAGAAAAATAGTGCATCATTATTTTACTATAAAACGCTTTTGATTTTATAGAATGGTTAAAAAAGTCTTCGTACGTAGACTTTTGTCGACCACTGTATTTCTTCTGTTTAGTCCAAATACAAAATAATATTCAGGTTGAGGTCATAAGTCTGATTGTCAAGAATTTATAAGGAATAGATTAGCAAAAAACGGCTTTAATGAAATTAATTTTCAACTATGTACTATGTGGGTCATTTTTTTTTAAAATTGACATTTTTTATTGATCGTTTCAAAAAAAAATTTTTCAGTTTTTCTTGGGTTTTAGTTTCTAAATCTATAGTAAACAAGTAGAAAAGAAGTTCTCCGAGTTGCGCAAAAATAATTTCAAATATTTTTCATTTTACGAGTATTTTTCGATAAAAATTAAAATTGAAAATTTCGAATGTATTAAAAATGTTTTTTTCTTGCATAAAATAACAATAATCCACAAAATAAATAGTAACAATAAATAGTTGAAATTTTGTGGAAAGCAAATAAATTTAATAGGATAATTAATAAAAAATACAAGTTAAATAAATTCAAAATCATACACTTCAGGGGAAAACTGTTTTATTCTTTGAAATTTATAATAATGAAAGAATTAAAATTAATAATGATGAAATTCAGTATATTTATCTAGAATATAAAAAAATTAATAATAATATGAGTCATTATAAACTAAAAGAACATATTAAAAAACAAATACGAAAATGGCCACGGAGATTACAAAATCGACTATTTCTTAATTTTAATATAGTCAATGTAATTCAATGTCATCCAAATTATATTAGGTTCAAGTATGATTAAATACCTTTCTTTTGGCGGTGGTTAGACTAAAAAATATTAATATGGTACAAAGATAACAAGGCCACGGAGATTACACTGAATTTTTAGTCGGATGAAAAAATTATTTTGTATGTATATTTTAAAGGAATTAACTGCAATAATTAAATTATAATAAAACATGAAATTGAAGGTTTTTTGACGTACTATAAGATGATGCATCGTAAAAAATTATTAAAAATTGTTTAGTTGTGCGAAAAAGCGAAAATGTTTAAATATGTTTTTTTTTCAAAATCTTGTCACACTCATTCAACTAAGTATTGGGACAACAAAATTTTTTTTTTTTTTTTTTGCATATACATAATAAAATTGAAGTTTAAGAGAAGGCCTTTCAAACGACAAGGCCCAAAATTAAAAAAAAAATCATTTTCATCATTAAAATTATTAATAAAACTGATTAAGCATCCCAAAAAGGCCACGGAGATTACACATTATTAATTACCATGGATATTCGTTACCATCAATCGATCTGCAAATTTTTTCTTATAATGCTGACATATATGTATATACGAATAAAATAATGTGAATTATAAGCGACATAGAAATAAGACACGGCCTTTCTCCGCTTTAGCTCAGCCGCTATCCCTGGAGATAAAAATATCTGAGACAACCACCAAAAGTCTCAAAACATCGTGCCACATATCTTTCCTATCCTTCTTTCTCTTCATTAACTTCACGTCCGCGCTGTGTTGAAACATTTAAAGGGTAATCATAATCCCTTGAGCGCGGGTAGATTATAAAAAAAAAAAAAAATAAACACAGTTCCATGCCAAATTTCAAGACTTTAAAGCTATAACGCTAAAAATGTAATTTTTTTTTAAAACGATCCATGTACATGTTCACTTGGAATTAAATAATTATTGCATATGGTGCATAAATATCTATTTTATTTTGTAAAAATCATAACTTCTGAACGAGTAAATATATCGTTGCAGATATATTTGGATTAAAGGAAATACTCAAGACTGAAAAGTTTATTAATTTGAATAAATTGCAGTCTTTCAATTTTTTATTTTTTGCCCATTGTGGCAGCAGTACCGGTGAACAGTTTTTGTTGCACTTCAATTGTTTGTGGATAGTGTACTTGTACTTGGTTGTTGTTGCATTGAGTCAATGTATTTTTGGGTACACACAAAGCTTACGACGTCAGGTGTCTTAAAAACAAGAGCGCGTACCAATAAACAACAACTATAACATTAACAAAAAATGTCAGTCTCATCCCGTGAACACGAATAATGAAACTTTTTCGAAATGTCGGGTTAAAGAAATTATAATTATATCAAAAGAAAATAAACGGAGTAAGTTCCGAAAAACTTTATCTATTTAACATTAATAATAAACAATGTACAAATTAGGATTTCACGATATAATTTAATTTGCAAAGATTTATTGAAATCAGAGAATCGAGTGGGAGAACCGGGTAGCTCTATTTCATAATTCTGAGAAAATTAAAAAAAAAAATTGAAAATAAAAAATAAAATTACAATGACTAAATTAAACAAGATAACTTCAGGAGGAAACCCCATTCCTCTTCCTTAGAGATAGACGTCTTTATTACAACAAACTTAACTAGACTTTATCTATTTTCGTCCGAACGATGTTCCAATTATTTCTGACTTAGATGAAAGGTTAAGATATTTATTCCCTCTCTCTTTAATTTATGTTTGTTTGTTTTTATAACAACAAATTTTGGAATGATTTCTCTAATTATATTTACTCATTTTCGCCAGTAAGCACCACGACTTGGCCAAATAAATGCAACCAACTTGTGATGAAACAGACTTTTGCAGAACAATCCGAAAGAAGCAATATTTTTTGTATTGACATAAAAATGTTTAAATATGTAGATATCTTCGTATATGTAAAGCCTTAAATCAAATTGATTTGTGTCTGAGGTAAGATGATTGCAGTTTAAATATATTTAGTACTTGGTTAAACTGACTCAATTTGGGTTAAATATAGTTGCATTCGGGTTAAATTTATTATTGTATTTAACTTATTTGCTATTAGGGTGAATAAGCCTGCGAATACTCTATTTCTATCTCTAAACTATTCAGATTGTAAATTACAAAAATATTTATTTTTGGTTTGTACTTTTATCCTTACATTGTACTTTTTGTACTTTTATCCTTACATTGCCACTCAACGTCATTGTATTCTTTTTAAACTAACTTTTATGGTATTTTCGTTTTGTTGCTCCCTTGTTTAAAGTTAAAAAAAATAACATTTTCATTTAAGAATGCCGTCCGGTGGGCCAGTCTATCAGCCCACAACGGTTTCGTATGAAACCCGACCTGGAGGATTACTAGGGCAAACATCAGCAGTTTCACCCATGAAAGTGCTAAAAAAACCAATGCCTCAAGTAGCACTATTGCTCTTCGCTTTGATATCAATCGCTGCTGGAGTTGCAATGATAGCTAGTGGTGCTGCAGATTTCGCCGACAGCGAAGAGCACAAAGAGGAGCTAGGAATTGAAACTGTAGAGACATCGGAAGGTATTGATATTGGTGTCGTTACGGGTGGAGTTTTCATGACAATAATTGGTTTTTGTTTAGTTGGTGAGTTGTGAAACTTTTATCTTATAAATTGAGAGAGTCTAAATGTTTGTATTGTTTTAAAAGGTCTATACATAAAGGTTGCTGATTGGCGACGCAACTGTGTATGTCCTTGTTATTTTAGCAAGAAGCAAAGCTTAGCTCGGCAATTGCAAGGTAATACAGGTGGACAAATTCTGGCACTGAACCCATCAACTGATCCCTTAGTGTCACATACTCAATATGCCCCTGTGTCGGAACTGCCGCCAAGACTAGAGGATGAGGAGAGACGTAATTTGATGCCCGATAATAAAGAATGGTAAGATTTGCTTTTATTCATTTATGAACTCGATTTCCGCAGATGTTGAGGCACAGTTCCCAGGCGTTCTTTTCAATATCATTCTCAATATTTAAATAAAAAAAAAAGTATTTATTCTTATTTTCTTCAAAAAAAAATGTCTGTTCGTCTTAAGTGTAGGTTATTATATAAAATCCACGTACACGCGTTATGTGCGGTATGTTTGGGGTCATTATTTTGGTGGAAGCAATATTCGCTGGAAATATCCAGCATCTCGTTACTTATTCTCAAGTTTCTTTTAAGGTTATTAATGTAGACAAATTGATTCATAATTTCTTCGATTATTTCCAGCTTTACCCCTGAAGACAACCCCACACCATAAGACCTACACCACCATGTTTAACAGTTTTTAGGGTGCATTCTGGATTAAGGGCATCATTTGGCCATCAGATCCAAAAACATTATATTTTGGCTCGTCCGAGAATATTAGCTTGCGCCAAAATTCGGGAGGCTTGTTTACATATTCCTTGGCGAACGCAAGCCTCCTTAATTTTGTTCACTTACGGCTTTTTTCTGGGTGTTTAAATTCATTTCGAACTATGGTTCCTGGAACTGTGCCTCGGTGCACTTTATTGTCATGATGCGTTTTGGTCTCGGAGCTGATCTACTTATCTTCTCATTTTTTTTAATTTAATTTCGCGAATCTAAAAAAAAATTTAATTCAATTGTCCAATTGCAACAAATAGTCCGAAAAAATTATCCGTTATTTGCACAGTGTGTTAAATGTTATTAGCTGTACGGAAACTTTTGTGGATCACAATAATACATATTATAATAGACAATAATAAAACAGTTTGTTTTATGTTTGATTTCTTAAATCAATTGTTTTTTTTTTTTCACTTTAATTTAAAATAAAACATTCTTGTTTATTAAATTGGGTTCACCAGTTAAGGACTTAAACAGAACAACATATACATACGTAGGTGTGTGTATGAAAATAGTTTTGTTTCTTAAGTCTTTTTGTACGACAAAAGATGTCTTGATTGGGAACTGAATGATTAAAAAAAATCTATTGGAACCATAGGAATCTGAGAAACAAGAACTAGTTGTCCTACAGATGCTCGAATCATAATTAGTCCAACTATTACATTATTTCACAAACGCTACATACATATATTAATGTGTTACAATTGGTTCGGTTGAGCCATCAGTACATTAGGGAAGTCAGTTTAAATTCGTTAAGTTTAATTTTTGGTATATTCGCGTAGTTTTTTATCCTTAAAACCTTCCTCTAAGCATAACCTTTCTAACACAAAAATAATGATTGACGTATCCTCTAGGTATATTCCTTGAAACTCAAAAGATTTTTTCAAATCAGAGGGCATTTGTTCGTTTTTACTCCTGGTAATTTTTTGTTTGCTTTCACCCCATTTGAACTCTATAAATAGAGATTTTTTGGAAAATATCTTCTAAATTAATATTTTTTGTGTTAACTCTATTTTATAATTCACTTAGCACTTATGAGTGTCTAATATTACTTTTTGGCCTACGAATTTTGTAAGTTTATTGGAAAACAATAACCTTCGCCTATGCGCTTTCATTTAATATACCTAGTGATTGAATATCTTAGAACAAACAGCCGAATCAATTTCATTTAACCTATCATCAAGGCAGTAGCGATTAATCATAAGAATTAAAATAAATGGCTAGTTCAAAACAGGAGTAACATATTTAGAAAAATTGGAATAAAGTAACTAATATTATTTATTTTTTAATACATAGATTGTTCAAAAATTGTCTTGTTCTTAACCAGCCATATGGAGATAATTTTATTTCATCAACCAAACTTTACTTTTTGTGTTAAAATTATACTTCCTAATATTTTAAAGCCTCAGCAGTGCTGAAGAATCTGACCGAATGCTTGATCCGGACCCAAGGATAGTGCTGCGTCCAATTGGCCGCGTCGAAGAAGCCTAAGCAGAATATGAGAATTTTATTTACTTAATGAACAAATTTATTGTTATTTTGAGACTAAAAATGCCAAGAGCAGAAAATCAATTTATCTCGAATTTACAAAAAGAAAAAAAAAAGAAAAAAAACAGATTTGAATATCATACGTAGTCCAGACTTACAGGTTGAAAGCAACAGAATATTAATTGAATTAAATTTTATTCTAGTTTTCTTGAATATACTTATTCATTAATAAACGTTATATTTATTTTGCTTTAACGCACCTTTCAGTTTTGAAATGCAAACATTCAGAATTTAACTTAATAGGGTGTAATTTTCAAGTGGTAGTAATATTAACAACTCACAATATTTAATATTAGTTCAGTAAGAGCATTTATCATTAACAACAATTTCCAAAATTATTAAAAAAAATTATGTATGAATTAAATTTTAATCATATGTTATATTTTAACGTTGACGTCCATTTTACTTAGCGAAAAAGAAAATAACTCAAATCAGTCGAAAAATTTCGAAAAAAAAAATCGAAACACGATTTTATCTCTACAAGTATCTGATTGTACAATAAAACATGAAATTTAAATCAATCTGTCCAAACAAAAATGTATCTTTAACTGCAGAATACATTGTAAATTATAAAATAAAATCTCACGAAAAATTATATTTTAATTTAGCAAAGACTGTTTTTTTTATATATACATACATGTACATGTTAATTTATTTGTTTCTTAACGTCCTTTTATAATCTTTAGTGTATGTGTATGTTTTAAAACCCATTAAACAAAATTCTCATGTATTTATTTATTACAGTTTTACAATTAATTTTTCTTTTCATATAAGCTTACTAGTTAGTCCGGGATATTAAAATACAAACAGAGCGAGAAAGCGCCAAAAAAAAACGTTGAAAACAAAGCCAATCAATAACAAAAACAAACCGATATAATAGTATGTATATTTAAATATTTGGAAAGAGGATAAAATCTTAACCGTTTATCTACCGAAAAGCAAAGGGGTGAAGGACATATTTTTGTATGAAATCAGAAGAAAAAGAACTTATATTTATGAAAAAAATTAACAAAATAAAACATTGTTATATATAAAATCTCTACTATATATTAACCTGAATTAATTCCATTTATTTCAGATTTGATTTATTAAATTTTCACTAACTTATGTATACATACTACACAAATCTAGAATGAGAATGAGAGATTATTGCAAACTATAATACTAGTTCTGATTTTATCTGCATAAGCATAATTTTCAGTGAACCAAAGGTTTGTTTTTTTTTTACATGTTTAAAATAATATTAACTTATATTGACGTTCATTCCTTTGTTAATACTTATTTTACTATAAATTATAATAACAAGCAAACAGAAATGTGAAGTAATTGTAATGTGTTACATAATTTAAAATAAAGTGGCTCCTTTGAAAGGCATTTATTATTTTTCATTTAATCGTACATGTAACGTGGTGCAGAAATCAAACTTGCTTTTCCTTCGTGAATGATGCTCAAAAATCCACTCGGTATTAATTTCCATGAAAATGTTGGCTTCGTTATTATTATTATTATTTTTTGAAAGAAACTTGTTCCAGAGGAAAGTCATGTCCATCCATACTTTCTCGGGGGAAACAACATTTTCATAGAAATTCCCGAAACAAAATAATTATCAGCCCTTTTCTACTATTCATCGGGGGGAATTTTTCTTGAATTTTCACTAATCACTATCCTGCTATTCATTCGAAGTGAATCTATATTAAGGTCGATAATATTGCACGGTATTCAGTTATTCACGTGAATGGATTCATTCTATACAAATCGGATCCGCATATAAAATGTTGCGGATTTTTCATTTAATGGATCGTCTGTCTGGTTGATGTTCAGTAAAATGTAAGTAAAAATTTATTTATTGCCTACTTTAGAATATTTGTTTGTAAAAAATAGATTAACATTTTTAGGGGAAGGACAAAAAGATCAATTTACTAGTTAATCGATTGCTTATGAATGATTGTAATCAGGCTGTGGTAGCCTTTTCTGTGGATACCGTCAACGCACATAACAACTCCAGCCACACCACATTTTGGGTTAAACAAGAGTTTTACTTTAAGTTTTTCTTCTGTCGTTATTTGTACAGTAATCCAATTGGGACATAAGTGGGCTTTAAGTGAGTCCTGTAATGTGGACTGAGCGAAGCCCGCATCCAAATCTTGCCCAACGCCATGTTGTAAATTATCTACAGCAAAAAACCTCAAACAAGCGATTAGTTTCTCTTTTCTTTATATTGACTCATTTAGCTGTGGAGGTGGAAGCTTTTTGTTGGAAGATTCTCTTATTCCTCTGCTTGGAATTAGGACAAAAAAAAAGTTAAGTTAAAAAAGTTAATGAAAACAAATTAGAAAATTACTGCTGTTTAGGTAGATCTATTTTTAGTGAAATCAAAAACAATTATCCAAGATTCAGAAGATTCTCACATGAACAGCGGTTTATGTGAATGTCAAATTGGTTCGGGATAATGTAGGTAGTTCACCCGATGGATAGCAGAATGCAAAGGCAGTGTGAAAGGGAATCGAATGGATGGATCGGATATACGATTCACGTGAATAGCAGAATAGGGCTGTATGTGCACACCTGGACTCGTATCGCGTAATTAATGGATTGTCGTTTTGACAATCTAAAGACAGATATAATCAAAACGACAATCCATAAATTGAGCGATCGCTTTAGTGCTATGCGATACGGGCCATGATATCCTATTTGAACATGAAAGACCTAAATTAACGGTAACTGCCATTAATTTTTACTTTCAAATTATAGGAACTATAAGGCAAATTATGCATTCGTAAAAAAATCGGACTCGAGATTTTGATGATAGCGAAGACGAAAAAAGTGGCTCTCGCAATTCTGTTTGTATGTCTGTTTTTTAAGACCAAAAAAAAATGTTCCACAGATTAAAAAAAAAAAAAAAACATCTAAAAATTTTATTTAGTTAAAGGTAATGGTTGCAAAAATACAACCGATTTTGATCATTTTTTTATTCTTAAGCTCCCCAACAGTTTGAATATTATTGTGTATTAAAATTTTCAGATTTCAGATTTTTTTTGGATTTAAAACAGACATTTATTTTTTCAAAAATCAATATTTCGAAGTTAAATGAAAAGTAAACAACTAAAAGATGAACATTAGACTGGGCCAAAAAAATTGACTATTTTTTTTTTTTGAAAGATATATCGAGAATATCATTCAGAATGACAAAAAAAAATTTTCGTAAAAGTTTGAGCCCTTAATATCAATTTTAAGAGGGCTATCATCGCTAATTTTGATTTTTAGTCATAATTTCATGTTTTGCGTCAGAACTGACAAAACATTGAAGTAAAAAAAATTCATTTTGACTTACTTTTATATAAAATTAAATTCTCTACAAAAAAGGTCTAATTGAAAATTTTCGTCAGACAAGCCGTTTTTGAGTAATTAAGCTTAATAAATTGTTATTTTTCTTCGATTTTACTTTTTTAATTTGGAATTTTGTAACTAACGAAAAATAACAATTTATTAAGCTTAATTACTCAAAAACGGCTTGTCTGACGAAAATTTTCAATTAGACCTTTTTTGTAGGGAATTTAATTTTATATAAAAGTCAAAATGAATTTTTTTTACTTCAATGTTTTGTCAGTTCTGACGCAAAACATGAAATTATGACTAAAAATCAAAATTAGCGATGATAGCCCTCTTAAAATTGATATTAAGGGCTCAAACTTTTACGAAAATTTTTTTTTGTCATTCTGAATGATATTCTCGATATATGTATCTTTCAAAAAAAAAAATAGTCAATTTTTTTGGCCCAGTCTAATGAACATATTATCTGTGTACATAAATATTTCATAAGGATTTATTTATTTTATCTCACGTCAATAATTAAGTGTTTTTTAACGTCAAACAAATTACCAATCAGCATCGCATCGGCAGCAGCTGTTTACTTATTAGCAAAGAAAGCAGTGATGCCGAATCGGTTCACAAATAATTGATGTTTGTGAACTTACCCAAATAGATATAAGTATGTATGTACTCTAAAACAAATGATTAGAATCAATCCTTGGCCACCAGAAATATTTTGTAGCTAGAATCTTCACACCTACAGTTCCTACATGAAGAAGATGTAAAATCGATTTTTGAATAGCTTCCGGATTAACCAAAAAACAACTTCTTATAAAAGTATTTCTTTAAGCCAAGTTAAAAACGATTCTAATTTTCCAATCCTTCTCTGATTTCTTAGCTTCATATATCAGAAAATTTAACATCCAGATAATTATTGCACTCTAACGGTTTTGTGCTATATTCCTGCCCTTATGTAGAATGAGATAACGTCATGAAAGCCCATCAGAATTTGTCATCTGTGTACTTCTTTTTTAGACAATTTTGTAATAGCCAATGCTTCCCAATGCTTGTTCTGCAGAGCATAAAGTGCTAGCCGCGAATAATACGGGCCTTTTAACTCCATTTTCAATATGTTGTGACGAAATCCTTCCACACCTTACGGACTTTCATAACAATACAAATACCCTTATTCCGGTAGTCGTTTTAATAAAACGCCTTTAAAACGAGAAGGTTCAAGAGGCCACATTTTGGTGTTTAAATAATACGAAAAGGGCAGCGTTCTCTATGTTCTTTACTTTTCTAAGCATTATAACGATAGTCGTTTCAATTAAAATCAAATTTTCGTTTTACTGGCGTTTTAGTAAAACGACTATCGGAATAAGGGTGAATTTCTCTGTTTGGGTCGTATTGATAAAATTAAATATTAATTTTTTTTCAATGCAGTTGCACAACAAGTTAACAAATTCAATTCTTTTAACTCCGACGATAGATTTGGTATAGTAATGGTGTAATAATTTAATAACCTTTAAAAAATATTTGAGCGGAGTAGCATTTTCTAAATTTCAGCTTCTTCGGTTTAATACCATCGCCATTTACAATAAGCACAACATTTCTTTTTGAAAAAAACTGACATTTTTCATATCTGACCCTAACTTTATACAGATTTAGCCTTTCTAAAACTTCTACCAGACTCTTTTTACATTCTTTTTCATCCCATTTACCTCTTGTAAAATAAAACATAATTTTCCAGTAAATGTATATCATTTATTTTTATTTCAGTTGAATTGTATGCCAGCTAATAAGTTACCCCACAAAAAATTGTTAAATAGTTTAAGCAAGTCTAAGGAATAATGTTTTAAAAAATTGTTTTCACTCTGTCTCCTTCTTTAATTCAGCTTTCAAGCCCTTTTCAACTTCGACTTTCTCACTCGCTTGCTTTTCTTTATCTACCTTGTCGTCAGGCTTTTCTTTTTCGTCTTTCTTCTCATTTTCCTTGTCTTCTTTCTTCTCCTTTTCTTCTTTTTTATCCTTGTCTTCTTTCTTTTCTTTTTCGTCCTTCTTCTCTTTAGTGCCATCTCGGTCACGTGACCTTGTTTTGAAAATAAAAAAATGTATATGTTAAAAAGGGCACATTTTACATTCATCCGAAAGCGCTTACCCATCACTTGATTTGTGATTCTTGTCAGACCTCGGGACAAATGGAGCTATTTTATCATAACAGTACATCAATGCCGAGTGCTGATCACTGTACTTTCTCTGTAAAATTTTTAAATTAAGAATCACTGAACACCAAATCAACAATAACATAAACTTATACTTACATTTAAAGTGAATAAATCTTGATCTGCATCGCTCAGTTTTCTAAGAAGACTTTTAACTTCACTCTGGAGGTCTTTAGTCTTATTGTTTGCCTTGGAATTGCTTGTTTGTAGTTCTGCATGCTGTTTCTTTATGTCAATATACATCTGTTCCAACTCCGAATATGATTTTTCGTAGCGTTTATTTTGTTCAAATAATTTCCCAACATGTACCAGCACTCCATTGTGAGTGACCATGCCTTTAAGATTTAAATTTACTTCAACCGTTATGTATGATTTGATCTCACTTACCGTCATTATCAGCAGCACAGCCTTGCCCACCTGTTGCGCTTCTTTTTTCAGTATCTTCCGAGGCTTTAAATACGGGTAATAAACAATTATTACCAGAAGCAATTCTTTTTAGTTCTTCCATTGGAAAATCATCGCCTGCGTCGATATCCTTGACAGTGTTTTCGGGTTTCTCCTCCGCATCGGTTAGTTTTCTAATAAAATAAATCAATGTTTCTTCTTAAAAAAACAAGTTATTGAATCATATAAAACATTACCTGTAATAAAATGCATGTCGAGACAACGTCTTAGAGAGGGATTTTCGAATCTCTGCGCGTGAAAGACTTAGTCCAAGGATCGAAAATAATTCCTCTAGGTCTTTCTCAAAAATATATCCGCAGTGGGAAGTATCGAAATAAATAAATGAAAGTAAAAGATGTGGTTTGGCAACACACATTTTCCTATCGGATTTCCTCTTTCGTTCAATTGAGTGCACAGAATAACTTTCGTCTTCAGTATCATCATCTGCAGGTCTTTTAGACACACGACGGTCGCGTGCATTTTTGTCTTTTTTCTCATTCTCACCTAAAGATTTCTTTTCAGAAGATTGATCTTGGTTGCTACTGTCTTTAGATTTTTCATCTTCGTCGTTTGTTTTATTTTCATCTTTCTTAGGCTCTTCTTTTTCGATAACGGGTTCTTTGTAGAAATGCAACTCTTTAAATATATTGAATCCAAAGTCTCTCATTAACATTTCGTTAAAGAGTTCAGCAAACAGAGAAACCTATTAAATTTATTTATGTGTTTACATTATTTGTAGACCAACTAAAACATTTAATTACAAACCTCAAAAAATCTTTCCTTAGTGTCTTCGGGACGGTAATCCAATAGAACAGACAACGACATAACAGTACAATCAAACTTTCCGTCTTTTGCAGTCCTAGAAGGGTGTACTATAACGTGCGGTTCCTCCGGAAGAACGTAGCGACGTTGTAATTGTTTGCGATCTTTTTCGTCTAACTCCTTGTTTTGATCCTGAATAAAAAAAAGGAAATATTAAAACATTTTAACAATAAAAATTAATATTAAAAATTCGATAAAGCCAATAATTAGTTTCGTAAACACAATGGCAGTTCTACTACTACTAGAATTTTAAACATCATTAATTTGATTACAATTTTGCACATTTGTGTTTTATTTTAGTAAAAAAAAAATATGATCGATTATTAATCGACTTTGGATGGATATTTCAGTCAAAGGCACCTTTTATATATATCGTTCGAAAGCAAGCTGCCGGATATGTGCTACACGTCGATTAACATATGGACGATTTAGTTAGTGGAACGACTATCTCGTGTTGCTTTGTGAATCCTTAGCTTTCAAAACCTTGTCCTACTTATCACCTTATTACAAGCTGCTGCAAAATCTATCAGTTGCGAGCCGTTTGTTATTTCATGGAGATCGATGGATATCAACTATTCCGCGAAAGATTTGTTCCTTTCCGACCTTATCATAGAAGTACCCGATCAAAACTGAAACATCATACTCAATACAAGCTGCGTAGGCTCTTTGGAAAAGGTTATAAATTTCCCCATTGATATGTTTTTCAACTTCATCTGCAAGGTGGCTTATCTGCTTAAAGTGAATAACTTTGCTTTTTAGCATGACACTGCGTATACAAGTGCAATTTTGTATCTGTACTGTAATAAATGACGCAATTTCTTCTTTTTATCTTCTGGACCCTACCTATTTGGTTTCCCTGAATAATAACTGCCTTATATCGTGTTAGGACTGACACAAGCTGTTGCTGATCTCTCTCACTTAAAGAAATCTTTATTTCTTTCATAATCGCTAATTTTACCTTCCAGGGAAGTTAAACCGACGACAAATGACCTTACTAGGAAAATCCTTAGTGACTCCAGTTCTTAATAGTCACAGTAACTCACGTTAGATGAAAACCAAGTACTTCGACGTTCGACCTAACTTTTGCTAAAGACATCACCGTTGATTCTCTTTATAGAATTCTTGATACCGTCTTTTCGAGATTACATTGCTGGGAAGACACTTCAATTGCAGCATAACTTGTAGTGACATCCTACACCCAACATAGACCTGTCGACCATGGACCTACCTTCAGCAGAAACAAGTTCCGTGAACAGATTGCTCTTTATTTACTCGAAGTAGTTACTGAAAGCTCATTCACTGCGCCAAAGTTGACTGTCTCAAAATCTAAAACTAAGTTTTTGGTCTTCAATGCTAGCTAAATAAAATGCACGACTGGATCGCACGAACTTGCTCTTATGTAAAAGTACTTTGGAATTTAAGATACATTTTATAAATATAAAACATGGATTTAATGAGATAATAATGTTCAAATGTATAAAATTGCCGTCTGGTTTCCGGAAAAGTATGAATTTATGCAAATAAACTTTAAAAAATCGTTTTATAATTAAATAAAATTTTTATATAAGAAATTTCTCTAAAATTTTTCAAGAAAAAAATGTGGGATGCGAATTTTAAGTATTTAATAATATTGGTTTTAGGAAATAATTTCAAAAAATAATCGTTCATAGGTTTTGAAGATATTGATTTAATTTTTTTTTGTAAACCCAATAAATATTTTTTCGAATATTTTTATATACAATATTATTTAAAACTTAAGGGGACTCCTGCTAAAAATTTTGGGTTAAAATCCTTAGAGCCGTTAATGAGAAAGTCAAAAATAAAAAAAACGGGTCTATGGCAGGTACCCCTAATAACATTTTGCCCCAAAATTTTTTTTTGACCAAAATGTAGTCCATGTCCATAATGTCACACTTAATTTTTTTATCAAAATCGTTAGAGCCGTTTTCGAGATAAATAAGATTTTGCTTTACGGGTGTATGGGGGGTACCCTTAGTTTTGGAGCTAAAAAAAAAATTTCAATTTCTCCTTTAGGGAATCACCGAAGACTCTTAACTACCGAGATTGAAAGAAATAGGTCCAGTGGTTTAGGCTGTAGTGAGAGGTACAGACATACAGACACACTGAAACATGTTTTTTGTGTACTAAATTTTCCTTAAAATTTTTATAAAAAAAATGTATATGCAAATTGTTAGTATTTAATAAAATACATTTTAAAACGTAATTTAAAAATTTAATCGTGTATCGGTTTTCAAGATATTGAATTTTCAAAAAAAAAATATGTATGTATTATTTTTTTAAAAATCCAAAAACTATTTTTTCGAAAAAATTTTTAGTTTATATTTTTTCAAATACAAAGCAGCTCCTGTATAAAAATTTTGGTTAAAATCGTTAGAGCCGTTGGTGAGAAATTCGAAAATCAAAAAAACCGTTCTATGACAGGTACCCCTAATAACATTTCCCCCCAAATTTTTTTTTCACCAAAATATAGTCCATGTCGATAATATCACACTTAATTTTTTTTATCAAAATCGTTAGAGCCGTTTTCGAGATAAATAAGATTTTGCATTACGGGTGTATGGGGGGTACCCTTAGTTTTGGAGCTAAAAAAAAATTTCAATTTCTCCTCTAGGGAATCACCGAAGACCCTTAACTACCGAGTTTGAAGAAAATACCTCCGGTAGTTTAGGCTTTAGGCTGTAGTTCGAGGTACAGACATACAGACAGACAGACGGAATTGTCGGACCCACTTTTTTCGTCTTCGCTATCATCGTAATGTCAACTTTGATCAAAATCTCGAGTTCGATTTTTTTTTTCCAAATGCAGAACTTGCCCTATAGTACCTATATCGCAAGTAAAAAATGATTCGATAAGGATGCAATATTTCCTTTGTGTATAATAACTTTTATAAATTGGACCATTTTTGGACAAAGATAATATAACAGAATTCAAATATTTAGTTAAGCCTCATCCTGCCGCTGTGAGAATTTCAATTCTGGGCGGAATTCTGCCAATTCAAGACTGAATTGCTTCATTTGCGGATTATAATTCCACACATGAATCATTTTTTCCAAGAGTTGCTTGTGATCAACTCTTGAGTAACTTCCCTCTTCATCAGTTACTACACATTTACAATAGGGTTTATGTCAGTGCTAATCCGACAGTGCCGCTATCCAACATATGACTGTACCCCACAAATTTTTGTTTTTAATTTACTTAAGCAAGTTTTTGCTTTACTGAATATCCTATGTTGTTTCTATTGTATTTTTAATGTTCACATACCTTTTCTTGGTTTTCTCCATCTTGATTTTTGCTAGAGTCATATTCGTCCAATATGACAATGTCCGTCATATCCACTTCAATTCCGGCATCAGCATCATCATCCTTCGTGTCAGCATCATCATCCTTCATGTTAGCATCATCTGCTCCATCGTCAGCTTTTTTCGAGTCTTCATCGTCTTTTTCACTATCGCTTTTCTCTTTTTCTTTTTCAGTTAATAAAACCTTTGCCAAACGAGCCGATACCTGTGGCTTAAGACCTTTTGTTTGATTTGAAACAAAATTATTTTCAACAGTTTTTTTTTTTCAATATAAAAATCATATAATTTTGAATTCAATTAAATTTTACCTTTATGGGATAAATTACGTGCTATTAATTCATCACGTATTTCCTGTATTTTCATAGTTTTTAGATCTAATTTTGAATAATGCGTCGGTTCTTTCTTATTATCTTCCTGTAATGAATAAAGCGTACATAAAAAACAGTTCTCTTTGCGCCAATCCTCGACTTTTAAAGAGGCAGGTTAAGGAATTTTTGACAACCAATTCGTTTCTCATATCTGTATTTTTAACAACAAATCTCAAAAAGTTGAGATAACAGATAATAAAAACCGAATTAGAGTATCTTCTCTAATCTTGTTATTTATAAAGAAAAACATAAAAAATTTCATTACTCTTCACGCTGCATTCAGTAAGGGATTTAAATTTAGTCTGCTTTTCTATAAAATATACTTATAACCCGGGTTAGAAAAAAAAATCGAGATATCTCAAAGGCGTTTAAAAATGAAGAAAATCTAAATCTATGCAATTGCAACATGATTTTTTTTTATAAAAAAATAAAGGTAGAATGCCTTCTCTGTTCCATTTTCATCTTGTTGATTGTCTCCTGCTTCTCCACCTAAATTTGCCAACGATGTTGCAGAATCTGGAACATTAGCTGCTTCATTTGCATCTTTAGTTGATTTTCCATCCTCCGATGAGGCACCAGCAGAAGTTGATTGTTGAGCAGCGCTTTTAAGTCGATTTAGGTGATTTGTAGCAGCAGTTTTATAGTCAGCAGCAAGGATTTCCCATTCAGACCGGGTCGGCATACAAGAATGTATATCTGGAAGATAGATAACAACAGTTTCCACCCGCGACGGTATTGCTTTTCCTTTGCTTGTGTAATCTGCACGGTGGTAGTAGAGCTCCACGAAGCGGTACCTAAACATATGATCAACCAAGCAACCCATTTTTTGATATTGTTTTAGAATTTTTTCCAGCAATTAAAAGAAATAAATATTATATTCTATATATACGATAAAGGGTGTCTTAAGGACGAAAAATTGCTTCCTTAAATAATATTATATGCATTTACAATAAATTATATATATAAAATAATATGTATCATGTATGTAAATAAAGTATTAACTTTCCCAATAGATGTTTTGTTATTTTAACATTGTGATTGTAAAACAAAAATTTAAAGGACAATTTTTTATAACAAGCTAAACATATGTATGTCAACCACCGCTATGAAGTGAATAATAAATGAAAATGCTAGAGTTATTTACTAGAGTAATAATATGCTATACCGCAAGACTTTTCACTGTTTTCTAAGTTAAATCAGAAAGTTTTAGACGTCCGTCAATCGTATTAAAGTATTAAAGAAATAGCCTAATTTTCCTAGGATTTATCTAAAAAGTGCCACAAGTTTTATTTTTCAACCACTTTTATGAATTGTTTTCATGTTTTTTAATTAAGAAAATTCTAAAATGAAAAAATTGTCTTTTGTAAAATTTTTGTTACACAACATTAAAATAGCCTTAAGTGGGATTTGAAAAATAGATAAATACATATCATTCGATTATCAAACTTTGTAATAAATATAACGACGATTACAAATTGTTCAGGTAATAATTATAATATTAACATACCATTGAGTGCAATTGGACAAATCAATTCCCGTCAAAGTCTTGCAAGTCCTTATAGCAGTGCGAATCAAAACGGCAGGATCTTTATCGGGATTCTCACCATCCAAAGATGGACTCCATGGTCCACCAATGGCCATTGGTTCATTACGTGCCCTCGTTCCGACCAAAAAGTTTATTAAACGAGATGGATGAACACAATTGTGAGTATCTTCGTGTTCGTCTTGGTTGAAGCATCTCTGGTACAATTCAGATAATGGCGGGCAACCCATAAGCATTACTTTTGCCGAAAATATATAATCAGCATCTTCGGGTTCATTAGTGGCTTTAACTTCATTTAAAGGTTCTACAATCTTGTGAGCTATATGAAATGAGCACGGACGTCGCATGGAGAATGGATTGTCTGGTGTAAATGTCTCCGACCATTTGACTTCAGTGTGGAAGAAATCTGACGGAATATATAAATTCGAATAACGTCGTTTGATTTCTTGTACGCCACCACTTTTGCTGAAAGCAGAAGTAAATTTTATAATATAAAAACCTCCAGAGAAATAGTTTATAATAAAAAACTTACAATGTTAATAATGTTTTCGGAATTTGCACAACGTAACGTGGGATTGGTCGAGTCTTTCGTCTTTTTGGGGATAATCTTCGAACTGGACTACGATCACGATCCTTTTTATCGAGGCTAATATCCCTCTTCTCTTGCTCACGTCTATCACGATCGCGAGGCCTGGGACTCTCATCTCGACGTCGTTTGCGATCGCCTTCCAACTGTAAGAAACAAACCAAATTAATTATGTTGTTATGTTTTATTGATGAGGTGAGAGAATTCTAAATGAAATTAACTGAAACAGGGAAATAGTATTTTTTAAACCCTCAAGTCGAAGTTTTTAATTTAATTTTCTAATTCGGTGTTATTTTTAAGTCATTAAAATTAATAAAAACAAAATGCGAAATTCGTTTTACAAATTTTTGGGGCTCCGAAGTTTTGATATACAGTACAAACTCGATTTACGCAACTAATAGAAATTAAGACAGTTGCAATAACCGAGGTTATTATTGGGTTATAATTTTTTAAACAAAAACTTAGTTGTAATGGCTTATTTTTTATAGATAACGAAAATGTTATAAAAAACATTATTGAAATAAAAAAAATCGTTTTTGTTTGTCATACCCAGAAGATGAAGTTTTATGTCAACAGGAAGGAGATTCTTAGCATACTGCTAAGATCGTGAAAAATTGGCTCGGTAGGCAAACCTTTCAAACGATGTAGTGGCCTGCACAAAGTCCAGACCTAAACCCCATAGAAAATGTATGTGTTCTTTTAAAATAAAGACAGTGGGACGGAACGGTAATGAACCAAAAACTTTAGACGAGCTTTGATCCCGGATTCAGACAAAGTGGGCCAGCATTCCAGCACAGATTTCCAAATGACTCAATGACGTCAGTAAAGCCAAGGGCCTTTGGACAACATACTGAAAATGTAGTATTAAACGCTATTATTTTGGCCGTGCAGAAGTGGATACATTTAGTTTTTTTATTAAATGAATTAAAAGTTAATTTTTCTTTTCAGTTTTAAAATATGTTTTTATATTTTTTGTTTCTTAAAAAATAAAGAGTTTAAACCGAAAAAAAAATGTTTGTAATAGCTTTATTTTTACGAGTTTTACAGTAACTTAAAGTCAGTTTTGGGCATTATGTATCCACATTTGCTCGCCACTGTATTTGTTTTTTTTTTCAATCAATGAAAATGTAAAGCGATACTTAAAATTTTGCTCTAATTTTCGTTTTTCCCTATGTACATTTTATATATGAAACTAAATCTACAGTGCTGTGCAAAATATTTGCAACTATTATCACCTATCAAAAGTACAACATATTCGTCATTTCTAAGTTGTTAAAACCAAATTATTTCCATTGCTCTTGACTTCATATGTATGTATCAACCTTACTGTACAAAATTCGAAACCTCTAATCTACAGACAAGTACAACAATTGCAGCTGTTTAAAAAAAAAGTAATGCATTTGGCTGTGCAAAACATTTGCAACTGGCGGCCATGACTCATTTTGATAACTGTTAATTTGATTCATTTTGAAATTTGTAAATTTGTTTCTGTAGCTTGGTTCGTTGAGTAAGTATTTGTGTTTGATCGAGACAAAAGCTTTTTAAAATAAACAAAAATAAAAAAAGTAAAAAATAACCAAATTTTAATTAAAATGGCCGGAAACAAGTATTCATCAGAAATTAAATTCAGAACTTTGAGTGACTTCAAAAAGGGATTATCCCAGAAAGAAATTTTAATCAAATATTCAATACATAAATCTACCATTTGTCGGATAGTTAAGTCTGAAAAGTTGGTGTGTCATCATAGAGGAGGAAGACCACGTAGTACCACAGCAAAAGAAGACAGGAAAATTATTGGTTTCTTTCGGAAAACACCAACATCTTCTAAAGAAGTGAAACTTCAATTACAATTACCCATTGACCCATCTACAATAAGACGCCGCGCACTTCTGGCCGGATTGCGTGGTTTCCAAGTAATTTCAAAAAAAATTTAAAAGCCCGTTTGGATTTCGCACGAACTCATCTCAATTGGAATTTGTCGAAATTGAAAACAATCTTGTTTTCCGATGAATCAAAATTTAATATGCACGGATCTGATGGAAGGCAACATGTCAGGAGGCCAAAAGGTGAGAGACTAAATCCAAAGTATACCAGAGGAACAGTTAAACACGGAGGTGGATCTGAGATAGTCTGGGGCTGCTTCTCTGGCCAAGGAATAGGTCCAATTCGTCAAGTAGAGGGTATAATGAAGTCAGAAGACTACGTTGAAGTTCTAAGAAACACTATGCTTCCTTATGCGGATTGGGAAATGCCACTTGCCTGGACGTTCCAACACGACAATGACCCCAAGCACAAGTCGAGATTGGCCACAAACTGGCTTTCTGAGAGAAACATCACGGTTTTGCAATGGCCAGCGCAGTTCCCAGACCTAAACCCCATTAAGAAGTTGTGGGAAATAGTAAAAAGAAGAATCGGATGCCAAATTTTTAAGCGGAAGAGCGATCTTTATGCTGAAATTCAAAGGCAATAAAACACATAATCGTTGTGCATTGGCCCGACAGGTCGTGGAGAACCAGAGCCTAGTGACTTATACTATCAACTATTTCTGTGAGTGTTTTTAGCCGGCATTAGTTTAGGATATCTACAGTTTTCTAGCAAATCCGTATGGTATGGCTTAAATGAGAGGCTTTTTATTCTGACAAGAAATACTGCTGATGGTTTTGTTACACCGTATCATTATACGAGTAAGATAGTCATGACACCTTCAGTGTGCAAAAATTATAAAAAAGGTAGTACTAATAAAAAAAAATATTTTTGTTGAAACAGAATAGATTCGTACAATAACCATTACTCCAAGGGTTATTTTTAATCTAGACTTAAATTGACTAAAAACATTTTTTAGGAGTTAGCTCAAATGTAACCCCGAATCTTGGATAATTTCGAACTGAAAATTCTCAAGAGCATTATAGTTACAATTTAAAGAAGAATAGTTCTACCGTTTCCAGCACCAGTAAACAAGTTTGCCAAAGTGAAGATGGTTTCAGATGCGGGTGAGGGTCCGCTTGAGTGAGTGATTTGATTACTGATGATTATGCTAGGACACATCAAAACCAATTATATCCTATTTTGAACTCAATCCAGGCTGGACGGCTCCACGAGAATATGTCTGCAATTTTCTATATCAATTCCATTCATAAGTTCAAACGAGTAACATTTCTTATAGGCGCTAATTTGTCCACAGGACATGACTGCTTGTGGTCGCCATTTCTAGCTACCTACCTACTCTAACTTTAATACTAGGCGTATTTTATTGCTAATGTATACATAGTGCAGCAATGGAAGTCCGAATAAAATGCTTTTTTGCCTGCATATACACTTTTACTTTAAATTTTAAAGTTGGTATGCTTTGCATTTATACCCGTGTCAAAATCAGCTGATTTGGAAAAGAAGTAAAATAAATATGTAATTTCTTACAAAAATCATACAAATTAAAATGAATAAAGCTCCAAAACAGAAAAGGCTATACATAATTTCTGTGCTTCTTTTAAGAAATCATCTTAATTTAGTAGATATTTCAGGCTCATTAAGTGAACAAAGTAAAAGGAAACGAAAATTAAAAATGAAATATGTATATACATATGTACCTACGAATAAACAATCCACTTTTGAATAAGCTATGGGATGCGTTGGAAAAGTATACGTTTTGATGTGGTTTATGCTGAATTAACATCACTGAAAAAATTGTTGTCAAACAAGTGTTAAAATTATTAATAAAATCAAATCCCAATGGCATGTATGTATGTATGTATGTATATACACAAAGTGAAATTAAGGGCTCAGTGTCAGAAAAAAATACTTTTCATGTCCTTTTTAATCGTTTGGCATCGCAGCCATCCTTCGATGAATTTCATACTCTCACGTGACAGATAGGGAACATGCACACGCATTAAGAGGCAACATTTTGACCATTCGTAAATTAATATTTCAAACCACATAATTTTGGCTCTTGTGAAAATTTACCATAAAATGAACAAATATCACCGAACACATTCTCAAATAATCAAAACCTGCCAACCTCACGAAAAATAAAACTTTTGCAACCAATTTGAGTGTCACTGTAATCCAGATGCTCCAAAACTTTATCAGCACTATTATGTGCACTCTTATTACTGCCTAGTTTATACGCACTATTCCTTTGTTGTTGTTTACTGTGTAAAATTTTACTGCGCTGCCTATACATTTCCCAATAAAAAACGGCTACTATAAGTTATGGGTTCTTCAGCTAAATGCTGTCCTACCCTTGAGTCGGTGATTACTAACCAAAGTAATAGTTATAGCATGAAAGTTATTTTATGGAAGTTTGTTAAATTCTGAGACCAAGCATATAAACAATAGGAATATTAAAAGTTTTTTGGACTAGGTATATTATTGAAGTCAATTGAACGCTATTTAAATTCTTTCAGCAAGTGATATTTTTTGTGAAACATTTTCTTCAGTTTTCATAAAAATGGGCGAATTCTGAAACTTATACTTACTTCACTGCGTTCAGTGCGATCTCTTCCTCTGTTGGAGTCTTTGCGATCGCGATTGGAATGACGATCGTTGCCAGGAGAACCACGTCGTGCTCCTCCCGGGGATCCCCTTCTTTGACTGGCAGCCAGAGCTCTGTATTCAACTGGCGGCGGAACAGCGTTATAGCCAGAAGATGATTTATTAACACACTGTCCCATTAAAGGCGGCGGAGGGGCCTGGTTGGCTTGCGCAGCAGCTTGCGAAACCAATTGGACGCGTGTAGCGTTCCACTTAAATTGAGATGTTGTACTATAGCTCGACTCGAAACGAACGCGATCCCCGACTTTGGGCACAACTCCCTTGCATATGTTCTTGTAGAAGAGTACTTCATCGTTCACCAAACCGCAGTCATTGCTTATCTTGGTAACGGTACCCATGGAATTGTATTGCCTGTTCTGGTTTTGTTGGTTTTGACCCGACCCCGAATTGGTATTCTGAAAAGCAACCGGATTAAGACCCGTCCGAGATGGATATGCAACCCCTTGCTGTTGGAATACTTGGTTATTCGACATTTGGTTAACATTACCGGAACCCATCTGATTATATTGCATATTTTGATTCTGTTGGCTCGATTGTTGGTTCAAAAACATTTGCGAGTTTTGATGAAAGCCTATTCCTGAAATATTTTTTTTTATTTTATGAACGCATTAGGTTTTTTTTTTTTGTTTAATTTTTTTTCTAGTTCTACCTTGCATTGAGTTATTCATTGAGTTCCGTTGCCACGGTGGATTAGATTGACCACTGAAAGACATTTTTACAAATTAAAATGTTTATTTTAACAAGTTCTTGTCGTAATTAGGCGTAGGCAATTTTTAATTTTTTACGAAGAAATAAAATGCCGAAGAATTTTTTACAATTTGACAGCATAAATGGCCGCTATCCGATATCTGAAATGGATGCGTTCAAAAATGAATTCTTCTTTACCATATAATTCATCTAGTACAAAAAGCACATATGGCATGTAAGACTGCTTTTACACGAAAGCGATTTTTAATCTTTGATTCTCTTTTGGCTTCCTTTTGATTGCATGAATGCTTTTAAACACAGCGATTTTTAATGAAAGTTAACTTTTCTTCTATTGAAAAGCAGTCATCTCTCCGCACTCTTTACTCTAGTGAGTAGAGATCGAAGTTCACTGAGCGAACTTCAAATAGAAATGAAACATACCTGACAAGTAAAGAAAACCACAAAGAAGAAAGAACGATAACTCTGCAATTTTTCCAACCCGTGCAATTTTGTGTACCCCCGCCACCACACACATCTCTCTCCTACAGGCTTAAAAATCGCAAGGTAATATTGCTTCGTTTAAAAGCAGTCTAACTTCATTTTGGCTTATAATTTTTTATGTTCAGAAAGAAATATCTTTTGTTTATTTGTGATATTCACGTTTTTTGTAAGTTTGAATATATAAATACTACAACGAAGCAATTCAAGAACTTAATTTATTTAATGTCGATTTCCTTTACACCTAAAAAACAATTTCTGTGTCAAGATCTCGCCAGATCTTGCGTTCCCTCACACCAAAAAAATCGATTTTTTTGACAGAGATCAAAATTTTCGAATCCATATTTGAAGAGGGGCTACATGTAGTAGATGAAATACGCACACCAATTGAAAAAAAATTGTTCCCTAGCTTGTAAAGGAAATCGAGATAAATAAGTAGGGGTATTCATGTAAGCGCGGAAAACCCTCGTAAACCTCGTAAACCAGATAATTTTATCTCCGCAGAAACGAGCTGTCAAAATTTGTATGGGAAAAAGTTTCTGCAAATCGCATAAAATTATCTCACAAATTTGCTGCGGAAAGTGCAGAAATAAACCTCGTAAATTAAAGAAGTGTGGATTCTGACTTTTAATTTGACATTTCACAAAATATTTCCCACATTTACCCAAGTATTTCTTAGGGGGTGTTCTTGAAAACATGCTGTGGAAAGTTATATCTTTCTACAAAGCGGAAAATTATCTCGTTACATGAATACCCTTAGTAACAAATCTTTTTTTATTACTCATCTACATTGTATAAAACTGATAACTTCTTACATTAAAAACCTTTCCTCATGTGTCACAATATATTTAAAAAGTATTCAAACGCGCTTGATAGCGTTAAAGCGTAGACACAATTAAAGTAACATTGCGCAAATATGAAAATTGATTATAAATACTGATAGAGTGTTATTTTAGACAAGAATACAAAATTCTCAAAAAAATTATTCATAAATAAAATTTTTTCAGTGCATAGTGGAAACAAAATCTTATATGTATCAACAATTTAGATATATGTACTTGCTTTCTACCAGCCACTAAACTGGGATTTAATTAGTTTTACCCTTAATTTGTAAAAATATTTACCGAACAAAATTAAATGAAAATCTAGTAGAAAAGAAAATTAGGCCTATTCGGCGAGATCTTTTATTCTTCTATTCTGTTATTTGTTACGGCTGCCTCGTTGGCTAAAGGACTGAGCGCTGACGTGCGGCAGCAGAGCGCGTCGCAGGCGCAGAAGTTGTACCGGAAAGAGAAAAATAGAATTGATTAAAAATTATCAATGAAGCAAAGAAAAATACTTACGATACTTGATGCTCGCTGCCGAGCTGAAGTCGATCATATCCCCTTGACGCATGTTGTGTCGGCAGCAGAGGCGTCGCTGGCGCTAAAATGAGAAGCTGAAAATAAAGATAATAAATATTATTTTCGTTATCTGAAAACGGATGGCACAAATAGTAAAGGATTAGGTAGATACTTACCGATATTTTTCTTGCTGCCGTGCGAGAGGTCCTCGCCGCGCCGCCATCACCACCGTCCTCATCTTCTCTGCTGATCATCATCAGCAGGGAGAGGTAATCTGAAAAGAAAACAAATAATATAGTAAAATAATATATAAAACTGAATAAAATAATTCTGAAAATTGAAATATTACGTAAAACTTACCAGTTTTTTTTGTGTGGCGTTGTCGTCCTCGTCGTCCTCCGGCTCCGCTTGCATGGTGGTGGGTTCTGGGTTCATCTTCCTCAATGGCCGACACTGCAAATAGTAAAAGGAAATAGTATATTAAAAAGATGAATGAACGTAAAAAGAAGGAAGTGGAAGGAATTCATGGAATGTGGATGACAAGTGGCTGGAAATGGTTATCTAGAGTGGAATTTAAATTATAATTAGTAATGGTAGGCGTACACTAGATTTGATGTATGTTCTTACGTATTGAAGTTGCGCGATGGTTCATTTTTGTGACGATTGATGATCATCGTAATTAAATTGAAACAAATTAGTTTTTTTGTGAATGAGAATTTTATTTTTATGTTTTTTTTTTGAAATAAACAAAACTTAAATACTAACTGAAACTACAATAAAAGGTTCAAAGGTTAGAGAAATTATAAAATAAAGGTAAATAATAAGGGACATAGAACAAAAAAAAAAAAATAATGTTTACATCGTAATTCCTATATTAGATATCTGAAACGAACTCTAATTAAGGTAGTGAAATTGCCGACGGCAAATTGCATGACATTTGCTCGGCAATGAACAAACACAGCAAGAAAGAAAGCAATACTTGCAGTCAGGCTAATAGCTGAGTTTGACAAGTGCATCGGCTAAATATGGCCGAGTGCATGACGATGCATTTTACGGACGAATGCTTCGAGAACAATCAAGCTGAGGTTAGAGTGAGGTTTTATGTAAATGAAGAGGACATTTGAAGTTCAACCGTGTCAGCATAAGCTGGTGTTAAAAACATTTTTATAGATACATTTTTTTTTAAAAAGTGTACAGTAGAGTGCGGTATAAATATAATTATATATATATACATATACGCGGAATCATAGACTAGAGGTCAAAGCCGTGATTTAAATTTTTTTTATAAATTCTAGTGATATTTTTTTATGAAAGGGGTGATTTTGGCTGAAAAAAAAAAAAAATATACTGTGGAATCATCTGTGGCCATTGCCAGAACCGGCACAGCAAAAAAGGGTTGAGCATAAGCCCGTGATTCTCCGGGTGCCAACGGGAGCCGAAGAGGCGTCACCCCTTTCCTTCTTTTCTTTCCTTTTCCTTTTTTCTTGGGAGCTCGCAGACTTTTTTTTTTGTAATCTTGCGGATCAACCTTTTCCGTAATCCTGCGGACATTTCCGCAACCGACTCATATCATTTTTTTGTTCCTTGCGGAATTTACGGTAAACCGCCCCGTAATCTCACGGAACTGTCCGTGACTGGCCCGAGTAAGCGGATACCGCTAAGACGAGAGGAGATAAGGAGCAAGAGTCCAGCCCGAAGTTACCGAGTTCCAGAACACCTTTTTTTTTGTTAATTTTGTTGTCAATTGAGATATAAGTATATTGTGAACCTTTATTCAAGCGATGATAGGCGAAATTTTATAATTTAGTGAATGTTAAGACCAAATTTTAAAATTCCTTTTTTTGATAAAATCTAAGTGCCGCCGCACAAAAGAGTTTGGAAAATCCTGCACCGGCATTTTTGATAAGAATTCGCGGTGGGATTCTGTCCGGGTCTCGGTCGCGGGAAGCAAGATTTTGCCCCTTTTAGGTAGCTATAAATAGAGCTCTATATATAGGAAGGCAAAAGGGTTTAGCGTTTGGTTTTCTTTATAGCTAGCGTGAACTGCTACGCATAGCGCCTAGTTGCGAGACCGTGGGGAGGGTTTCCGCCGAAGAAAACCGGAGATTCTTCCAGGGTTTTTTTTTCGCGCATGGTACGTGCACACTTTTGGTCATACAATTTTCGTTAATTTTTGATATTGAATGTTTTTTGTTATAACTTTTGATCAATCTAAAGTTTTAAGAATCATTTTATATATCGTTTCTGCTTAAGAATAATCATCTATATGTCACATTTAAAATTATTATATATAACTGATATTTGTTTGAATTTTTTCGCTATCTTTTGGATAAAACTTTACGAGTAATGAATAAAGGTTGAGAGAATATCGATGTATGATTCATTGAAAACCAAAATCTTGTTGTATTCTTTCTGTGATCGGGCCAATAGCTCGATGGCGGAGTAGGAAGTATTCTAAGGGGGTGAGAAGGGTAAGCGAAGGAGAGTGACGATAAGTATGCTGAAAATGGATGTGATGGCGGGCTAAAGGAGTCTAACTAAGGGGAATCCGCATTCGTGAGCGGCCTACCGGATTCCACGGAGGGGTGGGAATTATAAGGCCAAGCTGAAGCGTCATCATCAGCATCGAGTGTGGTGAATCAAAATTAAGTGGTGGTATCGCATTTTTTTTTTTTTTGTATAATAGCTTTCAGGCATGATCTATGTTTTTGAAAAAGGAGTAGTTCGTCTGTGAGAGCAAGATCCCCCCCCACCAACCGGCGAGTCATAGCCGAGCCGAACAAGCATGCCGCGACCCTCACGGCGAACATCGTGCGTCTTTTCTCTTCTTCTCCCTATGTCGTGTTTCTTTCTTTTCAGGTTTCTTCACCTTATTCCTTCTTCTTTTTCTTTCTTCTTTCCTGTCACCGATCGTCCTCTCTATTTCACCTTCGCCCTACTTCTTTCCTGTCAACCTTTTCCCTTTCCTTCTTTTTAGTTCCGGCATAAGAAGAGGTGCTGTCAACACTACACCCGATTGACAGCGAGAAGCAGCAGCACGGCGGCCAGCCCATCGTCATCTGGCACTGAGCCGCGTTGAAGACACCGTCATCCGTCTAAATGTCTTATGCATTCCAGATGACGCCGAACGTCTTCTTTAATCTTAATCCTAATCTTACTTTTACTTTTAATTTCAAATATTCTTTCTTTTTTCATATTCTACTATGAATTTCCATACAAATGTTTGACCTGTCAACAAATGTTTTGTGAATTTTAATTTTGGTATTCAGCACGCTAAAATCTGTTATAAAATCTGCTAAGAAAACTTTTATGAACTGTCAAACGTTCGAACATAGAAAAAATCTTTTACGAATAGCATTTTTGGTATTCAGCATGCCAAAATCTGTTACTTTTATCATAAAAGATTTCAATAAGTACACAGGTACATCAAGTAAAAATGAATATTTATTTTTATTTCGTCAACGAAATGTTCTTTAAAGGAGACAAATGAAAGAAAATATATTAAAACACATATCATATAAACATATAAGTAGAGTATGGCCATGGTATTCCCAGAAACATATGAGGTAAAATCGTGTTCCATTGTATGGATACCAATAGTGTGTAAGGCTAGGCGCGCAAATTCAATTTTTAGTTTCGTAACTGCTTGGTTCGAGCAACTAAAAGTTTGTGTTTTGATACAAACTAAGCGATTGCCTAAAATGAATTCGCTATTTTGTGTAACATATAATTATATGCACCTGCGCGGACATTCAACTAAATAGTTCATCTGTTTTCTATGAACAACCAAACAGTAAAGTTGTGCAACTAAAAATTGAATTAGCGCGCGCCTAGCCTAAGAGTTTACTTTTTTGTTCGTCATCCATTTTAATTATGTCAGATGAAATATTTTACATAATCAAAGCTGATTAAGATAAGGCTAGCCGCGCACTAGCAATTTTTTATTTGCGAAACTGCTTGGTTCGAGCAACTAAAAAGTTTGTGTTTTGACACAAACTAAACGATTGAATAAAATAAGTTCGCCATTTTATTGAACATATAATTATCTGCAAATTCACCGACATTCAACCAAACAGTTCATCTGTTTTCTATAAGTAACCAAACAGTTTCGCAACTAAAAATTGCTAGTATGCGGCTAGCCTAACAGATTTAGTTCAGTTTCATAACAAATCTCGTTTTCGAAGTAGCATAACAGACTTTTATAAAAGTTCGAACCTCTGAATACCAATCATAAAAGATCTTTTAAGGTGGAAATCTTTTATGATTCATAACAGAAAATCTATAGCAGAATTAACAGATGTGGCAGAATAGGCCTTAGGCTCGTATTCACCGAGCGCTCCTAAACGGCTCTTAACTTTACGAGGCTCTTAACTTGAAAGTGTTTTTCGAAGTTCGAAAATGAGAGCCACTCTCTCTTGTTCAGGCATACCCAAACTGTGAAATGTTGTGGAATGTTGGCCTTGACAGCAAATGGATACTCTTCTACTTGGCATTGCTCACATGGATTCGAGTCAAATGCGTGCGTGGCACACGCACAAGCGAATAAATTTTCGAAGAGAGCGCTCGTAAGTTAGAAGTGGTCGGGACCACTCCTAACTTTTAAGAGCGCTCGTAGATCTTCACTAATATTGCTTGGTGAATAGGTTTATGAGCTTCTTAAGTTATGAGCGCTCGGTGAATACCGGCCTTAGTGTTTGTTTATGAAATCGGCCATAAATGTGTTTGAAAAATTATTGCATCGTTTAAAAAGCCAAGGCTTACTAAAAGATATAACTGTCTGAACACAATCATTTAGTATGACGTAACGACTCAAATACATTTGAGGTTAACTTCTGAATCTTCTCATGTCAAAATTTTATAAAAGTTATCATCTAGCTCCGCTTGATATTACTTGCAAATTTTAAATAAATTAACACAAAATGTCTGATTTTGATTCAATAAATGCCACTGCTGGTAGTCAAGAGCTGAAAGAAATGATTATGGCTGAAAATCAAAAAGCCCAAGCCACAGCACATGTAACATTAAACACACAAATTAATAGCGCAAATGATGTACATTTCTGTTTTTATTTCGCCTAGGTTCACGAATTCAATGAAATCTGTTGGGACAAGTGTGTATCCAAACCAGGATCAAAATTAGACAGCAGTACAGAGACATGTCTCACGAATTGTGTTGAGCGCTTCATTGACACATCTATCTTTGTTGCAAAAAGATTTGCCGACAGATTACAGAAAACCGCAAACGGATTATGAAATTCTTGAATATCCTAGTTAAATACAGCAATCGAATGATCTCGGTTGTCGCCATGTGTTCTAGTTTTAAATAAACAAACAAAATTGGATATTTCCCTACAGGGACTGTTTATTCTTTTTAAGCTGTCTATACATGTCTATAACTTTGTTTTGCTCCTTTTCTATCATAGCTCTGGTGACAGCAGGCAAGTCCTTAAGTTTTCCCTTCAACTTGCCTTTGAATTTTCGTGGAGCTTTTGGTGTTTGTGGTGCACTTGATGCGACCTTGGGTATGGCTGTCTTATTTTCACTTTTCAGCATTGACTTCAATAACAGGTTATCTTTTTTTCCAGGCTGAAGAAGAACACAAAAATATAAAGAAAATATAACGCATTTTAAAAAACACCTTACCCTTGGAACAGTTTCGCTGCGAACTGCCTTCCGGGGAAGAGTGGTTAACGTTGGGGGTGCATGCACTACTTCACCAAATTTGAATACATCTTTCTTGAACTCCTCCATTCCCTCGTTTTTAGACTGAAAACAAATTTATTATATAGAGATTCATGTTTGCGAAAGAGATTAAAAAACCTCTTCATTGTCCTCTCTTATAGCTTGTTTAATAAGTTCTTTGGCTTCTTTTGGGTCCATTTTAACAATTCCAGCCTTGTCTAGCGGTTTTCTAGATTTCTTTCTTTTGATCAATTCATCTATTTCATTGGCGGGCTTTTTCTTTATAGCAATGGTACCCGTTTTTGCGTCTCTCACAACGGTAACTCCGTACTTTGCTTCGTATTCGGCTTCTTTAAGAGACACGCTTGTCATTCTGTTCACTCGCCGAATATAATCCTCATCAGTTTCATTTGCCAACTGCCGAATGGTTCTGATTTTACTTCCTGCGTTTGCATTTAAAGTCTTCGACTTGCCTTTGCTTTGGATTGTATCCTTTGGTTTATCTTCTATGCCTCGGTGTATTCTTTTCATTTTCTTACCACTTTGTGCTGCATTGGCTAGCTTAACGAATTCTGCAAATTTTTTGGAAAATTTTTCATCGCCTCCTTTTACTGGTGGATTATTTGTTACATTTTTTAATCTATTTTGTTAAGGAATTTAGAATCAATGTCGATAGTTAATAAAAAATTATGTATTTCAAAGGTACTTTGCCAATTGAACTGATTTCTGTTTGATGGGGTCACGAATACCGTGGTGTTTCCTGGCTGGAATTTTTCTCGCCATTTTGCAATTAATTAATTATTTGTAAAAAACGAGAAATGCAAAGTTTAAATTTAAATGTGCGATAATTTAATTTCTGATAAACATGTGTAGTTCTAGTTAGTATTATGAAAATATAAAATGTTGACAACTGTCACCAAACCACAATTTTGACATATCCACATATATATAGGGACCAGGGGCCTGTTTCAGCGATACTACATCAAGTACAATGTATCATTTTGACTGTTGTAATACATCAATTCTGTTTCATAGGTACTTTCGATTTTCAGTTGTAGTACATCAGTGTAGATATCGATGATACACTGGAATTATTGGAAAAATGTATGATTCTGTTTCACAGCTTTTTGAGCTACATTGTTGTAGTACAACTAACAGTAAATTCTTGCTACATTGATACAATATAAATGTTTGATGTAGAACCTGTTGAAAAGAGTTCAAAATATATATCGTTATTAGGAAACAAAATATTTTAAAAAAATGTCGGGATACAAACGAAAATATACCAATGTAAGTATTTCTTATTTAAATATAAATTATAAATATTATATAGTTAATTTTTGTATTTTTAAGACTGCGAGAGAACAACAAATGCTTGTATTACAAGAAATACATGCATCGAAAGAGATCCTTTTCGGAAAATTTTCTTCAACCATATCCAAAGGAGACATTTGTCAAGCTTGGGATAGAGTTTCCGAGATAGCCTCGAGCTACGGAATTGTAGCTGAGTCAAGTGGAGAAAAATTTCGAAGAGTGACTTGGCAAAATTGGAGAAGGAGCGCTTTGGTAAGCAATTGCTTTCTTAAGTTTTGAATAAGTTGTAATTCATAGTTTTCTCAATTTAAAGAACAAGGTGGATAGAATGAAGAGGACTGGCGTAGGTGGTGCTGCAAAAAAAGATTTATTGGATGAAAACGATAAATTAATTTTATCGATTGTAGGAGAAGAGGTATGTATGTTTTCATTATTAAAATATTCTTTTTTTTTAATTATATAGATACAATATAGATAGATAGATAGAATAGATGAAGCGTGTGTCCTAATTTTTTTTTTTCTTCGCAGATAGCAGAAGGACTCGATGAATTTGAGTCCGATGGCTGTTACCCTAGTCAGGACGCTAAGCAAGACCCTGATGAATCTCCAATAATTGAAAAACCTATAACGGGTCAAGACTCTTCATCAGGAGAAAAGCGGTACAGACGGACAAGCCCAAAGCCATCGACCAGTCAAAAAAAAAACGATAAGATGCAAGAGTTAAAGGCGGAGTACTTAACTCTTTGTTGCTACGAGAAAAGATTGGAGTGCCGTGAAAAAGAAATAAGGTTGAACCTTGGGGTATCAAAATTGACCGCACCGCTTTATGTTGCAGAAGATTCAGAGTAGTTTTACGTTTTTCACCTAAATAAAGACCGATTATTGATAGATCGAAAATTTGAATTTTTTTTTTTAATAGGGACTATAATTTTTGCATATTTTTCAATTCAATATTGAATTGCATGTAATCTTAGTTACAAAACGATGTTATTTCAAAACCGTTTGCCTTATTTGGATTATTAAAACGGTTCTGAGTTACATATTTCGTGTTATGCTGAATTTAAAAAACAATTTTCAATTTTAACAAATATTTCAAAAAAATTTCATATAAAACTATTTTCTTCATGTTCAACAGTGAAATTTCATTGAATTGCATGTAATCTTAGTTACAAAACGATGTCATTTCAAAACCGTTTGCCTTATTTGGATTATTAAAACGGTTCTGAGTTACATATTTCGTGTTATGCTGAATTTAAAAAACAATTTTCAATTTTAACAAATATTTCAAAAAAATTTCATATAAAACTATTTTCTTCATGTTCAACAGTGAAATTTCATTGAATTGCATGTAATCTTAGTTACAAAACGATGTCATTTCAAAACCGTTTGCCTTATTTGGATTATTAAAACGGTTCTGAGTTACATATTTCGTGTTATGCTGAATTTAAAAAACAATTTTCAATTTTAACAAATATTTCAAAAAAATTTCATATAAAACTATTTTCTTCATGTTCAACAGTGAAATTTCATTGAATTGCATGTAATCTTAGTTACAAAACGATGTCATTTCAAAACCGTTTGCCTATGGCAATTATAAGGCAGTAGTTATATGACAATTATAAGTCATACAAACAAATAAAAATATATGAACATATTATGTAAATGATATTTTATTATAATATTTTATATTATATTATAAAGGAATGTTTGACAGTTCATAAAAGATTTCTTAGCAGATTTTATAACAGATTTTAGCATGCCGAATACCGATCTCGCCGAATAGGCCTAATTACTTACTTTATATATTAATTTCAACAATTAAGTAACAAGAAGTAAGCTTCAAAAGAAGTTTGAACTTTTTTACTTCGCATATGTACTTATGTAAATTATAAGTGTATACCAATAATTGGCTTAAATTACAATCAAGTATAAGAAAAAACTAATAGTTGAAACGATTAATATAATTTTTCAATACTTCGATGGCGCTATCATCATATTCGTCTTCATTATTTCCTTCGTGTTCTTCCTCGACATCATTATCATCATTCAACAAATTGATTTCATCTTCGCATGCCATTCTTTTACGTATATTATATAATGTAATACAAGCATTTACCACTCTTGCGCAGCTTACTGGCTTTTTTAATCTCAGTCCATTTAAGCAAGGAAATATTTCTTTTAATTGACCAAGACTACATTCTACAACTTGTCGCGTTTTCTTTAGCTTAGCTAAAAATCGATTTTTAGCTCGGCTTTCTTCAACAGAATTAGGAACGTTTGGCGTAAACAACCATTTTCTTAATGGGTAGCCGGAATCGCCAATGATGATCGAATTTGGAAATGGCCGCCACTCTTCATTATTCCATTTATTATAGAATTTACTGCATTGTAAAACACGGCTATCATGTACAGAGCCGGGATAGTTACTGTTGACTGCATAAAAGCGATAATCGGGACCAGCAACTACCATTACATTCAAAGAATGATGCCCTTTTCTATCGACAAATGCCTGCTCATTAACCGATGGCGCCTCCATTGGTATTAAAGTGCCATCAACAGCTCCAGCAACCAATGGCATTCCCGCTATATGAAAAAAACCTTGAGCTACAGCGTTTGAATTTTCGGGCCACCTCACTTCCTCTCCTGCTTATAAAACAAAAATAAATGACTTTAAAGTAATTATTATTGTGAAAATTACTCACGTAATAAAAGACTTGAAACAACTGAGCACACTTTATTAACGCAACGACATACGGATGCCTTTGAGACACCATGCATAGTTCCAACACCATGATATTGGCTTCCATTTCCAAGCCAATGAAGAGTTAAAAGAATTTGTTGCAGCGGTGACATCGCAAATTGGTTGCAATTAATTGGGTGAGATATAAATACTCCCAATCGTTCAACCAAAAATTCGACACAATTTCTTGGCATTCGAAATTTCTCCACAAAATATGGATCTTCCAAATTAAAATTGATTCTTTGTAAAAATACATTTCTTCTTCTTTCAACTCTTATATCAAATTCAAAGTCATCATCGAAAAAATTTATATCAAAATCCATTTTTTTTTTCTAAATTAAGTATTTTTTCACGAGATTTGAATCAAACAATAATACATGAAAACTAAGCCCAAATAAAAATATGCAGAGAAATGTCAAATATACTACATCAACTACATTTTCCAGCTACATCATACAACACTTTCAGTTTTATGCGTGAAACAGAAAAATGTAACTGATGTAGTTGTAGGATGTAGTTGTAAGATGTAGTTGATGTAGTTGATGTAATAGCGCTGAAACAGGCCCCAGATCTTAAGATTTCCAGTTTCCAGCAGTACATTGGCCGCGTTCTGAGTTCTATCCACAGCTATCTAGAAAGCTAGTGTTGGTGTAATGGCCGCGTTCAGAATTACATTTAAGGCTTTCTGGATAGTTTGGTGTTGTTGAAATGCAGTGCTATTAGCTGATAATAAAACACTTTGGCTACGCGCGCACATTGAATTTTTAGTTGCTCAACTTTTTGGTTGCTCATAGAAAACAGATGAACTATTTGGTTGAATGTCCGCGCAGGTGCATATAATTATATGTTACACAAAATAGCGAACTCATTTTAGGCAATTGTTTAGTTTGTCAAAACACAAACTTTTTAGTTGCTCGAACCAAGCAGTTGCGCAACTAAAAATTGAATGTGCGCGCTTAGCCTTTCTGTACAAAGCTATTTTATAAGAAATTTTAAAAACAGCTAACTACAAATTTGATTGTTGTTCTTCTTTCAGAAATAAACATGCTTATTTTGACATTCTCATGAATAGTCTATTCGTTATCCTTCGAATGAACTTTCTTAATTTTGAGATTCGAACGAATAACATTCATTTGCGAAAGATAGCATAAAATGAACTTCAAAAAAGATTCATTTTCATTGTCAGCTGTTTGACATTTACTATATTTCTATTTGAATTAGTATGACCGTTTTACATTTTTTTTGTTTCTAAACATTTTATAGATGTTGGATAAATAATCAAGAAACAAAATAAATAATACACTTTTTCATTATAAAGTAAAGTTTAACCATAAAGAACAACATATTTATTACATTTTTTGTGTCAACTCAGCTGTTTTGAAACTATTCTTAAAAAAATAAGTTGTTCATGACGCGTTCTAAATTTTTATTTTTTTTTCGTATACACTTGGTCACACTAAAATATCAAAAACAAAAGAGAAGTGTTTGTGAAATGTCAAAAGTCAAAACCAAAAAGTGTAATCTTTGTTTGGTTGTAATTGTTTTATTTATTGTTTAATAATTTAAATTTCTTTGATAAAAACATAAAATAAAAAATAAAAATATGGCATTTGTGTTGTTTTTAAATGAAGATGGTGTTGAAGAAGTGCAGAGGAGAGGGATAGTGGATGCTTTCCGTATCAACGCGGGTGGTAAGAAAACCCTTTGCTACCTCCGGGTTTTCTTCCATTATTTTAATTAACTTTTTCCTTTTGTTCGCGGTTTGTCCAGTTGGAATGCGACCTTTTAACATGAAACAACAACAAAAATAATAAAAGTAATTTATTTTCCATGAAATAATTAAAAACTTACATGTTTTGTTGTTTACTCGACAGAAAAATTCAAGCGACACAAAAATGACATTTAATTCTATTCTTTCGAATGTCAAAATTGAATTAGCTTTCGCAAATGAATGAACTTTCTATGGACTGGGTGAACTTTCGATTTGTTCGATTAACATTCTAATCGCCGAGTCTCAAAATTAAGTTTCAACGAATTCGACTCACTTTCGAACGAAAGAGAATGTCAAAATAAGCACCAAAGTTATTTTCAATAATTGAATTATTTTTGATTTTTGACACCAAACCTAGCTCACCCGGTTTTGGTCGTTCAGAAAACTAATGAATTCTAAACTCTGATATCTTTAATATATCTACATAATATAATTTTAGAGATCAATGATATTAACACATCCAAGTCAATTCTGAACGTGGCCATCTCCACTTGTTAGAAAATTATAAACTGAATTCCATTTCGTTCTATTTGTTTAAACGTCACAATTTCGTGTGTTAACAC
Organism: Philhelius festivus; assembly: GCA_963931855.1. Classification (NCBI taxonomy): domain Eukaryota; kingdom Metazoa; phylum Arthropoda; class Insecta; order Diptera; family Syrphidae; genus Philhelius; species Philhelius festivus. The sequence continues at coordinate 74,719,259 of OZ007556.1, read as the reverse complement.
CATACCACCGTACTGTGAAAATTCAACTCTTTTAACGAATCAAATGTATTTCTGTTTATATTTTCTTTTATTTTGGTACAGTGAAAATCAAATGCGAAGGCATAGACGTGTAAGGCATAGATAAACCAAAACGGTATGACTTGACTTGAAATGACAACTCATTTGATTAATCATAGAGAAAATATGATGACAGGTCATATGACTTCTATTATCGTGTAAAGTGGCCCTTAAGTAAGAGTCACCCTCTTTTTTTTTTTAACACTCAAGTTGGCAAACGGAGCTTATAGTGTACTGAGAATGTACTGTGATTTACGACAGCACTGGTCTGCCAATCACAACATTCTTGACATTTCGATTTAACCTTGCTAAAATGCCGAAATCAACAAAAAATAATTAACATTTTGCATTTTACAATTCACCATATCAATTGCGTGAAAGAAAAAGAATATCAACCCAATCATGTCGACACCAGCAGATGAAAGGAATATAGAAATTAAAGCACGCGTAGGCTCGGATAGTGAGTTCGAGGCTAAAGTGGAAATTGCTAAGAAACTAACCTCATCGGAAGGCGAACTACTTGTTCAAAAAGATGTGTTTTTCAAATCGCAAACTGGCCGCTTAAAGTTGCGCTATACACAAAATGCAAAGGCACAATTAGTATATTACGAGAGACCGGATATCGCAGGTCCAAAGCTTTCAATATTCAATAAAACCACCATCGATGAACCGGAGATATTGGAGAAAATTCTAACCACAACTAATGGAGCAAAAGGTATTTTGAAAAAACATCGTTATCTATTCATCTATAAAAACACAAGGATTCACATGGACAAAGTTGATGATTTGGGAAATTTCATGGAGTTTGAAGTATGCCTTAGACCAGATCAGACTATCGATGATGGTCAAGCTTTTGCTGAGGAATTGATGAAATTATTCCAAATAAAGAATGAAGACCTTATGACTGGAGCATACTTTGATGTTAAGAAATAAGTTTTAGTTTGGTAATAATGCTGTGATCATTTTTTAATAATTGAGATCCATTGATAAATAAAAATAAAAAGTTTTTTTCTTTTATATAACTTGTGTTTTGCTTTACTAATATACAATGTTTAAGTTTATTAAGGATATTTCAAAAATATGATTATGTTTTAGGTTTTACATCATAATCACATCCGTTCTATAAGATTTCTATAATGCATTTAACTGATGAACCCACTGTTTTATATGGGTGAAACACATTTTGGTGTTGAGGTCACTTGAACAGAATTAATTTTATAATTTTTAATAAAAGATGGCATTCATAGCAATCTAACCAAACGATTGTTCCCAATACTTCATTAGTTTTTCGATAAAGGGGCTCTAAAATTTCCGAATTTATTTCTCCTTGAAACTACTTCTGGCTATTTTGCTTTATAAACAATATGTACCTAGAAAACAGAAAATTCGCAATAGAAGCTTGACTTGGTATATGGTTCAAATTCTTAATGCTTATTATATCTAGCAACAAACTTTATAGCAAATGAAAACGGAATTCATCTTATTCTTATAGACTCACTTATAAAGCGATGTAAAATCATGCAGTATACGAAATGCTCAATAAGTCTCATCACAAAAAAACTTTTAACTAAAAATCGTTTAGAACATACAAACCCATATATGCGTTTCGAATCATTAAAATAAACTAAATGAATGTTAACAAAAATTTATTTTATTTTGAGTCTACTTATTTTTTCTTTCGAAAGTATCAAAGTCCAACCCATAAACCGTTGACGTTAGGCAAAAAGGTCTTAAGTCAGAAATATAAATTTTCCGTAAAATGGAATTTGGAAAGTTTGTTTAATTATTTGCAAATTAGTTCTATTTTTACTTATTCAAACAAATTTTTTCCTGATTTACAAATAATTGAACAATCTTAAATTCCGTTTTGCGGAAAATTACAATTTCTCACTTAACACCTTTTTGCCTCACATCAAAGAAATATATGCAGGAATGCAGGTGACACTAGATATTGGATATATGATTCGAACCGTGAGAATTATATAAGGCATAACAGTGCTAAAACGCTTTCGTTATGATTGCATAGATAGTTATAAATTGTTTCGAACTTCAAAGTAGATATTCATCGCAACTCCTTTTTACACATATTCAGCCCTATCAAGAATTCCTTCGTAATCGGAAATTTGTTACGAATCCCGAAACAAACTATCACAGAATTCATCGTTGTGGAAAATCTCATGCTGTTAAGAACGGATTTAATGATAGCTTTTTGTCGGGATTCGTAAAAGTTCCGATTACGACGGAATTTATGATAGGGCTGATTTAATTTTTTTTTGCACTACTTAGATTTTAACAGACTAACTTCAAAAATCAAAGGTGTTGTCTAAACACCTTACACACACACTTAATTTAACTTTTTGTGGCAATATTATATTTATTTAAAGTTAGTTCGTAAACACAAATTATCCATATCGGAGGAAAGTTGATATAATAATAAGTATTTCATTATTATTGCATTTTCTTAACTTGATTTTTAGTCTGAACAGGTTTGTGAAAATTATCGAATTCAATTACTGTTTTTATTTTGTGGATGACTTCAACATTATTAAATATAAATATGTATGTAATTATTTTTTAAGAAATAGATACCGCTCGTTTGGAAGAAAAACATCGAAACTGAAAAGACATGTTTTTGAAAATACAAGTCACCTTATTGTGACATATATATGTACATATACATACTACACACATACATAATGAAATACATATTTCATACGAACTCTCAACTGACTCACCTGGTGAGAATTCTAATAATGAAACTTCTGCTCTCAAATGATGAGTTCTATTGATAGAGTCGTTTTTCACGAACAAAAATCGAAATAGCGAATGAATATTGTTCTAATTCAAAACTGTCGTTCTTTGAATTCTCAAAGTTTGTTATTATGTATTTTTTCGACAGCTACGGTGACGATGTTTATTGTTCTGACGTTTTTCATGAATCTATGCTCTGATTTTTGTTTTCTCAAACAAGAAAAAACAAATGAAGAAACAAAGCTACTAGTAGAGACCAATAAATCCTGAAGAAAAACAAAGGTTTCACATGTTACTTATCATAACATTGACTGAAGAATGGCAATTAGAAATAAAGTTTTGCTAAAATAAATAGGGTAGGTATATTTATTATATTATGTATGTTCATTTGGAAATAAGTAAGATTTAAAATATTGTACAAGACTTAAACGTGTCGATTTGATTAAAATAACTTATAAAAAAATTAATGTTTCAAACATACAGCATGTTAACAAAAATTTGAAAAATATATATGTAATAGGAGAAATAATAATATTTCTGAAATGCTTAAGTTCTTTTTATCTTAAATATGAATTGATTCTTTTAAAGAGAAATAAAAATTGCTTTCTACATAAGTTAAAGAAAGTACTCTTAATAAAATTCATGGCTTAAAATTGAATGAGTCGGTTTAAAATACACAAATCTCAATTTGAATTCGAACTTTGCTGGCAAAATTCTTCTTTTTTTTTAAATACAAACATATACATAATACATTCTGATATAATAGGATTATCAAATAAAAATCAAACAGGGATAATACTTGCATGTATGATAGTGACTAGGATATTTTGTAGATAATGTAATAAAATCGATTTTTTTTTATATATAGAAGTAGGAAAAGTTGAAGCGTATGTTTTTAACAATACGATCCTATTAGACTTATCGATACTGATTCAGTCAACGGAACTGGTGCAGATATAGGTTTCCAATACCACCAATTGTAGCTCACTTCAGGAATAAAATAAAAAAATAAATAAATCGCAATGGCAAGAAAGTAACAATTTCAATAACTTACAGACAAATGATTGCGGTAAGCGAATCGATAAAGTACGGCACTTATGTCGGCATTCTGGAGTTGGGCGTAATATAATAAAACGCGTTCCTGACGCTTGCTGGACATACATATTTGAGCATTCGGTGTCTGGTAGGGTATATGATGCAGCATTTGATGTATCCATCATAACATAACGTTCCAAAGCTATACCAGTTTTTGGAAGACGTTGTGGCTTTTCAAATAATTGACGAATGAGTCGCGCAGGCTGCATTCGATTGCATCGCCAGATGTTATGACTTTGTGTATGGTGGGTATGGTTAAAATCGTTAAACAGTTCATCAAGGTTGGTGATCTCACGATTTGTAGATTGTACGCGGAAGGCGTCACGTTGAAATATGTCTCTATTATTATTGTAAAGCTCATAAATATCTCTAGGTTCTATGTATTTTTGTTGTATCTATGTAAATAAAAAATGATTGGTTATTTAAAACTCCGAGTTAAAGAACTTGATTTATAAAATGCTGTCATTTTTTTAAACTTAAAAAAATTAGCTTAGAAAAGAAAATGCGTCAATGTTGAATTTGTCTTGACGGACATTTTTGAGAAATCCCAATTCTGAGGGTCGAGTGCAGTTGTCTACCACTCTGATCTTGCTGCAATTGTATATCTGAACTGATGTAGTGGAAATTTCACACACTACAGTTACGTTAACCTAGCACTAGTTTTTCTTCCCATTCTTATACTCATTAATATGTAGTTTGCTCAATGTTTAAATTTGGATTTTGATTATAATTCTAATAGTACACGTACATATACCCAACTTTATGCAAAAATGGGACACTTTAAATCTTTTATTGCTTCAATCTTTAGGACTTGCGAGTAACAATTTCGTAGTTTCCGCAATAAATAAAACGACCGTCTTTTGCTGTGTTCCAAACTCAACTCATTTTTATTCTCCAAGTTTTTTATCTGCCTATTTACAATGAATGTTTATTTATTAATTAATTAATTGTCTTATTGCTATTTCAGCATAACTAAGGAAATGAGGTGTTACATTTCATTACCATGAAAGTGGTTTGAATTTATTTAATGTATCATTTTGATTAGTAGACTCATCATTTCCGTTGGAAGGGTCAATGTACGTAACTCCTCCCGGCTTTAAGTTAGAAGTCTCCGGCTTCATATTATTAACAATTTTGATGGTCTCTTTTTTTGATTTTAATAAAATAAAAATAACAACACCAGTTATACTTAATATTAATAATAAAGCTAGGCTTATATTTGAGCCATACATTATTTTCTTATGATATTGTAATTCTCTTATTTCTTCTAAATTCTTTACATTTTCCATTATAATTTTATTGAAATTGATAGGTTTTACAAACATGTCATTATTTTTACTTGATGGATAAAAATATTTGTCTGGTATTATAATTTCTTTGTTGGAAAATTTAACTTGATTTATTTTTAATGAACAGTTATTATAATTTATTAAATAATTTCCTGTTAAGGTAATATTTCTTTGATCACAATTTTGCCAAATTAGTTCATTATACATATTTTTAAGTAACATAACATAACACCCTACCTCTGAACGCTTTCCCTAGCCTCCCATCTATCAGTGTAAAAAATCCCCGATACATCGTCATTTCGCCAAAATCAAATGAAAAACCCATTACTTCACTGAGCCCATTTGTCCTTAAAAAATCCATAGACGCTATAAGTCAGGATTACGAAAGTATAAATCAACTTCGCGACGGTAGCTTACTAATATTTGTGAGGTCTCAAAAGACCGCCGACATTTTCCTTCGAATCAAAGAGCTTGCTGGTGTTTGTCCAGTAACTGTGAACCTACATGATAAACTAAATCAAACGAAAGGAATCTGTTTCGCTCCATGCCTCAATAATGTTTCCGAAACCGAAATTATTAGCGAAATGAAATCTCAAGGTGTCATTGACATATACAAGTTCCTAAAAAAAAGTGATGATGGAAAACAAAATCCCTCAGGTCTTATGCTCTTCACATTTGATCTCTACCAAATCCCAAAGTCAGTTGATATCGGTTTTTACACAGCCAAAATAACAGAATATGTTCCCAACCCTATGCGATGCCGCAATTGCCAACTGCTGGGACACACGGCAAAACGTTGTAATGGCAATAAAAGATGCGAAACATGCAGCCTCCCACCTCATATTCCTGAGCCATGCACTCGCACAATGTGCGCAAATTGCTCCCTCCCTCACCCTTCATCAGCCAAAATATGTCCTACATACAAACAAGCAAAAGAAATCTTAACAATAAAAACAACTAAAAAATGCACTATGAAAGAAGCCAAGCAAATATATAGTCAACAAAATACAGTATTAATCCCACCTCAAGTAGAAACGTTCGCCGAAACCATTAAAAAAACAACAAACCAAAACAGTATAACAAATAATCCTCAAGCATCTCTTCCAAGCACATCCCATTCCCCCCCTCTACCTAACCCTTCAAAAACAAAAGCTATTCAAAATACAGATAAAGTAAATACCAACACATTACATACCCAAAAAACTATAGAAATCATATCAAACACATCATCTGCTCTAACAATTACAACTGATCTACCTTCCATCCCACCAAAAGAAAAATTAACTACCACCACTGTACCATTCAACTCAAACACTTCTCTATCTCAATCGACTCATTTGATCTCAAAAAACAACTCACATCATTCTTCACACACAAATACCATTACCAAATCTTCTCTCTCTACTTTAAATCACTCCAAATCCCCCTCTACACTTCCGCAGTCCCCTTTATCAGCTGTGACCCAAAAACTTTTGGGTAACAATGACTATTATATAAATAACGAAAATTTAGACAATCATGATATCGACATGTCACAATGATACTTTCATTCAAATAACTGACTCTGCGGTTCGAGAGTTGAATCAATCGGGCTCTGAGAAGAGCCCGAATGGTTCAACGCCCGAGTCGCAGAGTCAAATCACCGAACAACACAATTTTAACAACCATTACAATTTACAGCGAAAAACAAACAACACAATCCAAAACCCAAATAAAACCCCTTCTTTCCACTCTTCTCTTGCTACTGGTAAGACAAGTGCGTGGAACTTATGTAGCATTAAAGTAGCTCTCAATATTCTTCAATGGAATATGAATGGATTCATTAACAATCTGGATGAGCTAAATATTATGATCAAATATCATAATCCCACAATCGTTGCTATTCAAGAAACTCACTGCCCTTTTGACAAGGTGCTAAATTTCCCCAAAACCTTTGATGGTTATCTTTATAACTCGCCAGACAATGATACTGGTAAACAAGGTATAGCTCTTTTAATTAAAAAAAATATTCCTCACAAGATAATATCTTTGAACACACACCTGCAAGTCCTTGCTGTTGAAATGCAACATAAAATAAAGTTCACATACATAAATATATATCTACCCCCAAGACAAACATTCAATAAAAACGACTTAGAAAATATAATTAATCAAGTAAATTTTCCAATCATATTTGGAGGTGATGTTAACGCCTGGAATACACTTTGGGGATCCCCAATCACGAATAAAAAGGGTGAATTATTAGAAAATTTCTTCTCGGACAACAATCTGGTTATTATGAACGACGGATCCCCCACCCACCTTTCAACACACAATACGTTAACACATATTGATGTAACCTGTTGCTCACCTGAGCTACTTCCAAGAATAGCTTGGAAGACATTAGATGATCCACACAACAGCGACCATTTCCCTATACTAACCTCATTAAATAGTGAAAGCATTACATACTCTAATACATTTGACCACAAATTCAAAACTGACTTATCAAACTGGACACTATTTCAAAAGAAAATCTCTAAATACTTGTCGGACAAAGCCCCGTCATTAAATAACAATAAAGAAGCGGCTCTCTTGCTTAAAGCAATTCGAACTGCTGCAAATTTGTCTATTCCTCAATCTGCTCCAATTAAAAGAAAGAAGGTAGTTCCCTGGTGGAACCCTGAACTTTCATTGCTACGAAAAGAAAAAATGAGTGCTCTAAATAATTTTCAAAAGAATCCCACAACACAAAATTTAATAATATACAAAAAATCAAATGCTAAATTTAGACGTTTACTTAAAGACAGCAAAGCAAAAAGCTTCTCCAACTTCACTTCAAACATAAACCCCAAGTCTTCCCCAGCTAAAATATGGCAAAATATCCGTCGTCTCACCGGCTACCCAACCTCACTCGCAATAAACTGCATTAAATCAAACAACGACACGATCACAGATCCGCCAAAAATATCCAACTTTATCGCACAAACTTGGTCAAAAGCATCGGAAGATGCAAACTTTTCTAGCACTTTCATAAGAGAAAAATTAGATACCCTTAACCAACCATTTCAACAAGCTGCTAATCCGACAGCTCGACGCATCGAACTACCGATAACTTCAATGGAATTTGAAGCCTCACTTAGTAAGGTTAAAGGCAAAACCCCAAGCAGAGATAAAATATCTTATCCAATGCTCAAAAATCTACCTAATAAAACTAAGCAGAGAATTATTAATTTATACAATAATATCTTAAATAACGCCATTATTCCTCACACCTGGAAATCTTCTACAATTATACCTATCCCGAAGCCAAAAAAAGATAAAAGTACTATCGAAGGATACCGCCCAATCTCCCTTATCCCATGTCTATCTAAAATAATGGAAAAAATAATTGCAAAGCGTATACTATGGTTTGCTGAAACTAACAAGCTTATAAGCCAAAACCAAGTCGCCTTTAAGCAAAACAGAGGATGCGTCGACGCTCTTCTTCATATAGACTATCTTGCTACTAAAGCTCTATCCGCAAAAAACCATATATCCGTCCTCTCCCTTGATTTCGAAAAAGCCTTCGACAGAATAGGCGCCCATGTAGTTTTGAAAAATCTTACAAAATGGGGTGTTGGAAGAAAAATATACGGTTACGTAAGATCCTTTTTAACAAATAGAACATTTTGTGTAAAAACAAATAGCATCTACTCTTCTAACTACCCACTGTATAACGGTATACCCCAGGGATCACCTCTCTCGGTGGTATTATTCATAATTGCGTTCGACGATATAAATATAATATTGAAAAAGCAAAAACTACTAGATCACTGCATCTATGCAGACGATATATATATTTTATGTAAGATAAATGATATTGATAGAACTAAACTTTTACTTCAAATTGCATTAGAAGAAATTATAGATTGGTCGAATACTGCAGGAGTCAAATTGTCGATTCAAAAATGTAAATTGCTCCATATTTGTAGAAAACGAAATTGTTCACAACTTAATATTAATATAAATAATGTAGACATCCAAAATGTTAGTAATTTAAGTATTCTAGGTTTAGTCTTTAATAAAACGTATTCTTGGAAACAACATTGTATAGAGCTTAAGAAATCACTAGCTGCGAGAACTAATATTGTAAGATATTTAGCTTCAAAAAAAAGTAATGTACATATAAATACCCTTTCAAACACTACGAGAATGCTAGTTTTAAGTAAAATTGAATACGGGTTGTATATATATGGGCATTGTTCTGAATCAATTTTGAAGATAATAAAACCAACTTACCATGCCGCAGCAAGAAGAAGCATTAACGCGTTCCCAACAACACCTATAAAAAATATATTAGCAGAAGCAGGACTACCAAGCATAGAGGAACGAAGAGATACTATAACTGCTAAACTCTTTGCAAAACTATCCTTTTCTAAAAATTCAATAATCGATAACGACTTCAAAAAAGCATCTGAGCAAAAACTAAACAAAAGAATCCCATCCGCCATTGCTACGATCCTTACAAAAGCAGCTGAGTTAGAACTACCAACTAAACAGGAGCACCATATTACTCCTCGTATTCCCCCATGGTTCATCAACCCGGAATCTCTAATATTAACTCTAGCTAGTTATAAAAAATCAAATACCAGCAATAGCATTTTCCGCCACCTCTACGCAGCCATCTCACTCGAACTAAAATCGGAAGGATGGAAATTTATATTTACGGATGGTTCCAAGACAACTCAAAACACATCATTTGCTGTGACATTCGAAAACGGTGCAATTGTCTGTATTGGTAACCTGCCTGAATTCGCTTCAATATTCACTGCAGAAGCATTCGCCATACTGCAAGCCACTAAGACTGTATCGAGTTATCGTGGGAAATACATTATATGCTCTGACAGCATATCTGTGCTCAACGCCATAAAAAACCCCAACAACAACACCGACCTCGTATCAAAAATCAGACATCAACTAACCAAATTTTCAAGCAATATCAAGTTAATGTGGACCCCTGGACATGTTGGAATCCAGGGTAACGAATACGCTGACAATGCAGCTAATTCAGCCAATAAAGCTCCTGTATATAGCTTCAATATTCACACGAAACTAGATTTGTTAAAACATATTCAAAAAGCGTCAAAATCCATCATAACCCAAGACTGGAGCCTATACCACCATCATTATAAGAAACTCAATCCTGATAAACTCAGTCCCGTATACCCAACAAACGTTTCCAAACACAAAATCTCCAACTTTGTTCGGCTTCGACTTGGACACACATCAGCCTCGCATCAGCACCTCCTCAAGAAAAACCCGCCACCACTTTGTACAAATTGTAACACCAGATTGGACCTAAATCACATTTTAGAACACTGCCCTGTATCACAACCCATAATCAAAAATTTGTTTAAAAATAAAAATATTTATGAAATCCTCCAAAATCCTAGTTGCACAAATATCGAAAAAATATCCGATTTTCTTTTAAAAGTAAAGATATTAATTTAAATTAATAAAAATAGAGCCAATAGTCTCCGCAGCTAGGCTCGTTAAATTAAGTATTACCATGTAATTTTAATTATATGTTAATAAATTATAATAATAATAATAATAAGTAATACCGTTTTGTCATCTATTTCTTCAATAATTGTTACATTATTGTATATTAAATAACAAGAACCAGTAATAATACAGTTCTTACTTTTCTTTAAATTTTTAAAAAGGGATTTTTCTTCATATTGATATATAATATTGTTAATTTCTACAATCATTTCTTCTTGTTCCTTAATTTCTAAATGATCGGTATTTGGTAATGATTTTATAATTTGTAACTCTGTTGATATAAAATTTACAGGTATTTTGATAGCGAATATTAACAAGTCATTTTTATATTGCATAACTCCTGCCTTTAAAAGTTTAATTGTAGGAAAATCTATATTATATGTTTCTAGTTCTTCCAAAGTAAGCATACTCGGATGAATAATATTATTTTTAGCAGCCATTATGTTATCAAGAATTTGATTTACTTTATTTTCTAAATATCTAAGCATAGATGACTGTTCCAAAACTAAAATTTTATAATTTAAATTGCGAATAAAATCATTTGTTGTGTTAAGTGATTCTAATATTTTAGCTCTATCGTTCTCTATTATAAGTTTAAGATCAGATAAGGATTTATTATAATGTTCATTTATTTTTATTTGTTTGTTAAGGTTATTGATAGATAGATGGTTATTTTCATCAGTTATTTTTAGATGTTCAAGAATTTCTTCGCGATCTGCATCATCCATTGTACCAAATAACCAATTTTGAACTCTACCAACAGCATTAATTAATCCTCTTTTTTCTCTTTTTGATCTGCTTATTGTTCTAAGTTTACTTTTTATTAACCTTATTTCGTGATAAAAACTATGCTTATCTTCTATTTTTAAAAGTTCTATGTTTAATTCTAAATTATTGAAAATTTGTAACAGCTCACTTGGATTAATTATATGTAAAATAGTGTCTGTTTCATTAACTATGTCTACTTCTCTGATTCTTATTTTAGTATACCCGTTCTCTTCTAGTATGGGATGAACCTGCAATAACCCTTGTACTGAGGTTATCATCATCAACAGGATTATCAATATCTGCAAATTTAGGTTTTCTTTTAATATTTAATAAATGTACATTTTGCAAAGGGAATTTTCTATAATATGGCTGGTCTTTATGCCTTACTCTTTTATAATTTTTTATATACCCTCTATTTCTATTTTCTACATACTTTTCCCTACTTTTATTTATTTTAGTAATATTTTTAATTTTTTTATTGTTTATACGATCTACTAATTGTTGAATAGCCAAATCGTCATTTATTCTGTTAGCCTGTCTTGGAGTAATTTCTATTGTGGAATGAATCCTGTCATTATAGTTTCCAATTGCTTTTTGGATCTTTTGTTCAACTGTAATATCGTCTTCAATAGCCTGAATCTTTTCTATTATAGTTGAATGAAGCCTTTCAACGTCAGCATTCCCAGTGTGACTGTTTGGTTTGGTCCAATGTATTTCAATATCCTTGTCATTTAAGAACTTAATGAGTTGTTCCGATTTAAATTCATTATCCATTATAATTTTATTTGGTTTATCAAAACTTGCGAAATACCCTTCTAATATTGCTGTCTTCTTAACCCAATTTCTATCATTTATTAAATATGCGACAGCAAATTTAGTAAGTTTATCAATAATAGTGATGAATGTTTGCTTACAATAGTGAAAAATATCAACATGAACAATATCGCTTCTGGCTTTTGGTGTTTCTGTAACACTCATAATTGGTTTGATAGGATTTCTATCATATTTAATTTCTTGGCACTTGCCACAATTATTTATAATAAGTTGAATATGTTCTTGCAACTTTGGGAAATAAATTTTATCTTTAAGTGCTTGATAAGTTTCGTTTATTCCACTATGTAAAGATTCAATAGTATGGTATAAAGAAATTTGTTTATGACATTCTTCTTCTGTTTCTATTTCTTGTGCCCTTTTTGTAGCCTTCATAAACTTTATTTTTTTTTTTTTTGAAAATAATTGTATAATCATCTGTTGAATTTTATTATAATCTTTATCTGTAACATAAGAATAAATTCCATTTTTCCCTGGTTTCACATACTTAACTAATAATTCTTTAATATCATGTTCCTCTTTTTGTGGATTAATTTCTATTATTTGTCTACCATGAATTATCTTTACTTCTTTACTTGGACTATAAGTTCAAATAAATTGAGTTCTGTATTTATTTATAATTTCTTCTTTTATGAAAATATGATCTTGACGTTGTTCCGCTACTGAATGGATGGTATCAGATAGGTCCATATTAGATTCACTACTGTTTTCATCACTTATTTTCGGACTATTTTCTTGTCTACTTAGGAAATCAGCTACAGTATTCTCTTTCCCTTTAAGATACTCAATATCAAAGTTGTATTCTTGGAGTTTCAAAATCCATCTTTGATTTCTTTGAGAGAACTCTTTTCCTTTATACTTAGAATTTAAGTACTTTATCGGTTGATGATCAGTCACAATTTTAAACTTTTTACCATACAAATATGGCCTAAAATAGGTAACCGAATAAACTATTGCTAGAAATTCTTTATCGGTGACGCTATATTTTTTTTCATGTCTGTTCAGAGTTCTAGAGACGTAGCAAACTGGATGACCGTCTTGTGAAAGAACTGCTCCAATAGCATAGTCACTAGCATCTGTTGTGACCGTAAATGGTTTTTCATAATTTGGAAATTTCAAGATTGGATGTGAAGATATAAGAATTTTAAGCTTTTCAAAAGCTTCGATAAACTGAGGGTCTTTAATATTAATTTTGAGGTCTTTTGTCAAATATTTTATGAGTGGATATGCTATTTTAGAATAGTCTTTTATAAATTTTCTGTAGAATCCCGTCATTCCAAGAAAACTCTTTAATTGTTTTTCAGTTTTCGGTAACTCTATTTTTTGAATGTCAGAAATTTTGCTGGGATTAGGCATAATGCCGTCTTTGGTCAGAATATGTCCTAAGAATTTAGTATCTTTCTGCATAAAGCTGCATTTATCGGCTTGTATTTTTAAGTTATGAGAAGATAGAATTTTGAAAATTTTGTCTAAAGATTTAAGGTGTTCACTTAGAGTTGTTGAATAAACCAGAATATCGTCAAGATAAACAACACATATTACATTAATGCAATCCCTTAATATTTCATTAATTAAACGCTGAAATGTTGCGGGAGCATTTTTTAAGCCGAATGGCATCCTTAAAAACTCATAAAGACCATTCGGTGTAACAAAAGCTGTTTTCTCAATATCTTTTTCTGCTACTAAGACTTGGTGGTAACCCTTTGCCAAATCAATTGCAGTAAAGTACTGAGCTTTTCCCAACTTGTCCAATATGCTATCCATATTGGGAAGTGGCTGTTTGTCATCAATCGTAATTTGGTTGAGTCTTCTGTAATCGACTACTATTCTGAATTTTTGTACACCAGAATTATCCCCCTTTTTAGGTATGACAATAATGGGTGAACTATACCTACTTTTACTTTTTCTTATTATGCCCTGAGCTTCCATATCCCTCATTTGTTTTCTTACTTCTGCCTCATGCTGAGGTGGATACCTATACAGTTTAGAATTAATTTGTTCATTGGTTGTTGTTTTGATCTCATGAACTATACTTGTTGTATTTGTTAACTGATCACCATCTTTATAAAATAAATTTTTAAATTTATGCAATAATTGTGTTATCCCTAGCTTTTCTTCTTCGTTTAAATGATCTAATTTAATATTTTCACACTGACTTTCCTCTAACATATTTACATCATCCACAATTTTGTTTTTTAAAAATGGAATTCGTTCATTATTATTGAGAACTACTTCTTCATTATGTATATCTATAAGCCGTACATTTTTATTTATCCAATCCATTCCTAATAAAAATCCATATGGTTTTTCTAAATTCATTTGAACCCATCTTATCCTAGCATTTTTTTTCTGTTTGAATTCATCTGGACATTCTGTTTTTACATACTGATTTGATTTTGTTATTTTACCATTAATTGTACTTATATAGGCTTCACCTCCCATGTTCTCATAGATTTGATTTGAAACAATTTTGGAATTTAAAAGACTTACTGTAGAACCAGTATCTAACAGAGTTGCATAACGTACTTTATTAAATGTAAGTATTATATACATTTTATTTTTTTCCGAGGCTAATTGGTAAAAAATGTGTCATCTACTTCATCCGTGCTTAAAGCATCTACAGACATATGGCCAGAACTTTGTCTAGTTTGCTGTGAATTATTTTGTCTACCATTTGTGTTGTTATCATTTCTATATTGTCTACTTTGATAAGTGTTTTGTCTATTTTGATTATAACCTGAACCTGAATTGTTGTAACAGAAAATACTTTACAAAAGATTCGTTTCTTCGCGATTAATTTCTGCTTCGTATCAACTTTCGGTAAATTTTTGTTTTGCTTTCGTCTTTGGTTCTTTTTCGACTGCGCCAGTAACAATTTCGTAGTTTCCGCAATAAATAAAACGACCGTCTTTTGCTGTGTTCCAAACTCAACTCATTTTTATTCTCCAAGTTTTTTATCTGCCTATTTACAATGAATGTTTATTTATTAATTAATTAATTGTCTTATTGCTATTTCAGCATAACTAAGGAAATGAGGTGTTACATTTCATTACCATGAAAGTGGTTTGAATTTATTTAATGTATCATTTTGATTAGTAGACTCATCATTTCCGTTGGAAGGGTCAATGTACGTAACTTGCGAGAACTTCTTTCTTAGAGTTTTCAAAATGTGATTTTTGTAATATTAGGAATTCATAGGGTAGTAAATAGGTTAATATATTTTTAATTTAATTACGCCTTAATTATACTTTACATTTATATGATGTTTTAGAAAATATATAATTATCCGCTTTTTCACGACAAGACATTCTATTGGATACTTCCAAAAAATTGCTTTTAAGGACTAATGTCCCCAAAGCTCTATTCATTGAGCCAAAGGGTACATTTGTATTATGTAATCAATTTTGTATTAATTATCCATTGCATGTGCATTAAATGCACAAAATGCACTACTAGATCATACGTGCACTTATGAACAAGCTAATTTTAAGAATTGTTTATTTAAAATCATTTATCATCTGCAACAAATAAACTCATATTTTTATAATATTATATAATTTTTTTATCATCTTTCAAAAAAAAAAGTTTAGTATGTCAACTGTACACACATGCATATATTTGCGGGTCAAAATAATAGTAGTGTAAATAAAATCATTGGTAAGTCCCTGAATTTTCATATTTTTGTGGAGGAATATTCTGTGGTCAGACGAGTCCAAGATTGGGTTATATGGTGGAAAGGGATCACGTCAATATGTAAGAAGGCCTTCAAACACAATATAATACACGCTTCAGAGCCAAAACAATAAAACATGGAGGATCCAGCATAATGGTTTGGGCATGTTTTTACTTCTATTGTGTTAGTGTCATATACCGGATTGAGGGCATTATGGATCAGCATCTTTATGTGAAGATCATATTTAAAGGTGGATTTTGAATTAGCTACTATTTTTTTGACCGCTGTTTTTCTATATGACTTGGAGAGATTTGAAATACCCAACTAATTTATTGAATTTGAAAATGATTTTGTTCTGAAATTAAAAGCCTAAAAAACATAATATACATAATGTATTTTGAACATTCAAACAAGAAAAAATTATATTGAACTTGATTTTAAAAGTTATATATCTAAATGTAGTCTTATGTCGATTTCCTTTACTCACTAGGGATTTCGATCCCTTGTCAAATTTTTTTTTTGGCGTGCGTATTTCGTATACATGTAAATCCCTCTTCAAATACGGATTCGAAAGATTTGATCTCTGTCAAAAAAAATCGATTTTTTTGGTGTAAAGGAACGTGAAATCTGTCGAGAGATCGAAATCTTCACACAGAAATTGATTTCTAAGTGTAAAGGAAATCGACATTAAATTTAAAAGATCTGGCTGCCAGTAATGAAGACTGGCACACCAAGACCAAAGTTCATCCGTTGTTTTGTGGTAAATACCTTCAAAAATTATTATTATAATATATTATTATTATTACAACTTTTAATAATATTTTTGAATTTGCAGAGATCTTCACGTAAAGAAAAAGCGTCTACTTTTATACGATGTTGTGTGTGCGTGCGTTTATTAACCGTTGGACAGGTAAGTGTTGACAGGTGCGTACCATGGTTCGGACTTGAGAGATCACTTTTTGAATGAAACACTCCTTCGCTTCAGAAAAGTATCTGGTTAGTTTTTATTTCAACATTCATTTCATAACAAACTATGTACATATTATCGTAATCACTAGGTCTTAAAAAAAGGTCGGTGGTGTTATATTTTATGACTAAGAGTATTTTATGTGTTTATCTGTGCGTATCTTCAGCTTTGCACTATTAGAAAATTGTTTTTCTTGAAATAGTGGACTTTATTGTTATTTTATGATAATGCGCACATCTGTTTATTCCCTGTTCATTTATGAACACTTTTCGCAGTAGATTAAAAAAATTGCAGTAAAACAAAATCTTTCGCAGTAAAATATTAATTTCATACTATTCAATAATTTTATTGAATATTCCCTTGACTAAAGAATATTTGTAGGTTTTTAAAACGGACGAACTTACCCAATTAAGATGAGTTGGGCCGGTGGTGCGGCTTATGAAAAATATCTGTACGGTTTTTATTTCAGGATTTCAAAAACATTTAGCTTTCTGCTGCTTCAAATGTATCAATTAATTAACACTTTTCAATCATATTGGAAATATTATGGGTTCTGATATAAGACCGGTTAAATATATTGTGTGCCCCAGAAGTCAATTCCCAAACCGTGAAGCAGTAAACTGATACAGTTTTAAAAACTTCACTCTCCGATATTACATTACATCATGAAATTTGTTGAACATTTTAATTTCTAATTTGCCGTCGTATGAAATTGTGTCATGTGGAGTGCAGTCATGTTCTTGGATTTTAAACAAACCTTCGAATTTTGTTCGAAATAAATAGGGAACTTATGGCTGCGTGTTTGTACGAGAAGGTAGGTATTCGTTTATATACAGCTATGCTTAATGCATAATCAATTTACATTGAACAAGTAGTCGCATTAATTTTATCAGATAAATTTAATTTGGGCATTAATAAATAATCCGGTGGGCATTAATAATAATGTATTACACTTGATTTCGTTAAGATGCCTACTTGCACCAAATTGAATCTTAAATATATGAGAATTGGCAATTATCTAAAACCTTTAACAATCAAGTTTAATTCATTTAGGCTGATGGTCGAAGTACAGACAGCTGGAATTTCGAGACCCTTTTTTTGTTCTCTATAAAAGTAATGTCTAGTTTGATATATGTAAATTAAAACACTAGCCAAACTGTGATTAATCGTAGAAAAATGTTTTTAAGCAAGCAAGAACCTACACTTTTTTCTAGATTTTCTACAAGCAACCCTAGGTATAGTATAAGTAAATAATTAATCATGGTCACGCTCCCGATAGTAAAATTACTTGTCGGATACAGCACGCGTCGGTCATTGAACCTTTCACATAGGAGATGATGACTTATTGGCAAAATGCCAATTGGAGCGAGTTAATTCAGATAAAAACAGTAATAATAAACTTTTTTAAGAACAATAAAAAACAACATACCTTGAACACAAAAGGCACAAACTCAGTTGTCTTGTCCATGTTTGTCAAATCCAAAACATTTTTCACATTTGCACATGGATCACAATTAAGGTCATCGACTTGAAAGAACGGATTCATCATTAAACACGATTCGTCATAGAGCTCGGTTAATCCGGGAAATTTCTTAATCACTGGCAGTGTCATCTTCCTCCAAACCTTCATTCCAGGATATATGAATGTCTGTATGTTGCGAAGAACAATTGTAGATGCTTCATTCTTATAAGATATAAATATACAAGCAATGGCTACATAGAATATCCAGAATAAAATTTTTCGCTTGCGGTCGATAATTTGTTTCAATATTTCAGCTTTGATAAATGCAACATCATTATTGGAGCTATTACGGTTGACATTGATATTGTTGAGTGATCGATTTTGCTCGAAATACTGAAATAGTACGTAATTGTCGAATTGGAATGCACGTATTTGGCAATGTTGTTCTGCAATTGATTTCATTAATCGCAAGTTTTCAATGTACTTTGTTATCACTTGATGTCTTGATAGATTATTAAAGTTTATATCGATGTTTTCCATTGTGGTGTTTTGAATATACGTAGCATTTATAAATATTTTTTATTTTCAATTACATTTTCTTTGCGAAATTTACATTTCTTCGGAGGGTGTAAGTAGGTGTAGTGAAGTTAAATGTTTTTTTTTTATTTTGTTTAAGGATTTGGCAGATGTTTCAGGTAGAAAAAGTGAAGTGTGGATTGTGGGTTGAAGAAACTGTAGGCCTGTTTGATTGATTAATTTTGAAAGATCGGCCGCTCGTTTCGCAATCTTTCAATAGCGTAATCCTACGTTTCCAACTTCCAAAAAACCAATATTAACTGAAATCTGCCCTAAATCTTCTTTAAAACTGAAGATCAAATTTATTCCGTATATCTGATAGATTTCAAATTATCCTTGTTAAATAGGGAATTTTTACTGATTTGGTTAAAAATACAGTCAAAAAAAATATTTATATTTATGAAGGTAAACGTCATTGAATATTATTATTGAATACTTCAATAATTAATTTTACAAGTGCAGCTGTAAAACGCTAAAGACAATTTGCTTCCCAACTTGCCTGCCTACTGCCTTAAAAATTTAATGCCACTGTTGGTTTTTATAAGTAAAAACCATTTTTGCAAATTGCAACCCACTTGCCAGTACTTCCTCTCGTAGGCGTGTGGCATTGGGGTATTATAAACAAACGTACGCAACTTGCTCGTCAACTACTGTCATGGAATTTCTAAGACCAGTAGACAACGTTGAGAAGCAATTAGAGTTCGGCAAATATATTTGTCAAATTCATAACTGAAGTATTTGATTATTCGTGTGAAGTTCACATTCATAAATACAAATGCTTTTGAGTAAAATGTAAAAATTCAAAACTTGCAAGCAACTTGCTTAAATTGTGTGAATGTAGTCGTAAGCGCTACTTGACATTTCTTGATAATTTTTGAGATGTATTTCCCACTTCTTCCACAATCAATTGCCAAACAGGCCTAAACATTTTAATGTGGAGTTGACATTTATTAATTTGACGTTTCGATGTCTTCGACTTGATTTTATAATTTTCTTGAAAATTTGGACAGTTAAGTATTTAATGCTTTTCTTTAATAAAACTTCTTTACTCAATAAACAGCTATAATGAAATATAGCATTTGATAAGGTAATTTAAACTGTTCAATAGTAATATCAATGCAATTATATAACAAACGAAATATAGATACTCTGTTTAAGCAATGCATTGGTATAGTGGAAATCTACGAAACTTTTTGGACAAGTGGCCTGGTAAAAAACAGTTGGGAATTTACAGATTCCTTCCTATATTTTTCGTTCTTGGGGCAGCTTTAGAGTTTTCTATGATCAACTGGACTGTCGGCGAAACTAATTTTTGTATGAGATTTTTTTTGTACCTTTTTCACTTTTAATTGTATGATGAAATTCTTTTAAAATTTTAGATCGAACGTACAAAAAGCGTCAAGCTAAAAATCTTGTTGAATCAAAACTTGCAGAAAGTATAGCTGAGGCAAAAACAATAGCATAAATATATAATGCCGGCTGGAGTTTCATGGGGACAGTATACTAAGTTCTTCATCAGTGCCATGGTTTCAATGATGGCTGGATCGCAATTAGTTCACATATACTACAAACCCTTACAAGATATTGATGTGTTTATAGAAAAAGAAATGAAAACAGTCAAACCATCTCAATCAAGCGAAAAGAAAACTTGAATTATGTGAAATACAATATTTATTCAAAACAGTTAAGTCGCCTTATTATGCGTTTTCAAATGAGCTCGCAGCGCAACTACTTGGATAAACCGTTTCTTACATATATTACATTCGTGTGGCTTCTCCCCCGTGTGTCGCATTTCATGATGCTTAAGAGTTTCGGCTTTTCCGAAACTCTGATCACAATATTTACACTTGAAACGCCGAATTCCCTTGTGGACAATGCGATTGTGTAAGCCGAGATTCGCAGAACTATTGAATACTTGCGGACACTCTGGACAAGGCCACTGCTTTTCCTTGGTGTGATAGTTGATATGGATGCGTAGTTCACTCTTAGTTGTCTTGCGAAGACCGCAATATGGACAAACAAAGTTCTTGATGCCAGCATGTCGCAACTGGTGATCTCGATATGTTCGTTGGGATACATATCCTTTGCCACATTGTTCACACTTGTATGGATAATCTTCGCCCGTATGCTTAAACCGATGTTCTTTGAGGGCACTGATGTTCTTGAACGTCTTACCACATTCTTCACATATGAAGATCTTTGGTTCATATTTCACCTCCGAGTGCTTTATACGGCAGTGCACTCGGAGTGTTTGTCTGCGACGAAATACCTTATCACAACCCTCATATTCACACTTAAAGTCTTCCTTGTGTTCGGTGTGAACATCTCCGATATGAACCTTCAAGTGAGAAGACTTGTTATAAGATTTATCGCACAATGTGCATGGATAGGGCTTAAGGCCTTTGTGGAGCCGAACGTGTGCCTCGAAACGTTCTTTTTTGAAGAACTTCTTTAGGCATTTTTCACAATTGTAGATTTCTGGTGTCTTAATATAAGCTGGCATAGTATAATCTTCATCTTTGGGCTTCCTACCTCGCCGTGCTGGTGGTGGTTTTGTGGTTTTTTTTTCCGCACTCTCTTCTACGCCGTCTAATATATTCTGTTCTGGTGTTGAGTCACAGTCTGTAGAATCATCAATGAAACCACTGAAAACATCCTGATCGATCTCCTGTTCGTCTAGGACTGCCTTCGGTAAGACTTTTGGAGGTTCAGCAGAACTTTTAATAACTTCAATTTCATCAGTTTCTGTAGGAGAATCCTAAACAAGAAATGAATTAAGAACTAGCATTTTCAAAACCATTTACGTTAGGTATATTTGTAAATACCTCTTTTTTGTGCTCAACAAGAAATTCATCGTCGTTGACTTCTAGTTTATTTGCAAGTTGTAACCATTGTATACTATTCAAATTGCCCGATGCGTCGTCCAACTCTATTCTATGGATTTCTAGCTTGGAGAATGCATGTACAACACCGTCTAGCTCACGAAACGACTTGATACACATCACTCGGAACTCGTAGGAAGTTTGTATTTTGCTATAACAAGTTTGACATATTTGATTCGGAAAGCCATCATCTCGTTCAAAATCTAAGGAAGTACAGACAACAAGCCACTTCGCTACGTTTGGAGTATCGTGAATATTTATTTCGGATCCGGGTTCCATCACATCCAGACAAGTGCGACAAAAAGAATCAATATTGTCTAGAGTTACGGCCATTTTATGGAAAATGTGCAGAATAGCCTCGTATATTAGAAGGTTTTATTTGTAGATTTAAAAATCTCGGTGTCCGCGAAGGAAGCACAGATCGGGAAATGTTTGTTTATGTCATTTGTTGCCAATCTCAATTTTAAAATGTCAGATGTCAGCTGTTGTTCAGTTGGAGATGTGCATCATCGACAATAGCATTAGAGATGAGCTATTGATTTTTCGATATAAATATAATAGGTGTGTTTTTTTTTGCAAGTCCATATAGAATTGTAAAAAAAAACGACATCGGGATTTAGGAGTTTTTTTTCCATAGAGCTGGAAGCACTGTGTACGCTATGACATTTGTCAGCTTATTGACGACTAGCATCAACCAATCCAAAAACTTCACTTTTGACGTCTCTGAGCAAATTATCGATAACATATAGATAATACTATTTTGGCATCACCATTTTTATTTTTTAATTTAGATTAACGCTCGATAATTATCTGGTCTTAGCTAACTCTGTATAGATTTAAGTAGTTGTTGCATTTGCATGTAAAGCGCTTAGTCCCGATGTCGTTTTTTTTTACAATTCTATATGGACTTGCAAAAAAAACACACCTAATAACATCAAAGGCTGCTCTTACTCGAACCTTCTATAAAACAGAAAACAAGTTGCTAGAATCTTTTTGATTTTTAAGCGTAGTACGCAGATCAGGAAAAATTTTGTCTCCCATAAATTTTTTTTCCTGGGACAAATTTTGTATTGGATATTTTTCCGAGCAGTACGCAGTTCGCGTGCAAAATTCATACTTTTGTGCATTGCTGTACAAAATGTCTCCACTAAATTTTGCCAGGAAAGAGAATGATACAAGCATTATTTTGTGGGCCAAATTTTGACAGCCAACGTATTTCCGAAAGTGATTTTTGTCAATACTGGTTTTATGTAAAAGGTGCTGGTGCTTATGTCTTGAGAACATCAAGAGGAGATTCCAAAAAGGTATGAACTACTTTTGTAAGACAACCCGTTCCAGAGATACACTAAAAAATACATTAAATTAGATTTCATTTCTCCAATTTCAAACTTTTGCTTGAGATTTGGAAAAGTTTTGTAGAGATAAAATTTGTCTTGTCTCGATCTGCGTACTAGGCTTAAACGATTAAAAGAAATCGGTTGCGATTTTTAATAAATTTTATATTTACTTTACTTAAGTTAAAAGGAGTCATTTCTCTGCACTCTTTAGGTAAGGCGCGCACATTCAGTTTTTAGTTTCGCAACTGTTTAGTCGCTAAAATAAAACATATGGGCTTAATGGGACTCCACGCATACAAATCAAATCGATTCGAGAAACTATAAAAAGTTTGTGTTTTGAAAAAACTAAACGATTGTATAAAATCAGTTCGCTATTTTGTGTAACATATATTCATATGCAACTGCGTGCACATTTAACTAAATAGTTGAGTTGTTTTCTATAAGCCCAAGAGAGAAAAGTGTAAGTGTGACTGAAGTGTTGCATGTGATCGCTTCTCTATCAACTTTTGATTAAACTATTTGATTTTGATCACAGTTGCCAGTGTGCACCTGCCCTTACCAGTGGCGTAGATAGCTTTTCGCTATGGGGGGGGGGGATAGATCTAGTTCGTTCATTTTTTTTTTAAGTTTTAATAATTAAAAAAAAAAAAAACAAATAACAAGACTTCATTGAATTCATTATGTATGCCATACAAAAATTATATTTTTTAAAGATAATATATTATACGCATTAATTTGAATATGAACTAGAAAAAATATTGATATACAGTGCCTTGCATAAGTATAACCGCACCTGTAAAAATGCGTTTTGTAGAAAATTAAAACGGGAATGACACTTTACTATTTTTTATTGAATTGCATCACTAATCAAGTAAATTGAGAAGAAAAAAAGTTGCGTTATTGTCTCTTCTGGTGTTTAAAAATTAAAAACAGATTTTTATATATTGCAGAAGTATAACCGCACAATACAAACCTCTCTGAAGCTTCATTCAGTTATGTGCTTCGAAATGACAAACAATGCCGAGTGTTAAACATTTAAGCGATAATGAAAAAGTTAAAATTCAAGATTTTCGGTTAACTGGCCTAAGCTTAAGGGCTATTGGTAGGAAAATTTAAAGATCCGATCGTGTAGTCCGAAATTTTTTACAAGATCCAGAATCTTATGAGACGAAAATAAGACCCGGGCATCTGCAGAAGCTGACACGTCGAGATAAGGGGCATTTAATAAATGCTGCATCCAATTCGGCGCATTCTTTGCCAGACGTTCGTGACGAATTGGGCTTAGGAATTTCGGTTTCAACGGTTTTTCGTGCCTTAAAAAGCAGTAAAGTGATTGTTCAGAGCAAAATTTTGCCAGCTCCAAATTTGACAACAGTCTACAAAAAAAAGTAAGAATTTGCCCAGCAAAACATGAAACGGAATTGGAAAACCATAAGTAACATTCCATTAATTTACACTTAACTCTTGTTATTCCAAATAGCATAATATAAGTCGTTTTTTATTGGGAATTGTATAGGCAGCGCAGTAAAATTTTACACAGTAAACAACAACAAAGGAATAGTGCGTATAAACTAGGCAGTAATAAGAGTGCACATAATAGTGCTGATAAAGTTTGGGAGCATCTGGATTACAGTGACACTCAAATTGGTTGCAAAAGTTTTATTTTTCGTGAGGTTGGCAGGTTTTGATTATTCGAGAATGTGTTCGGTGATATTTGTTCATTTTATGGTAAATTTTCACAAGAGCAAAATTATGTGGTTTGAAATATTAATTTACGATTAGACGGTAAACGTTAATAGTCAATGGTCAAAATGTTGCCTCTTAATGCGTGTGCATGTTCCCTATCTGTCACGTGAGAGTATGAAAATCATCGAAGGTAGGCTGCGATGCCAAACGATTAAAAAGGATATGAAAAATTTTTTTCTGACACCGATCCCTTAATTTGACTTTGTGTACATACATGCCATTGAGAATTTTTAATACTAATAATTTTGCCACTTGTTTGACAAAAAATTTTTCAGTGATGTTAATTCAGCATAAACCACATCAAAACGTATACTTTTCCAACGCATCCCTTAGCTTATTGAAAAGTGGATTGTTTATTCGTAGGTATATATTTCATTTTTGCTTTTCGTTTCTCTTTACTTTGTTTACTTAATGAGTCTGAAATATCTACTAAATTAAGATGATTTGTTAAAAGAAACTCAGAAATTTTGTACATATAGCCCTTTCCTGTTTTGAAACTTTATTCATTTCAATTTGTATTATTTTTGTAAGAAATTACATATTTATTTTGCTTCTTTTCCAAATCAGCTGATTTTGACACGGGTATAAATGCAAAGCATACCAACTTTAAAATTTAAAGTAAAAGTGTATATGCAGTCAAAAAAGCATTTTATTCGGACTTCCATTGCTGCACTATGTATACATTACCAATAAAATACGCCTATAATGAATGTTTTTTTTTCAGATTATTTTAGATTATTTTCAGTGGCGAAAAAAAGTTTAATCTTTTAACGAATATTGGCAGGATCTGGGAAAGGAAAAAAGTTTTTTTCCAAAAGGAACTTTAGCGTTGGTAGTTGTAAGGTTTGGGGGGCCTTCTGCGACCGTGGTAAGGTTGCACTTGCCTTCACCTCTGCAAAGATGAACAGTTCAGCTTGCACCCAGGTGCTTCAGGATAATTTAGTACCCTGACGATTTCGTCGAGTTCGGCATGTCTTCCAGCATAATAATGCCCCAATTCACGTTAGTCGTCAAAGTTTTGGATGGTACGCATCGAATAACATACATTTAATGGTGTTCCCGGCACGTTCTCCAGATTGTAACCCTATTGAAAACCTTTGGGGAATTTTGACCCGCAAAATGTATGCCCATAATAGGCAATTATACAGTGTTGCTGAGCTGCGAGAGGCGATTGTGGAAGAATGGAACTGTATAGACGATTCCATATTAAATAACCTTGTCACCAGTATGTCAAAAACAATTTTTAGATTGGTCGAAAATAGGGGCAGAAATGTCCTTTACTAATTTAGCCGAAAAAATTTACTTAAAATAAAAAAAAAACAGATCAAAATAAAAAAGCGGTTATACTTTTGCAATACAAAAAAAAATCTGTTTTAATTTTTAACCACCATAAGAGAAACTAACGGAACTTTTTTTCTTCTCAATTTACTTAATTAGTGATGCCATTCAATAAAAAATAGTAGGGTGTCATTCCCATTTTAATTTTCTACAAAACGCATTTTTACAGGTGCGGTTTTACTTATGCAAGGCACTGCAGTAAGTAAGATAATATTAATTAAAAAAAAAAAATAAATCATAAATTAAAATCCCTTTTTCTGTTCTTTTTAGATAAAACACTTATAATCTCGTCTGCTAGTATAGGTATTTCGTGATGAATAGCTAGAGCAGCCAAACCATTCAAACGATCCTGCAAATAAGTAAACATCCAAAGCTTATCACACTGTTATTAAAATAGACATATTTTTAATAATCTCACTTCGTTGGTCATGCTTCTTTGTATTGTTTTTATTCTCTATACTGACTGGAGAAAGTTCTTTCGGGAGTTGACGTTGAAACCGGCAGTGTAGCTAATATCTTTAATAAAATATATATAGCTGGATGGAAGCGCTTTTTCTTGCACATTTACCTATTATCAATTGTTAAGAGACGTGAAATAAAATTTCAGAGTGCGTTTCTTTAACTTATTTGGTTCATGACTGGTTATGTTGAAAAATTATCGATCCCAATGGGGGGGATATATCCCCCTGATCCCCCCCCCCTATCTACGCCACTGGCCC
The DNA here is from genome assembly GCA_963931855.1 of Philhelius festivus. Lineage (NCBI taxonomy): Eukaryota > Metazoa > Arthropoda > Insecta > Diptera > Syrphidae > Philhelius > Philhelius festivus. The sequence goes on along the minus strand of OZ007556.1, from coordinate 74,692,242 downwards.
TTACTCAACTTAATTTGGCATCTGACCCCATGCTAAGACAGGTGAGTATACCTAGTAGATTTTGTTGGTTATAGTTTATCTGAAAATGAAAAAGAAAAAGAGCCAACAAGTAGCATAGGCTCATTATGTTGCGCTATGAGCTGCCTGCGAGATATTCTGCTATTGAAATATCATACTAGCCGTGTTTTTGTTTGCAATTCCATATAGAATTATAGAAAAAAAGACATCGGGACTCAGGAACTTCTTTCTAAAAAGTTGGAAGCTATGCCATTTGTCAGCTGTAGTCCCGATGTCGTTTTTTTTTTATAATTCCTTATGGACTTGCAAAACACGCCTGCTCATAGTTAACAATAATACTAAGTAAGTAGTTGTAAATACATCCATTAAAACGGTGTCAGTTAGAGCTTCCATTGAAATGCATCATTGAAAATTTTCATTTCAATTTTTAAAGCAATTTAAAAACTATATTGACTTTAACCGGTATAAAAATAAAGCTAATAAATTATAAAATTTGTTTGCTCTAAAAAATAATTATTTCTGATTAAAACTTTATTTTGAATCCACTTTTATTACTTCTACTGATTTGCGTTTCTTTAATTTTGAACATAAAAGTTCGACTAAATATTGTTGTGAACAGAGCTTTATACTACTACAGCGCCATCTGTTGGAAAACTGCATATCAAATTTATGGAAGAAACGAAAAGCTCTTTTCCAATGTCAAATGTATTTCCCCTTATTCCAAACATCTAGAACATTCCAAGACAAGAACTTTCGAGAACAACTAATTTGAGTATATAAGGGAGTGTTCACGGTGAGCGAGACACAGTTGATTTTGGATTGTGAAAGTGTGCAAAAGTATTGCTTATTGGATTGTGTTATTAAACAAGTGTGATTTAAGTATTTGAGTTAAAGTATTTGAGTTGTTTATAAATTGAGATTTACTGTTTTGAATTGGAAAGTGTGAATAAAGAAGAAATACTAAAAAGAGTAATAAGTTTTATTTAACGAACCTTGGAAAAATATTACATTGGTGTCAGAAAAGTGGAATAAAACTTATTGTGAAGTGAAGTGTGCGAAAAAAAAAAAAAAAAAATGAGCAAGTTACTGAAAGAGCTCAATTGTAATGAGCTGAAAAGTGAATTAGGCAAGCGAGAACTTTCTAGAGCAGGATCGAAAAATGAGCTTGTTCTGCGTTTGGCCGAATATTTGAAACAACAAAATGAAGACCCGGACATTTTCGTCTTTGAAGCTGACGCTGAGCAAGAAGACGTAAGTAAAAATGTAGATGTTTCAAATATGATTAGTCTTCTGCTTCAACGTTTCGAAGAGCAACGAAATGAGCAGAAAAACGAACAAAAGAATGTTCTCGAACGTCTCGAAGAGCAACGAAATGAGCAGAAAAACGAACAAAAGAATATTCTCGAACGCCTGGAGAAACAAAAAGACCTTCTGGAAGAGCAGAGGAACATGCTAGAAGGCAAGCTTGTTAATATCGAGAATAATGTATCTGTACTTCGTGAACGTGTTTCATTGTTGGAGAATCAAGTCGACAACAAAATGGAGACGTTTTCAAAAGAGTTAGATGAACGTGGTTCATTGCTAGGGAATCAAGTCGAAAACAAAATGGAGACGTTTTCAAAAGTGTTAGATGAACGTGTTTCATTGCTAGTCGACAACAAAATGGAGACGTTTTCAAAAGAGTTAGACCGTGTTCGAAACATAAAGATTCGGGAAAGTTCTGGGGAAACTTTGAGAAAAAAAGAGATGCAACCTCCAACCTTTGATGGACAAACTTCTTGGTCTATATACAAGAAGCAATTCGAGGCAGCTTCCACAACAAATGGCTGGGATGAGGCTGACAAGTATATAGCCTTAACTCTTGCTCTTAGAGGAGCAGCTGCTGAGTTGTTGCAAACCATACCAGCAGATAAGAGCGGCGACTTCAATTCCTTAGTTTTGGCTATAGACAAACGCTTTGGTAACAGCCACATGAAAGAAGTTTTCAAAGTGCAACTCAATTCCAGAGTTCAGAAGAGAGGCGAAACTCTACAACAACTCCAAGCGGACATTGAAAGGCTTGTTCATCTTGCATATCCAGATGTTGGAGAGGAAATCTGTAACCAGTTTGCAGTTGAGGCATTTGTTCGCGCCATTTCCGACATACATCTTCAAAGGGCCGTGCGAACTGCTGGAAAACGAACTCTTTCGGAAACATTAGCGTTTGCCTTGACAATGGAAGCAGCTGAGCAAGCTTCTCACGGAGTACATCGACTTAGAGAAGCCATCGTCGAAGAATGCTCATGCCAAAGAACTGATGTCCAAAGGAACCAACGAAACGGACTTGCAAAGTGCTGGAATTGCAACAAGACCGGACATTTACAGCGTCAATGTCGATTACCACCAAGAAGAGCTTGTCAACATTGTGGGCACGGAGTTTCAAACTCAGAACAAGGTAACAATAACACCAGTGTTACTTCCCGAATAGTTTCCCAACGAGTAAGAACCAACTTCGAGGGGCAGAAGCTGGTTTCTGGTATCGATGGCCCCAGAAACACCATCCAGGTCTCTCAGACTAAACGAGACAATAAAAGTCTGACTGTCGAGGCAACTTTAAATGGCAACAAACGTGTGGTCACAATCGACACTGGTGCCACAGCCTCCATTGTGCGTCAAGACCTAGTACACCTGAATTGGCTACACAACACCAATAGCTACCGTCTAAGAACTGCTACAGGAGAAGCAGCTAGGGTTTATGGTGAGGTCCGACTTGGAATTCGAATAGCAGATCTAGAATTCTCACACAAATTTTTGGTGGCAGATATATGTGACGAGTGCATCATCGGAATGGACTTCATGAAAGAACATCGAGTAGTTTTGGATATCGGCAACCAGGTACTCAAATACCAGAATACAGAGATTCCAATGATCTATGGGCACGAAGGAATAACAACTCTAAGGACTGTCATCAAAGAAGATGTGGTTATTCCTACTTCTTCTGAGGTATTTCTTTGGACAAAATTAGATGGTGAGTGTGGACGCCATCGATACCTAATGGTGGAACCAGGCCCAGACTGTTCTTCCCAAAAGGTCATCATTGGGAAGACACTTGTGGCTCCGAAGAACAATATGGTCCCCGTACGGATACTCAACACCAAACCGTACGATGTAAAGTTAACGAAAGGAGAAATTATCGGTAAGTGCGAATCTGTTGCAGCCATAACACAAATCGACGCTGAAACACCGAGAAAGACATTAGACCCTGAGGAGCTCAATACCATCAAGGCAAAGATACTCAATTCATCTAACCTAGACCAACATCAGGTTAAAACGGCAGAAAGCCTTCTGAATGAGTATGCCGACATTTTCGCTTCATCAAACGGGAAATATGGAAGGACACAAATGGTGCAGCATCGAATAAATACAGGAGATGCAAGACCCATTCGTCAGCCCGCAAGACGTCTGCCACTGGCCAAACAAGATGAAGTTACCGAAATGATTACCACCATGAAGAAGGATGGTTTGATTGAGAACTCCAAGAGTCCTTGGGCGTCACCAGTGGTCCTAGTCAAAAAGAAGGACGGAAGTACACGGTTTTGTGTTGACTACCGAAGGTTGAATGATGTAACCAAGAAAGACAGCTACCCCCTGCCAAGAATTAGTGACACCTTAGATGCGATGGAAGGTGCACATTGGTTTTCAACGCTGGACTTGAAAAGTGGATATTGGCAAGTTGAAATTCACCCTGAAGATCGAGAAAAGACAGCGTTCTCCACAGGTAATGGGCTCTGGCAGTTCAAGGTAATGCCGTTTGGTCTTTGCAACGCTCCGGCAACATTTGAGCGTTTGATGGAGTGCGTCCTTCAAGGTCTGACTTGGAAAACTTGTCTTGTCTACTTGGATGATGTTATCGTTTATGGAAAGACATACGACCAACACTGTAAGAACCTGAAGGGTGTGTTCCAGAGACTTCGAGAGGCTAACCTTAAACTGAACCCAGAAAAATGTGCACTGTTCCAGACTGAAGTAAAGTATTTGGGACATATCATCTCGTCCCAAGGAGTCAAGACCGATCCTGAAAAAGTTGACACGGTCAAAAATTGGCCAACACCACAGGACAAACATCAACTACGAAGTTTTCTTGGTCTTGCTACTTATTATAGACGTTTTGTTAAGGACTTTGCCGGAATTGCGAAGAGTTTGCATCAGCTTACGGAAAAGAACAAGCAGTTTAGATGGTCAGGTGAGTGTGAAAAAGCCTTCCAAGAACTGAAATACCGCCTATGCAATGCTCCGGTGCTGATCTATCCGACTCCAGGCAAGCCTTTTATCATCGATGCTGATGCAAGCAACGTAGGAGTCGGCGCTGTTCTGTCACAAGTGCACAATGGCGAAGAAAAGGTTGTCGCCTATTTCAGCAAAGTACTGTCGAAGACCGAAAGGAACTACTGTGTGACCAGAAGAGAACTCTTGGCACTCATCTTGGCAACGAAACACTTCCACAAATACATCTATGGACAGAAGTTTCTTCTACGAACCGATCATGGTGCTCTTAATTGGTTGTTGAACTTCAAGAACCCAGAAGGACAAGTCGCAAGGTGGATAGAAAGACTGCAGACTTACGATTATGAAATTCAACACCGAAGGGGAAAGCTGCACTCAAATGCCGACGCGCTATCCCGAAGGCCTTGTAAAATAGACTGCAAGCATTGTAGGCGACAAGAAGAAAAGGAATCCATCAACATTCTGCGAATAAGGGCTGACCCCATTTGTGGATGGAGCAATGAGGAAATAAGATCTGCTCAACAAGAAGACCCCGACATTGAACCTCTTCTCGCATGGAAAGAACATGAAGAAAAACCCGCATGGAATGACATTTCCGATAGGAGTCCAGTTTTAAAGGCCTATTGGGCACAATGGGACTCACTTCATGTGCGAGAAGGTGTTCTTCGGCGTAAATGGGAGTCCGCTGATGGTAAATCCTATGTGATGCAGCTTGTGTTACCTCAATCGAAAATCAAAGAGGTTCTTCGAGAGATGCATGATGGACCTTCAGGAGGCCATTTGGGAGTCAATAAGACTTTAGAAAAGGTGAGGCAACGATTCTACTGGTTGCATGCAAGAGACGACGTTGAAAAGTGGTGCCGAAATTGTGACGCTTGTGCTGCAACCAAAGGACCTGGTAGAAAACTGCAAGGAAAAATGATGCAATATAATGTCGGCTCACCGTTTGAAAGGATTGCTGTTGATGTGGCTGGCCCATTTCCGGAAACGAATGCTGGAAACAAATACATTCTGGTGGTAATGGATTACTTCAGCAAATGGCCTGAGGCATACGCTATTCCGAACCAAGAAGCCAAGACCGTGGCCGACCAGATTGTGTCTAACTGGGTATGCAGGTTTGGTGTGCCTATGGAACTTCATTCCGACCAAGGAAGGAACTTCGAGTCGAACATATTCCAAGAGGTCTGCGCGTTCCTTGGCATTAAGAAAACGAGAACCACACCACTTCACCCGCAATCTGATGGAATGGTCGAGAGATTCAACAGGACCTTAAAAGAACACCTCACTAAAGTCGTAGGCGACTACCAAAGAAACTGGGATAGGCACGTACCACTATTTTTGATGGCCTACCGAAGTGCAATACATAGCTCAACAGGACAAACGCCATCTGAAATCCTGTTTGGAAGAAGCATACGGCTGCCTAGTGAGATAAGGTTTGGACATCCATCACAAGAGTCTAAGGAAACAAGGGATTACGTGAGTGACCTACAAGAGAGGCTAATCGACATCCACGAAAGGACCAGGACTAGAATGAGCGCTTACAGCGATCGAATGAAGACAAGGTACGACACAAGAGCAAACACGACAGGATTCCAAGTAGGAGATCGTGTATGGCTGTATAATCCACATCGTCAAAAAGGATTGTCTCCGAAGCTTCAACAAAACTGGGAAGGCCCTTATACTGTCGTCACGAAAATCAATGATGTCGTTTACCGAATTCAAAGAGGGTCAAGAGGAAAGTTAAAAGTTGTGCATAGCGATCGGCTGCACCGATACAGTGGCGAATCTGGAGATGGAATTGTTCGGGACGAACAATCTTAAGAAGGGGGCAATGTTGTGAACAGAGCTTTATACTACTACAGCGCCATCTGTTGGAAAACTGCATATCAAATTTATGGAAGAAACGAAAAGCTCTTTTCCAATGTCAAATGTATTTCCCCTTATTCCAAACATCTAGAACATTCCAAGACAAGAACTTTCGAGAACAACTAATTTGAGTATATAAGGGAGTGTTCACGGTGAGCGAGACACAGTTGATTTTGGATTGTGAAAGTGTGCAAAAGTATTGCTTATTGGATTGTGTTATTAAACAAGTGTGATTTAAGTATTTGAGTTAAAGTATTTGAGTTGTTTATAAATTGAGATTTACTGTTTTGAATTGGAAAGTGTGAATAAAGAAGAAATACTAAAAAGAGTAATAAGTTTTATTTAACGAACCTTGGAAAAATATTACAATATGTTCGATTCACTCCCAGTGATCAGCTTAAGCCTAGTACGCAGATCGGGAAAAATTTTGTCTCCCATACATTTTTTTTCCTGGGACAAATTTTGTCTCGGATATTTTTCCTAGCAGTACGCAGTTCGCGCGCAAAATTCATACTATTGTGAATTGCTCTACAAAATGTCTCCACTAAATTTTGCCGGGAAAAAGAATGATACAAGCATTATTTTGCGGGACAAATTTTGACAGCCGAAAGTGATTTTTGTCAATACTGGTTTTATGTAAAAGGTGCTAATGCCTGTCTTGAGAGCATCAAGAGGAGATTCCAAAAAGGTATGAACGACTTTTGTAAGACAACGCGTTCCAGAGATACACTAAAAAACACAGTAAATTAGATTTCATCTCTCCGACTTCAAACTTTTGCGCGAGATTTGGAAAAGTTTTGTAGAGATTAAAATTGTAGAGATAAAATTTGTCTTGTCTCGATCTGCGTACTAGGCTTTAGAGCTCAAAAACATATAACTGTAAATTACCACTTCTGACAGGAATTTTTCTTATTTTTTCAGAAAACTCCACTTAAAATGATCAAAATAAAGTTGTTGTCGGAATCACGTGTAACTAATTTATCCCTGATGCAATTTGTAAATGGGTTAAAAATAAAAACACACAGCTTACATTGACAGTAGTATCTTATAACCCCATCTCTTTTTTCCTTGTTTTTGTTTATTTTTCAAAATTTTGTAAAAATAATTGTAGATGATGGTACAGACGACGTCGTTGGTGCAATTGTGGCCTACACCTAAATAATAAAAAACTCTGTTAACACAGTTAGCGCATTGCCAGCACTACATTTTATGTCACAACTGTCATCGCCCGGGTGCGCTCTAGCAAACACAAATTTTCAATTTTTTCTTGAACAAATTTTTCGATATTTCTTATTTAATAAATAGTTTATTACAAAAACATCAAAATTTAAAATCTTTATTTACTAATAAAGTTTTGAATATTCGGTAAAAGATAGAATATAAAAAGATAGTGAAATGAGTTCTTGTTCAGTACCAATACCATTTCCGGACACCGACGGTGATGAGCGGTGGATGAGCATCCATAAAAGATTCCTGTCCGAATGCCGGGAAAAGGATCCAGACGTGATATTCTTGGGCGATTGTATTCTGGAAACGCTAGAAACCACGGAAACTTGGAATCATTATTTTGCACCGATGCACTGCCTGAACTTCAGCATACGAAATGACCGCACGGAGAACGTTTTGTGGCGCGTCGAAAACGGAGAGTTGGATAATGTGAGACCTAAGGTAGGTACTTAAATTATTTCATGTTAATTCTTTTAGAATATTAAAGGTTTTAGCAACCATCTCGCCAAAGGCCAAGAGTACCTATCTTTGCCTTGCAAAGATTAGGTTTTACATTTGCCCTAAACAGCTAAAAAACACAATTTATGAGGTCATAGTAACCTTTATATGTTTAAAAATAAATAAAAAATATATTTTATAATTATATATTATTTAAGTATAGTATAAGTTTATATTTAAATACATTGATACCTAGCTCAGACTTCAACTCAGTTGGTAGACTATCGAAGTCAATTATTTCGTTTTTCCATTGAGGATTATATTTTTTTTTGGAATATGAGTAATTAAAGAAGAATAATCGAAATATATTAGCGATGCTTAGGAGATAACGTGGTGGACTTCCAATAAATTTTTCTTAATAACAAATCTAATTTGTGTCTATTACCGGAAATGCTGTTCAAATTTTCTTTCTTATTTATAAGTTTATAAGGTTTGATCCACATTACACTGTGACTATATCCTTTATAAAATTTTTCACTAATTTATAATTTTTTTTTGAGTAAACATGAATGTCAAGATCGTATTTTATTTCTGAAATGCTTTCTCAAAAACTTGAATCAATCACTTTTACTCAGAACCTATTTTGATTCTATTTATTGCATTCAACTGATGTCAATTTCCATTGATTAAGTCGCTAGTTCCCTCCCATAAAACTCTTGTTTTTTATTAAATATTTTTTTTAAGTTGTTTTCTTTTTTTTTATACATATAAGCTTATTGCACAGTGTTATCCAAAACAGGATCTTTTTCTAAAAAATTTTAAAACCTGTGCTCTATTTTAAAACATCTGTCTGTTTGAGTTTGTCATTATTGTTTTCACTAAGAGAAGCTTTAAGCAGTTGAGTTTGAAATATGAAAAAGAAGAACTTTGACCTTCCTATCACAATACCACTGTGTTACTTTGCTATTTGGAAAACAAACACTAAATAGGACTTTAAATTGAAACAAATATTATAACTTAGTAAAATATCGGAATCGGTATTACATAGTTTTTTCTTTGAATAACAAGTCTTGCATGTTAAATTAATATTGTTTTCACCCAACTGAAATTGATCCCATAACTAAAGCCCTTCCCTTTAAAGTTCAGTATTCTATTTAAAGGACATCATGTTTCTTAAAGGTTATGTGAATAATTTAAAATATCAGTATCACTATAAAACTCGTTACAAATATATAACTTTTAAGGTTTTCGCGGTTGTTGGACATAATAAATAAGTATTTTTCGGATTATTATGATTCGGATTATTAAAATTGTAACACCCTGCGATGTAGTGAGCGTCGTTTGCTCCCAACAACCTGCACCTCAACAACAACAACATCAAGAGATAGAACCGTCTACGCACCGGTACAACCTGCGGAGCCAAGCTAATAAATAACATTTCAACAGCAGTTTCCCGGTGACCACGCTCAATGTAATTTGATGCGAAACGTTCGGGGTGAGTTCTAAATTGCACTCATATTTAAATTTCAAATAACGCGGATAATCCGAAAAATACTTATTTATTATGTCCAACAACCGCGAAAACCTTAAAAGTTATAAAGTTAGCCTGTACGGAGAGGCAATACATAAATGCATTCGCCAGTTCGGGAACCTACTGGTAAAACGCGCTCGCCTTCTTAGTGCTTTAGCTTTTCTAAAAAGATGCCTTGATTGTGATGTGCTACCCACCTGTGTCAAACTGAAACCTATGCGACACATACAGTGTTGGCCAAAACAAAAGCAACTTTAATTGCCTCCATTATTAAGTAATTAAAAAACAAATTTAAGAATCTATCATGGTATATTTTTGTTTTTAAAATTTAAATAAATATTTACAGTTTCTAGTGGAAAATAAAATAAAATGGTTTTTGTAGTAGTTCATTAAATATAGCAAAATTAGTACAATTAGGTCAATATTAGGCTGGTCAAAACAAAAGCAACTTTTAAAAAATACATATTTTTTCTTAAACTATATAAAATATTGCTAGTATTTGGTAGCAAACCCCTTGTTTTTTATTACTTCAGCACATCTTCGAGGCATGGAGTCAATTAAATTGTTTATTATGCTGTTTGGGATACTTTCCCAAGTCAATTTAATTTGTTCAAAGAGATCACTTTTATTTTTGCAATTAGTCCTTACAATTCGTCGATCTACAATGTCCCATAGATTTTCTATGGGATTGAGATCTGGGAACTGTGCTGGCCATTGTAACACGTCAATCCGGTTTTCTTGAAACCACGTCTTAACTCTATTGGACGTGTGCTTTGGGTCGTTGTCCTGCTGAAATATCCATTTCAGAGGCAACTGATCCTCAGCGTGTGGCAGCATTACACTTTGTAAAATGTCACGGTACATAAAACGATCCATTGTACCATCAATTTTGTGAATCGGTCCCAGTCCATGCCCTGAAAAATATCCCCACACCATTACGTTTCCTCCTCCACGTTTTACAGTAGCTTTGGTGTAACGTGGATTTAGTGCCTCTTTGGGTGGTCTGCGAACACGACGGAAACCATCGGAACCCTTGAAATTGAATTTGGACTCGTCCAAAAAGAGTACATTCCTCCATTTTCTAACGGTCCAGTTGATTTGGTCATGAGCAAACTTTAATCTCACCAGCTTGTTTTTGGTTGAAATAAAAGGCTTTTTTACAGCTTTGAAGGATTTTAGTCCACCATCAACGGCTCGTCTCCGGATTGTTCTCGCGCTTACGCCCAGGTCGAGTTGGACTCTTTTTTCTCGCGATGATATAAAAGGGTCTTTTTTGATTGATTTTATTATAGCAGAATCTTCTAGTTCTGTTGTTTTTCTTGGTCTGCCACCTCGATGAACCATTTGGAATGACTTTGTGGATTCATAGAATTTTAATAATCGGCAAATCACTGATTTTGAAAGAGAATATTTTTCCGATAAATTAATTTGACTCTTTCCACTTTTATATTCTTTTATATTTTTTTCTTTTATTTCGTTTGAGTACTTGTTTCGGGCCATTTTACAAACGTTAGCTAAGAACACTGATTAGCTTGCTCGTGAACTGAATAATACCTAATAAATAGATTCAACTGCACTTTTTGCCAACACCTTTACAATGAGCAATGAATTTTTTAGTTAACGGTCTAACTTCTATTTATTAATAAGAAAAAGAGAGGTAGTAATAAAAAGTTGCTTTTGTTTTGACCAGCAAAAAATTGGGTTCACTGTCCTACTTATATCATATTTAATGAACCGTTTTGAAAACTAATTTCTCTTGTTGTCTTTTCAGAAGTACATACATAATGTATTAAATTTTAGAACAAAAATTAACATGATTTGTTTAAGTTACTCATTTTTAAAAGACATAATGATGGAGGTAGTTTTAGTTGCTAATGTTTTGGCCAACACTGTATATGGTTCAAAGAAAGTTCTCGAAACGGCAAGTGAAATGTTATTAATTAGATTAAATAGCTCCCATCGTAGTGAATTAAATGCTATCTCGGTAAAGCTATATGATATGCATCTACACCTTGCATGTGTTCTAAGCTCAGAGGATTTTATAGTGTGTGATAGAATAACTTGTATGCAAGCAACAAATACCCAACAACTGTGCACTCAAAACCAACAACAAAAATTTAATAAACTGATCAACACACAAGCTAAACACCCAGAGATAAACACCATCGATCTCACAAAAGCCGTTGTCAATATATCGAACATAAACTTGAGTGCAGCAGCCACCAGCATTCTAAGCAAAGGTTTGAACTTTGCACCCACTCCACGACGTATGCCAGTCGAAAACATCATAGGTAGTGTAGAAGAATGCATCTCGCGCAATAAATTCAACAGCATCGATGCTGAAACAATTCGGCAAGACGTAGCGGTTATGGTAAGACGAGCAAAAACACCATCAACAATGAATGTAAGCAGAGAAGAAATGGTTGCTTTAAATAAGTTGCGTAAGGAAGAAAGTATTTTTATTCTCCCTGCAGACAAGGGCAATGCGACTGTTGTTGTAAATAGATGTGACTATTTTGCCAAGATCAATGCTTTGGTTAATGATACCAATACGTATTTGCTTGTCGATTACGATCCAACAGCCCGGAAAAGTCACAAAACTTATCAATGATAATAAAGCGATTTTGCCATCTCAGCGCTTAATTCCCTCTTGCACCCAACCACCAAAATTGTATGGGCTGCCAAAAATTCATAAAGAAGGATATCCGATGCGACCAATTGTAAGTCAAATAAATGCGCCTTGTTATCTTTTAGCAAAGCATTTAGTGGATGTTTTCAAACCTTTAATCGGGTCGAAAGAACACCATATAAAGGATTCCTCCCACTTTGTATCGATTCTTGGTAGCTTAAAACTCGAAGAGGATGAAGTAATGGTGAGTTTTGATGTTGAGTCACTCTTTACAAATGTACCAGTTCAAGAGGTTCTGACTGTCATCCGTGAAAGTATCTCAACAGCCGGAATTAACGAGAACTATATGCCGCTTTTGGAGTTCTGTTTGTCATCAGGGTATTTTTGTTTCAACAAAGATTTCTATTTGCAAGTAGATGGCGTTGCTATGGGTTTACCATTAGCTCCCCTTGTTGCAGATTTGTGGATGGAGTACTTTGAGGAAAAGGCCCTGAGCAATTTTGCAGACAAACCTAAAATATGGTTGAGGTATGTGGATGACACTTTTTGCATTCTAAAAAGATCTTTTATTGTGAGTTTCTTGGAACATCTAAACTCGCAACATCCAAAAATCAGGTTTACGATGGAAAAAGAAAAAGACAATTCCATTGCATTTTTGGATGTAAAAGTGATAAGACGAATGGATGGAACTTTGGGGCACACAGTCCATCGCAAAGAAACACACACAAACAGATACTTACATGCTACTTCCCACCACCACCCGGCAAATTTAAGATCGGTTGTCTCGACACTATTTCAGCGCGCGCATAAAATATGCGATAATGACCATCTGACGGCTGAGTTGTGTCTTGTTGACAACGTTCTAAGAGTTAATGGCTACTCAAAAAAGCAAAGAACTTGGAAGCCATTTGTGTCACAGGAAAGGGACGAGAGTATTACAGATAAAAAAGCTTTCTTACCATACGTCAAGGGTGTGACGGATAGAGTTGGTAAGGTGCTAAAAAGATATGGAATAAAATCCATATTTATACCACCAAAAAAGGTAAAAAACTATCTTTTGTCACCAAAGGATCAATTCCCTCTCGAAACCCCTGGCGTATATGGAGTCCCTTGTAGCTGTGGGTCTTCTTATGTTGGACAAACGCAAAGAAGTATTGCTACTCGTCTAAAAGAGCACATTAATGCTGTAAGTAAAAAACAGCGGGAAAAGTCGGCAATTTGTGAGCATATCTTGGACAATCCAGACGAACCCCATTGGATTCATTTTGACCAAGCAAAGGTTTTAGCTCAGGAAAAGCATTACATCCCACGTTTGGTACGTGAAGCGATTGAAATCAAGCGCCATCAAAATTTCAATCGTGACGACAGCTTTAAACTCTCTCGCGCGTGGGATCCTATTATCGATACCACACGGGCATCCCAAATTAAAATTGTAACACCCTGCGATGTAGTGAGCGTCGTTTGCTCCCAACAACCTGCACCTCAACAACAACAACATCAAGAGATAGAACCGTCTACGCACCGGTACAACCTGCGGAGCCAAGCTAATAAATAACATTTCAACAGCAGTTTCCCGGTGACCACGCTCAATGTAATTTGATGCGAAACGTTCGGGGTGAGTCCTAAATTGCACTCATATTTAAATTTCAAATAACGCGGATAATCCGAAAAATACTTATTTATTATCGTTACAAATAGTTTTTAATGACCATTTTGTAAGAATAACGAATACTATTCGGAACAATACAATAAATAATAGGTTTGTTCGTTGAGCCCTGAAGTCACCCTGGGGTCGCCCTAAATCGTTTTTTGAAAAACCTGAAGTCACCCTGGTGAACAAATTCTGTGTTTTTTAAGACCTGGGGTCGCCCTGAACTCGCCATGAAGTAGATCTAGGTATTTTGCTGGGGCGAGTTCAGGTAACGATCAAACTGTCAAAAGTCATATGAGATTTCTTATGTTGTCGTTTGGCGATTCGCATGTTGCATATAATTGCTTGTATTTGCAATTAGATGTTTGTTATACTCATCAGATAAACAATCAGCAACAATGCGAAATCGTTTTCGTTCATTTTTAAAACAAATTTATAACAAATTTAAAGTTTTATTAGTTTACAAAATTATTTTGTCTTGCTTTTAGTTGTCAACAAAACAGTTGATAGCCCTTGGGTGTTTTTTGAAAACCGAAAACCCCAGTTTTTGTTGACAACTCTGAGGGTTGTCAAGAAAACCTGGGTCAACCCTGGGTAAAGTTCAACGAACAAACCTAATAATTCCTCCACTTGGCAATTTGAAAATGTCAATATTTTTGTACCGTTCCAAAGACAGAGGTTTCTTATGAATATTTCCCACCTTTGGAAACCAAATTAAAAGTTATATGTCTAAGTCGTATGACAATTCATATTTCAACTAATATTTTGAAAAATATATCTTTATTTGATTAACTTAAAAACGCAGCCGTATTTCCCTTTTATCAGTTTTTCAAAAGTTTTCGAAAAGGTAACCCCATAGAATAATACAAATAATTAAATAATTTTATTTCATAACACTCATTTTGGCTTTTTAAGTGACAGGTCTTGTTAAAAATGTGTTGTGAAATGTATAGTTCCCTTCCTGGTAACATGCACACAGATACGGTTGAGAGTAAGTCACTGGGTCGTAGTTTCCTACGAGCTGTTGCACCACCAATTTTTTTTTTTGTTAATTGACGCCTTTTTAACTCACTTTTGGTAAGTTTTTTATGGATAGTAAAATGATCTCAGCAGTCAAAATCGATTTTTTTTGCCTGATTCTAAAACGATCTATAGTTTGAAAAATATTAAGTATCGAAATTTGATAGGAACATTTAAAGTACCAGAACAAAAATAATATTAAATAATACTATTGTGTCATAAAGAACGGTTTTTGTAATACGAGTATTTAACGCGAAATCATCATTAGGTTTTGAAATTACGATATTGCCAAAAACCATTATTCTTTCGCAAACGCAAAAGCAAACAGTAAAAATAGGGTTAAGTATTCAAAAATAATTTGTTTTTATTTGCTTACATTTCAGATAGTCGTATTACACGTCGGCACAAATAACATAGAAAATACCCCTGAGGAAATATCTGATGGCGTATGTGAAATAGTAAATCAAATTCGAAAAAAACTACCCGGCACTTATATAGTTCTACCGGTAAGGAAATAAAAACCCTGTATTTCTTTATTTCTAAATAATTTTTTTTTTCCAGACAATTCTTCCACGTGGACAGCTTCCAAATAGGCTGCGTGATAAAAACTCTGAAGTTAATCGCCTTATCAAAGAAAAATGCATAGGTTTAAATCGAGTACAAACAGTATGCATTGACAAAGGTCTAATTCAATCTGATGGTACAATCAGCCATCATGATATGTTCGACTATAAGAATTTAACAAACACCGGTTCGAAAAAAGTCTTTGAGCCTGTATATGACTTACTGTCGCAAATTCTCAATGAAAACGAACCAGAAAAAGATCTCACACCGTCGGAATAAAATTTAAGTTATAATTATAATTTTCGATTAAACATTTTCTACACACCAAAACTAATTAGAAATATTTAAGTAAATGAGCTGCCTTAAACCAAGAAAAAAAAGCTTATAAGTATATTGTATTATTATTAGGTTTAAAGAAAATCATTCCAATTTCGAACTCAGCAGCTAAGGAATAATATTGCTTTGCTTAAAAAAATCATAGCTCGTTTATGTTTGAAATGAGTTTTGATGTTCAATTTAATGATGTTAAGTCGTAAGTGGGTATTATTTATTAAAAAAAAAAACGAATGTATAACTTATTCCAAACCAATTTTTTACTATACAAAAAATATATTTAATATATAAAATCTTTAACTAGCTAAGAACCCAGCTATAGCTACTATTGAAACTCATCATTTAATGCTTAATGACGTCCCAAACTTTTCACATAAAGTGAACTTAAATATTTCAATGATTATTGGTCGACTAAAATTTATAATTAAAATGTCAAATTTTATTCTTAGCTCAAAATAATCATTTATTTTGCTTTCTAAACGTCCAAAAATTAAATTGACGAGTATCAATAATAAATAGAACTGAGCTCTAATATTGTAGTAAATACTATAGTAAAACTGAAAATTAGCTAGTTAATGATTTAAGTCGATTCCTTGCACACAGCTAGTGATCTCTTCTCTCAAATCAGAAAACAAATCTACAAAAAAAGCAATGTATGTATCAACTGCATTTCATATTATTTAAAGTTGACACTCGTACAAGTTTGTTCTTATTATTTGTGATTTATAACCATATTAATAAAATACAAAAATAAAGTGTTTGAAAATATGCACCAGTACTATTGTTTTGTATTCTCATTCCAAATAACTTTTTAAATGGTGTGGTTCCCAGCAAACTGAGAATCCTATTTACTAAGCATAATACATTTACATACAAACATGGATGCACTTAGAGGACAATGTTAAAAAGTATGAAATTCGTTCTTTAAATTGATGCCGTCCAATTTCTTGAACAATACAAATTGTTACAAAAATTTTATAAAAAAAATATTTTTTTTTTAAATACAAAATTCTTGTAACATTTTTCCAAAAAAAAAAGTTTGGTTAGCCAAATTGAAGCATTTAATTACATAAATATTTATAATTTCATCGAATCATCAAATGTTCGAAAGAGATAGTCGAAATAAAAAAAAAAACCTTCCATGACAAAATTTATTTTAACCTTAATGTTAAAACCAAAACGACCATACCTAGAAAGTCAAAAAACTGCTCTATGTCAGTTACCGTAAATAACATTTTCTGTAGAGCACAGCTACACTAGTACAGACTTTTTACTTGCGATATAGGTACTATAGGGCAAGTTCTGCATTTGGAAAAAAAATCGAACTCGAGATTTTGATCAAAGTTGACATTACGATGATAGCGAAGACGAAAAAAGTGGGTCCGACAATTCCGTCTGTCTGTCTGTATGTCTGTACCTCTCACTACAGCCTAAACTACCGGAGGTATTTTCTTCAAACTCGGTAGTTAAGGGTCTTCGGTGATTCCCTAGAGGAGAAATTGAAATTTTTTTTTTAGCTTCAAAACTAAGGGTACCCCCCATACACCCGTAATGCAAAATCTTATTTATCTCGAAAACCGCTCTAACGATTTTGATAAAAAAAATTAGGTGTGATATTATGGACATGGACTATATTTTGGTGAAAAAAAATTTGGGGGGAAATGTTATAAGGGGTACCTGTCATAGAACGGTTTTTTTGATTTTCGAATTTCTCACCAACGGCTCTAACGATTTTAACCAAAATTTTTATGCAGGAGCTGCTTTGCATTTGAAAAAATATAAACTAAAAATTTTTTCGAAAAAATAGTTTTTGGATTTTTAAAAAAATAATACAATTTTTTTTTGAAAATTCAATATCTTGAAAACCGATGCACGATTAAATTTTTAAATTACTTTTTAAAATGTATTTTATTAAATACTAATAATTTGCATATCAATTTTTTTATAAAAATTTTAAGGAAAATTTAGTACACAAAAAACATGTTTCAGTGTGTCTGTATGTCTGTACCTCTCACTACAGCCTAAACTACCGGAGGTATTTTCTTCAAACTCGATAGTTAAGGGTCTTCGGTGATTCCCTAGAGGAGAAATTGAAATTTTTTTTTAGCTCCAAAACTAACGGTACCCCCCATGCACCCGTATGCAAAATCTTATTTATCTCAAAAACGGCTCTAACGATTTTGATAAAAAAAATTAATTGTGATATTATGGACATGGACTACATTTTGGTCAAAAAAAATTTTGGGGCAAAATGTTATTAGGGGTACCTGCCATAGACCCGTTTTTTTAATTTTCGACTTTCTCATTAACGGCTCTAAGGATTTTAACCCAAAATTTTTAGCAGGAGTCCCCTTAAGTTTAAAATAATATTGTATATAAAAATATTCGAAAAAATAATTTTTGGGTTTAAAAAAAAAAAAAAAAATTAAATCAATATCTTCAAAACCTATGAACGATTATTTTTTGAAATTATTTCCCAAAACCAATATAATTAAATACTTTAAATCCGCATCCCACATTTTTTTCTTGAAAAATTTTAGAGAAATTTCTTATATAAAAAATGTATTTAATAATAAAACGATTTTTTAAGGTTTATTTGCATAAATTCATGCTTTTCCGGAAACCAGACGGCAATTTTATGCATTTGAACATTATTATCTCACATTAAATCCATGTTTTATATTTATAAAATGTATCTTAAATTCCAAAGTACTTTTACATAAGAGCAAGTTCGTGCGATCCAGTCGTGCATTTTATTTTTATTAAAATGGTTAGAACCGTTTTCGTGAAAAATAAGACAACGATTTTTGAGACACATTGGTCCTAAGAAAACAAATAAAAAGAAGGTTCTGTATAAATATTTGTTTGCTTCAACTGTTTCCGAGAAAGTCGAAAATAAAACTTGGAAAAAAAATCTTGAAAAAAGTGGATCATGTATGTACATATTCGGCCCCAGCGAGGTATCCGTTCGGAGCGGAAAATTGTCCGCAACGCATATTTTGTCGGAGGTTCAAATTGCACAAATGCGTTGGCGCAATTTGTTCCGCGAAGAATTTATGTCCGACGAAATCGGAAAAACAATTGCATTAAGCTGTCAGAAATTTCAAAAATAAAGCACTTGATCGCACTTCAACGCAGTTCACCGGGTGCGTTAAAATAATGTCGGAAAAAAATTCTGAACAGCTGTTCGGAAGAATACCTCGAAGCAAAAATCCTCCGAATCGTACAAAATCAGAGAATTTTCCGCTCCGAACGGATACTTCGCTAGGGCCGATTAGTATTACAAGGAATTTTTTGTATTCATTATTGTCGGAACATTTTTCGAAACACATAAGATTTTTGTTAACGGTTTAACAAATTTGTGTATAAGGTACCGTTATATTTCATCCTAAGAAATCTAAAATAGGAAATGTGCAAAAAATGAAAGGTTAAAAGAAACCCGACAAAATGTTCAAACCAACTTCTTCGTTCCATTTTTACCTATTTAAAAATATATGTAATACTATATACATAAATATTATTACGCAAAATACATATTTTATAACTAAGAAATTAATAAAAAACGGTTTTTCTGTTGTTAGATGATAACATATTCTTTTTTATTTTCCAAATAGACATTTTTGTCTAAGTCAGTTTTTGCTCTTCTTTGTATACAAAATGCAACATGCTTGCCTTGTCCAGTGTACAATGTAAATAGTAAGCATTTTCGGTTAGTATTCTGATTCTAAAATGTACTTTTATTAATTAATAGTAATATTAAATAATCAAATGATTTCAATGCAGTAACGTAAAAAAAAACCTAAGTAGTATTTCGAATATTAAATAGACCTTTTCTGGTTTTGATGCAAATCCAAAAGCAACCAAATACTTAAATGAAATTTGAAATCTTCTAACTACTAATCGAAAACGTTAAATTATGTATTCAATGTATAAAACGTTTTTTATTTGTTTTTATCAAACAAAAGATACATACATACATTCATAAAAATATACAAAATACTGAATATAAACAATTTAATTTTGATTTTAAATGCTATAATCCACATAACTCATATAAATAAAATAGTAACAACAAAACAGATAACTAAAAAAAAACAATATTAATTTAACACAACCAAAAAAGTTTATTCAATCTTTTTTTTAAGTTTGTTTTTAAGTAATCCTGGGACTAAAGATAAGATTGCACATATTGTAAGTATGCCAACAGAAGTCCAAGAAAAAGCCTCATTAGAGCTTGTCATCTTTTGCAGCGTTTTTCCAGTTTGTATGGCAATAACTGAAGGCGGTGCTACTCCGAAGAAAGTACCAAATGCGAATGTGTAGATCGGAACACCAATAACCGGCGAAGCGATATTAATAAACCAATTTGGTAAAATAGGTGTCATACGAAGAAATAACATGTAATTAAAAAGACTGTGTTGGTGATTTTCCACTTGCTGAATCCATTCGGCTGTCTTTGTCGGCCAAAAATGACAAATTAATCTTCGACCAACCAAGTTTGATATGCTATAGCATAATGTGGCTCCGAGGGACGAACAAAAGCATATAAGAAATAAGGCAATTGGAAATTTATACAGAAATCCAAGTAATATTGATAGGAACAATGATCCTGGAATGGCAAATGTTTGTAGACTGTACATACACTAAGTTAAGGAAAATAAAGGAACGGAAAAATTATATATATTTTTGTATAGCACTTACTTAATAAATACTTATTTAAATTAAAGAGGCAAAAATTAAATGACGATTATTTTTTTGTCAGTTCAATTCGTTTGTTAAATCAACGTCGACCGTCAACTTGTTTTGGAAGTGAGCTTTTCTATGTTGTTTATTTGTTACTTTGTATGGATATTATTGTGTCCTTTCCTTACCAAACCCATCAGAAGGTTTTGTCTTAACCCATTACCTGCCACTGTATTCAATTGAGTACAGTAATTTGTTAAATTTCAACTGGATTTTTTTTTAAAGTGGGCTTTGATTTTCATTTCTTTCGATTGGAAAGCAATTATTGATATGTGCTTTGATACTGGCAGTAAATTTGTCGAGATTGAAAACCATTTCAACCATTTTTTCATCAACTTTTGTGTCGAGCATTTCTTGTTTGTAGCAATTTGGTGACTTTTCGAAAGCAAGATGTTAGTAAAAATTTAAACTTTTGAATAACATTTGAATAATGGATTCTATTCTTTAGATTTTGTATCTAAAAAAAACATTGCGTATAAATTACAAACAAACATTTTTTTTTCTGCATGGTAATTCGTGAATAAAAGTGGTGTACCTACTCAATTGAGTACACTGGCCAAAACCATGCTAAATTTTTTTCTCACTGGATTTGTAGAGAAATGTCTTTTTCAACTATAAACTTCGGTAGCTTTTATGGCAGGCGCTTTCCCAACCTCTACATGGCTGTTGAAGATATTCCAGATGATGGAAATGAAATAGATATAGTTGTTGATATCCAAACAGACCAGGTCATGACCAGCCATGACCTTATGGCTACTTTACGCAGTAAAGGATTTCGTGTAACAGGTATGATTCGGGACAATAGAACGAAAAAATGTCCACTAAAATCCTTAAAAACGGTAATGCAAGCAAAATTTTGGTTACTTTTATCACAAATTTGACAAAAACAATAATATCTTGTTCGCTGGTTGGAAAGATAATGCTGTTGCAACTAACTACGACAGTTTGAAACCACTAGGAAAAGTCAAGAGATGGTCATCAACAGAAAAATAAAAAGTTGTCATTCCTCAGCCAAAGCCTCTAGTTGCATACAACAAAGGCATGGGTGGTGTCGACCTTTATCACCAATTTGTGAACAACTACCGCATAAAAATAAAGGGTAAAAAATGGTGGTGGCCATTATTCACACACATTCTAAACTCAATGGTGGTGAATACTTGGGAACTCCTTTGTCTGAAAAACAAAGAAAACCGGAATGTCCTTTCATTTGTTAGGACCATAGCCAGAACTTATTTACGCTCAGAGTCGTCAAAAAAAGCTCCAAATAAGCCAAATGTACTAAAAAGTGTTGTTCGCAGCAACGGACATTATCCCCAAAAAAATAAAAAAATCGACTACGGTGCCACATTTGTCACATCAGATTTCGATGGATTTGTGAACGGTGTCAAACCACTCTTTGCATCGAAAAAGAATGCTTTAAAATTTTCATAATTATTAAGAGAATGTAGGTACCCATATATGGCTAGTGTACTCAATTGAGTACACCCCTCTAATTACCAAACTTGAAAAACTTTTTTTTTAAAAACTTGTATTTTTGTGCAAATATAAATCTAAATAAACAGCATTTCAAAGATTTTTTATTTACCTCTATTTTTAAGGTCCTTGGCCTTTAATGGGTTAAAAGAAAGTTTTTGGCCAAAAATAATTTTTCTCGGGTTATTAACCCATACCTCAAAAGCCATGGTGTTCTACCATACAAGTTTGTATGTAAATTTTGCTTTTTAACGTTTTATTTTTATTGAAAACTTTTTTAGGACGTAAATGTTTAAAAAATGAGTTTGGCACGGACACAGATTGTTATAGAGAATTACTTTATACTAGGACAACAACACAAAGACCGTTTTTCATATATCGCATGCTTAATGGAATACTGACCTAACTCGAAAAAAAACGATTTTTGGGAAGTAGCGAAAAAAGATCTTGCTATAAGGATTTGTCCTATTTGTTGACGGATAAAATTAAAACTAATTCATGAATGCTGTAATTCTTAAAGTATGATAAACTATTAATGAGATCTGAGGCTTGCAAAAGCCTGTATCTGTACGTAACTCAATTTTGACCTATAAGCATGTGATATGTATATTTACTAATTTTGAAGATATCAGACGGATTCGACAATTTTTTAAGTTGAAATTGCAAAAACAAACGTACAAAGTATATATGTAGATAAATATTGGATTTTTGTTGCTGATTTAAATGTCTATGCCCATCACTTCTCTGATATCGATTCTTTGTTTTAATTCTTCATACAAAGAAATGTTAGCATTTGTACATTATGTTAAAAAAAATCATAAGAAATTCCAAATTGAGAATTTTTTTTACAAATATTGTGCACCTAATAGAAAGAACAAAGACTAGTGCTTCTATATATTTTCACTGGGGAGGGGGTGGTTCATAAAGCCCATATCGAGATTAAAGCTACAACAACAAATTATCTGATTAATAGTTGAAATGATGATGATGAAGAGTAGGTATTACTAAAGATTTTGAAGTGGTTTTAAATAAACCACTTGTCAGAACAGCTAGGGTGCTATTGTAATATTATTATTTGAAATATGCTATGAATTTAAACATAAGCTAAAATTAAAAAGAAATGATAAACTTTCAAAAAGGATACAAAACATAGGTTGTGACGACTCCAAACATTACTTCAAAATAGTACATGTCCTTGTACTGGTCTAATACTTTAGCTAACATTTTGGCATCTTGAATATCTCGTGGTAGTTTGATGTACTGCTTTTCCGTCCTATTGAAATAAAGAAATATTACATAAAAATATAGTAGGAAGTTAATTCTCCAAACGGCCTTTAGGTACTCACTCGTCTAGTTCGGGAAACATCATATACACATAAGACATTGCCGCCAAGCTTATTAAAAATATAACTGCGAGTATTGTTAATGATTTCTTTGTTGCGTCTCGGTCGGTAGCCGACATGGTCTTCTTTTGTACAACATCTTTATTATTTAAAGTATTAAATTTGTATTGAAATAATCATTTACATCGAACAGTCTTTACTGAAAGCTTACTATTTTTGGAATCTGTTTCTTGAAATTCCATGATAAAAAAATTTACTGATGCCTTGAGTTAATTTCCTTTAAATATAGTTTCACTCTAATTGTTGTCGATGATAAAAATTCGAATAAAAAGGGTTTTTAATAATTTATTCTAAGCTCGGGTGCACGCACAGTTAAAAGTGTAGGGAAAAAATCATCAGCAAATCACACTGATTGACACTGACAGACACGTCAGTTTATGGGGGTTCTTATTGTCACGTTCAGGTGTATACAAAATGTT
Organism: Philhelius festivus; assembly: GCA_963931855.1. Taxonomy (NCBI): domain Eukaryota; kingdom Metazoa; phylum Arthropoda; class Insecta; order Diptera; family Syrphidae; genus Philhelius; species Philhelius festivus. Next base: position 74,668,664 of record OZ007556.1, on the reverse strand, counting down.
TTTTTTTTTTAATTGGGCGCGTTCAGGATTCAATTGGGTAGTCTATCTTGTATCTATTAGGCTAGTCGCGCACTGGCAACTGTGATCGAAATCAAATAGTTTAATCACCAGTTGAAAGGGAACCGCGCACTGGCAACTCTTTACCCACGCTCGCACTCTTTTCTCTCTTGCACTTATAAAAAACAGCTCAACTGTTGCGAGGCAATCGTTTAGTTTGTGTCAAAACACAAACAGGCGAATCTATAAACAAATCTTAAAGGTTACTTAACTTTAAAATACCTCTAAGTAGCTCTTAAGTATGAAATCGGTATCTATAATCAATTTTCACATTTAAGTAACGTTACTTAAAGGCCTCTTAACTTAAACGCCATCAACCGCGTTTAAGGGTCACTTAAAGGTATTTTAAAATGTATTTTGACATATCGATTGTCATCTTTGAAATTTTGAAGTTTCAAATTGTGAGTTTGTAGGTATTGTTTGTTGTGATATTATATTAGAACTATAAAGTGCAACGATTTAAGAAACATAAAATTTGTATTGATTAAAGTATGTGTACGCGCAAAGAAATTTCGTACACGCTTCCCTCTTAGCCTTTGAAGTGTTTGCATCGACACTTTCTTCCTCGTTGTTAGAAGAGAATAGGCGTTTTCCTAAATGCAGTGTTGCAGCGCATCGTGGATTTTGATGCCCTTGCAACTTTTTTCTTCACTCTGAAATTTACTTTTACAATTCATTAAAAAAAACTCTAAAAATTAGAATTCGTATTTAATAACGTTATTTTATTGAAGCAAGTGAATAAAAAAAAGCATCAAAATTCATGATGCGCTGCAACACTGCATTTAGGAAAACGCCCAATCTGTGCATAAAATAATTCTGTTTTGTAGTGTATTATTGCAAATTCTAAAATAAAAAAGTTTCCTTGTAGGAGGCATCCCAATTTTCAGATCTTTTTCTTTTATTTGTGGCGGCGGGTGTGGGTGTTTGTTCGATAGCCATTTTTTTTTTTGATTTCACAAATAAAAAAATGTGTCTTCCAATTATTTACTGAAAGAAGGTGTCACAAAACAGCTGTGTTGTATAAAATGAAGCAGCATTTGTTTTTTTTCTGTACTAGATTTTCACATTCTTTTACGTTACGTGACACAACCATTGTTTAGTTAAGTACCAATGAAAAATCGATTATAGATACGAATTGAAGTTTCGTCATTTAAAGCCAAATTAAATATTTAAGTATGCTTAACTAAATAACCTCTAAGATGCAGTTTAAGAAAATCTTATAGATACGGCTGAAACTTTTTAGTTGCTCGAACCAAGCAGTTGCGCCACTAAAAATTGAATGTGCGCGCCTAGCCTTAGTTTTCCGAGCGATAAAAACCCGATTGGATAGGTTTAGTGTCAAAAATCAGCTAATAACTTTGTTATAACCTATAGTATTATCATGGAGCGTGATTTTGTTTTGCGAACTCTAGTCGGTGCTGAAATTAGCGCTTGATTTTACAGTGGAGAGTATGATAAGATACAAAAGTAGTAAAAAAGAGAATATTTTATTATTAAATTTATTAGAGACAAATCTGGCAAGTACTGTCCCTATACTAACTTAAGATGTCTGCACAATCTTTCGTCTTCTTGATAGTACTATAAGTTTTATATACAAAGCTAATACGAAGAAAATTAAATAGAAATATTTTTCCGTCACCAAGTTTGGTACAGCGATAAATATATTTTATTTACTTGTTTCTTCAATAATTATAAATATTAACAAAAAAGAAAATTCAATAATTATTATTAACTTTATAAAAAAAAAATGATAGATCCACTATTTTTTTAAGTTTCTCGTGAGATAGCTTTTAATACCTGAGGTTAGTATTCAGATAGCTCTGGATAGGAAACTGAAGGCGGCCATTATCATTCAACACTATGGAAAACTGTTTAAAAAAAAAACCGTTATTTTCAAAATAATATATGCACGAAATACATTAAACTAGAAAGTGCCAGCGGTTCATTAATTATTTGACCATACCTATTAATTTTTTGAGGATCTATGAAATTACTTACCTGGTTATTAAATTACTGCAATGGATATAATATATGCGATTTGGATTGCTTTTTTTGTTTTTTTTTTCCTTTCGATTGCATGGATGCTTTTAAGCACAGTGATTTTTTATAAAAGTTAACTTTGTTCACATACGTCTCTCTCCGACCGTCTTAAAAATCGCATGATAATATTGTTTCGTTTAAAAGCAGTCTTGGGAATATACAATAAGCAACTCCTAACGAAACTAATGTAATAAAAAGCTAAACACAAATTTATATAAGTATTGAAATTGATTTTACTAGTGTTTAAGTAAAACGTCTACAGGACGCTCTTAAGTAAAAAATCGGTATCTATAACCAATTTTCGCGTTTAAGGCTCACTTAAAGACATTTTATTTGTATTGTCTGTTGTGATATTTCAGAAATATAAAATACAAAGAATAAAGATAAAGAAATGTTTTATGGAATAAAATATAAGTACCTACGAGCAGAGAATTTTCTTCCACGTTCCCGCTTAGTCTTTGAATTTTTTGTATCGACACTTTTGTCCTTGATTATTGCAATTTTCTTTTCAATAACCTGTTGGAGTAGGATCTTTGCAAATTTTTTTTTGTATATTTGGTATGGCATATTTTAAAATAAGGACTTCCTTGTCGGAAGGATCCCAAATTTCAGATCTTTTTCTTTTGTTTGTGGTGTGTTCCATGTTTTTTTCCAAATTTTACAGATTTAAAAATGTGTCATCCAAATGTTGTTTACATATTTAAGCTGCCTTGTATAAATATAATAGCATTTTTTTTTTGTATTAGATTTGTAGGTCGAACCATCGTTTAGTTCAGAACCAATGCAAAACCGATTATAGATTATTTAAAGGCAAGCTAAATATTTAAGTATGCTTAACTAGCCTCTAAGATACAGTTTAAGAAAATCCAATAGATACGGCTGTGGATATTTATATGTCACCTTAAGCCCAAAGCTGTACGAGTTCTTTTTGAACTTTATATAGCGTTTTCGTTTAATCGTATGGAAACTTCTGAAATCGTATTACAGTTGATCTTTTGAAATGAAGAGATTCTGGATTTTAAAAAAAGAATCAAAACCAGAAGCACGCACACAAGTGCACAATTTCAACTTCAAAATCCTGAAATGCCAGTTTTTGTTATGAATATCGGTATATAAGAAAGTTCAAAAAGCTAAAGAATGTATTTCTTATAACCGTATTTACTTATATAAATAGAATAGATGTAAGAAATAAACTTTCTTATTATAAAGAATAAAAAATCTTTCTAATATAAAAAAAGGAAAAATTGTTGCAATAAAAACACTTTAATAAAAAAAAATTACAATTATCACTTAGTCATTATAAAAAAAAGAGATGTTTGCACTTATACATAGATATAATTCATCCTTTATTTTATATACATATGTAAATTCAAAAATAAGGACATAAATAACAAAAATAAATGCTTAAACTTAATATTATGGAGATGTGCTTGATGTGTTTTTCTTACATTCGTAATCGATTGTTTTACCAACATTTCTTCTTCCTTATCAACGTCATTTTCAAGTGAGTTAACTCAAAGTAAAAAGAAATTCCTAGAACATTGTGAAATATTCTTCGTAATTAATATCAAATTCTTTAAACTAGTTTTCACCAAGGTTACAAATAATAAAAAAAACAACTTCAATTTGCCAACTACATTTAACGTTTCATAAATAGAACAAATCAGTGTTGCAACTTGTTCATTTCCCATTCCAGAAAATTCTTTCAGATTCCAACATAGTTTCTTAAGTACACTGGACGAGGGATGCAATTTCAAGTTCGTTTCATTTATTTTGGAAAAAAATGAGACGAAAGTTAACGAATACATTAACAAGAAAATCAATTTGAAATTTCGTTCTATTCGCCAAAAATTATATCGAAGTTTAGATTTAAATCTAATTTTTCCAAATAAATCCTTTATAATTAACTATACAACAAAATACTGCTAAAAAAAAAACCAAAAACTATTACTTCATGAAAAATATTTTTAAAAAATCGTATGAGAATCAACAATTACAAAAAAGAATACTTTAGAAGCCGGAATACCGAATTGCTTAGCAGTTTCTTTGGTATTAAAAATCTAAGGCTTGATTTGTAATACCAAATACATGTTATTTTTACACAATTTTCAACAAAATAAATTGTCATTTTGTTACAATAGTTACACTTTTTATTCTTTAATATTTTTTTCAACAATGTTTGTTTGAAGTTAGCGCATCATTTGCTATTAAAAATTTGCAAAAATAAACAATCGACATAAAAAGTGATGTTTTTGACGAATATGACCGTTCATAATTACTGCAATATTGCGTAATTAACCATAGACTTAATTTCATTTAATATTTACACATTTCTAGGTGATCTCTTTCATCAAAAGATATTCTTTATTATGTATATTAAAACCAAATGTTATGTATATCATTTTTAATAAGTAGTAAAAATACACCCTATTTATATAGATTACATATAGATAATATAAATTAATAACTAACGGCGAGATAAATCCGAATGCGAAAAACTTTCAACTAAATACAGTTCAACAATCAATTACATTAAAATAATTCTATCCTTCAATCGAGCACAATTTCATCCACATCCATTGTTGTGACCGAACTAATAGGTACTTTTGATGATTTTTCTCTTTCTATTGACTTTGCCGCCGGTGCCGCTGTTTTATTCTTCTGCAGAAACTTACTTATCAATGCGTTCTTGGACTTGGGAGAAAATTGTTGTCCTGGAGGAACTGACATCAACAGAGCTACTCTCTTTTTAATCACTGGCGTTTTATTGGCCTCTGTTACCGGAGGGGCAGGTTTTTTAAAAGCAGGAGTTGTTGCTTTGTTTGTCTCTTTCTCTTTCGGAGAAGGTGAAATCTTGGGCATTTTAGAACTTTTTGTTGACGATTTTTGAGCAGCACTTTCTAGATTTGTCAGTTTGCTGTTCTTTTCTTCTTTTGTTAAGACTTTAGTGAATTTAGTTATACCTGTCGGTTTTGATTTCTTCTTTTCAATTTCAACCGTCTTAGAGGGTTCGGAACTTTTAGGTTTGATGATTTCATCTTCAGTTTCATTTACTGCATTCTGATCACTCTTATCCTTATCGAACTTAGGTTGAAGTTTATAGGACCATTCATTGCGTAAACTCAAACTTCCAAGGGCATATTTATCCAAAACATCTGCAGCAACAACCCAGCATAGTTTCTTTTTGTTTTTATTTTTCTTATTAACGACATCCAATACGGACCATTCGGATATTTCATCGATTTTTTCTTTGATCTGAGATTTGGTTGGTGCCAAGCATTCACCAGTCTTTATTGTTTCACATGTGTTAGACACGTGCTCCATATATTCTTTAATAAGAAACACTCTCGAATGTCGATTTCCATGAACGAGACGCACCAAATCCTTCATAAGGTCCTCTTTTATTTCGATTCGCTTTTGTTTCTCCGGGGGTGGGGTACTTGGTTCAAGTTCAGCGGCTTCAAGCGCTTCTACCAAAGGTGGCTCACCGAATATCATTGCACGAGTACAGAGACTATCCCATATGATGGTTGGACAAAGTTTGGGGCGATTGCCATTTTCGTCTTCCCAAATTGCACCAATTAGTCTTGGTTTTATCTTTTCGGTTTTCTTCTTCATTTCTTGGGCGAACTCTTGTTGAAGAGCTTTGAGTTTAGCTTTTTGGGCTTCACGAGATGTATCGGGCCCTAGTTCATCTTCGTTTTGCAGTTCTTCATCGCTTAAATGCCCGTGTGGAACAAACCATTCATTGTCAACTTCATAGTCCTCGTCTTCTGATTCGTCCTTCTCATCTTCACTACCATTCAATGACTCTCCGGGTTCCTCTTCTTCCCATTCATCATCTGAATCTACTTCATAATCAAAGAATGCCTAAAAAGAAATGTAATAAGTTGATATTAAAAAATGAATTTCTGTTAATGTAATAATTTAGACTGGTAAATCTATGGATTTATAATAATCGTGCTTTTTTCAATAAGTTCCCGAACAAATTAAAATGAAATCCAGGACTGGCCCGCAAGAACTTGGTTTTGTAGTTAAATAATTGAATTTAATTTAAAGGACTTTTTAAAAACGTGGATGTAAGAGAGAATCTAATGTCGATTTCCTTTACACACTAGAGATTTCGATCGGTGTGTGTGTAAGTACGTGTTTCATGCACTGTGTGTAAATCTTTGTTCAAATAAGGATTTGAACATTTTGATCCCTGTCAAAGAAAAATTGATTGGTGCGAAGAAACTCAAAATCAGGCGGGAGATCAAAATCTTCACACATAAATTGATTTTTTATGCGTAAAGGATATCGATATTAATAAGTGCTATTTTTTGAAAATTTTAATATGAAATGTTTAAATTTTCATGAACATTCTACCAAAAAAAAAAATCAGTTTCAGTTTCAGTCTCAGTTAAACGCTTCAGTTTTTGTATTTAGACATCAGTTTAACTGAAAGCTTAACTGATAGCTCAACTGAAACTGAAACTGAAATGATCGTCTAAAAGGGGCTTAATATGTATATTTCGATAAAAATAATATTGATATTGAAATAATAATTAGAAATAATGATTTTTTAAATTTTAAGAGTGCAATTTAGAACTCCCCGGGTCACCGCAAATAAAGCAGCTAATCCGAAAATATTTATTAATTATGCTCAACAACCGCGAAAACTTTAAAAGTTTCAAAATAGAATATCGTCGTTGTAGATCGAATACCTCGTAACCCAGAAAAAACCGATTTTTAGGTAATGATGCAATTATATTGTGAAAAAAATTCCGGATCTAATAAAAAATATCCTGTGAACCTAAAAACTATAATTGCAGAGCCACGCGCATAATTAACAACACGTCTCTCATTGCCTCTCATTGATTTGATAATAAGTTTTTTGTCTCTCCTGAAAAATCGACTTTTCTGGGTTACGAGGTATTCGATCTACAGCGTGGATATATCAAATTCGAAATTTAAAAAAAAAAAAATTGTTAAAACTTTTGGTAAGAAATAGAATGCACAACTGGGTCGAACGAACTTGCTCTTATGTTTAAGACTTACAATTTAAAAAATAATCTAGAGAAAAATGTTCATAAGCACAAAATCAATTTTTATCTACGATTTTTTTTTTTTAATTTAAAAGAAATTTCGTAAACAAAATATTTAAATATAAATTTATAAATTAAGCTCGTCTTTTTGATTTTTAAAATTTTTGTTTGCACAAGTTAATATTTTTCCAAAAATCATTTTTCAGTTTGTCTCTAATTAAATCCACGCGTCTACATCTACAGGGTGGGCCATCTAGATGTTTCTTTTTAAATCAGGTTATTTTTACACTGGCAGCTGTTTTCGGCTAGAAATCTTGACAGAAAGTCAGTATTACATCGCTTTACGTTTGAACAACGTTGGGAAATATTGAAAATTTATTTCCAAAGTGAGTGCTGTGTAACCCAAATATGTAGTTTGTTTTTTGAAAAGAAGTTTTAGCCGAAGAAGCACCCACAGCGACGGCTGTATGGAAGTTTGTGCAAAAAGTTCGTGAGACTGGTATGCTAGTGGACAACACTCATGGTCCCCTTGTCGTACGGTGCGCACATATGAGAAAGTGGCTTCTGTTGCCGTGAGTGTCACTCAATTCACGAACATCAACTCGCCATCAATCTTAACTACTCAATATTTCACGCACTAGCCTCAGGAGAATTCTACACAAAGGCAGAATGGGCTACTGCGAAGCCAGCTGCAGCGGCCACTTGAACGACGTTGTGTTCCATAATTAATGGGAATATTTGCTCTTACTAATGAAGCGATAATAAAAATAAAGAAAAAAATTCATTTGGTTCATTTTATTGCATTTTTAAAAATGTACTTGTATTTAACCCACCCTTTATACAGATATTAGTGGCAAAATTCGATGGAGTCAATAAGTGTCACAATTTTAATTATTTCACATAAGTTTGTTCCTAGAGCTTCAATTTTTATTTTACTTTTTTCATTTTATTTTCCGTGAGATCCATACACGATTATATCGAACGCGGCTAGTTAATTTTCCTCGTCGCCAATAGATAATTTTTAATATAGGTTGTCGACAAAACTCACTTTTAACAAAGAATGATTATTTAGCAATACATGGGAAACACCCTTGATTTCCCAGGAATAGGAAGAGAAGTACAATTATTTCCTGAAACAGAAGGCTCCAATTCAAGATTACAATATTTCAATAAGGCCATACCAACGAGCCATTCCTTATCTTAATTTTGAAAGCGTCGACGTCATAAGAATCAAGAATCCGTCGACCATATCATTAATATCAACTGACCATACAATAATAGCAAACAGACCCGACATAGTATGAATAGACAAGATAAATAAAAAGCGATACTTTAGGTGGAAAAACAAATACCAATGAAATAATAAAATCAGCGATCATTAGTTCTTGAAGGATTATGCGAAAATTCAGACAGAAGATGCAATTAAAAACAAATGTGATACAAATATTAAGAACATCAAATAGCTAAAATAATTTACATGTGCTTAAGAGTTATCAATGTTGATTCTCATCGGCTATGTTGGTCGTATTGATGATGGAAAAAGTAATTCAAATAATCTTTCATTTAATCATCAATAAGACCAATACAGTCGATGAGAATCAACATTGATAACTCTTAAGCACATCTAACATTGAACTTGGTCAAAAATTTCATAAATGAAATAATTTATAACATATTAAATAAACTTATTTAGTTCCGATCCACCGTTCAACCAGATTTACCGTTATATGTACTTGGTAAATTTGGGACAGAGCTTGAGAGATCTCTAGGCTTGGTACTAATAGAAAATGAACCAGTTTTTTGTGTCCCTGAAGGAAATTGAAGAATGGAGGTCTGGAGAGGAACTGAGGAGAAAGCCTAAAGCATAAAGTTGGATACCTATTAGCTAGAGAGATAAAGAGTACTGATGTTACCATTGAAGAATGTGCTTTGCTTAACATTATGTATGAATACAAAAATTTACTGCAACGTATGCAATATTTTTAGAATACTTCAATAGAGGACATAAGGCTCCATGGTTGATGATGACGGGAAACACCTATCTCATCTTAAAAGGCAACCTCATTTTGGACTCTGCAAACTACCACCCAATTACTTGCATATCGACAACGAAAATGGAATCCAATAAATCATTAAAACGAAAACTTTAGAATTAAATTTCTTCAAAATTACCAATCGAAAAGGCCATAAGGTAAAATAGGCTTGAGAAAGTGAGATGTTAATTTCGATTAAAATTTTCAAAATCGTCGATTTAACGTAGTATAATACTGTAATAGTTTTAACATCGTACTTATTTGACTTACATTCATCGCCAATGATTTTAATTTTTGATTTGAAATATAAAAGATATATGGCATAAACTATTTATCATTTTAATAAATGATGAACAAATTTTATAAATCATTTTCCGATTATCTCCTCGACTTATTTAAACATTTAAACACAAACAATTGCAGTTATTTGTGGAGCCTAGAAAAATTTCCTATAACCCTTTAGTTTGAAGAAAATTGCTTCATCGGTTTAAGGTTGTAGGGGGAGGTTCACAAATACAGACAACGGACAAACTTTTTCCGAATGCAAAAGGGAGTTCTCATTGACTAACACCGATATTTTAATTTTTAAAATACATATTTACCTTATCTGTAGCGAAGGGCTTCCTTGGTGTGATCACAGTGCTTTTTTTTCTCCATGTCCCATAGAAAGGCGGACGCCGATTTTCACGGAAAAAAAAATATTTAGCCTTATACGTTTGAATTGGTATAGTTCTAGGCTCATCAATTGTCTGAGCGGCATTTTCGAGTTCACTAGCTAGAAGTTAGTAAGAGATTACAAAAACTTGTATACAGAAATTCGTATCTTCCACTTACTTATAACAATAACATCATCATCGTCCTCATAATTGTTCTTTAAAACTGTTTTGAAACCTCTCAGAGGTGTGTGTATTCCACTTTTCAGTTCACTTATGTACAAAGATGTTTTATCTAATTGGGTATTTTTAAGAAAAGAATCCAGCTTTTCTCGTGAGCGCTCTTTAAACTCTCGTCGAACTAAAGGCGCTAATTTCATGTCGCCCTTTACCTGAAATGGGCGAAATGCTAACGAATCAACGCTTTCGGCATCATCTCGGGACTCTTGATCTTCATCAGTTATAGATTTTACGGGTTTCGGAACAAAGAACTTGGTGAATGCTTGTGCAGCTTTTTTCTTCTTATTTTCTTCTTCTTCTTTTTCAAGTTCCTTGCGACGACGGTCTTCGTCCTTTTTTCGACGCTCTTCATCTTTAGCTTCATCCTTTTTACGTTTCTCTTCGTTTCTGGCTTCTATCTCGGCCAGACGTTTTCGCTCTTTGTCTTCTTTTTCTTTGCGGCGCTGGTCTTCTTTCTCTTCTCTTTCACGTCGTTTTTGTTCTTCCTTTTCTTCACGCTCTTTTTTTCGATTTAACTCGCGCTCTTCACGTTCTTTTTGTTTTTGCATTTTTTCTTCCTGTAATTTACGTTCACGTTCCTCGCGCTGTTCCTGCAGTTTTCGTTCCCTTTCTTCCTTTAATTGTTGCAACTTTAGTTCTTTTTCTTCACGAGCTTTTTTACGTTGTTCCATCAACTTTTGTTGCTTAGGAGTCAATAATTTGTTTTGAGTTCCTTTGTTGAGTGAGGTATCAACCGCAGTGGGGATCTCAGAGACAAACTCTGGTTCAGATGAGGCCACATCTTCAGCTTCTTTTTTATTTCTTTCGGTCTCAGAAATCCTCACAGATCTTCGCGAAGATCTCGTTTCCTTTGTAGGTTCAGTATCTTCTTCCCTAACGGATGTGTCTGTGTGTGAACATTCTTTAACAGCTACATTCTCTTGACAATTTGTCTCATCTTTTTTCTGACTTGTTGATCTTTCGGGTGATTTAGAATTGGCCTCTTTCTTATCATCGATTTTCTTTGAAGACCCTTCTGTTTGAGGTGTTTTAGATTTAGATGTTTTTGACTGTTTTGGCGAATTTTTAGCTTGCCGCGTGTCTGTTTTAAATAATTCTACTTCAGGGGCCCTTTTCAAATTGGATTCAATTGGCTTTGAAGTTTTCGGTGTTTGGAGATCAAGTCCAGTTCCATTATCACTTTGTTTTTCTTTTAATAAAATTTCATTTCGAGATGGCGAATTCGATTTAGGCGAGGTTTTTGTGTTTTTCTTTTGAATTGCTTTTTTTTTGGGTTCATCTTCGACAACCTCATCTAAAGAGAACTCGTGATTTTTAGAAACATCTTCAACTTTCTGCTTTGGAAGATCAAGTTTAAGTTTTTTTTGGGGATTAAGTTGTTGTTCGTCAGGCAAAATCTCTACATCGCTTGAATCGCTCCCTATTTGTGGCTTGGTTATTGAATCTGAAGATCGCTTAGTTTTCCTCTTCTTCTTCCCACTTAATGGGAGTTTAATTTGAAGTTTTGGAGTTGTAGAACTTTCATTGCTCACAGCATTGTTAGGTGTATTTTTGTTTTTCTTTTTTTGAGACGTCATTGCAGAGGTAGCCGGAGTCTTAGGGGATTCACTTGGCGGAAGTTCTTCTTCTGATACATCATCTCCAAGGACAATAACATCAATAGTGGAAGAAGCAGGACCTATTTTGTCAATGGTTGATAGATTCTCCTTACTATGAGACTTACCTAACTTTGTTTGATTTTCAGACTCGTCAGTAAATGATAGTTTGCGCTTCTTTGATGGAATTTCTGATGTAGAAGAGGCAGCAGCATCTTCGTGTGGTTTTATTGGGAGAGTTCCTGCAATAATTTTGAATGGTAGGCGCGCCTGTACGAGCTTCTTTCCGGTAGTTGATTCTTTTTCATTTCTTTGTCTCTCACTGCTCGGTGTTGTAGTTGTTTTGTTTAACTTTCCAGCACTACGCATATTTGCCTTTTGGGCACTATTAGACTGAACTGTTTTCATATGAATTAAATAAGAAATTTAAATATTTTCAACCTTATTTACGAAAAAAAAAACCAAGAAAATAAAACCCGCTTTGCTTAATGTCAATTCAAGTGAAAACGCGCCAACTGATTCCAATTATGGGAGATGAAGTTAGATACGATTTAAATTCGTTTTAAGATCTCAGATATAGATGTCAGCTCCAGCGGAATACATTCGGGTGTGTTGCAGTATACAAGGCAAAATCTTTATTTTTAATTGTGTCTTCTGACACGGCTTAAAAATATTAATGCCTACAAATATATACAAATTTATGAAAAAAAAAAAAACGATTGGCATGTTATTCTGCTAGTACTACCACAACGCGCTTGACTGAAACTGACAATCGGAGAAAAAGCAATAAAAAGGATATATACATATAACTAATTTCATTAGGCTAGGCACGCAAATTCAATTTTTAAGCCTAGTACGCAGATCGGGAAAAATTTTGTCTCCCATACATTTTTTTTCCTGGGACAAATTTTGTCTCGAATATTTTTCCGAGCAGTACGCAGTTCGCGCACAAAATTCATACTATTGTGAATTGCTCTACAAAATGTCTTCACTAAATTTTTTTGACAGCCACCGTATTTCCAAAAGTGATTTTTGTCAATACTGGTATTATGTAAAATCTGCTGATGCTTGTCTTGAGAGCATCACGAGCAGATTCCAAAAAGGTATGAACGACTTTTGTAAGACAACCCGTTCCAGAGATGCACTAAAAAACACATTAAATTAGATTTATTCTCTCCAACTTCAAACTTTTGCGCGAGATTTGGAAACGTTTTGTAGAGATTAAAATTGTAGAGATAAAATTTGTCTTGTCTCGATCTTCGTACTTGGCTTTAGTTGCACAACTGTTTGGTTGCTTAAACCTAGTATGCAGATCGGGAAAAATTTTGTCTCCCATACATTTTTTTTCCTGGGACAAATTTTCATTGAAATTTTGTCTCGGATATTTTTCCGAGCAGTACGCAGATCGCGCGCAAAATTCATACTATTGTGAATTGTTCTACAAAATGTCTCCACTAAATTTTGCCAGGACAAATTTTGACAGCCACCGTATTTCCGAAAGTGATTTTTGTCAAAACTGGTTTTATGTAAAAGTAACTGATGCTTCTATTGAAAGCATCGAGAGGAGATTCCAAAAAGGTATGAATGACTTTTGTATGACAAACCGTTACAGAGATACACTAAAAAACACATTAAATTAGATTTATTTTCTCTCCAACTTAAAACTTTTGCGCGAGATTTGGAAACGTTTTGTAGAGATTGAAATTGTAGAGATAAAATTCGTCTTGTCTCGATCTGCGTACAAGGCTTTATAGAAAACAGATGAACTATTTGGTTGAATGTCCGCGCAGGTGCATATAATTATATGTTACACAGAATAGCGAACTCATTTTAGGCAATCGTTTAGTTTGTGTCAAACACACAAACTTTTTAGTTGCTCAAACCAAGCAGTTGCGAAACTAAAAATTGAATGTGCGTGTTGATTACGATTTTTTAAGAATTATGAATGGGAATAAGTGAGAATTATGAGTGATTTTTAATGTGGAAAATCTTTTAAGACTTCCGTCACCAAATATTCTTCTAAATATTATTCCATTTCAAATTGAAATTGCAATTTAACTCGAGAATAAATGTGCCAGACAATTATTTCGTGCGTTAAATTTTGATAGATAAGTTATGTACGCAGTTCGAAGAGAAATTTAGATTTTTAAGCTGGAGCAGCTTACCTCTCGGCTAAAATGCTGTACATAATTTTAGCTTGGCTAAATTTTGGAGAGAATGTTGTATGGGAGATAAAATTTTGCGCGATCTGCGTACTAGGCTTTAGGTATATTTAGTAGAACGCGGGCAAAATGCGTGGTTGCCGGTCCATCTTTGATGTTAAACATGGGAAGCATTCGGTGATCTAGTCATTAAAATAATTTTCTTCTCAATTTGAGAATTTAAACTTATCGCTGAAACAGATATGCATCTTTTTACATCGTCCATCCATGTCCAGTGGATGCGGCAGAGAAAACGCACAGACAAAATTTTGTGCCGCACTACCATCCCGTACTATGTTGACCGCCTTTATAGTTCTAAAGCTAAGTGTACACGATTGGTAGATCTTACAATATTGTCAGATCTGTCAGTGAAAAACATGCTAACAATTAGGCCTATTCTGCAACATCTGTTATTCTGCTATGGATTTTCTGTTATGAATCGTAAAAGATTTCCATCTTAAAAGATCTTTTATAATTGGTATTCAGGGGCTCGAACTTTTATAAAAGTCTGTTATGCAACTTCGAAAACGAAATCTGTTATGATACTGAACTAACAGGCCGATTCTCCCCAAAGTCAGTGATACCTCACAAGTCACAAGAAGAGGTGAAATTGATTTTGTGACTTTTTCGGATTCTGCCACTCAGTCACAACTTGTGAGAGTCACAAAAACAATCGAAACTGTGATCTCCTTCAGAGCAGGTCACAACTCATAAATTTTTAAGTTTCTTGGACTGACATTCAGTATATTTTGTAGGAAAATTTTCTAGATTTGTGAATAATTGTGAGTACACAAAAATGGAAGTGGACTTTGTTCTAGTGAATATAATTGCTGATCTTTCCCACGAAAATGAAAAATAACATTTTTATATAAACAAACATTTTTTTAAAAAAATTTGCAGCGCCGACGGCATTTAAAAACTCTGAGAGATACAAATGATCCATTCGCTCTCCAAAACAATACATTTATAAAGTAATTTTTTCGTTTTCAATAATCAGCTGTTCAAATAATGACACTTAAAAATCTCACCATGCTGTGGTGAGTTTCGTTGTGAGCTTTCTTGTGACGATTAGGGGGAGAATACCAAAATGTTATCGAGTCACAACAATCCTCACAAGGAATAGTCACAAGGGCTTGTGACTTGTGACTCCTCACAAGGGGGAGAATCGGGCTGTAAATCTGCTATCATAATCAGCTGTGATTAAATAAAATAATTCATCTGACAAAATTAAAATGGATGACGAACAAAAAAGTAATCTCTTCTCTTACACATTATTGGTGTCCTCTACTCTACTTACATATACATATGTTTATATAATACTCGTATGTGTGTAAATATATTTTCTTTCATTTGTCTCATTTTAAAAAGATTTCGTTGACGAAATAAAAAATATATCGTCGTCGTTCTATGAAACGTCCATTCTTAACAAAAATGTAATTTAATTCTTATTTAATTCATTCCAGATCAGCCATATTTGAAAAATATTGTATTGCACAATGGTATATCAATTTTTCATTGATATACTCGTATCTGTGTATGTATTGAAATCTTTTATGATAAAAGTCACAGAAGTTTGTCTTTTATTCTTTTATGATTTTTAACAGATTTCATAACAGATTTTGGCATGCTGAATACCAAAAATGCTATTCGTAAAAGATTTTTTCTATGTTCGAACGTTTGACAGTTCATAAAAGTTTTCTTAGTCCCCTATTACACGTTGCCTCATGAGACATGTCTCATTTTTGACTTTCCTTTTAAATTTGTATCCCGTGAGGCAAAAGCTATTACACGTTGACTCATGTCTCATGAGACTCATGTCTCAAATTTGACTGTTGTTCGTATTTTTTAATGCACAACACAACATAAAACGAATATGAGAAAAAGAAACGTCAAAATGAGACTACTAAAAATCAGCCCGGTACTCACCGGGAATATTTTTTTGCATCTTCTTTCCTCATATCTGCTTTCTTTTTCGCACTTACGTGAGCCTCGTCTCGTGAGACATCGTGTAATAGGGGACTTAGCAGATTTTATAACAGATTTTAGCGTGCTGAATACCAAAATTAAAATTCATAAAAGATTTGTTGACAGCTCAAACATTTGTATGGAAATTCATAGCAGAATAACAGAATAGAAGAATAAAAGATCTCGCCGAATAGGCCTAAATGTCTTACAACCGTGTAGTCTTACAATTAATTGTCAGAAAATTTGTCTGACAATTAATTGTTAGATCATTGTCTGACAATTAATTGTAAAAAATCTGACAATCATGTGTACGCTAGCTGACAATCATGTAATCTTCCAATTAATTGTCAGAAAATGTATCTGACAATTAATTGTAAGACGGTAGATTGTAAGGTATTTGATAATCGTGTACACACACAATTTATTGTCAGGCCTGCCAATTTTTATCGTTGTCTGACGTTTCTGACAATGAAGAAATTGTAAGATGTTCGTTTTTTAGCATCATACAATTAGTTCATTGTCAGACAATTTGCAGCCAAGGTTCAATTGTCACAGTTTCCATAACCAACAAAACTGACAATTAATTGTGTGTGTACACGGTTGGTAGAAAATCTACCAATCTCTTACAATTAATTGGTAGGTATTAAGCCGGCTATCTGAAAATGAATTGTCAGCCAACTTCTGACAATTAATTGTAAGAGATTGGTAGATTTTGTACCAACCGTGTACACACACAACTTATTTGTCAGCTCATTAGGTTTGTTCGTTGAGCCCTGAAGTCACCCTGGGGTCGCCCTAAATCGTTTTTTGAAAAACCTGAAGTCACCCTGGTTTGCAAATTTTGTGTTTTTTGAGACCTGGGGTCGCCCTGAACTCGCCATGAACTAGACCTAGGTATTTTGCTGGGGCGAGTTCAGGTAAAGAATAAACTGTCAAAAGTCATATGAGATTTCATATGTATTTCTTTTGTTGTCCTTTACCGACTCGCATGTTGCATGTTATTGCTTGTGTTTGCAATTGAATGTTTGGTGTACTCATCAAATGAAACATTCAGCAACAACGCAAAATTGTTTTCGTTCATTTTTAAAACTAATTTATAACAAATTTAAAGTTTTATCAGATCCCAAAATTATTTTGTCTTGCTTTTAGTTGTCAACAAAACAGTTGACAGCCCTTGGGTGTTTTTTGAAAACCGAAAACCCCAGTTTTTGTTGACAACTCTGAGGGTTGTCAAAAAAACCTGGGTCAACCCTGGGTAAAGTTCAACGAACAAACCTATTGGTAGATAATTGTCAGACATTGTAAGATCTTACAATATTGTAAGATCTACCAATCGTGTACACTTAGCTTAACTTTTCAATTTATCGTGCAAGCACAACTTAATTTGTGTCTGTTAATTTTTGAATCAAACAGAGGCAAAGATTTGACACTATTTTTGACAGATTTTTGCATCGTCTAGCCGAAAAAAACAGACACCGAAGACAGACATAAGACGAAATCGAGTCACTCGAAAAACTTTTTACGGGCAGGGCATCACCCAAAAGATTTTCATACTTTTTAGTTAATTGTTGTTGATATTTCATTAATAAGAACAAGTTTATCAAAATTGAACAATTAGAATAAATGCAGTAGTTAAATTTCTTCGGTTTACTTGAATTTTATGTGATTCCTAGACAAATTAGTGCCGATTTTATACTCATTACACTCTAGGATATATACCTACTTAGGCTAAAGTATGTCGAAAAACAAGTTGAACCTTACCTTGCCACCAGGATCCGTCGACTCGACAGCTCAGCAAGTCGTTCCAACTCCTCCTTTTAAGACTCCATCTGGCACCGAGTAAATATTTCAGCTTTTAAATAATTAAATTATTCTTTTTTTGTTTTTTGTTTTTTTTTTTCTATTTTATTTTTGCCTTTGGCGTTTTGTCTGTTCTTTTGTTTTTGGTTTTGTTTCCTTCGTGAATTCACTTAAACTAATATTAAAGAAAACATAGTTTGCTGGGGAAACCAAAGACTAGCATTGAAGCACTAACCGAAACTCTCGAGGAGCTAGAAATGGACGATACCGCACGAAAGCGCATCAAAGTATTCCTAAGCCAAAAGGAAAAGATCGGTGAGCTAAGCGACGAAGACTTGGAGAAACTGGGCGAATTAGGATCTGGAAACGGAGGTGTTGTAATGAAAGTCAGACACATTCCAACTCAACTAATAATGGCCCGCAAGTTGATTCATCTGGAGGTGAAACCGGCTATTAAAAAGCAAATCATAAGAGAGTTAAAAGTTTTGCATGAATGCAACTTCCCACATATTGTTGGTTTTTATGGGGCTTTCTATAGCGATGGCGAAATAAGTATTTGCATGGAGTACATGGACGGTGGATCACTTGATCTGATATTAAAACGAGCGGGTCGAATACCAGAGTCTATTTTGGGAAAGATCACTTTAGCTGTGCTAAAAGGATTAAGCTATTTGCGGGATAAACATGCTATTATGCACAGAGACGTGAAACCCAGTAATATTTTAGTTAATAGCAGTGGCGAAATAAAGATCTGTGATTTTGGAGTTTCTGGTCAGTTGATTGATTCCATGGCGAACTCCTTTGTTGGAACCCGCAGTTATATGTCGGTGAGTAATGGAAGTAATTAAGATTTGTTTCTTCGCCATATATAAACAAATATAATTAATTTTTGGGCGGAGTACCTACCATAATATAGGCGGCACAAAATAATAAAAAAAATGTTGTAGAGAGCAAAATATAAGCATTTTTCACTATGTGAAGGCGGTCTATCTCCTCCTTAAAATTAAAGAAAATTACCAAAAAAAGGCGATACTTATACATTAATGAACTTGAGGTATCAAAGCCATTTATTTATTTATACATCAATAATAGTTTTCGAAAAAAAAAAATTGGCGTTTGTAAATATTTGTTTCATTTGAAGCCGATTTTTAAAATGACCCTACCACCTAAAAGGGTGAAAAAATGTTTGGATACATCCCTTCCAAAATCACACACATTGCTATTCCAAACTTAGGGCGCTCGATATTTCTTCCTTATCTGAGTGGTTACTATGGAAACATTCAGAACCGGCCCGAGCTAAATTAGAGCCCTGCGCAAGCTTTATCAGTGGCGCCCCTCATTTCGATTAGATTGGCGGAAAAAGTCATTTCCTCATTACCCAAGGGGTACCCTTTACAATGCTTTTTAACGAGGTATCCCCAAAAGGCCTATCCCTAGATAATACTTATATTTAATTAAAATAAATATGATTTTTATTAAAAACTAAGAAATCGAAAATATATCACAAAAATAATAGTAACTAAATAATAATACAATACAATACTAAATAGTAATACAAAAATAATTTTAAACTAAAGTCAAAAAATATATGACAAAAAATTAGAAACTGAAAAAAATATTTTTTGAAGTAAAAAATATTTAAAAACTAATTCAAAAATATAAAAACATGCAAATAAATAATGAAATTATTAACTGTTGTTGAATTAAAATTTTTATATTCATATTTAATTTATTCAGTGTAGGAAATAATAATAAGATTATTTTAATAAAAATAAATGGGCTTCTGTTCTAACAAACTCAGTTACCAGATCATCATAATCTTATGACTTTGACAAGCTCTTTCTTTATAGCCATGATTGACAAGTCAACTTATCTTTCTTGATTCATTGGGGTCCTGAAGTAGTTTTTTATTAATTTTAGTTTCGAAAAACTACGTTATTTGAGGAAACTGTGATGGTATTTCTGGATTTAGAGCTATGGCTTCAGCTAATTGCACGTTAGTTAATTGTTCTTCTGATCGCAGATCGAAGAGTTTTTGGTAGCATATTTAGTAGATAAATTAGTAGACGGAGCTTGTAAATACTTACTAGTTATATTATTTTTTTTTTTAAATATCAAACTAGATTAATATGCAACATATAAACTTGAAACTAAAATTTTACTTCCTAATGACTGCATGTTTCTATTCTCAACGTTTTCAGCCTCAGATATTTCAATAAGAGTTTCATATTATAGCTCCTAAGATTTTTTTGAATGGTCTTAAAACATTTAGTCTATACTCCCATCTGGTTTCAGGAAGGGGTTTTAAGGTCAAACCAGCGAAATTTTTTGTATATATGTACATATGTATGTCCCAACGTATTGTTGAACCTGATACAAAGTTTAATAGGCATTGAGCAATGTCAAAAAACTTAACAGCTTCCAATGAACAGCAAGCTGAATCATTAAAAACCAACAACCAAAGGGAATGCAAGCAGCCTGAACAAAATAAGCTCTTGGTTCAAGACACTTAATTTTGTTTTGAACACCAGCCTCTTTCCTTTCATGTTTGAACCATTATCACAACCTTATACATACTCGTATACACTACTGGAATAGAAGCGTAGCAAGTTTCATTTTCAATATAGATCCTTTCTTTTGTTTTGAGTTTTTTTGACCATAATAAATAGACAAATAAAGTAATTAGATCAGTCAAAAAATCCCTTTTTTTAATGTAAACAATAACTGGCAAGAACAAAAAATAGAGAAAAGGAGAAATTGAATAAAACAGATTCACTCATCAACGACAAACCTCAACATTAGTCATCGCACTATCATCACTCATTATTTTCATATTTCAACCCTTTGTCTCATCTCGACACACGAGCCACACGACTTCACAGTGATAAAATTTCACTCATAAAGAGAGGCCAGTGCCAAACTAAAACATAGTACAAGAAACACTCAACAGGAAGAGTTTAAATTCCTAGACGCAAGTTTTAATTCTGCGCACTGACATGTCAATGAGTATGAATTTTGTACCTCAGAATTTCTGTTTGAGTAACATTGCTGACTTCGATTTCATATAGAAGAATTGGCATCGTGCGCATGTTACGAGTAGTTAACAACATACATACTGTTAATTGTCTGTATTTGCTGTTGAAATTCTGTTGAGTGTGAGTGTGAAGAATAACGTAACAGTAGATTGATAAAGAGAAAAATAGCAAATAGGTAGGTATCTGTTGTTAAGCGAACAAAATCGTGCACTTTGTAAAGATTTTGTGATTTTGTTTGTGATTTTTTTGAAGTAAAACTTCTTTTCCGGCGTTGGGGGTAAACAAATTTCTATGCAGCTGTCAGTGACATGTCAAAACGTCACGTTATCCGTCAAAGACAGCGACATGTTTTTAGAATGCAAAATGTTTGTTCGTAGGTTATAATCTTACAGAAGCTTTGCTTGAGGAAAAAGAAGTTTTACTTCACCCGCGCGTACGTCAGTACACACAATCTTTTTTTTTTTTACTTTGGGATTGGGGTGTGTATAGGAAATTAAACATCGGCTTATTTTTGGAATAGTAGATATGTATAAGTTTTGTATATATACCTATCTGTCTTTAAATTCAGAATTAGCTGTTAGTTATACATAGAATAAATACTAATATTGGTGTGAGCTATAAAAAGAAATGAGATTTAAAAAAGATGGTAGGTAGTGGTTATGAAGTAGTGGCTTTTTTAACGCTTGCACAAGGCGCCCTTTGGGTGCAGCGCCCTGCGCATTTGCACAGCTTGCACGTATAGCTTGTCCGGCCCTGGAAACATTATATTAATATGTTATTGAAAAAAACAACTGTAACTTTATGATTATATCAAAAGAAAACTGTTTAATTTTTTCATTAATATAAATTGTATTTATATTATTCTTCATTTAACTTTCTAATAAATGTATCGTTTTATTGTTTTTTCCTGACTACAAAATTCCAATAATAACAATACCCAATTCCTCCCCTTTTTTGTTCTATTTTCTTCCACTTGTTTGCGTCAGGATATTGCATCAAGTATACAGTTCTTTCCAAAGTCTAAATAATAGCTTCAAAATGTAGAGCTAAGTGCCCTGATTGCAAATATCGAGGTCCAAGGCATTTTGCAGGCGATAACAACAGGGTACGTCTTGTACGAAGAAGGCCGCCTGCAAAACGTCTTGGACCTCGATATTTTCAATCAGGGCGCTTAGCTCTACATTTTGAAGTTTTGGCAAAGTTGTTATCACAATTATTTAGACTTTGGAAAAAACTGCATACTTATTGCACTATTGCTCCCACTAGAGCATGCAAGACGTTCACATTTGTAAATAACTACTAAAGGCCTATCTAATTATGCTAATTATTTTTTTGTTATAAATCACACCCAAAAATCAAACGGAATGAAATTGGTTCGCGTTTGAAGGGTGTCATGTTCGGATCAAATTGTGTTCAATTATAAACTGTATGAAAGTATGATCTCACTACTAAGGTGTAGAGAATTGCTTCACAGTTTTTACATTCTAAACCATAGAATCTTCGGCTAGATGATAGACAATAATTAAAGGGAACAGGTCCAAAAAACTTTTCGTAAAAATCAACAAGAATTCGCATAATTTATTTTTAATTTAATATTTATACTGCGGGATCATCACCTTTATGTGGTTGGATGTTGATATGAATTCAGTTTTGATGAAGAATTCTCAATACCTAGACATGTGTGTAATTCTCAAATATGGATATTTTTTTTAGCAGAATTTTTTAGTAAGAACTTCATTAACATGAAGCATAACATCGTTTTCTATTTAGTTTGTTCACAATAATTTGTTTTCTTATATAAAGCCCCTTCTGGAATCGCAGATACATATTTTATTCTTTCCACTTTCTTTTGTTTTAACTGTGATCTTCATCATGACCTACATCATCTAGTCTTTCGCAGAAATACTGTTCTCAAAGTTGTACACCAAATCATATAAATTTTATTTTTATTTGCGATAAGATAGTAATTGATCATGTGACGAGTTTGTTTCATGAAATTTTTTCTTCGGGAAGATCTGAATTAGAATTAGTACTACTGTTTCGGTTGTGGATTCAAAAAGGTTGTAGTCCTCCTGGTTGGTTTCGAAACATCCCTAAATACTTATTTTTGGCTTTAAACAAAACTCGAAAGAACCAGAATAAAAGCGATTTATTGTTAAATTGTAATTTTCAGTGCATATTAAATGTTTTTTCATTGTCTTTATTTATAGCCAGAACGGTTGCAAGGCACACATTATTCTGTACAGTCAGACATCTGGTCACTTGGCTTGTCGCTAGTTGAAATGGCTATTGGCATGTACCCAATTCCTCCGCCAGATGCCAATGCTCTCAAAGCAATATTCGATGAAAACACAGATGAGGGCAGCCAAGCAACAGTTGAACCAAAAAATATGGCAATTTTTGAACTATTAGACTATATAGTTAATGAACCTCCACCCAAATTAGAGCATAATATTTTTACCGAAGATTTTAAAAACTTTGTGGACATATGTCTTAAGAAAAATCCAGATGAAAGAGCTGATCTTAAAACACTCTTGGTATGTTATAAAAATCTTTTAAATATTATTTGATTTTTAATTATATGGTTTTCTTTTTAAAGAATCACGCTTGGATTCGAAAAGCTGAAGTGGAAGAAGTCGATATTGCTGGTTGGGTATGCAAGACTATGGATTTACCGCCATCAACACCAAAGAGAAACACATCTCCAAATTGATTCTCTTTTTAATGTAGATTTAAAGAAAAAGTCGTGTATTTTTATTTGTTATAAATCAAATATTGCTCTTTTGATTCAGTCAGCCAGCAGCGTAAGCGTATTATTATGTTAATTTTTATAGATCTTCAGCAAGAAACACTCATGTATTAAAATAAGAAAAACACAATATATAAATAATAAAAAAAAATCATAGTGTTGTCATTGAAACCCCTTTGATTTCAGCAAATCGAATACAAAAAGAGAAACATGGAGGAAGTGTGGTTTTTCTTCAAGCTTATTGAAACTTTACTCGGTTCCACTTGCATGATCTTTCACATTCAAGGATTCCTCGATGATCGCCAACCTTTACCTCATCAGATGTATTTTTGTGGAACGTTTTTTGGATTTACAATAATTGCAATATTTGGAAACATAGGAATAAGCTTGGGCTCAAAGCCCTCGATGCTAATTGAAGCAATAGTGAGTGGAGTTGCTTCGTTGTTTTTTATTCTTTCATCGATATTTTCAATGTACCATGCGGAGAAAGATTTTCACTTGATGTATTTATCTGACTATGAAGAGTCTGTGCATCCGTTTTTTGCAATTAGTAAAAAACAAAGTATAACAGCTCTTTGTTGTGGATTGTTTTATATGCTGCATACAGTTTTCGCAGTTGATGCAATTTTAATAACAGAGGAAATACAATTGGACGAACAGTCGCCACAAACTGCTACAATAGCAAAAGCTGATATAGAATGCTATCAGCCAATAAAATTATACATTTTCGGGAAGGAATTTAACGATATGCTACAGAAACAGGAATGGTTCCTTACCATTACCGGCCAAGATGTGAGAAATGCAAGAGATCGAAAAATACTGAAGATAATGAAAGACTTAAAGTATGTGCGGCACGATAATATTATTTAATTTTATTTTTATAAATAATAAATTCATTTGAAAACCACGTTATCAACGTTTGTAATTTGTTTGAAATGTTAATGGTACGAGTACATTAAGGCAAATTGAAATTCATCGATTTTTACATTACAACTTGCGATATATGTATCTATATGAAGGAATCGTGAAAATATACAATATAACAAGGATAGGAATTGAAATGACAAATATTTAAATTCAATATTTAAGATCCCAAATAAAAAAAAGTTTTGATTATTGAGAACGAATTACTACACGTTTGTTATCAATTTAGTTTCAATCACCCCTGTTCTGATTTTCGTTTACGAAAGTAATACTTTCGTTTTCATTTCGTTTCGATTTTTTCTGGAGAATTTGAATTCGTAAATCTAAAAATGTATGTATTTTTAAAAATATATGTTTAAAAGCTATTTTTTGTCTTTTATAGGGGAAGACACATGTGTAACAGAAAACCTGTCTGAATGTTGGTACCACTGCAAGGCAAATTCGTACCAAATTAAGAACGTCGTTTTCAAATCCGTACGAAAATCAATTTCGGTAACGAATTCAATTCGGATCGAAAATCAGAACAGGGGTGAATATTCCTAATTTCAGTATTTATCAATTCAGCCATATCACGAATTACATCGTTTTTTTAATTGGAAAACTGTTAAAATCCCCGAAGTTCAACATTTTGGAAAATTTCATTTCCATTACGAAAGTGAGTTTTTTTTCGGGATTCGTAAAAATTACTATGCAACTCGATTGCTAAACAAAAAAGTTCGAATTCGCAAAATCGAAACTTAGTCATCTTATAGCAAGTTCTAATATACGAAAACCGAACAATTCTAGTATTTCCAACTTTTTTGGAGTCTTAGTTTCATTCGGAAAACAATTTTTGTTTGTAGTTGATGTAAGAAAGGGAACAAGGCGCGAACAAGAAATTGGTGCGAAAATTAATATTAAAAAAAATATAAACAATTAAAGTTTGCATCGTATATTCATTCATTAAGCAATATATGCACTGAAACATCGTTATTTTTTTGCTTTTTCGTGTAAAGTTATAATCGATTGAAATTTTTAAATAATTACATTAAAATGTAATTGGCCTTAAAGAATTCACTATGAATTTACAATAATGTAAAAGCGTTGCATACATTTAGGAACACATCCATTTTTCATATCTTTTTTTCGTGTAGGAAAGTCGTTTCATGCGAAGAACAGTGTAAACTTAAATTGCTTATAACTTTTGTAAGTAATAATTTCCGAACAAAATAATTTGTAGCCCAGTTG
This sequence comes from Philhelius festivus, assembly GCA_963931855.1. Taxonomy (NCBI): domain Eukaryota; kingdom Metazoa; phylum Arthropoda; class Insecta; order Diptera; family Syrphidae; genus Philhelius; species Philhelius festivus. The sequence goes on along the minus strand of OZ007556.1, from coordinate 74,643,118 downwards.
ATGATATCCAAAACTGATTTTTTTCATATGCGTATAATTCTTTAATTCTAAAGTAAATAAAATCACGACTATTTTGCCAATGAGCAGTTATGGCAGAAGTTGAATTTTACTGAACCCTTGCTACGCTATACATTTCTTGTTACAACTTCAGATTTGATCAATATTTACATATATTTGCATAGATTGATCATTAAACATGCACTACAACAACAAATCGATATCCTGGTTATCCTTGAGTAAAACAAATAAATTTGAGGCGCAACAGCGAACCAGAGCCCAGTGACTTACAACTCTCAACCATTCGTGTGTGAGGGGCATTTTTTATGCCAAGTATCGCTGAAAAAAAAAAGGATTTCGAGTCCAGACATTTGGCAAGACAATGCTCTAATCAGCATACTAAAAGGTATGTATGTATGTACATACATAGGTAGAAATGGTTGCCACGAGCTTGCACAGTGGCCAAAATACTTAAATAACTACCTAAGTGCGCCAAGGGATACTACATGTGAACACTTTCTGCACTCCCTCGTCAGCAAAATATGAGTTATGCATTGTTTATATCGGGGGCGCATATACTTGTTCTTATGTTTAAGAGAATCAGAATTTTAAAAGTATTTATGTAAAAACATATGTGGATTTTATTAGGGAGACAAATGTTGAGAAGCATGAAATTAATTTTTTAAATGGCAAAAAAATTTTTCATATTAATTTATGCAAGAACAAAACAGCAACAATTTACGTTGAAGCGGGTTTTTAAAATTTACGAAAAAATATATCAATATACGAATATATAAAATAAAAATATACCAAGTTTAAGAAAAAAAAGTAAACATTTTTGCTGCAGCCGAACAATTTTCCGTCTTCTCTATCAGTTTGACAAAATCTAGAGTTAAAAATAAAAGTTGATCACAAAAAAAAATCGTTCTCGATTAATTGGTAAAAACGCGTTGTTCAAAATGATATATGGCTGCTAAAGGAGAAGTTTTGGATTCATAAAAAAGAGCTCAAGATCAAACTTGAGATTACGATGACGAAGAACATGAAAAAAGTAGATCCCGTAATTCTATTTGTCTGCCTAAAACACTGAAAGTATTTTCTTCAGAAGTAAGTAAGGGTCTTCGGTGATTCCCTAGGGGAGAAATTGAAGTTTTTTTTTTTATCCAAAACTAACGGTACCTACCATACAGTGGCCTGATTAGGGAATATGAATCTAATCGTTTACAATTCGATAATTTCTTTTCGACTAACCTCGATTTGATAAATTGTGGAATTCGAAGCTATTCGTAAATTATACTTCCAAGATTTCCAGATAATTGACAGTGGAATATTTATTTTTTAGACAAAATCATTTTAACTTTGGAATAAAATTACAATTAAAATTAAAAACTGGACTCTATAATGTTGTTTGTACATATTTGCCGAACGTTTGAAAACAGAAGAATCCTCAAACCTTCTTGATCTTACTGTTCTGAGTAAGTGTTTTTCGTATTGAACGAAATAAAAGATAAAAGAAAAGCAAAACAAAAGCTAACGGATGATGCGGTAAAAATGAAAATTTAGAAAGCAGTAACACCAAACCTTATTTTCGCCACCTGAAACTATTCGCTTCGTATTCCTTAATCAGGCCACAGGAGTTTTGGAAATTCTACTTTATTGTACACAAGAAAAAAATTTCAAAATATGCAGCCGTGCATTTTTATTTAATGCTGTAGAAATTTTATGGACTCTGAATTAGTTTTTAAGTAAATCCTTCTTAAGATTTAAGAATTTTTTTACATGTACTCAAATTTGTTCAAGATATCAAACTGGGTTTTTATTTATGAATTCCAATAAAGATCTATTTTGGTTTTGCTCACAATCTTTAAAATTTTAAACCACCTAAACTATAAAAGCAAGTTCTAAAAAAGCGACTTCGGAATGCGTATTATTGTTGAGTTTCTAGGGACAAGCCACCTACAAATTTAATTTATAAAATTTGATATATTTTCGGAATATGAAAACAAAAATTTGTTTTTCACTGCTGAATGGGTTATTTTTTAAAACTTTGCAGTTGTTTCACTCATAACGCTTGGAAATAGAAACATTTCTGGTTCACTTCAAATGTTATTCATTTAAACTTACTTCTAACCTTGAAATATGTATGTTGGATCCAAAAAATATGCGTGATTTATACATTCAATATTTATTTTGCGACTAAGAGCTAAAAGAGAGTTTCGTTTTTATAGTAAGTATTCCGTAATCTGTACATGTGTTTTCTTGTTAAATACATCTATTTCAAATTAGTTTGTAAATGCTTTATGTTTTGAAGTGTACGAGAATGAATGGACCTAATCATATTTCAAAATTTATTCGACTCATTTATTTTCGTCTATACTCTTAAATTGCACTATTAAAAAAATATTCTTTCATAATTTAAATATTCTGTTTATCCTTTTCATCTTTATTTATATTTTCCTTTCGTATCACATATTACAATTTTCATTGGAAAACTCAAATTTAAGTTTTTTTTATCTAGTAACCAGCTAAATTTATTGGTGAAAAATTTAAACGAGACAAATTTACAACAAATAACTATGAAATTTTATGAAATGTGCATTGGATAGACTAACATTTTTGTGTTTCGAAACATATACAAAATTATGAAATTTACATACAGTGACGTAGATGTTGGCCACAACATAATTTCATTATAACTTTTAAGTCTTAATAAGTAATAAAGATTGTTTGTTTTGTTAATTATAAATCTCATGCGTTTGTTAAAAAAACTCAATGCCATTGGCGGTGATTTTATTTAAATGTTTTGCAAATAATTTATATAATTTAATTCATATCTCAATAGTAAGGCAGATTATGGAAACAACTGATGATGCTTCAATAGTTTTATTTTATAAGTATTGTCGGAAACCAGTCAGAAGGAATTAAAACAATTAAAATTCACCGAAAAACAAACAATAAACATACGTATGTTAATAAAAGAAGAACACTCAAAATTAAGTACGCTTGTATTTACCGTATAAATTAAATAAAAAATGTTATAATATAACAATAAAGTGCAACACATAATGTGGAGTAAAATATTTTTTACTCGTGCGCATAATATAAATGTCGCTCAGTTCATATTATTTTTTTTTTTTACCGAGGCTATCTACGTATGTCATTGAACTCGGATCGACTAAAGGCGATCTCGCGTCAAGGAAGTAGCAATGGTTTAAAATAAGCCCTACAGTAAATTGTCGCAGTAGATGGTGGTAGATCTTGATTGCGATAGTACATATTGCACTCTTTCTCTGTTAACTTATCAAAAATCGCAGCATATTCGCGATGGAATGTGGCCAGATCGACGTTCGAGCGACCTATGGCTGTTAGAGCTAAAAAGAGAATATCCCTGTATATTGAGTGTGTTCGATCAACGCCGCTGTTTTTAAGCTTGTGTCGTTCATTAGCTAACCGCTTCACCGGCGCAAGAAGATCATTGCATCTAATTGCGGTAATAATTTGCTGAATCGCTCTGAAAAGAAGACATTAAGGATTATGTTTTAGTGTTTAAATTAAACTCAAATACGTTTTGTTCAAATAAGTTTGATCCGTTAGCAAAGCCTTAAGAAGTGGGCTAGCCGGTTGGTTTTGTTTCCATAAAATGTACATCGGTGGTCCCGCTTCAGCATGTAAACGTAAATTATCCCACATGCATTGGATTTTAACCGTTTTCACCTTACTCAATGGATCGATATCTGCATCAGCCTAAAAATGTTAAATATTTTGTTCTGATTATGATTAAGTTCTCTCTTGTTTGATAAATTTATTTGGTAAAAATAAGTAAACTAGAGGCCATTACGGATCCAAGAGAGCCTAAACCTAGTAACTTAAAAACCTTAACTATTACTTTGTCTTTTTTTTGGTTAATTCGTTTATTTTTCTAAAAACTACTTTCAGTGGGTGAATATTTTTTTATAAATAAATTAAGCCATTTTCAAATTTGGAAATCACATATTAGATATATCAGGACAAAAACACGTTAAACTTTATAACAAAAGTGAACAAATTCAAAAATAAAAAAAAAAAAAATAGTAAGAGATAAAAAAAGGGCATTAATCCTTTAGAAATATGTGGCTTAACATTATTGAAATTTCTAAACTTGACTAGATTCCTTAAGCGGTAAATACACACGACACTTGTGTGCACACCGGTCTGGCATTCCACCACACACGGCACACCGAATCCTGCACACTTTAGTTGTGCAAGAGATCTCAAACTGGAAAGATCTAACCATATTAGACTATTAAATTTTTATTCCCGTTTCGGTTTAAACTTATCAGATATACTTGAATACGAACCGAATACAGACCGAGCCCTATATGGGTGAAACGAGCTTTACTCATATTTATGGCCAAAAATGTACGATTTTAACTTTCTTATATGAAAGAACTTTATTTTATAATAAGTGCTAACTATTCGGCCATATACCTTTAGCGTACTTTCCCGGGGATATATCTACCTTTGTATGAAATAAGAGAATTAATAAATAAAGATTAAACAGTTACCTGCTTGGGAAGACACAATTGAGGCAGATGCGTATGACTTTCAATTCGTTCCATAATCCAAATTAAATTCCAGTAGATAATAGGATGCTCTTCGACAAAGTTAGAATTCAGCAGTGCAGAATCACCTTCTTGAGTTAAAATATTTTCCAGTTCTTTACGCAGTACTAGCGGATTCAAATAAGGTATACTAAGACTATCGGACTGCTTGACATCCTTGAGGGAATCACCAACAATTATTTGAACACTGAGGAATGGCACAGTCAGTTTATTGCATGCATGGCAAGCTGTATTTAAATTTGAATCCTCAGCTGTCCATCCAGACATAATTTCTTCATCGTATAACAAAACCGAACAATTGTGGCATTGCGAGCATGAAGTAAGTTGTATTAAAATATCGCATTCTGGACTGTCAACAACCTAAAATTTCAAATTAACGTACAATAAAAATATAACGTGCCTTATTATATTATAGAATAAAAAAATATTTACATCAGGCACAGCACTGTATAGATTGTCGGGCAGATTGGGAAAAGCATTCAAATTAAATGTAGGTGTATTTTCTCCCAGCGGTACCAAATTGTTATAGCTCGATTTTCTAGATTCACTAAGGCGACCCCATGGATCGAGATCTCCTGAAACACGCCTTGTTCTAGAAGATGGATCATCCGGATCATCGTCAGCCAGGCTATCGTTCATACCGCCAATACTTTTCACTGGAGTTGAATTAGCAGATATAGCTTCTTTAATCTCATCGAACTTCCGGGCCACTGAGTTAGCCGCGTATTTAATGCTGCTCAAACTACCCTGTAAGATTTCGTTTGACTTTTTACCAGTCAAACTTGGACTGAGAACAATAAGTAAGAAAAGAAATATTAAAAATGTTTTGATGACATTGCAAAAATAGAATATATAATTATATTTAACTATAACAAAACATTAAAACCCAATGACGTGCGAGTTTTATAAGCCAAATAAAAATATTTCAATAAATAAAGCAATTATCATTTCTAGTTATGCAAAATGGATATTTTTTTTAAAGTGCAAAACTTATGGAATTATTATTTTATATCCTCAAATTTGTAATGTAGAAGTAGACCTTGTTAGATTATGTGAGGCTGATAGGTTACTACTACACACGAATTTATTGTTAGTAACAACAAACAAAAAAGAAGCAAGAAACTATAAATAATTAAAAATGAATAACGTAGTTTGGGATTTAAATTATAATACAATTTTAAGCTTATTAGTTTTGGTTTAAACTTCAGTTCAACAATAAATTTGGTTTCACAGTTTCATTTAAGCCTTGAACAGAGTTCATTCTGTAGTTTAGTTAAAGGACATTATTTTGCCGTTTAAAACTCAGTTCAAAAATGCCTTCAAACATTTGAAAATTGAATTTATTTTAATTATATATATTATATTTATATTTAATTATATTTTTTTTTTCTTGTCACAGGTCACAACTGAAACAAAGCAAAATTTCCTTGATTTTTTGTTCTTTAATTCAGATAGAAAGAGAAAACAATTAAGTAATCTTCGTTCAATAGAAGTGAAGTTCAGATTATACTGTGGAACTTCAGTTCTGAACTTAAGTTTAAACTTCCACTGTGAAACTGGGGGATAGTGTTACTAAGAGGTGTGACCGTAAGATCGCCTCTATCACACAAGCCGATCGTTTTAGCCAAACAATTACAAAACCGATTGTTTGATAAAGTTTGACTACACAGTAACTTAGTTTAGAAAATGACCATTGGATACCAGGAGTCCAGCAGCTACTATAAAATATGACAAATGTCATTATTATTAATTTTCTATTGTTTTCTGACTTAAAGACGCAGTTAAAAAAGTACCTGTCTTTATAAAATTGCCGGGTTCGTGTCTGTGCGCCCAGTAGCTTTATAAAAAAGCGCTCCTTGCGCCCATAACTCAAATATTTTTTGTATTATATAAAGTTAATTTCGAACGTTTTTAAACGAATTTTTCGGGAAGGTCTGACTGCTCATAAAAGTCTTATAAGCGCTCACGAACATAGACTTTGGTTAGAGAGTGTATATTATGTACATACATATATATTCATATTTACGCATATTTTATTTTAGGATTGAGAAAGCAAATTAATAAAAAGCTAAGCTAGCTAATAATTAGTTCAAACATCTACATCTTGCTTTTTCTTATTAAACATACCTAAATAAAATTGGTCTCCATATGTTATGTTCTGAAAATTGTATTATTCATAAAGAAAAATTTAAATTGATATTTGAAATTTAATTGGCGAGGTTAAACATACATTGTTTCTCGTATTAGTCAGTCCTCTTTTTTCTTTCAAGAAGTAGGTTGGAAAAAAAAAGTTATCGAATGAATTTGAAAGACAAAACAATCTCAGTACTATATGAATTCATCTGGCCAAACTACAGATCATTGTCGATCAAGGGAAACTTCTGTAATCCATTTTTTAAGACTGATTTATCTCTAATAATAATATGTTCTTTAACAGCCCTCCAAGAAAAATTTCTCAAAATAAAAAATTGACTAAAGTTTCGAGTTTCGTAACAAAAAGACGGTGTGGACATTATTTAAAGGCACTTAAATAACTCAGTCGATTAAGTTATAGAGTTCTTTCCATACTATTAATTTGAATTGCAAATCTCTTTTTCTTTTGCTAGTGTTCCGAAACCAGTTAGAAAATAAGTCGAATCAAGCTCAGAATACTGAGAATTGATTAAATTTCAATATTTAAAAGTATTGTTTCGAAAACTAAAAATTACATACAACGTTGTAATGTCTTAACGAAACAAATTACGATTAACCTAATAATCTACACAACAAAAACAAAACCACCACCAGAATTAAAGCTCCAGCAATTATAATGATGTTTAAAAAAGACAAAATAACGAAGCCAGCTTGGAAATTGATATTGGCTGTATTGCCAGCGCTTCTGCACTTACCTTATGTTGGAAATATTTTCTATGATATTCGCGGGCAATTTCAAGTCTTTCTTAAAGGACAACCGTGCAGGTGAATAGCGTCTACATCAAGGGCGATAATCATGAGAATAATTAAATCAAAAAAATATAACGATCATGCAAATTTAAACAACAAAAAATGAGATAAAACTCAAAAAATGTCCGTGCTATAGACTCGATAAGATATGAAGAGAGTGTGTTTACCCAAAATTGAATTTTAAAGAAGATCCAAAGTTAGCCAAACTCGTGGTTACACTTGATCCCGGCATTGTCTCCGAACGTTGCATACTTTTGTTAAGATGAGTCGATTCGTCAAAAGTTGCACTGCGTTGACCCTTGAAAAGGATCGGCTGGTCTGTGTACATGGTGTTGTTGCTTAAAATAGGCTTATTTTCCTCATCCACATTATTATTGTTCGGAATTCTAAGAACTTCTTCAGGGTCTTCGTTGAGTGCTCCCAATGGATCATTTTGAGTAACTGGTGTCCGTGGTGAAAGCCTGGAAAAATAGCGCTTTTTTAAAAATATATACTTTTTGATAGGAAAAAAATTTAGCTTACTTTGTAGGACTGCTGACTCCTTGATTCTGGTCATTTCCTTCGTAATCTAATTCTTCTTGAGAACTAGCAATCTCATTCAAGCGCTCCGTAGATTCTTCATCTTCCATATTCATAATATTGAAGCGCTGTTGCATTGAACTTACTTCTTTCGCAGACATGGATTGCTGCCTTTGCAATTTATCTAGGATCTTGGTATCTCCCCCAAAGCTTTCAGCTCTAATTAATTTTCGTTTGGTTAGGTCACAATTTGGACTGGACGGCGGCAGTTTTGATGCCGGTTGTGAGCTGTCGCTTTTAGCATCCCCTGATATCAACAAACCGGCGCTGCTAATGACATCAGAAGATTCTTGTGGTCCCGATTGTTTAACAATGCTTCCCAATTTACCGCGCAACTTATCAAAGGCGGTGAAGTCAACAATTGTGTTGCTTGCGATTACAGGGTGTTCAACTTGTGATGAATTGGTAGATTCTAAACTGGTCCTTGATGTACCATCAACAGTCTCAAGCGTACCTAGATTATTTTCGCATGAACCAGCGAAGGGTTTTGAAGTGGCCCGTTTTTTACCGGCACGTCGGAAATGGGCTGCTCCTAGAACAACATTTTTAATGCGATTCCATCTGAGTTGACTCAGGGTTGTGCTGTCAGACGGCCATTCTGATTCAAGAACACAACGGTTATAAAAACCGTATGTAAGTGCATTGGGCTGAACGCCGGATCGTTTCATCAGGTAATGCAGCCGAACAGCCAAAACCGGAAAATTATGGATGCCGCACAATTGCATCATAATCCTATAGCAAAACTCGTCACAACTTATTTTGAGTTTGCTTGCGCGTACGAGCAAATCGTAAGCAGCACGCAATACAGCGTGTTCCTTACCATGTGCGTCTAACATCATGCTAGGCAATATTAAAAAGTATAACGAATAGCAAGTAGCTAGCATGTATTTTGCCCAGGCTTCTGGTTGCATCTGGCAACGACGGGCCAACTTTTGGGCCAGCTTAATTTCATGTTTTGTGCGACGCGCAATGGGTGAACCAGGTGCTGTGCTCAGATGCTGTTGTTGAAGAAAATTCTTTACAAGAGTTTTCTTTGCAGGCCTCAATAAGTTTGGATTCAAAGTGAAGTTTTCGTACAAGTAACCTGTTGTGTTTTCTAAAATAAAAATGTATATCTTTGAAAAGCTTTCACTATGGTGAAAAATGAGCGTACGCATAAAAACAAGTAAAAGCTTCTGTGATCAATTTGAAATTCTTGTTTGTTTTGTATGAAACCCGAAATATCGACTATAATCTATTTTTAAACTAAGGTCCACAAATAAATTATAAGGAAACAAGTTTACCAACCATTTCCTGTTGTTGCAATGCCATCTGGTGGGAATATATATTTTGTTCTTTCGCTGTTATGACCAGTCTCCCAGTCAACTAATCTCACATCGGACGGAGTTTCATCGTAGGAACTCACTTTCTCCGCACATTCATCAAAAAATGTTAAACCATGATCGCCGTCTGATACAAATGATCTTTCTTCAATGAACCGAATGAACATTTGGGTTTTCATAAGTAACTGAAAAAACTTGTGGTGAGACTGCAAACAAAATATTTATACATTTATATTAATTTATTTCATTTGAATCTTATTAAACCAACCTTATCTCTAGAACGCAGAAATGCATTAAGTTGGAATAAAGCATTTGGATCAGTCGCTCCAACCGAGGGTGCTTTGGAAATTGGTACTAAATAATCCCTGTATCCACGTAGAATGGATGTCATAAAGAGCAAAAAGGCCTCTTGAATTCGTTGTTCGAGATTTTGCTGATTCAAATAAAAAAAATGTATTTGAAATGAAGTAAAATATGGACATGCTATAGAGAGATAGCACTTGAAAAAGACACAATACGGCTCGAGTTGTTCTTTCTATTTAATAGTGTTTCTATTTGTTTCAATAGAATTGATAAAGATGAAGAAAAAAAAGTTGTTCTTAAAACAATTTACAAAACACTTACTTCACGTTTTTTTCGTTTGAAGTCTCTATCCAGACTATTGGTCGATTCTGGTGCACAAATTAGTTTCAAATTCTCTAAATAATTAAGAGTTTGTTTCAAAATTCGGGCTGCTCGCTTTGGTAGAAGTTTTGGTGTTAAATGCTTCTGCGACTCACAAAGCTAGAGTTATAAAAACGTACAATTAATCCGATTTCGATGTTTTTGAAATAATTCTTTTTGAATAATTGTTTGAGTGTTAATAATATGCATGTACTTACACTAATTGTATTGGTATCCAGATCGATGCATGTTACATCTGTTGGAGGTTCGTATAGATCGAAAAATCTTGAGTCCACACCGATCAAGTATGGAAGTGGTGCATGAAGAACCTCTGCCAAACCTAATGGGCACAATGGAATGTATGGACACTGCCATTTAAAGGGAAACAGTAATGATACAACAGCCTCAGCAACAGCAGTCAATGTTGCGGGTCTGAAAAATAAAAATAAGTGTAATTTCTAGTGAACTATAGTTTTTGTTAATGACTTTTTAAATTTTAGTCTTATGAGATTTTTGTTTCAAACGGCTTCTACTGAACCACAAGATTTATTTGTTTTTCTTCGGGACTAATTTTGATTTTCAATGATAAAATAATATAATATCTAAAGGCTAATTATGAGGTCAAAAACTCAAGATCTTTTTTAAAAGAATTATTCGTGGTCAGATGTTAGTAATTAGGAACTATTTATCGTATATTCGGTATGACAAGTCAACACTGAGTTATGAATAAGAACTGTTATAATAGTTTTTGCTTAGAAATATGTTCTACAAACAATGTCAAAAATTCTAGTACTACCATATAGATAGTTATGCAGAAGGTCCAGAGTTCGATTCTCAGGCGTTGCAAAAAAAATTTTCAGGGGTGCACTCTTGCGAGGAATTGAAGTATCTCTTGTCATGAAAAGTGCTGCTCATTAGCCGCTCGGAATCAGCAGCACATATGATTGGTTGAGAGTTTGTAAGTGACTAGGTTTCTCTACGAGCCGTAATTAACTACTATTTATTTATTTTATGTATTAGTTTCTAAGAAATTTGCACACATTTCCGATACTTATGTAGTACCCCATGGCTTAATGGTAAGTGGGTTGGACTGTCGCACTGAAGGTCCATACATTTTTCAGAGCTACTAGCTCTTGCGAGGAAGTCACAAATCCTACAACAGTTTCTCTTATCGTGAAAAGTGCTTCGGACTGGGCGCACACAGCAATAGTTTGAGAGTTATAAGGCAATGGACTCTGATGCGAGTCAAATTTATTTGTATTTTTATTATTTTTGTTCAATGGAATTTCTTTAGACTTTCTAGAACAGAAAAGTTGTCTTTTTCTGTTTCAAAGTATTGCCCAAAAAACACTTACCTTAATGAGTGAATTAGAATTTTTTGTTCCGTTAAAGCCAGTAGTAAAACGTGTAGGCAGTTTTCTGTTCCCAAATTGGACAACAGCAACTGAAAACCAGCTCCACTTCTTGGTAGCGGAGAATCTTCTGGCTGGGTAAGTAAAATTCGTTCATGACTTTCACCCGATAACTAAAATTTTAATTAAAAAAATATATATTTTGTTTACTCCAAAATTAAAAACATAACGGCTATCACCTGTAAATGAATACTCGGAGATGGAAAAGGAACTTCGTCGATTAATTGAGTAATATACCTTTCAATTGGTATGGGTAATGGATGTCCAACTGAGGCCATACTCTTAAAATAAATTAAATTAGTCATCACAATCATTAACTTTGCAAATTTTTATATGTACATGTAAGTATTTTAACCATTTATCAAATGTATCACCAAATGGATGATGAGAAAGCAAACAAATTGCTTTTATGATGTGAAGGGAATGATGATTTTTGAACCCTTCATCGTCATATCCCAATTGTTCTTTTTGTTTTTCCGTCAGATTGCTTTCACTGATGGAAGTAAGAAAAAAGCTCATGGGAGCACTCAAATTTAAATCTTCAATATAACACTTACTCGAAGTCTTCGTAAAATGTTAAAGCTGATCCATATACTTTATAAGTTCCGTCGTTAACTGTTAAAACAAACGTACTAAATACTGGATTGATAGCATCGCGCTTTGTCTGAAACCAAAAAATGAAGCAGCAAGCAATAAATGAACATAAAATTAATATACATTTAAATACTATTATATTACCGACTCATCTACATGCGGCCAAGCTTCAAGAGAAGCTCCCATGGGTAAACAAAATAGAGGCACACTCGGACATAAGTTTAGGGGAAAATCGTTATGATCGACCGTTGGGTAACGCAAAAGGATTTCCGGTTGATAACTGACTAACTTTGGACGGTTCATTGATTTTTTATAACAAAGATATACGTCACTGCTCATGTATGCTTTGTTGAGGGTTTTATGTATCAAGCAAAAAGCATGTGGTGGTCGTTCTCCTGTAAATATTTTTTTTTTCAAAATTAACAAATACATATATGTATGTATATATTTTGTTTAGAATGAAATCTTACCTTTTGACCAGACAATAAGACACAAATCAGTCACAACAAGCTCATTGCACGGCATGTCTTTTTTTGCACGGCGGAATGTTAAAAATGTTTTGGCCGATGAGTTATTAACATTCGCCACCCTTCCGCCTGGAGTTTCAGTTACAATTTCAGCATCTGGCATAATTCGCTCATGTCCTTCAAAAAGAACACCTGCAAAAATGAAAATAGTTTATGAAGCATATCTTAAGACTTAAATATCTATCTGCCTTTTTACCAATATCAACAAGCGGAGGTCGATCTTTTCCACGCCGAAAGTATATAAAACACTCCGTTGTTCGTACGGAACCATAATTTAGATTGGCGGGCAATCCAGTTGGGGTTTTTTCAAGTATTTCATATCCTTCTGGAATTTCTTCTCCAAGTAAAGGAAAAAATACTCCAATATCTGTTATTGGATCAATGCTGTTGCACGCTCGCAAATGACCAGAATCATTAAATATACTCTCTTGGAGTAATTGGGGATTTTCTGGCATACCAGCCACAACGAAATAATCAGCTATTCGCTTTTCATCCATTGCTATGCATTACTGTAACGGTAGAAATGATTTTATATATTGACATTTTTTTGTATTGTACAATTTTAAGAATAAAAAAAATTGGTACACACATATATTGGTAACTTTTGTATACCCCAAGTGAAATTTCTCGCGGAATGAATTATTATTGACCTATGGCTAATAGATAAGAAACCTGCACTAATGGCAGTTCATTTGTGCAAACCTAATCTATCGCTCAAATCTAATGAATCATTATTCGTTATCTAATTCTTGATTTGATGTGATAACCAGTGTATTTTGTCTATTGAAGCATTTTCAAAACATACAGGTTTATTTCTTGTTTCTTTTTTTTTTTGAAAAATTTGTTATTATATATGACTGGCATTTATTCCGAAAGCAAAGCTGAGATATACTGTAATAAATGACAGGTCATGACAGTTAAAATTAAAAAAAATATCGGTAGCAATAAAATGATATCACATAATGATAGCCAAACTGCGATAGTTTCAATTTTGTTATTGAGATGTACATATATTTTTAATTCTTTTGCATAACATTTTATTTTGTTCTTTACTTTATTTTTGTACCGTAGTTATTTATATGTTGAATGGTATTATTGTTACTATGCAGACAAAATATGAAAAACGCCGCAAACTAGAGACTTAATTTTAAAATACCTAGTTCGAATCACTATTTTTAGTTGTTCTTGGTGAATTATTGATTCAAAAGAGTGAATGCGAATTACCTTATAACAAAATACATAACTTTTAAGTCTTAATTCCACAAAAATTGGGGTTTCTTACCGAAGATCTCACCTTGTTATACAAAATACATGTTCAATTAAAAAAATAGCGCTTAATTTTTTTTATGACTTATTTATTCCTATAGAATAATTACTAAAAGTTTTCTAATAGAAACAATGCCCGCGGGAAAGTATTCCACCTTTAATTATTAAGAATTTTAATTTTGTTTGATATATATCACATTAAATTTTTATTAAAAAATCGATGTAAGATAAACTGAACAAAAATTGTATATTGAGAAGGTTCTCATTGATGCGTTAGAGTGCGACAGAGGCGAACCGCAAATCATTAAGACGTTATCTACTGATGGTTAAGGTAATGGCATTTCGATAAGAGGTTAAAGCACTCACGCCAAATGGCATCAACATGAATAATCACTCATACAAACTAAAAACATTTATAGGAATTGTTTATAAAAAATAATATAATTTTTTATATACATACATGTATGTACATATTTTTGGTGTGATGTTTGTACAAATTAGCCATATCCATGTAAAACCTCTTTTGAAAGATTTTATCTAACGAACGTCTTGAGCCGTTCTCCAATACTTTAATCAACTACAATTATTGTGGAATTTAGTCCTTGCAGATCGACCATTAAACCTTCACAGTAAATTTTGGAAAAACTGGCGCAGCTGTGTCGTGTGACACGGAAAATAAGAGGTCCAATGTAGAATTAAAAAATAGCTCCTCCGAACTATTTCAAACATGCACAGGGTTTCGGCGAGGAGAAGCTATACCATGTGATTTTTTCAATCTTGTTCTACAGCAGATGGTATGTAGGGAAGGATCTAACATCGAGTGTACTATTTATAAAAAATCTATCCAACTATTGGGGTATGCGCTCGATATCGGCACGACACAATCGGCTTAATAGAGTGCTTCAGAATGATTGAAGAACAGAAGAAACTTGTTGCCATTGACCTAAACGAAGACAAGAACAGTATATGCTAGCAACGAACAAACAAACAAACATCTGTCCACTGACTAGGACTTCGAAGTGGTTAATGGATGTCATCTACCTCGGAAGATATAACAACTCCACGAGCTACGCCTTGGTGCAAATCCGTCGAAGTATTATCCTAGGAACCACCTGCTACTTGTGTTTGGATTAAAAAAAAATATTTTCGAATTACATTTCCAAAAAAAATCGAATTTTTACTATACAAATGTAAAAAAATGGTTTCCGACATCACATTTTTTTTTCAAAAACGGCACTAAGAATTTGGATACATTTTTTTTGTTTCGTTTAATTTGAAAGTTCTATAGTTCAATAAAAACAATTTTGAAGTTAAGACATTACTGACGGTTGACCTTTTATAGAACAATTATTTCGATTTTTGACTTTCTCATTATCGGAATTACGGATTTAAACGAAATTTTTAATACAAAAGCTCCAAAGAAGTTGTTTTAGCTACCTACCTCGAATTTGAGCGATGGGCTGGGTTATATTGATTCTCAGGTGACCGGCCAAAAGCGGCTAGTTGGCACTTAGGGATTTCTTTTTACAACGAGAAACTGGGATCCAACTTGAAATTCTTATTTTTCGGTTTATAAGTCAGAGGATGGCTATATATTTTTCAAAATTTAGCCATATATTTATGTTCATAACCCGGAAATAAAATACCTATTTACAGAGCGAAATGTGGTAAAAACAATTAAGGTTTGAGGGTCCCACGTACTAGGTTAGCATAAGACAGTTCATAATATGTTGACTGTTTTCATCAATAATAAGAAAATAAAAATTAAATGATGTTTGTTAATAAGTGCATCACTTTAAAACGAACTAAACAATTTTTTTTATTTAAAATGTTCGCAACAGCCGATTCGATTGGATTTTTGTTTGAATTCAAGACCAAAACTCACGATTTAAATGATGGGTATGCGTAATTTTTGTGTATGTCTCATTTATATTTATAGAATAAGTTATTGGGAAAATGAGAGGGTAGGAAATATTATGCCAAACTTGTTCTATTGGGTGCAACTTCAAAATAACGTGTATAAAACAAGGTTATCGAGGTAAATTGTAATGTTTAATTAACATTCGACATACTGCTCATTCGACACCCAAGTTGCCACTGAATATGCAAATCAATGAAACTCCAAAGTTTAATTCTGGGATAAACTATACGATGGGCCAAGTTTTGCGGCAATCCAAATTGACAGTTTGGGATGAATAAAATAAACGATGGCTCATACAATTTTTTGGAGGCATTAGACGGAACAATATAAAATCTAAAATAAAAAAACCGGTATAATGGTGCGATAATTTTTGCCAAACATTGGTGGTGAATCTATGATCAATGCCAGTTGATGAACTTATTTTTTGAAACACTTTAAAACACTCAAACTAAGTATCAACTTGCCCGTCGAGCTGCAAAATGGCCAATCTTAATAGAAAAATTCGAGTTCTCATTTCCACTGGCTGATTTTACTAAATTTACCATGAGTGACTTCAAAGTAAAATTACTAAAGAATTTATGACGTACAAATGAGCCGATTCCGTTATTAGAAACAATGATGTTTTCAACAATTCTATCAATTTTCTTAATCTGAAAAAATATTTATATAAAAATATATATATTTTTTTTTATAATCTACTCACGCTCAAGGGATTATGATAACCCTTTAAATGTTCAACACAGCGTGGGAGTGAAGTTACGGAAAAGAAAGAAGGATAGCAAAGATGTGTGGCACGATGTTCTGAGATTGAAGGTGGTTGTCTTAGATTTTGTTTTATCTCCAGAGATGGCGGCTGAACTTAAGCGGAGAAATGCCGTGTCTTATTTCTATGTCCCTTATAATTCGCATTATTTTTATTCGTATTCATCCTTGTTGGGCATACTAGTTTAACTCAATCACATGTTGTTAGTGTTATGCCTAAACAACATGTAATGAGTAAACCAGCAACCCACTGATGACAATTCTTAGAAGTTTTTAATGGAATTAAAGACGACATAGACGACGGCAGGGATCGAACCTGTGATCATGAGGTTGACAGACGAGCACACAATCATCGTGCCACAGCCACCCCAACCAACCACATCTTTGTAATGGCACCCGACTCCCAGTGAGGAAACTGATGAGCAACATTATCGAAACAAATTCTCTCAGCTTCTCATATTTGTTTTCAGGTTCACGTCCGTGCATTTCAGATGTGGATTTAGAACGGTAGGGTAGGATAAATATGTATGTGCATTAAATTCTAAGCTCAATAGCATTATTAATTGGGGAACCAGAATATAATGCTACAAAAACTCAATGAGGCGCCCTGCCGTTAAAGCGAAAATGGAATAGCTCTTAGTTCCTCGGTATGTGCATCACAGATCACTTTATGTTGAATGACCATATATTCGGTGTTGCAAGACATTTTCTACACCTTCTGATTCGGCTGTAATTTATAAGGCCAATATTTTCCTAAAACTAGAGTACAATTTCCATATTTGGGCAGGTGCTCCAATGATTCACTTGATACTCTTGAATATAATCAAAAGAAGAGCTTTAAAAATGATATGTGATAAAACTATACTAGAAATATTTGAATATTTAGAGCACCGCAGCAATGTTCTTTGCCTTTCATTATTTTACCGTTATTTTTATAAACAGTGTTCTAGTGAAATAGCCAGTTGTATTCCTCCCTTAAACAATTCAACCTCAACACTCGCGCTTTGGGGAATGCTCATAAGTTAACCCTTGAGCCCAACTTCAGATATTCTTCCTTTAACCGCACTACACGAATGAGGATTTTTTTACCCGACTCAATATTTATCTCCCATTATGATATTCGGACATCCAAACCAAATGTTCATCGGTGTCTCCTTCTCTCCAAATTTCCTAAGCGCTCGTTCTTTAATATTTTAAGTGTAGTCATAATCCCTTTAGTGCGCGCAAAATTATAAGAAAAAATTAAAGGGAAGTATAGAAGCACATCAGCGGTGTTACCGAAAGAATTTATCTCGCATTTACAATTTTCCATAAGCGTTCTTCTGAATAAAATTCAATTAAAAGCTCAAGTGACCTCAACTCCAAGGTGCGTTTCGCCCAGGTACGACAGTGGGCTCATTAGTTAGACGCTGCTGTACCCTTCTATATATACTCCTTCTTCAGGACATATGTATATTGGTATAGAAATACCTACAGGTAAACTTATGCCAATACAAGATGCTTAAATCTTACAAACCTAAGTTGGAACATCATCACCACTTAGGTACTTGGCGACAAAACAAATCTGACAGACGCTGGATCTGAAGCGCCTTTGATATCGTTTTTAACTCCGTAATACGTATTATTACCGGATATTGCCTAATAAGTAGGCACGAGGATAGAAGCTTCACACAGTCGTCCAATTACGATTCTGAACGAGGTAGGTATGTACTGTAAAAACCAGATTTTTGTAAAATTGTTTAAAGATAATTGCTAAATTTTGATATCTTGTAGGCCATGCATCCATATTCATTATTCTACATTAAGGGAATCATCTAAAAGCTACAAAAAACTTATTTCTATCTTGATAACAAGCACTAGCATTAATTGTTGTGTTTATTTATGCTTTAATTATCAACTAGTAAACAAAGCTGAAAGATTCCTGAGAACACACTACTGATAACGATAAAGATTTTTCATGCACAAGCCTTTATGATTTTCCCAGCAAACCCAAAAGATAACACAGTGGTATATAAAAAGAATGATGACATCAAAATTATGTACATTTATTTCTCAACTCTTTGTCCAACAAAACATCTCCAAATTACCTTGTTTAATAACTCCACAAAGATGCTGATCTTACACCTTGGCCCCACTTTGAACTCAAAACGGGCAGGTATAACCAACCGTGTAGTGGTTTAATATATAAATTTGTAGATTGTTGCTCAATATACGTGCAACAATTAAATAGTATCACCGCAGTGGGTGATTTCAGATTTGTATGATTTCAATCATTTTAGTTTTGGCCAAAGAAACAAAATAGCTTCAGCTAGTTTTAATTTGATTCCGAGTTCAATGGAATGTCCTTGAAATTAGGGCGGCGATGATTCAAGCAATTTTTTTTTGTTTTTCCCTTCACACTCGATTTGTAAATTTTCTTTGTTTGTTGCAATTTAAAAACTAAGGAAAAATTAAAAGTGAATCTTCTTAGAAGAGATTTTTCCAATTAGCACTTCTGTTTTATTTTGCAAGCAATTTTCACGGATTAAAAATATAAAATTAAATTGAAAAAAGTAACATATTTCCCAGATAAAATACCTGTATACAAAAAAAAAGAAATGAAACAAATGTGTTTTTTGGGCCACTTTTTGCGAATGTTTCCGGCGGTTCTCTAGGTTTTTATTACAACTCAAATACGCGAAAACTATTTAATAAAATATTTATTTATTTTATTTTTAATAAAATTTTAGAAATTTTAACAAAATTAAGATTTTTCTTGAGCGACTGTTTTGTGTTATGTCAATATTTTACGCCATTATTGAAAATTGAAAAAATTGCAGTTGTCAAAAGCAAAAAATTGGTTTGGCAAAATGTCAGTTTCGTTTGCCAAGTTTAATTAAGTGGAAGTGACATCTTTCTTTGAAAGTTGAAATTTAAAGAATTGGTTTTTGGGTTTTTGTATGTGATAAAACAAATATTTGGACAATTCACAATAGTAAAATTATTTTAGCTCTCTTGCATGAGAAATTGACTTTCTTAGTTGTTTGAGTTTATTTCAGATGGACGCAAAGTACTGGCTAAAACAGATGTGCAGCATGTCTGCGGGTATCTATGCATACAGCGCTGCACCCGGAAAGCATGTGCATACGCTCTGACATTTATAATGCACAATTTTGTCTCAAAGAAAACGAAAACAGTAAAGATTTCATTATTTTTTTTTTAAAACTGTCAATTCGAAATTATTTAAAATTTTTGGGTTTGCTGTTGTGGCTGCAATGAAGCTACGAACCCAAATTAGAAATAAAGACATCGTGCAGCGATGTGTTGCATGTAGCACTCGAATGAATCAGCACACATAAGAACCTGTGTAATTCAGTTTCGCTGCAAGCAAAATGCTGTACATCTGCTTAAGCCATAAGGGATACTATTTTTTCGCAAAGCTAAAAAGTCACACATCAAAGTAAAAAAATAATTTTTCGATCACGAAACATGATCCCAATTTCTTGATTTAGATTTTATTAGATTCAACATTCAAAGATACCAGAAGATGATGGGCCAATGCTAAGCTTTTAGACTAGCTATACCCTTATTCCTTCAACAAAAAAACATCCTTCCAACCACGGTATTTTTAGGATTTTAATTTTAATAATTCATATACAATAAAAGTTAACTTGTTTAACTTGCAGTCCCAAAGGCAGTAGAAATTTCTGGTCAACGTAAAAAATTCAACTTCATCTTCGGTTCTAACGCTCATCTACAGTAACTAGCTCTTTAGAGAAGGCAAATATACTTGCAGCTCATTTTGCTGCTAGCTCCACGTTGCCTGTTAGCAACATTGCCCCTCCTGTACTTGAGAACGTTAATCATTCAATGGGACAGGTATATTTCCGCACTCGAACAATTGCAAGAGCCCTATGTGTTCTCGATATAAGCAAATCCGCTGGTCCTGATGGTATACCGCCTATTCTTCTGAAGAGGTGTTCTTCATCGCTGGCAAAACCATTGCGTAAGCTTTTCCATCGCTCCTACTGTTTTGGAATCTTCCCTAGAAGATGGAAAACAGCATTTGTGTAACCTGTTCCTAAAAAAGGTGACCCTTCCTCCCCCTCCTCCTATCGACCAATTGCACTTACGTCCATTCTTTCCAAGGTCATGGAATCGCTGATAAATCATCAGCTCAAGAAATATCTCGAAGATCGAAAGCTTCTTAATGACCGCAATAGGGCTTTCGCAGCAATCGTTCCACTGGTGATCTGATGGCATATCTCATAGAAGAGTGGAACAGATCTTTACATTGTTTTGGAGAAAGTAAGATTATTGCGCTTGATATTTCTTAGGCATTTGATAGAGTTTGGCACCAGGCTCTCTTATCGAAAATTCATGCGTTTGGCATCAACGAAACCCTTATTCGTTGAATTGAAAATTACCTTCTAGATCGATCAATACAATGTTGTATTGGACGGTTTTAAGTCTGATCTTCAAAAAATTAATGCTGGTGTTTCTCAGGGCTCCGTTTTGTCTCCGAAACTCTTCCTCATTTTTATAAATGATCTCTTGTCTGAAACTTCTAATCCACTTCATTGGTTTGCTGACGACTCTACTCTCAAAGTTCTCAGTACTCGGTATGTGTGTTAACGACGATCTTCGTTGGAATGATCACATAGTCGAGACTGTCTAGAATGCTGCTAAATGCTTAGGATTCCTATATCGATGTAAGAGATGTTTCACCCCTTCTGATCTGGCTACCATTTATAAGGCGTTTATACGTCTAAAACTCGAGTATAACTCACACCTTTGGACAGGGGCAGCACAATCTTTTCTCCATGTATTGGATAGAATTCAGAACTGAGCGTTAAACCTGATTGAATAGATTTATTCCTATCTCTTGAACACCGTGGGAATGTTTCATGTATTTCCTTGTTTTATCGCTTTTTTCAGAAGCAATGCTCACTCGAAGTAGCCAGGTGCATTCCTCCCCCTTATCAGTTCACCCGTGATACCCGCTTCGCTAGGAATGCTCATCAGTTCACTCTTGAGCCTAACTTTGGCCGTACCGTAAAATATAGAGATTCGTTTTTTAGTCGCACAACACGATTATGGAATAACTTACTCGGCACAGTTTTCCCTTGCCATTTCAATTTGCAAACATTCAGAACCAATTTCCCCATCGCCCGCGCTGTGTTTAACGTTATAAGCTAGGATGTCTTAAAACATACCCTTCAGCGCGAGTGAATTATAAAAAAAACAAACGACTTCATTGCCAGCCCTTCAGGTTTGAGGCGACAAGGATGACCAAACCTCCGTTTAATAATCGAGAAATCGCGCATACCAGATGAATCGGGAGCCGGTTAAGCATCTATTGAAATCAACAACCTTGTCATCGACAGCGACCAGTAGAGCTTTGTAAAAGTTACCTGTAAAAACCGCTCT
Source organism: Philhelius festivus (assembly GCA_963931855.1). Lineage (NCBI taxonomy): Eukaryota > Metazoa > Arthropoda > Insecta > Diptera > Syrphidae > Philhelius > Philhelius festivus. The sequence continues at coordinate 74,621,122 of OZ007556.1, read as the reverse complement.
AAAAAAGCGGCCAAAAAGAAGGACTTGAAGAAGAAGAAAAAGGAAGAACCTATCAGCAACATAAACCCGACAAGGGGCCCAACAATCCTTCCAACGACTGCGAAGACATCCCTAGGAAAAACTCCTATAATGGTTAACGAGTCAATAAGGAAAAATGTAATGTCGCCAGTCATTGTTTTCTCAGAAAAAAATCGCTGAAATACGTTGGTTCGCCAAAGGGAACCTTAATACAACCAAAACCATAATTGATTCAACAACAAGATAACCAAGATGAAATCAAGACCTACCTGAAGACAAACATAATTCAGAACCTTTCCTTTATCAAAAACAGGCAAACTCTGATGATGTTGAAAGGCGTATACCTATACCGCCACGGAGCTCAGATTTGAAGGACTTCCAATAAACAAAGTTTCTCTTTTGAAATCGAGAGAGTCATCAAACAAGCTATTTAATTGCTTCGTAGTAGAAATAAGACAATCTTGGCCTGGAAAACAGCCCCACGCCCACATGCAGATTCTGCAAATACTTAGGACAAAACGCCGAAACACATAATACTAGGCGGATCCAAAGCACTAATGCATCAAGCAAACAAGTATCTGAGACGCTACCAGGTAGAAGAGAGTGGTTTATCCTCTCTGAAGGTACTCCAAATACTCGTAATCAAACTCATCAAAGGGATAAACTTGGAGGAATAGCTATAAAGTTAGCAATCATCTAGCTCTGAATGGAACATCGTAAAAGCACAAATAAAATTGTCAGCTCTGATAGCCGCATCAAAGAAGATACAAACACCATCAACATCATCACGAAAAACAACCAAATCCTCCACAAAATCAAACATAGTCATGGAGCTGAAAAGCTTATTTGGTTCAGAGCTTCCCGTTATCATGGAGAAAGCTCGAAAGTCCGCCCCATCCAACTACCAAGCAATGAATGAAGAAGCTAAGTCCGTGGCCATTACCAACTTTGTATTCCAACTAATATAGACATCAATAAATTGCCTATAGTGTTAGTGGCCAATAACGTTAACTTGTTATATAGCCTGGAAAAAAGTAGGCCCGGACACATCGGCTTCACGAGCGAAACAAACGAAATTTTACGTATAGCATACCATCCTATATGTATGCATAGGATATACATACATATGTAGGAACTCCAACGTGTTTAAGAAGTTCAAGAAATTGTTTATTCTTTGAAAGCTTATCTCAATGGGTCAATAACTGTATCTCTCACCTTACCTCACAGAATCTATTTCTCTATCTCTTCATTATTCTTATATGAACATGTGCTCCTACATGAAGTTTGGTATTGGCCATGATGCTTTTCTGTAAGCTTCAATCTTTAATATTTTTGAATTTCCATAGGTAGCAAATTCGAAATCAACAACAACTAAGAAGTAAAACTTGTATCTGCAAGGGGTATAGTATAGTTCCAATAAGTCCGAGTCTTTAAGTAAGCACCTCAGTTGTCGTTAAACGTTGCTTACAATGTGTTCGTCTAGTAAATTTCAAGTACGGATTTTTATAACCTTTCTAATAGCTTTATCAGTTCTGTTCAAAGAAGTGCATTGTCGAACATCTGACATTCTTAAAGTTGAACTTAAACACGGTGGAATATTAGTTGGACGACATCTTACATCACATAACGGTCGATATGTGCGGGCTTTTATGGGAATACCATATGCGGAACCACCTGTTGGTGAATTAAGATTTAAAGTAAGACAACATTTGAATCCGGAATAGTAAGAACCATTAAAATATAAAATAGTGTTTCGGGATTAACTTGGTGGATGACTTTTGCGGTTTTAGAAATTGTTTCATAAGATTCTCTAGATATGACTACGAGTAATTTATATTCTTGTTATAGATATTCAATCATTTAATCAATAAAGACGCAATATGTTTCTTGCTTTTACATGCCATTTACTGACCCAAACGAACACAGTTTTAAGTGCGAGTATAGAGAAACAAGCTTATATAGGTATAAACATTTACATAGTCAGTTTCTAGTGACAATTATAATAATATTTATAGGTACTCTTTGGTTGGCACGCTTTTCAATAGCATGAGAACAGGTTTTTATTAAGCCTTTTCATAGCGAAACCAGTCCCTTTGTGGCTAGTATCTCCGAGTGCTACTCTTTTGATGTTTTTGCATAACTTACTTGTGTAGTTTATACATAACGAAGCGGAAAATTGGCATTGTGTTTAATCTACTCGTATTATTTTAATAGCAAACTCCGGGACTTCACAATAATATAGTTAATAATGGGCTGTGTGTTTGTGATTTCGAAGCTCTGTACTTAGTGCATATGAGAAGATGGAAAGAGTCAAGGCGTCATGTACAAATTATTTTTTTTTTGTTGTGTCTGCAACGAAGCTACGCCTAGAGACATCGTGCAGCAATAGGCTGAATGCAGGTTTGAGTGAATCTGCTCACTTAAGAACATGTTTTTTTTTTTTTTTTATAATCTACCCGCGCTCAAGGGATTATGATTACCCTTTTAAATGTTTTTTCAACACAGCGCGGGCGTGATGTTAATGAAGAGAAAGAAGGATAGGAAAGATATGTGGCACGATGTTCTGAGACTTAAGGTGGTTGTCTCAGATATTTTTATCTCCAGGGATGGCGGCTGAGCTAGAGCAGAGAAATGCCGTGTCTTATTTCTATGTCACTTATAATTCACATTATTTTATTTGGTATTCTTCCTGGATGGGCATACTAGTTTAATAGGCTTTTCACACCGAATTAAAATCTCGGATTTCAGCAACAAGATTATGAAATCTCATTGAAGCATTCACACTGAACAGAACCAGGATTTCGTTTGACGTTTCTGTCATATTGCCAATTATTTAGAATTTCTTGTTCATATGAACAAAAAATGAATGATGTATGGGAAATCTAGTAGATTTGGATGAGATTTTGAGTATTTTGCTCGAAATCTAGATTTTGATTAGGTGCGAATAGCGTATAACACAATTACATGTTGTTAGTGTTATGCCTGAACAACATGTAATGAGTAAACCAGTAAACCCATTGAGGACAATTTTAAGAAAGGTTTTAATGGAATTAAAGCGACATAGACGACGGCAGGAATCGAACGGCCACCTGCTTGATGGCTAAAACAGATGTGCAGTATGTCTGCACGCAGCACTGGCGCTGCATCAGAAACACATTCGCATACAATCTGCCAATTATGATGCATATTTCTGTCTTAAAGAAAACGACGACAGTTAATATTTTATTTTTTTATAGTATATACTGTCAATTTTGGTAATGCCAGATATAAATTTAGCCATAATGGCTGAAACAGATGTGCAGCATTTTTCATGCAGCGAAAATGAATTACAGAGATTTTTATGTGAGCTGATTTATTCTAGGGCTGTATGTGGCCTATCGCTGCACTATGTCCCTATTTTTAATTTGGCTGCGCAGTTTCATTGCAGACACAACACAAAACCCAAAAATTTAAAATAATTTATATCTGGCAATACCAAAATTGACAGTATACCTTATGAAAAAAAATTAATTACATATAAGTTGTGGTTTAGCTGGATTCAGATTGAGTCCATTACAAATTGACCATTTATATGGATATTACACAAATCTTCGTTGACTTTGGCAATTAGATCTTCAATAAGTCCAATTTGTCGTGATATACATATTTGGGCATCATCCGCATAAGGATTAATTGATACTCCTTTGGAACATACTTTCTTTGGGATAATCATTAGTGAATATACAAAATAAAATTGGTTCAAATATCTATCCTTGGGGTGCTCCCGAAGCCAACTTTACGAGGAGAGAGTAATTGCTATCATGACATTTCATCAATTAAATAATTATTTATCAGACGCACGGATCTTTCAGTGAAGCCAAAATACTCGTACAATCTAAGTTTCTTACAAAGAACCACAAGATCTACACGATCAAAAGCCTTACAAAAATCAAGTAAACAAAGTACCGTTAAGTAATACATATCAAATTTAACCCTAATGTCATCTACAATATTCTTATCGTAGCTGAAAAGCAACTATGATGTTCTCGAAAACCAGATTAAATCGGAGATAACAAACAATCTCCAGATTTGATTAGCAATTATTTTGTCGAGGACTTTCGAAAGATAAACATAGCCTTATTACTAACTTGTTTTAGCGACGCGACGCACGGAGTCAAAATATTTCGACTTTACAATGACTAATCCTGAAAAGCTTATTTATAAAAAAATACTGATTTTTTGGCGTCTGTGGTTAATGATTGCACATCGGAGAACATCTTGCTCAGGTTCTTTCTGTAGGCTATGGTAACTCCTTCTTTTTCCGGGCAGTTCAATATAGTCAAGCTTTTAATTTTGTAGGAGCTATAAAATGGTCAGATTCATGCCTTACATCGAACAATGATGAAAGACTAATGATTTGGAAGGTGACTTTGATGCGTATCAAAGCCAGGTGACCGGCCTTAGTCAACACCTTTGGTTCTTAGCCGAATCTTCACGACGAATCAGCACCCTAACAATCTTTTATCGCCCTGTATAATTATCACATTATCTTCTTTTCATCAAACTTTATCCTTTTAATCATAAGTCCGGGATTATGGGTATATGCGATGTAAAATGTTCTCATATAAATCTATTGTCACCAGCCCCCAGTCCCAAAAGCACCATGGTCAGGTGAAAAACTGGTGATTCGCGATTCTCCCATATGTATTCAAAGGGATCCTTTCCGAAGAGTGGAATTAATTGAAGGCAGCGAGGATTGCCTCTATCTCAATGTTTACGTTCCAGAGGTATGTTTTAAATTTATGCTCAATGGCATCACATATAATATAATTGTATTCTAAATCCAGAAACCTCGTGTGTCTGGTCCATTGCCAGTGATGGTTTTCTTCCATGGAGGAGGTTGGGAATGTGGCTCCGGAATTAGTGCGTTCTATGGGCCAGATTTCTTAATGGATCATGATGTAGTCTATGTGAGTGGAAATTTCCGGTTGGGTCCACTCGGATTTTTCAGCACAGAAACGACAGATTGCCCTGGTAACAATGGTCTCAAGGATCAGTTACTTATTCTAAAATGGGTACAGAAGAACATCGCTGCATTTGGTGGAAATCCAGACTTAGTCACAATTTTTGGACAAAGTGCTGGAGGTGCAAGTGTCACTTACCATATGATGTCAGAAAAATCGAAAGGCTTGTTTCACAAGGGCATTTCACAATCAGGGGCTAACTTCAATCCATGGGCTCAACCGGCACACAAAGGTGTGGCTGCATCTCGAGCAAAACGTTTGGCTAAGATGCTGGATTGTGATAAATCCAATTGGTCAGCCACTCTCAAATGCTTGCGACAGAAATCAGCCAGTGACATAACAGCAACGGTTTATGAATTCTTTGTAAGTCAAAACAGTCTTATGTACATTTAATCCAATAAAATAATAATAATAACTTTCATTCTAGGAATTTGATTACGATCCAATGATTCCATTCCCTCCAGTTGTTGAACCTGACAGCCCTGATGCTTTCTTAACTGCACTCCCGAGAAGTGAAAAGTTACCCCACGGCTTCAAATTACCATGGATGGCTGGAGCAACATCTGAAGAAGGAGCAATTAAGACGGCTGGGCTTTTGAATATTCCAGGATTGTTGGACGAATTCAAGTTGAAATTCCATGATGTCCTTCCTATTATTCTTAACTACGATCATCATTCGAAGGAAGTTCAAAAACGAATCACAGATCGAATAGATAAGTTCTACTTTAACCGATTGCATGACTTTGACAAGAAGAACCATCGAAACTTAACAAATGTAAGTCATTTCTTTAGTGCTTTTCAATATGAATATATAACTTTCTACGATTTTTATATTTAAAAATGTTTAATTTCCTGATGTTGTGTTTCAGAAGAAAATGCAAACATTGATTAGGAAATAATTGTTTAAGTAGATTTTGAGAATTTGGAAAAGATTCCTTTCCGAATGGTTAGGCTTATAAAAGGCGTTTTTCTTTTTTAGTATAGGGCTCTGAACAGAGTCCGAGCAGGTCGAGCATTTTCCGAACATCCTCTGAACCAAGCGTGCTCTGGGCGCTCTGAGTATTTTTTTTGAAACACACCTGAACACTTAGCTGTCGCCATTTTTTTTTTAAATTTCCATCTGTCAAATGCTTGTGTTAAGCATTTTACTCTGTCTGCTCAGTTATTTTATTCTGAGCTTATAGAGTGCACTCTGAACACGCTCAGAACATGCTCAGAACGAAAAAAGAAACACATTTTCGAAACTCTGAACACACTGAACTAAAAAAGAAACACGATTTATTTTTTGACAACTCAGGCTCTGTTCTGAACTAAAAAAGAAAAACGCCTAAAGTTTACCATATTTGAATTTGAAGTTTTGTAATATGATATTAATTAATAGCTCATAACTGATGGATGGGTATCTGCTGGACTTGATGAGTACCTGCGCTTGCGCGTTGCTTCTCTTACTAAAGACGAAACTGCAGTTGGACCAACCTATGTGTATCTGTTTGATCATAAGGGTGCTGCTAGTTTTTCAGAAATTTTTGAAGGTGGACAGGAAGATTATGGTAAAAGAGTTTAAGAATTTAACTTGACTTTTTACGTTATATTCAAAATGATTATTTTTTCTTCAAAGGTGTTTGCCACGCGGATGAACTTCAGTATTTATTCCCAATCGGAAAGGAATTGTTTGTGACATCGTCTCCAACCAATGAAGATCTTCAAATACGAGAAGCCTTGCAAACTATGTGGGTGAATTTTGCATGGCATAGTGATCCCACTCCGGCTTCATCTAATCTTCCAAAATGGAATCCAACCAAAAAATATCCTGTTAATTTTGTGCGAATCGGGAATCAAAATCACGGAAATTGGCAACTTTTTAGCTTTGAAGAAGGTCTACTACAAGAAAGAGTAGACTTCTGGAATGATCTTAAGCCACACATCCCAGCTAATATATTTAAGGATGAACTTTAATAAACGTACCTATTTATCTTAAATTATGAAGCAACATTATTAAATGAAATAAAAATAAGCAGCTTCCACTGGACATTAGGGTTGAAACGATACCTTGTTTATATTTTATTTTGACAGTTCATCACATGTCGGCCATTTTCTTTATCTGTTGTTAAACTCCCATTATTTAATGAACGTGTACGTCAACAAGCAAAAAGTCACTGTTGGGTATGTATTATGGGTTGAAGGCATCATCCGCACTTTCTTGAAAACGACGATGGCATCGCTAAGGCCATTTTATTTTGATGATGATGTGAACGATATTTGGTTCCAAAAGACGGCGCTACTTGACACACAGCTAATGGCATTATCGCAAGAGCGTCACGTTACAGTCAATAGACATCGTTACTGAGACAAGTTGCAACGATATTTTTTTTGGTCAATTGCATGGACTAGACTTGAATGATAATTATGTGTCATAAGCTACACAGCGGATCTAACAACCGACTCAATTCGATGAATGTGTTATATCGAGAAATGGTCATGTCAACTGGCTGCTAAGATCTTGTGATTAACGCCGCACCTCCATTAGAAATATTTATTTCTGACATTATATCAGACACTATATCTGAAGTTTATATTTCTTTAACTCTGTGGGCAAATTATGTCGTGATTATTCATTCCAAAACGGGAAGAATACAAAAAGACCTTGAAGAACATTTGCTCCAAGACATAATTGAGTAGTCCCACAAGCATGAAAAGTCTCTGAATGCCCTAACTAATTTTAAAAAAATTAATCAATGTTTAATTCTTTTAATATTAATTTTGGCCTGGAAACAAACAAACAACATTATATATGTACTTCAACAGACAGTAAATGGTAGAAAAATTACATCTTGGCTTCACATGACATAATTTTTATACGAAGTAAAAACATAACATGAGTTTGTTAATGAAATTAAGGAATGTTACATGAAAATGTGGGAATTGGTGTCAAGACTCCACGTCTTGTGAGAAATTTCTGTCTAGTGAAGCCACAAGTCATGAAACGTCAAAATTTATATCTGCATTTATTTCTTCTACGAAGACAAGAAATAAATAGAAAAAATTATGTCTAAAAATAACAAAAATCGAGACATAAGGGGGCTCCACAAGAAATATTGGCTACATGACACATTTACTGCAATCATTTATTTCAAGTGGAGGCTCAGTGTAAGGACCACGAGATTTTTTTTTGGACTTTATTGCATCATTTGTCTATGCAAGCCAGCTTGGGCCGTTAGAGGAGTCCAGATCCAACGATGTCAAATTCCATAAATAAATGATGTTTAGATTGTCCGACAGACTTTTTCTTGTGGGGTTTCCTGAAGTCGCAGGCTTATGCGAATAAACCACAATCGATTGATTAGGTAAACAAAACATAGGCTATCGGAAGAGCCATTGCACCATTCGGATCCGAGCGACCGTAAAATGCAAGTTAGGCATTTGAACGATTTATACCCCATACGCACTTTTTTCGTGTTCTCTATCATCGTAATGTCATCAAGCCATATGTTCACCGCTCTATTCCATAACTGCGTTGTGTACGATCCGAGAACATAGCTTTCCGGATGAATAACGTTCCAGACAAATGAAAGAGATAAGAGCTCCACATTATGAATTGCAAAACAAAACTGCAAATGGATGTGGCCAAAACAGGTCAGAGTTCATTTTAAAAATTTAAAGAAAAATAAGCATATGTAAGTCCTAATGTTGCTTCACTTGCTTCACGAAAAAGGAATTATAGGCAAATCGAGCAATAGGGCAGCACATGTTTGCAGTTACAAAGTTTCAACGAATAATTTATGATCGCAAAATCAAGCTTCAAACGGACCAAATTCAAAAACAAATTCCTGCTAACAGGGTAAGCCGTCTTAAACTTCGGACAATTTTTGTAATGGAATATGATTTCCTAATCGAGCATATCCGTACAAAGGACTTTGGCTATGTGGATGTGTTGCATGCAACAATTGACGAGGACGTAGTCATAGCATGTACTCTTGAGGAGGAAATCCAAACGCAATTCAACAATACAATGAAATCATTCCCAGTGCAGCAGGAATGGTTGAAGCTGCAACAAAAAGGGAAGTTATTACAATCCATAGCAGATTTAGTCAAGAATGGCTGGCCAAATGAAGGATCAAATGAGTTTTAACCGTTTTTCCCACGTCGGTCGGTCGCGATGAACTTTCATCATGATGGATGCCTGTTGTACGGAAATCGAGTAATTGTTTCAAGTCAATTAAGAGTCCGAATTTTGTAGCAGCTTCACAAATCACGTGTACCTACTGGCTTAACATCGAACGTTAGTTTAACGAATTTGTTAAAGAATGTCAAGCACTTGTTTAAAAACTGTCCAAATTTTTTTTCAAGATTCGGAAATCCTCAATACCTTGTGTCAGACAATGTAACAATGTTTTACGCCTAACGAGGTAATTTGCATCTGAAAACAGCGACTTTTAATCCACAATCGAATAGGAATGGAGTTTTGTTGAGACAATTAAATGGACACTGGAAAAGTGTCTACACAGAGCACCAGAGGTGGTTTTCAAATAGGAACACTGGCTTCTCGTTACCGAAGTACCTGGAATAGTAGATGTTTTCAAGCCGTATTTCCAACTATTAGTGAATGAAAAACCACTTCCAGCACCCAACATTATATGTATGAAAACAGCAGGCTAAGCTACAAACAAAAAAATTAAGAACAACAGGATCTGATGACTTGACAGCGAAGTTCTTCAGTTACGAAGATGAAGTTTTGGTCGTGCGTATGTATGAAATCAATCAATCTAGTACATATCTCCGAGGACTGGACAGTTCCCATGTCTTGCTAGAACAAAGGATGATCAACGCTGCACCGCTTATATGATCATTATCTAACCTTTATAGTATGAATGTCTTAAGCCATTGTGCAACACTATAATTGGGAAGTAGCAATATCAGATCGAGCATATACCAAATCTTATCACATTGAGGAAAATCCTGGATAAGATAAACGAATTTTTCATCTTTTCATGCACATCAAAGTTGCATATGATAGCATTAATCGTCAGGATCTCAATATGTAAATTACTGAATAGAAGGTTCCTCGAAAATCTACCTGTGTGGCGTAGCATTGTAGAATACGCGGTGCAATACTAAAAGAAAATAGTTTCTTGAAACTCTTCCAAACATGCACATGCACAAGGATTCGTAATGCGTTATTATTTCATTTTTTAATATCGTTCTGGAGATAATGCGCAGGACACGGGATAACATCACGAGCACTATTCTAAACAAAATTTCCAGGTCATCAGCTGTATCTAATGTTCCGTAATAGAGTTCTTCACGGGGATTGAAGAACAGTAGAAACTTGAAGATTGACCGTAAGAAAATGATGGTTAATTTTGTTTGACAAAACAAATGGATTCCAACAAAGTTATCGATGTAGTCCACAAAGTCAAAGGGCTGCGACTAAATTAGCTCAGCCACCTTGATCAAATGGAACCAAAGAGTCTCAGAATCCTAGGCCAAAGCTTTGAAGTAACAAACTAAGACCAGATCCCGTGAGCTCAGCCATTCGTATTAAGACCTATTCAAAGTGGACCAACAATAAGATTGGCCACTCCGTAATTTTGAGTTCATTCAGATCTTTTTCAAGTTACTTTGACTAAATCATCCCTTGATTGCATTTTAACAAAAACTTTCAAGTAACCATCTTATCTATAGATCTACTAGGGAGGATGCAACATTCTTAAAGGGTGGGTTCTATTCACTTCTATATTGAAGGATACAAATCTGATGATCGGGTTGGTGGTGGAGGCATTTGATCAGACAGAATAAACTTAAGTCCCTCATTTCGCCTTTCTATTTTTCTAATCATTATAACGTGTTTCAGGTGGAACGTTTAGTGATTAAGGAAGTTTATTTTGGCTTAGATAAAAATTGATGTTTAAAACGGATATCCGCATCTTCTCAGACAGCCAAACTGCTATTAAATCTCTATGCCCTATTTCTACAAACTAAAGGGTGGTTAAATTTCAAGGGCCGATGTTGATTTTGAATAAAACACAAATTATTTAGGAAATTATTGTCATTTATTTTTATTATGATAATATGGTATGGTTAAATTATGTATGGATAAAAATATCGGCCAAATGGCCGCCGCGACCTCGGCGGCACACCTCCATCCGATGGTCCAAATTTTCGATGACGCTGAGGCATAATTGAGGTTCTATGCCGTTAATGTGCCGAATTATCTCATCCTTCAGCTCTTGAATTGTTGCTGGCTTATCGACGTACACCTTTTCTTTCAAATAACCCCAAAGAAAGAAGTCCAACGGTGTCAAATCACATGATCTTGGCGGCTAATTGACATCGCCACCACGTGAGATAACACGGCCATTGAATTTGTCGCGCAAAAGAGCCATTGTTTCGTTAGCTGTGTGGCAAGTGGCACCATCCTGTTGAAACCACATATCTTCCAATTCGGGCCATAAAAAGTTCGTTATCATCTCACGATAGCGAACACCATTCACAGTAACTGCCTTACCGGCCTCATTTTGGAAAAATTACGGCCCGAAGATGCCTCCAACCAATAAACCGCACCAAACAGTCACCCTTTGTGGGTGAATTTGTTTTTCGACAGTCACTCTTGGATTATAATTCGCCCAAATGCGGCAATTCTGCTTATTGACGAATCCACTGAGGTGAAAATGTGCCTCATCACTGAAGATGATTTTCTTCGAAAATTGATCATCCACTGTTGCCATTTCTTGCGACCATTCTGACCATTGACGACGCTTGAAATGGTCAAGAGGCTTTAGTTCTTGAGTCAATTGCACCTTGTAAGCGTGTAAATGCAAGTCTTTATGCATAATGTTCATTAACAACGAGCGTGAGAGGTGCAATTGTTGGGCACGATGACGAGTTGAGGTGGACGACTCTTCAGCCACACTATCGCGAACAGCAGCAATATTTTCTGCAGTACGAGCTGTACGAGCATGCGCTGGTGTTTTCATATCGCCTACAGACCCGGTTTGCTCAAATTTTTGCACGATTTTTCCGATTGTACGCACATTTGGACGATTAAATTGACCGAAAAAATCACGAAGTGCACGATATGCATTTTGATTTGAACGCCCATTTTCATAATAAGCCTGAATAACTTTAACGCGTTGCTCGATTGTGTATCTTTCCATGGTTCAAATTGAGTTAGTCTAAAATTGAGAAATGTCAAATGAAATGCACAAAAAAAAATTGAAGTTTAGGTGAGGTTCACATCCAACATCGGCCCTTAAAATTTGACCACACTTTATAAACCAGCTCTAAGCCGCTGATTATCTTTCGTTGAGATGGCGCATCAGTTCAATATTCACCTCAGCTGGGTGCCAGGCCATAATGGCTAAAAGTGGAACAACTTTTCCTATTCTAACGGATAGAACAGATGTTGATACACCCATCGCTACATGTAAACTTATGATAAAGCAAGATGCTATAAGAATTGCAAACCTAAGGTCTAACATCACAACTTGCTTGGTGGCAAGACAAGAAACAATTCCTTACTTTATATAATTTACATACATGTCCTTCTCTATCCCAAATAGAGACTTCTACTACATCGATCCGTGTAATCTGGCAAATACTGAAATACGTAGACTTCATAAGTAGCTCAAAATGGTTTAACGACAAGGGAAAAGCTTTCTTAGATCCCGAGACTCGGATGATCTCGCACTGAAAAACTAGATTGGAGTTTATGATTTATATCAATTTGTGTCCATCATTCATTTTTGTTAATTATCTACTTCTTGTATTTCACACTTTTTCCTCATTTTTGAATAATTGCCATCTTCAATACTTAGTCAGTAACGCAACCCAAATTTGTTTAATGTTTACGAATATAACATTTATCGAACAGACAGCTCTGTCCTATCTTATGTGGGGGTCTCCAAAGGCTGTGAAAATTGCTACGCAATAATTGTGATATTTTTGAAAATGACCAATAACTTTTGAAAGACAATAATCAGTATAGTAGATGATGTATTTAAATATTATTATTTTTTTCTAAAATCTTTCTTAAATTACAAACTAAATATTTAGCTGGATGAAAATAAAGTAATCTACAATGAAACCTGCCTAATTTAATACTTGGATGCTCGTAGATTTGTACGTCAATTAAAGCTCATCTCTGAATTGATTAGCTGGAATATGTGGCTTAAGATCATTCCAGAAGTCTACTCGTTCTTGTAGAAGGCCTTTTTCGAAACTAAGAAGTTGCCAATTTTTATGATCCTGATTACCGATCCGCACATAATCTACAGGATATTTTTTGGTTGGATTCCATTTGGGGAGATCAGATGAAGCCGGAGTCGGATCACTATGCCGTGCAAAATTCACCCACATAGTTTGCAAGGCTTCCCTTATTTGAAGATCTTCATTGGTTGGAGACGATGTCACAAACAATTCCTTTCCAATTGGGAATAAATACTGAAGTTCTTCGGCGTGGCAAACACCTGTAAGGAAAATAAAAAAAAATCAATAAAAACACAGGTTATAATATTGTAATATTTTTCCAAGGTTCGTTAAATAAAACTTATTACTCCTTTTAGAATTTCTTCTTTTTTTTTTTTTTTTTTTTATAATCTACACGCGCTCAAAGGATTATGATTACCCTTTAAATGTTTGAACACAGCGCGGGCGTGAAGTTAAGGAAGAGAAAGAAGGATAGGAAAGATGTGTGGCACGATGTTCTGAGACTGAAGGTTGTTGTCTCAGATATTTTATCTCCAGGGATAGCGGCTGAACTAAAGCGGAGAATGCCGTGTCTTATTTCTATGTCGCTTATAATTCACATTATTTTATTCGTGTTCCTGCTTGTTGGGCATACTAGTTTAACTCAATTACATGTTGTTAGTGTTATGCCTGAACAATATGTAATGAGTAAACCAGCAACCCATTGATGACAATTTTAGAAGGTTTTTAATGGAATTAAAATGACATAGACGACGGCAGGGATCGAACCTGTGATCATGAGGTTCACAGGCGAGCACACATCCATCGCGCCACGGCCACCCCCACTTACACTTTTCAAATCAAAACAATAAATCTCAATTTGTAATCAACTCCAATACTTTTATTCAAACTTAAATCACACTTATTTAATTCCACAATCCAATAGTTCAGCTTTGCACACTTTCATAATGGAAAATAAACTGTGTTCCGCTCACCGTGTACACTCTCTTATATACTCAAACCAGTTGTTCTCGAAGGTTCTTGTCTATTTGCTTGGAATAAGGGGAAATTCATATGGAGATAGAATGGCCGCGTTCACTTCGTAGACCGATAGGGTATCTAAGATACTTTAGTATTATTTGAGTATTAGAAACAATGATGTTTTCAACAATTCTATCAATTTTCTTAATCTGAAAAAATATTTATATAAAAATATATATATTTTTTTTTATAATCTACTCACGCTCAAGGGATTATGATAACCCTTTAAATGTTCAACACAGCGTGGGAGTGAAGTTACGGAAGAGAAAGAAGGATAGCAAAGATGTGTGGCACGATGTTCTGAGATTGAAGGTGGTTGTCTTAGATTTTGTTTTATCTCCAGAGATGGCGGCTGAACTTAAGCGGAGAAATGCCGTGTCTTATTTCTATGTCCCTTATAATTCGCATTATTTTTATTCGTATTCATCCTTGTTGGGCATACTAGTTTAACTCAATCACATGTTGTTAGTGTTATGCCTAAACAACATGTAATGAGTAAACCAGCAACCCACTGATGACAATTCTTAGAAGTTTTTAATGGAATTAAAGACGACATAGACGACGGCAGGGATCGAACCTGTGATCATGAGGTTGACAGACGAGCACACAATCATCGTGCCACAGCCACCCCAACCAACCACATCTTTGTAATGGCACCCGACTCCCAGTGAGGAAACTGATGAGCAACATTATCGAAACAAATTCTCTCAGCTTCTCATATTTGTTTTCAGGTTCACGTCCGTGCATTTCAGATGTGGATTTAGAACGGTAGGGTAGGATAAATATGTATGTGCATTAAATTCTAAGCTCAATAGCATTATTAATTGGGGAACCAGAATATAATGCTACAAAAACTCAATGAGGCGCCCTGCCGTTAAAGCGAAAATGGAATAGCTCTTAGTTCCTCGGTATGTGCATCACAGATCACTTTATGTTGAATGACCATATATTCGGTGTTGCAAGACATTTTCTACACCTTCTGATTCGGCTGTAATTTATAAGGCCAATATTTTCCTAAAACTAGAGTACAATTTCCATATTTGGGCAGGTGCTCCAATGATTCACTTGATACTCTTGAATATAATCAAAAGAAGAGCTTTAAAAATGATATGTGATAAAACTATACTAGAAATATTTGAATATTTAGAGCACCGCAGCAATGTTCTTTGCCTTTCATTATTTTACCGTTATTTTTATAAACAGTGTTCTAGTGAAATAGCCAGTTGTATTCCTCCCTTAAACAATTCAACCTCAACACTCGCGCTTTGGGGAATGCTCATAAGTTAACCCTTGAGCCCAACTTCAGATATTCTTCCTTTAACCGCACTACACGAATGAGGATTTTTTTACCCGACTCAATATTTATCTCCCATTATGATATTCGGACATCCAAACCAAATGTTCATCGGTGTCTCCTTCTCTCCAAATTTCCTAAGCGCTCGTTCTTTAATATTTTAAGTGTAGTCATAATCCCTTTAGTGCGCGCAAAATTATAAGAAAAAATTAAAGGGAAGTATAGAAGCACATCAGCGGTGTTACCGAAAGAATTTATCTCGCATTTACAATTTTCCATAAGCGTTCTTCTGAATAAAATTCAATTAAAAGCTCAAGTGACCTCAACTCCAAGGTGCGTTTCGCCCAGGTACGACAGTGGGCTCATTAGTTAGACGCTGCTGTACCCTTCTATATATACTCCTTCTTCAGGACATATGTATATTGGTATAGAAATACCTACAGGTAAACTTATGCCAATACAAGATGCTTAAATCTTACAAACCTAAGTTGGAACATCATCACCACTTAGGTACTTGGCGACAAAACAAATCTGACAGACGCTGGATCTGAAGCGCCTTTGATATCGTTTTTAACTCCGTAATACGTATTATTACCGGATATTGCCTAATAAGTAGGCACGAGGATAGAAGCTTCACACAGTCGTCCAATTACGATTCTGAACGAGGTAGGTATGTACTGTAAAAACCAGATTTTTGTAAAATTGTTTAAAGATAATTGCTAAATTTTGATATCTTGTAGGCCATGCATCCATATTCATTATTCTACATTAAGGGAATCATCTAAAAGCTACAAAAAACTTATTTCTATCTTGATAACAAGCACTAGCATTAATTGTTGTGTTTATTTATGCTTTAATTATCAACTAGTAAACAAAGCTGAAAGATTCCTGAGAACACACTACTGATAACGATAAAGATTTTTCATGCACAAGCCTTTATGATTTTCCCAGCAAACCCAAAAGATAACACAGTGGTATATAAAAAGAATGATGACATCAAAATTATGTACATTTATTTCTCAACTCTTTGTCCAACAAAACATCTCCAAATTACCTTGTTTAATAACTCCACAAAGATGCTGATCTTACACCTTGGCCCCACTTTGAACTCAAAACGGGCAGGTATAACCAACCGTGTAGTGGTTTAATATATAAATTTGTAGATTGTTGCTCAATATACGTGCAACAATTAAATAGTATCACCGCAGTGGGTGATTTCAGATTTGTATGATTTCAATCATTTTAGTTTTGGCCAAAGAAACAAAATAGCTTCAGCTAGTTTTAATTTGATTCCGAGTTCAATGGAATGTCCTTGAAATTAGGGCGGCGATGATTCAAGCAATTTTTTTTTGTTTTTCCCTTCACACTCGATTTGTAAATTTTCTTTGTTTGTTGCAATTTAAAAACTAAGGAAAAATTAAAAGTGAATCTTCTTAGAAGAGATTTTTCCAATTAGCACTTCTGTTTTATTTTGCAAGCAATTTTCACGGATTAAAAATATAAAATTAAATTGAAAAAAGTAACATATTTCCCAGATAAAATACCTGTATACAAAAAAAAAGAAATGAAACAAATGTGTTTTTTGGGCCACTTTTTGCGAATGTTTCCGGCGGTTCTCTAGGTTTTTATTACAACTCAAATACGCGAAAACTATTTAATAAAATATTTATTTATTTTATTTTTAATAAAATTTTAGAAATTTTAACAAAATTAAGATTTTTCTTGAGCGACTGTTTTGTGTTATGTCAATATTTTACGCCATTATTGAAAATTGAAAAAATTGCAGTTGTCAAAAGCAAAAAATTGGTTTGGCAAAATGTCAGTTTCGTTTGCCAAGTTTAATTAAGTGGAAGTGACATCTTTCTTTGAAAGTTGAAATTTAAAGAATTGGTTTTTGGGTTTTTGTATGTGATAAAACAAATATTTGGACAATTCACAATAGTAAAATTATTTTAGCTCTCTTGCATGAGAAATTGACTTTCTTAGTTGTTTGAGTTTATTTCAGATGGACGCAAAGTACTGGCTAAAACAGATGTGCAGCATGTCTGCGGGTATCTATGCATACAGCGCTGCACCCGGAAAGCATGTGCATACGCTCTGACATTTATAATGCACAATTTTGTCTCAAAGAAAACGAAAACAGTAAAGATTTCATTATTTTTTTTTTAAAACTGTCAATTCGAAATTATTTAAAATTTTTGGGTTTGCTGTTGTGGCTGCAATGAAGCTACGAACCCAAATTAGAAATAAAGACATCGTGCAGCGATGTGTTGCATGTAGCACTCGAATGAATCAGCACACATAAGAACCTGTGTAATTCAGTTTCGCTGCAAGCAAAATGCTGTACATCTGCTTAAGCCATAAGGGATACTATTTTTTCGCAAAGCTAAAAAGTCACACATCAAAGTAAAAAAATAATTTTTCGATCACGAAACATGATCCCAATTTCTTGATTTAGATTTTATTAGATTCAACATTCAAAGATACCAGAAGATGATGGGCCAATGCTAAGCTTTTAGACTAGCTATACCCTTATTCCTTCAACAAAAAAACATCCTTCCAACCACGGTATTTTTAGGATTTTAATTTTAATAATTCATATACAATAAAAGTTAACTTGTTTAACTTGCAGTCCCAAAGGCAGTAGAAATTTCTGGTCAACGTAAAAAATTCAACTTCATCTTCGGTTCTAACGCTCATCTACAGTAACTAGCTCTTTAGAGAAGGCAAATATACTTGCAGCTCATTTTGCTGCTAGCTCCACGTTGCCTGTTAGCAACATTGCCCCTCCTGTACTTGAGAACGTTAATCATTCAATGGGACAGGTATATTTCCGCACTCGAACAATTGCAAGAGCCCTATGTGTTCTCGATATAAGCAAATCCGCTGGTCCTGATGGTATACCGCCTATTCTTCTGAAGAGGTGTTCTTCATCGCTGGCAAAACCATTGCGTAAGCTTTTCCATCGCTCCTACTGTTTTGGAATCTTCCCTAGAAGATGGAAAACAGCATTTGTGTAACCTGTTCCTAAAAAAGGTGACCCTTCCTCCCCCTCCTCCTATCGACCAATTGCACTTACGTCCATTCTTTCCAAGGTCATGGAATCGCTGATAAATCATCAGCTCAAGAAATATCTCGAAGATCGAAAGCTTCTTAATGACCGCAATAGGGCTTTCGCAGCAATCGTTCCACTGGTGATCTGATGGCATATCTCATAGAAGAGTGGAACAGATCTTTACATTGTTTTGGAGAAAGTAAGATTATTGCGCTTGATATTTCTTAGGCATTTGATAGAGTTTGGCACCAGGCTCTCTTATCGAAAATTCGTGCGTTTGGCATCAACGAAACCCTTATTCGTTGAATTGAAAATTACCTTCTAGATCGATCAATACAATGTTGTATTGGACGGTTTTAAGTCTGATCTTCAAAAAATTAATGCTGGTGTTTCTCAGGGCTCCGTTTTGTCTCCGAAACTCTTCCTCATTTTTATAAATGATCTCTTGTCTGAAACTTCTAATCCACTTCATTGGTTTGCTGACGACTCTACTCTCAAAGTTCTCAGTACTCGGTATGTGTGTTAACGACGATCTTCGTTGGAATGATCACATAGTCGAGACTGTCTAGAATGCTGCTAAATGCTTAGGATTCCTATATCGATGTAAGAAATGTTTCACCCCTTCTGATCTGGCTACCATTTATAAGGCGTTTATACGTCTAAAACTCGAGTATAACTCACACCTTTGGACAGGGGCAGCACAATCTTTTCTCCATGTATTGGATAGAATTCAGAACTGAGCGTTAAATTTATTCCTATCTCTTGAACACCGTGGGAATGTTTCATGTATTTCCTTGTTTTATCGCTTTTTTCAGAAGCAATGCTCACTCGAAGTAGCCAGGTGCATTCCTCCCCCTTATCAGTTCACCCGTGATACCCGCTTCGCTAGGAATGCTCATCAGTTCACTCTTGAGCCTAACTTTGGCCGTACCGTAAAATATAGAGATTCATTTTTTAGTCGCACAACACGATTATGGAATAACTTACTCGGCACAGTTTTCCCTTGCCATTTCAATTTGCAAACATTCAGAACCAATTTCCCCATCGCCCGCGCTGTGTTTAACGTTATAAGCTAGGATGTCTTAAAACATACCCTTCAGCGCGAGTGAATTATAAAAAAAACAAACGACTTCATTGCCAGCCCTTCAGGTTTGAGGCGACAAGGATGACCAAACCTCCGTTTAATAATCGAGAAATCGCGCATACCAGATGAATCGGGAGCCGGTTAAGCATCTATTGAAATCAACAACCTTGTCATCGACAGCGACCAGTAGAGCTTTGTAAAAGTTACCTGTAAAAACCGCTCTAAAAAAGCGGCCAAAAAGAAGGACTTGAAGAAGAAGAAAAAGGAAGAACCTATCAGCAACATAAACCCGACAAGGGGCCCAACAATCCTTCCAACGACTGCGAAGACATCCCTAGGAAAAACTCCTATAATGGTTAACGAGTCAATAAGGAAAAATGCAATGTCGCCAGTCATTGTTTTCTCAGAAAAAAATCGCTGAAATACGTTGGTTCGCCAAAGGGAACCTTAATACAACCAAAACCATAATTGATTCAACAACAAGATAACCAAGATGAAATCAAGACCTACCTGAAGACAAACATAATTCAGAACCTTTCCTTTATCAAAAACAGGCAAACTCTGATGATGTTGAAAGGCGTATACCTATACCGCCACGGAGCTCAGATTTGAAGGACTTCCAATAAACAAAGTTTCTCTTTTGAAATCGAGAGAGTCATCAAACAAGCTATTTAATTGCTTCGTAGTAGAAATAAGACAATCTTGGCCTGGAAAACAGCCCCACGCCCACATGCAGATTCTGCAAATACTTAGGACAAAACGCCGAAACACATAATACTAGGCGGATCCAAAGCACTAATGCATCAAGCAAACAAGTATCTGAGACGCTACCAGGTAGAAGAGAGTGGTTTATCCTCTCTGAAGGTACTCCAAATACTCGTAATCAAACTCATCAAAGGGATAAACTTGGAGGAATAGCTATAAAGTTAGCAATCATCTAGCTCTGAATGGAACATCGTAAAAGCACAAATAAAATTGTCAGCTCTGATAGCCGCATCAAAGAAGATACAAACACCATCAACATCATCACGAAAAACAACCAAATCCTCCACAAAATCAAACATAGTCATGGAGCTGAAAAGCTTATTTGGTTCAGAGCTTCCCGTTATCATGGAGAAAGCTCGAAAGTCCGCCCCATCCAACTACCAAGCAATGAATGAAGAAGCTAAGTCCGTGGCCATTACCAACTTTGTATTCCAACTAATATAGACATCAATAAATTGCCTATAGTGTTAGTGGCCAATAACGTTAACTTGTTATATATAGAGTTGGGCAATTTAGTTCATTTGAGTGATCGATCAATTTAGTTCAAATCACGCTACTGAACTAGTTCGTTCATTTTAGTTCAATTTAGTTCAGTTTAGTTCAAAATAGTCCACTTTATAAAGAATAAGAACAAAACCTTAGCTTGTGAAAACTGCATCCAAATTTGAGTTAAATTGAAGGATTTTACATTTAAGCCAAACACCAAGTTAATAAAAATAAATATTTTATTTCCCATAAACAAAAATATACATAAACAATTTGTTTTGTATCACAATATGTACTTCATCATATTATTATATTGAAAAATGCTATCTATTATTAGGCGTGTTTTTTTTCGCAAGTCCATATAGAGTTGTAGAAAAAAACGACATCGGGACTAAGCGCTTTACATGCAAATGCAACAACTACTTAAATCTATACAAAATTAGCTAAGACCAGATAATTTTCGAGACTTAATCTAAGACCCGATAAAAATGGTGATGAAAAAAAAATTATTATCTATATCTACATATGTTTATCGATAATTTGTTCAGAGAAGTCAAAAGTGACGTTTTTGGATTCTGGTTGATGCTATGTCAATACAGCTGACAAATGCCATAGCGTACACTGTGCTTCCAGCTATTTGGAAAAAGCTCCTTAATCCCGATGTTGTTTTTTTCTACAATTCTACATGGAGTTGCGAAAAAAACACGGCTATAAATAATCTACTTATTTGAATGCAAAAATACCAAAATTTTGACATTCTCTGTGTTCACCAATGTTCGTCTGTCATTAATTATTTGGCCAATTGCTGAGAAAACATGGAACACGCATTGACCCGAAGTAGCTTGAATACAAAATCTTTTTAAAACGTAATTGTATATATGTATGAGGATATAATTAGTACGCCGGTCGTCCCACCATTTGAGAGGATCCATATCTAGAAAGAAGACAAGAACAAACGACAAATGATGGAAATTCCCTATAGATAGGAACTTATTTCATCCACATAAAACATAAAAAGAGATTATTGAGTTAGGTGAGTATGAGCAGTTCTGCGTTCTGCCATGTCATAAATGACTTCTGTTGTCTCTGTCTGTAAATGGGTCCACAAAAATGTTATTAAATAGAAGAAAAATATGAAATCGAAAAATATACTTTCCCGCTCTTCGAGAACTAAATGAACTAGTGAACTAAGTATGTGAACTAAGTTCACTAGTTCACTTAAATGAACTAGTTCATTGAACTAGTTCGTTCGCGAACTACACAAGCCTAGTTATATAGCCTGGAAAAAAGTAGGCCCGGACACATCGGCTTCACGAGCGAAACAAACGAAATTTTACGTATAGCATACCATCCTATATGTATGCATAGGATATACATACATATGTAGGAACTCCAACGTGTTTAAGAAGTTCAAGAAATTGTTTATTCTTTGAAAGCTTATCTCAATGGGTCAATAACTGTATCTCTCACCTTACCTCACAGAATCTATTTCTCTATCTCTTCATTATTCTTATATGAACATGTGCTCCTACATGAAGTTTGGTATTGGCCATGATGCTTTTCTGTAAGCTTCAATCTTTAATATTTTTGAATTTCCATAGGTAGCAAATTCGAAATCAACAACAACTAAGAAGTAAAACTTGTATCTGCAAGGGGTATAGTATAGTTCCAATAAGTCCGAGTCTTTAAGTAAGCACCTCAGTTGTCGTTAAACGTTGCTTACAATGTGTTCGTCTAGTAAATTTCAAGTACGGATTTTTATAACCTTTCTAATAGCTTTATCAGTTCTGTTCAAAGAAGTGCATTGTCGAACATCTGACATTCTTAAAGTTGAACTTAAACACGGTGGAATATTAGTTGGACGACATCTTACATCACATAACGGTCGATATGTGCGGGCTTTTATGGGAATACCATATGCGGAACCACCTGTTGGTGAATTAAGATTTAAAGTAAGACAACATTTGAATCCGGAATAGTAAGAACCATTAAAATATAAAATAGTGTTTCGGGATTAACTTGGTGGATGACTTTTGCGGTTTTAGAAATTGTTTCATAAGATTCTCTAGATATGACTACGAGTAATTTATATTCTTGTTATAGATATTCAATCATTTAATCAATAAAGACGCAATATGTTTCTTGCTTTTACATGCCATTTACTGACCCAAACGAACACAGTTTTAAGTGCGAGTATAGAGAAACAAGCTTATATAGGTATAAACATTTACATAGTCAGTTTCTAGTGACAATTATAATAATATTTATAGGTACTCTTTGGTTGGCACGCTTTTCAATAGCATGAGAACAGGTTTTTATTAAGCCTTTTCATAGCGAAACCAGTCCCTTTGTGGCTAGTATCTCTGAGTGCTACTCTTTTGATGTTTTTGCATAACTTACTTGTGTAGTTTATACATAACGAAGCGGAAAATTGGCATTGTGTTTAATCTACTCGTATTATTTTAATAGCAAACTCCGGGACTTCACAATAATATAGTTAATAATGGGCTGTGTGTTTGTGATTTCGAAGCTCTGTACTTAGTGCATATGAGAAGATGGAAAGAGTCAAGGCGTCATGTACAAATTATTTTTTTTTTGTTGTGTCTGCAACGAAGCTACGCCTAGAGACATCGTGCAGCAATAGGCTGAATGCAGGTTTGAGTGAATCTGCTCACTTAAGAACATGTTTTTTTTTTTTTTTATAATCTACCCGCGCTCAAGGGATTATGATTACCCTTTTAAATGTTTTTTCAACACAGCGCGGGCGTGATGTTAATGAAGAGAAAGAAGGATAGGAAAGATATGTGGCACGATGTTCTGAGACTTAAGGTGGTTGTCTCAGATATTTTTATCTCCAGGGATGGCGGCTGAGCTAGAGCAGAGAAATGCCGTGTCTTATTTCTATGTCACTTATAATTCACATTATTTTATTTGGTATTCTTCCTGGATGGGCATACTAGTTTAATAGGCTTTTCACACCGAATTAAAATCTCGGATTTCAGCAACAAGATTATGAAATCTCATTGAAGCATTCACACTGAACAGAACCAGGATTTCGTTTGACGTTTCTGTCATATTGCCAATTATTTAGAATTTCTTGTTCATATGAACAAAAAATGAATGATGTATGGGAAATCTAGTAGATTTGGATGAGATTTTGAGTATTTTGCTCGAAATCTAGATTTTGATTAGGTGCGAATAGCGTATAACACAATTACATGTTGTTAGTGTTATGCCTGAACAACATGTAATGAGTAAACCAGTAAACCCATTGAGGACAATTTTAAGAAAGGTTTTAATGGAATTAAAGCGACATAGACGACGGCAGGAATCGAACGGCCACCTGCTTGATGGCTAAAACAGATGTGCAGTATGTCTGCACGCAGCACTGGCGCTGCATCAGAAACACATTCGCATACAATCTGCCAATTATGATGCATATTTCTGTCTTAAAGAAAACGACGACAGTTAATATTTTATTTTTTTATAGTATATACTGTCAATTTTGGTAATGCCAGATATAAATTTAGCCATAATGGCTGAAACAGATGTGCAGCATTTTTCATGCAGCGAAAATGAATTACAGAGATTTTTATGTGAGCTGATTTATTCTAGGGCTGTATGTGGCCTATCGCTGCACTATGTCCCTATTTTTAATTTGGCTGCGCAGTTTCATTGCAGACACAACACAAAACCCAAAAATTTAAAATAATTTATATCTGGCAATACCAAAATTGACAGTATACCTTATGAAAAAAAATTAATTACATATAAGTTGTGGTTTAGCTGGATTCAGATTGAGTCCATTACAAATTGACCATTTATATGGATATTACACAAATCTTCGTTGACTTTGGCAATTAGATCTTCAATAAGTCCAATTTGTCGTGATATACATATTTGGGCATCATCCGCATAAGGATTAATTGATACTCCTTTGGAACATACTTTCTTTGGGATAATCATTAGTGAATATACAAAATAAAATTGGTTCAAATATCTATCCTTGGGGTGCTCCCGAAGCCAACTTTACGAGGAGAGAGTAATTGCTATCATGACATTTCATCAATTAAATAATTATTTATCAGACGCACGGATCTTTCAGTGAAGCCAAAATACTCGTACAATCTAAGTTTCTTACAAAGAACCACATGATCTACACGATCAAAAGCCTTACAAAAATCAAGTAAACAAAGTACCGTTAAGTAATACATATCAAATTTAACCCTAATGTCATCTACAATATTCTTATCGTAGCTGAAAAGCAACTATGATGTTCTCGAAAACCAGATTAAATCGGAGATAACAAACAATCTCCAGATTTGATTAGCAATTATTTTGTCGAGGACTTTCGAAAGATAAACATAGCCTTATTACTAACTTGTTTTAGCGACGCGACGCACGGAGTCAAAATATTTCGACTTTACAATGACTAATCCTGAAAAGCTTATTTATAAAAAAATACTGATTTTTTGGCGTCTGTGGTTAATGATTGCACATCGGAGAACATCTTGCTCAGGTTCTTTCTGTAGGCTATGGTAACTCCTTCTTTTTCCGGGCAGTTCAATATAGTCAAGCTTTTAATTTTGCTATAAAATGGTCAGATTCATGCCTTACATCGAACAATGATGAAAGACTAATGATTTGGAAGGTGACTTTGATGCGTATCAAAGCCAGGTGACCGGCCTTAGTCAACACCTTTGGTTCTTAGCCGAATCTTCACGACGAATCAGCACCCTAACAATCTTTTATCGCCCTGTATAATTATCACATTATCTTCTTTTCATCAAACTTTATCCTTTTAATCATAAGTCCGGGATTATGGGTATATGCGATGTAAAATGTTCTCATATAAATCTATTGTCACCAGCCCCCAGTCCCAAAAGCACCATGGTCAGGTGAAAAACTGGTGATTCGCGATTCTCCCATATGTATTCAAAGGGATCCTTTCCGAAGAGTGGAATTAATTGAAGGCAGCGAGGATTGCCTCTATCTCAATGTTTACGTTCCAGAGGTATGTTTTAAATTTATGCTCAATGGCATCACATATAATATAATTGTATTCTAAATCCAGAAACCTCGTGTGTCTGGTCCATTGCCAGTGATGGTTTTCTTCCATGGAGGAGGTTGGGAATGTGGCTCCGGAATTAGTGCGTTCTATGGGCCAGATTTCTTAATGGATCATGATGTAGTCTATGTGAGTGGAAATTTCCGGTTGGGTCCACTCGGATTTTTCAGCACAGAAACGACAGATTGCCCTGGTAACAATGGTCTCAAGGATCAGTTACTTATTCTAAAATGGGTACAGAAGAACATCGCTGCATTTGGTGGAAATCCAGACTTAGTCACAATTTTTGGACAAAGTGCTGGAGGTGCAAGTGTCACTTACCATATGATGTCAGAAAAATCGAAAGGCTTGTTTCACAAGGGCATTTCACAATCAGGGGCTAACTTCAATCCATGGGCTCAACCGGCACACAAAGGTGTGGCTGCATCTCGAGCAAAACGTTTGGCTAAGATGCTGGATTGTGATAAATCCAATTGGTCAGCCACTCTCAAATGCTTGCGACAGAAATCAGCCAGTGACATAACAGCAACGGTTTATGAATTCTTTGTAAGTCAAAACAGTCTTATGTACATTTAATCCAATAAAATAATAATAATAACTTTAATTCTAGGAATTTGATTACGATCCAATGATTCCATTCCCTCCAGTTGTTGAACCTGACAGCCCTGATGCTTTCTTAACTGCACTCCCGAGAAGTGAAAAGTTACCCCACGGCTTCAAATTACCATGGATGGCTGGAGCAACATCTGAAGAAGGAGCAATTAAGACGGCTGGGCTTTTGAATATTCCAGGATTGTTGGACGAATTCAAGTTGAAATTCCATGATGTCCTTCCTATTATTCTTAACTACGATCATCATTCGAAGGAAGTTCAAAAACGAATCACAGATCGAATAGATAAGTTCTACTTTAACCGATTGCATGACTTTGACAAGAAGAACCATCGAAACTTAACAAATGTAAGTCATTTCTTTAGTGCTTTTCAATATGAATATATAACTTTCTACGATTTTTATATTTAAAAATGTTTAATTTCCTGATGTTGTGTTTCAGAAGAAAATGCAAACATTGATTAGGAAATAATTGTTTAAGTAGATTTTGAGAATTTGGAAAAGATTCCTTTCCGAATGGTTAGGCTTATAAAAGGCGTTTTTCTTTTTTAGTATAGGGCTCTGAACAGAGTCCGAGCAGGTCGAGCATTTTCCGAACATCCTCTGAACCAAGCGTGCTCTGGGCGCTCTGAGTATTTTTTTTGAAACACACCTGAACACTTAGCTGTCGCCATTTTTTTTTTTAATTTCCATCTGTCAAATGCTTGTGTTAAGCATTTTACTCTGTCTGCTCAGTTATTTTATTCTGAGCTTATAGAGTGCACTCTGAACACGCTCAGAACATGCTCAGAACGAAAAAAGAAACACATTTTCGAAACTCTGAACACACTGAACTAAAAAAGAAACACGATTTATTTTTTGACAACTCAGGCTCTGTTCTGAACTAAAAAAGAAAAACGCCTAAAGTTTACCATATTTGAATTTGAAGTTTTGTAATATGATATTAATTAATAGCTCATAACTGATGGATGGGTATCTGCTGGACTTGATGAGTACCTGCGCTTGCGCGTTGCTTCTCTTACTAAAGACGAAACTGCAGTTGGACCAACCTATGTGTATCTGTTTGATCATAAGGGTGCTGCTAGTTTTTCAGAAATTTTTGAAGGTGGACAGGAAGATTATGGTAAAAGAGTTTAAGAATTTAACTTGACTTTTTACGTTATATTCAAAATGATTATTTTTTCTTCAAAGGTGTTTGCCACGCGGATGAACTTCAGTATTTATTCCCAATCGGAAAGGAATTGTTTGTGACATCGTCTCCAACCAATGAAGATCTTCAAATACGAGAAGCCTTGCAAACTATGTGGGTGAATTTTGCATGGCATAGTGATCCCACTCCGGCTTCATCTAATCTTCCAAAATGGAATCCAACCAAAAAATATCCTGTTAATTTTGTGCGAATCGGGAATCAAAATCACGGAAATTGGCAACTTTTTAGCTTTGAAGAAGGTCTACTACAAGAAAGAGTAGACTTCTGGAATGATCTTAAGCCACACATCCCAGCTAATATATTTAAGGATGAACTTTAATAAACGTACCTATTTATCTGAAATTATGAAGCAACATTATTAAATGAAATAAAAATAAGCAGCTTCCACTGGACATTAGGGTTGAAACGATACCTTGTTTATATTTTATTTTGACAGTTCATCACATGTCGGCCATTTTCTTTATCTGTTGTTAAACTCCCATTATTTAATGAACGTGTACGTCAACAAGCAAAAAGTCACTGTTGGGTATGTATTATGGGTTGAAGGCATCATCCGCACTTTCTTGAAAACGACGATGGCATCGCTAAGGCCATTTTATTTTGATGATGATGTGAACGATATTTGGTTCCAAAAGACGGCGCTACTTGCCACACAGCTAATGGCATTATCGCAAGAGCGTCACGTTACAGTCAATAGACATCGTTACTGAGACAAGTTGCAACGATATTTTTTTTGGTCAATTGCATCTTTGTATATACACTCTATAGTATTCTCATGAAACCTTATTTTAAGAGGACATCTATCGTCGGCACATTTACTATTTCAGAATATTGCAGAGTGCAAAACTATTCAAAATTTTAAATAATTGGCGGTTATAAAATAAAGGGAATTAAAAAAGGACTTTTTCTTGTGTGCATGATTTTTGTTTATCTTTCTATACCTTCGTGTATAGATTTCAATACGTGGTATCTGGTAAGAAGTGAGACGTGAGGGATGAAACTTAGCTTTAGTTTTGTTTTTGTAAATTTGGTTATGAAGATTTTTTGTTGAGGTTCTTGACCTACCTTTTATTCTGTGTATTAGCTGGTGTTTGATGATTTTTTTCAGTTGTGAAGAAAATCTTATTTTAGTTTTCAGTATTTTATTAGGTAGATATACTATTGTTTTTTTATTTTTTTTTTTCCTTGTACGCGTGCGTATGTAGGTATTTACTTGGAGGATGGGGTTATCTATTTTTGTTTTCATTCATCGCGTTGTCGATCACTGGCAAGGAGTTTTTTATGTTATCTGAGAATTTTTGTAGGTCAGAAAAATATATCAAGGAAGGTTTCAAATAAACTTTTTTTTTGAAGGATTTCTCTGTTTTCATTTGAGGGTGAAGAATACATGTTTTTGTTATTTTTGTGATGAGGTGGTAGACTTGGTGGTGGTTGTTTTTTTTTTTGCTTTTTGTTTGCTGGTCTCTGCAAGTACATTTTTACTTGCGTAAAATAGGTACCATATGGCATGTTATGCATTTGTAAAAAAAAAATAGAAGTCGAGATTTTAAACAGTCTTAACATAACAATTTTTACTGGCCGCTATTAGGTAAAGCAAGTTATAGGTACCTACATTTGTAAAAAAAAATCGAACTCAGATTTTAATCAAAGTTGATATGACGATGATGGCGAAGACGAAAAAAGTGAGTCTTGCAATTCTTTAAGCTTGGTAGATACCTTACCTACCTATCATAAATTATTTCAGCCACACGTGTTTTTTTTTTTTTGTAAGACCAAAAACAATGGAAGTAGGTATACGATCTTTTTCTCTAAATTTTATAAAATGTTTTTTTTGTTTTCCCAAAAAAAAATTTAACATATTTAAAACAAAATTCTAAAATTTTTATTAAGTTGAAGCTAGGTAATGGTTATTAACTTCCCATAGGGAGTTATTGTAATCGGTCCGATTTGTCAAATTGGAATTTTTGACATTTCTCGACGTTTCAAGGTCCCTAGAGGCTATATCAATCATTTTTAGAGAGATGTCTGTGTGTGTGTGTGTACGTACGTTCGTACGTTCGTACGTTCGTACGTCCGTACGTTCTTGTACCATTTTTCGTCGTCGATATCTCAAGAACGAGTAAAGATATCGACTTCAAATAAATTTTGTTTAATAGATAATAACTTCGAAAGAGGCTGAAAGGGCGTTTATTAAAATTCAGTGAGTAGTTTTTTCACTATAACGGTTTAAAAAAAAAGTAAAAATTTTGGTTAGTTTCAAATATCTCACGAAAAAATAATGCTATTGATTTCAAATAAAATTTAATGTACTCATTATAAGGTCATACAGATTTGATATGAATTTGGAAAAAAATGAAGATACCGTTATTTTTTTAAATAAAAAAAACTGAAAAAAAAAAATTTCATAACCCAGATATTCTAAGAACGGAAAACAATTTGAAACTCAAAATAATTTTATTTTAGGAAAAATAATGTGTTTGACAACTGGTGAAAATTTCAAAAAAAATTAGTTTACAGGTTTTTTACAAAAAATAAAAAACTATATAAAATTCTATTGAAAATTGGTAAAAATTGTTTTTCGACTCAAATTTCTCGAGAACTAGTAGTGATATTGACTTCTAATTTAGTTTATTTTATACATAGTATAATTTTGTACAATTGGTAAAATGTTGACAAATATTGAATTAATAGTTTTTTTTTAAATAAAAAAACTATTAAAAATTCTACTATTGAAAACTAGTTAAAATTGTATTTCAAGTCGAATTTCTTGGGAATGAACACCGATAGTGCCTTCTAAAGTATGTTGTTTAGTACATCGATATCTTCCCGTAAGAATGTATACTAAGCGACATTTCATAAATTGTTCAGGAAACGAAAAAAACGAAAAAAGTTCTAGTTGAATCATAGTGTGCTAAGAGACAATTTTGGTTAAACTGAGTGACATCTAACAAAATTTTTTGTTGCTCACGACAATGAGATCTTTATTAATGTCGCTTAGCATAATTTTTTTGGCGAATAGTACAAATTTCAGGGGGCAACATTATTTTAATGAGAAAACATGGCAGTTGATAAATTTTTTTTATTTGTACTCTAGTTTCCTTTTCATGCA
This sequence comes from Philhelius festivus, assembly GCA_963931855.1. Taxonomy (NCBI): domain Eukaryota; kingdom Metazoa; phylum Arthropoda; class Insecta; order Diptera; family Syrphidae; genus Philhelius; species Philhelius festivus. Next base: position 74,590,195 of record OZ007556.1, on the reverse strand, counting down.
TAATAGGTTGGCGAATCCCAGGCCAAAACGTGGCCCTTAACATATAGTATATTTCCTCATCAAAAAGTCATTTTCGAAAAAATTGTCGCTTAGTACATTCTTACGGGAAGGTATCGACATAATACAATTATTAACATATGGTTAAATTTTGACAAGTATCGAATTGACAGTTTAAACAAAAATATAAAAAAAATCTACTAAAAAGTGGTAATATTTGTTTTTCGACTAGAATATCTTGAGAACGAGCAATGATATTGACTTTGCCATTATTTAATTTTATACATAATACAATTTCCAACAAATGGTTTATATTTGAATATTTCGTTTTAAAATTTTTTTCAATTAAAATGTTTGGAACCGAAATAATAAAGTAATTTCTATAATATAATACATAATTTTATAATTTTATTATCAACTTAGTTTTTAGAAGAATGTATGTACTGTTGTACCCAAGTCCCACATATTCAAATTCCATTAACAGCTATGGTAAAATTGAAGAAAACGTCACAATATGTTTTTATCTTGAAAAAGATGTAAAATTCTACTCAAGGTTTTCTTAGATATTGTAATATTTTTCCTAGGTTCTTTAAATAAAACTTATTACTCTTTTTAGTATTTCTTCTTTATTCACACTTTCCAATTCAAAACAGTAAATCTCAATTTATAAACAACTCAAACACTTTTATTTAAATTTAAATCACACTTGTTTAATAACACAATCCAATAAGCAATACCTTTGCACACTTTCATAATCCAAAATCAACTGTGTCTCGCTCACCGTGAACACTCCCTTATATACTCAAATTAGTTGTTCTCGAAAGTTCTTGTATTGGAATGTTCTAGATGTCTGGAATAAGGGGAAATACATTTGACATTGGAAAAGAGCTTTTTGTTTCTTCCATAAATTAGATATGCAGTTTTCCAACAGATGGCGCTGTAGTAGTATAAAGCTCTGTTCACAACATTGCCCCCTTCTTAAGATTGTTCGTCCCGAACAATTCCATCTCCAGATTCGCCACTGTATCGGTGCAGTCGATCGCTATGCACAACTTTTAACTTTCCTCTTGACCCTCTTTGAATTCGGTAAACGACATCATTGATTTTCGTGACGACAGTATAAGGGCCTTCCCAGTTTTGTTGAAGCTTCGGAGACAATCCCTTTTGACGATGTGGATTATACAGCCATACACGATCTCCTACTTGGAATCCTGTCGTGTTTGCTCTTGTGTCGTACCTTGTCTTCATTCGATCGCTGTAAGCGCTCATTCTAGTCCTGGTCCTTTCGTGGATGTCGATTAGCCTCTCTTGTAGGTCACTCACGTAATCCCTTGTTTCTTTAGACTCTTGTGATGGATGTCCAAACCTTATCTCACTAGGCAGCCGTATGCTTCTTCCAAACAGGATTTCAGATGGCGTTTGTCCTGTTGAGCTATGTATTGCACTTCGGTAGGCCATCAAAAATAGTGGTATGTGCCTATCCCAGTTTCTTTGGTAGTCGCCTACGACTTTAGTGAGGTGTTCTTTTAAAGTCCTGTTGAATCTCTCGACCATTCCATCAGATTGCGGGTGAAGTGGTGTGGTTCTCGTTTTCTTAATGCCAAGGAACGCGCAGACCTCTTGGAATATGTTCGACTCGAAGTTCCTTCCTTGGTCGGAATGAAGTTCCATAGGCACACCAAACCTGCTTACCCAGTTAGACACAATCTGGTCGGCCACGGTCTTGGCTTCTTGGTTCGGAATAGCGTATGCCTCAGGCCATTTGCTGAAGTAATCCATTACCACCAGAATGTATTTGTTTCCAGCATTCGTTTCCGGAAATGGGCCAGCCACATCAACAGCAATCCTTTCAAACGGTGAGCCGACATTATATTGCATCATTTTTCCTTGCAGTTTTCTACCAGGTCCTTTGGTTGCAGCACAAGCGTCACAATTTCGGCACCACTTTTCAACGTCGTCTCTTGCATGCAACCAGTAGAATCGTTGCCTCACCTTTTCTAAAGTCTTATTGACTCCCAAATGGCCTCCTGAAGGTCCATCATGCATCTCTCGAAGAACCTCTTTGATTTTCGATTGAGGTAACACAAGCTGCATCACATAGGATTTACCATCAGCGGACTCCCATTTTCGCCGAAGAACACCTTCTTGCACATGAAGTGAGTCCCATTGTGCCCAATAGGCCTTTAAAACTGGACTCCTATCGGAAATGTCATTCCATGCGGGTTTTTCTTCATGTTCCTTCCATGCGAGAAGAGGTTCAATGTCGGGGTCTTCTTGTTGAGCAGATCTTATTTCTTCATTGCTCCATCCACAAATGGGGTCAGCCCTTATTCGCAGAATGTTGATGGATTCCTTTTCTTCTTGTCGCCTGCAATGCTTGCAATCTATTTTACAAGGTCTTCGGGATAGTGCGTCAGCATTTGAGTGCAGCTTTCCCCTTCGGTGTTGAATTTCGTAATCGTAAGTCTGCAGTCTTTCTATCCACCTTGCGACTTGTCCTTCTGGGTTCTTGAAGTTCAACAACCAGTTAAGAGCACCATGATCGGTTCGTAGAAGAAACTTCTGTCCATAGATGTATTTGTGGAAGTGTTTCGTTGCCAAGATGAGTGCCAATAGTTCTCTTCTGGTCACACAGTAGTTCCTTTCGGTCTTCGACAGTACTTTGCTGAAATAGGCGACAACCTTTTCCTCGCCATTGTGAACTTGTGACAGAACAGCGCCGACTCCCACATTGCTTGCATCAGCATCGATGATAAAAGATTTGCCTGGAGTCGGATAGATCAGCACCGGAGCATTGCATAGACGGTATTTCAGTTCTTGGAAGGCTTTTTCACACTCACCTGACCATCTAAACTGCTTGTTCTTTTCCGTAAGCTGATGCAAACTCTTCGCAATTCCGGCAAAGTTCTTAACAAAACGTCTGTAATAAGTAGCAAGACCAAGAAAACTTCGTAGTTGATGTTTGTCCTGTGGTGTTGGCCAATTTTTGACGGTGTCAACTTTTTCAGGATCGGTCTTGACTCCTTGGGACGAGATGATATGTCCCAAATACTTTACTTCAGTCTGGAACAGTGCACATTTTTCTGGGTTTAGTTTAAGGTTAGCCTCTCGAAGTCTCTGGAACACACCCCTTAAGTTCTTGCAGTGTTGGTCGTATGTTTTTCCATAAACGATAACATCATCCAAGTAGACAAGACAAGTTTTCCACGTCAGGCCTTGAAGGACGCACTCCATCAAACGCTCAAATGTTGCCGGAGCGTTGCAAAGACCAAATGGCATCACCTTGAACTGCCAGAGCCCATTACCTGTGGAGAACGCTGTCTTTTCTCGATCTTCAGGGTGAATTTCAACTTGCCAATATCCACTTTTCAAGTCCAGTGTTGAAAACCAATGTGCTCCTTCCATCGCATCTAAGGTATCACTGATTCTTGGCAGGGGATAGCTGTCTTTCTTGGTCACATCATTCAACCTTCGATAGTCAACACAAAACCGTGTACTTCCGTCCTTCTTTTTGACTAGGACCACTGGTGACGCCCAAGGACTCTTTGAGTTCTCAATCAAACCATCCTTCTTCATGGTGGTAATCATTTCCTCAGCTTCACCTTGTTTGGCCAGTGGCAGACGTCTTGCGGGCTGACGAATGGGTCTTGCATCTCCTGTATTTATTCGATGTTGCACCATTTGTGTCCTTCCATATTTCCCGTTTGGTGAAGCGAAAATGTCGACATACTCATTCAGAAGGATTTCTGCCGTTTTAACCTGATGTTGGTCTAGGTTAGATGAATTGAGTATCTTTGCCTTGATGGTATTGAGCTCCTCACGGTCTAATGTCTTTTTCGGTGTTTCAGCGTCAATTTGTGTTATGGCTGCGACAGATTCGCACTTACCGATAACTTCTCCTTTCGTCAACTTAACATCGTACGGTTTGGTGTTGAGTATCCGTACGGGGACCATATTGTTCTTAGGAGCCACAAGTGTCTTCCCAATGATGACCTTTTGGGAAGAACAATCTGGGTCTGGTTCCACCATTAGGTATCGATGGCGTTCACACTCACCTTCTAATTTTGTTCAAACAAATACCTCAGAAGAAGTAGGAATAATCACGTCTTCCTTGATGACAGTCCTTAGAGTTGTTGTTCCTTCGTGCGCATAGATCATTGGAATCTCTGTATTCTGGTATTTGAGTACCTGGTTGCCGATATCCAAAACTACACGATGTTCTTTCATGAAGTCCATTCCGATGATGCATTCGTCACATATATCTGCTACCAAAAATTTGTGTGAGAATTCTAGACTTGCAATTCGAATTCCAAGTCGGACTTCACCATAAACCCTAGCTGCTTCTCCTGTGGCAGTTCTAAGACGGTAGCTATTAGTGTTATGTAGCCAATTCAGGTGTACTAGGTCTTGACGCACAATGGAGGCTGTGGCACCGGTGTCGATTGTGACCACACGTTTGTTGCCATTTAAAGTTGCCTCGACAGTCAGACTTTTATTATCTCGCTTAGTCTGAGAGACCTGGATGGTGTTTCTGGGGCCATCGATACCAGAAACCAGCTTCTGGCCCTCGAAGTTGGTTCTTACTCGTTTCCCTGTTGGGAAACTGTGCGGGAAGTAACACTGGTGTTATTGTTACCTTGTTCTGGGTTTGAAACTCCGTGTCCACAATGTTGACAAGCTCTTCTTGGTGGTAATCGACATTGACGCTGTAAATGTCCGGTCTTGTTGCAATTCCAGCATTTTGCAAGTCCGTTTCGTTGGTTCCTTTGGACATCAGTTCTTTGGCATGAGCATTCTTCGACGATGGCTTCTCTAAGTCGATGTACTCCGTGAGAAGCTTGCTCTGCTGCTTCCATTGTCAAGGCAAACGCTAATGTTTCAGAAAGCGTTCGTTTTCCAGCAGTTCGCACGGCCCTTTGAAGATGTATGTCGGAAATGGCGCGAACAAATGCCTCAACTGCGAACTGGTTACAAATTTCCTCTCCAAAATCTGGATATGCAAGATGAACAAGCCTTTCAATGTCCGCTTGCAGTTGTTGTAGAGTTTCGCCCCTCTTTTGAACTCTGGAATTAAGTTGCACTTTGAAGACTTCTTTCATGTGGCTGTTACCAAAGCGTTTGTCTATAGCCAAAACCAAGGAATTGAAGTCGCCGCTCTTATCTGCTGGTATGGTTTGCAACAACTCAGCAGCTGCTCCTCTAAGAGCAAGAGTTAAGGCTATATACTTGTCAGCCTCATCCCAGCCATTTGTTGTGGAAGCTGCCTCGAATTGCTTCTTGTATATAGACCAAGAAGTTTGTCCATCAAAGGTTGGAGGTTGCATCTCTTTTTTTCTCAAAGTTTCCCCAGAACTTTCCCGAATCTTTATGTTTCGAACACGGTCTAACTCTTTTGAAAACGTCTCCACTTTGTTGTCGACTAGCAATGAAACACGTTCATCTAACACTTTTGAAAACGTCTCCATTTTGTTTTCGACTTGATTCCCTAGCAATGAAACACGTTCATCTAACTCTTTTGAAAACGTCTCCATTTTGTTGTCGACTTGATTCTCCAGCAATGAAACACGTTCACCAAGTGCAGATACATTATTCTCGATATTAACAAGCTTGCCTTCTAGCATGTTCCTCTGCTCTTCCAGAAGGTCTTTTTGTTTCTCCAGGCGTTCGAGAACATTCTTTTGTTCGTTTTTCTGCTCATTTCGTTGCTCTTCGAGACGTTCGAGAACATTCTTTTGTTCGTTTTTCTGCTCATTTCGTTGCTCTTCGAGACGTTCGAGAACATTCTTTTGTTCGTTTTTCTGCTCGTTTCGTTGCTCTTCGAGACGTTCGAGAACATTCTTTTGTTCGTTTTTCTGCTCATTTCGTTGCTCTTCGAAACGTTGAAGCAGAAGACTAATCATATTTGAAACATCTACATTTTTACTTACGTCTGCTTCCTCAGCGGCAGCTTCAAAGACGAAAATGTCCGGGTCTTCATTTTGTTGTTTCAAATATTCGGCCAAACGCAAAACAAGCTCATTTTTCGATCCTGCTCTAGAAAGTTCTCGCTTGCCTAACTCACTTTTCAGCTCATTACAATTGAGCTCTTTTAGTAACTTGCTCATTTTTATTATTATTTTATTTTTTTTTTTTTTCGCACACTTCACTGCACAATAAGTTTTATTCCACTTTTCTGACACCAATGTAATATTTTTCCTAGGTTCTTTAAATAAAACTTATTACTCTTTTTAGTATTTCTTCTTTATTCACACTTTCCAATTCAAAACAGTAAATCTCAATTTATAAACAACTCAAACACTTTTATTTAAATTTAAATCACACTTGTTTAATAACACAATCCAATAAGCAATACCTTTGCACACTTTCATAATCCAAAATCAACTGTGTCTCGCTCACCGTGAACACTCCCTTATATACTCAAATTAGTTGTTCTCGAAAGTTCTTGTATTGGAATGTTCTAGATGTCTGGAATAAGGGGAAATACATTTGACATTGGAAAAGAGCTTTTTGTTTCTTCCATAAATTAGATATGCAGTTTTCCAACAGATGGCGCTGTAGTAGTATAAAGCTCTGTTCATAACAATACATTAAAAAACACGGACATCTATAATTCAGTATATAATATGTACCTACCAACCTTCGTAATTATTACAAGAAATTTAACATTTTAAATAGAAAAGTTTAAAATTAGTTAAACACATTTTCTATAAAAAAACATAAAATGAGCGCCTAAGTATCCTAATAAAATTTCCTAATAACATAGTATGCCAAAAGCATCATCGATTTTTAAAACAGGAGTCATTGTATATCCAGTGCAGATCACAGCCTTTCAATTCGAAAAAACCGCAACAACAATTACACTTCGATCTTCCATCTACTGCTCTATGATCGAAGTATGTATACATAATATCATACTAATTACCACAACAGATACAATACCTGACCGAAACAAGTTAACGAGCTCACCAAAGGGTTAAATGTGCAACAACAACCACATTAGGTAACCCAAACCATCTTCTTCAATGGAGGTGTTAAAATGCAACAACAAACACATTGCGGAACCGAGAACATGTCAAGGAGTGCAGCAAATCTCTTCAAATCTCTTATTAAAATGCTTTTCAATCTTAAAATAATTTTTGTTTGAATTTTACAGCTAAAGTTCGTTTCGCTGAAAATTTGGTTATTTGAAAAATCTAAATATAAAGTTTTCAAGACCACAAATGGGAAGTTATCAGTGTGGGTCGCACCCAGCCTCTTTTTGATGGTTGGTATACGCCCATAGAAATTTTTTTTTCATTTTCTCAAAAATGGTTCAATAGACTTTCTTAATTTTGTATGCTAAAGATCCCCAAAAGTTCGGATAGTTTTGTGTGCTCGAATTTTTCAATAAAAGTAGTTTGCAGTTAAAACGAACAGATTTTTCATTTGAAAACTCGATATTTCGAAAAACTGTTCCACAACTAAGCCAGTATTATAAGAGGGACTTTAATATTGTATGTGGAATTACTCTATAATATGATCTAAATTTATGGTTTCACGGTCACTATTTTTAACAGTTTTCTTGACCTATCTATACCTACATAAGTACATACGGAAATAATAATTATATAGTCAACTTTCGTTGTAGCGAAAATTGCTTCAAAATTAAACCAGTTCAATAATTTAAGTACTTACTTACATACATAAGTGTAGTAATTGATTTTAATTCAAATTTGAAAGATCATATTCATTATTTATTATGATTTTTTGTATTGTTGAATTATATTATATTTTATTTTACCTTTTGTTTTTCTAATTCAATTAAAACGCATTCTTTTCTTTTTATTTTGTATCTGTATATATATTTCGAGGACTTATTTGCCTCATCATTAGTAGCTAAAAATAAATACATGCGTTTTTTATTAACATACATATATACGAAATTAAATATAAAAAATATATATAAAAATTACCAAAATTATTTTATAATAAATTATTTGATAACAATCTGTTTTTAATATTAAACATTTTTTTTTTAATTAAAAATTAAAAATCATTGAAGAAATTTTCTTATAAAGTTGCTAAGTATTTAAAGTATATAAATTTGTTTGATTTTGAACTTAAATTTTCTGTAAATTTGCATTAACTATTAGACTGTAGCAGGCACGAGGCGTTACTTTTTCGATAGCGGAAGCACTGAACATAAAACCAAAAATGAAAGACCTTTGAGATCCAAGCTTTTAAAATATATAATACATAAAATAATATATTACAGTAAAGTCTAATTAAAAAAAAAGAGCTTGATGCCTTGCACAAAGATTTATCCTTTTTCTTTTAAGGCAAAATTATCAAAGTACGATTTGATGAGAACTAATTGCTACGAGTAGATAACCTTTCTTGTCCACATTTATTTCTAAAAAAACACCTATTTAATTCTCTTAAAACATCAATATGATCTCTCTACAGATGCCATTATTACGGGATATTAAAAATCTTAAGATTCCTTGAAGTTTTTTTTTGATTTAAAATTCAAATAATTGAAAATAAACTTTAGTTATATTTCTGCTAAAATGTCAAGAAAAAGAAACCTCAGATATGAATATTAGAAATACTATTTTTGACCACTTTTTTTTATAATAACAAAAAATAAACCGAAAACAGGTGGATTGTATTTATCGCCACGAAAATAATTAAAAAACTACCACCTTTTAAATTCATATTTGTTTGTTTTCTGATTGTTATAAATTGCACCTAAATTTACACACACATTATTTACCTATATTAAAATAAAACTTTTCTACCCCTTTTGTCCATGAAATTAAACTCATTATCAGTTTGAGACAATAAGCAACTCAATAGATACATCTTTGTTTTTCTATCTATCTCTTGTAGGAAATTCTCGTAATGCATTCACTCAACTCATTCTTCACACATTGGGCAAAAGGCAAGAAACGAGACAAAATTATTTTGACTTTGGGTTGAGATCTAAGTTTAGTATGCGAAATAATGGAATGCCCAGCTGTTGTGCATTCTATATTGTTTGAGAATCATTGTTGTTTGAGCATTTTGTGAATATTGGTGAGTGATGTTGTAGGTATAATTTTCAGTTGACTTGGAGTGGAAGGGTATTTTGAAATTGAGTTAAGGAGGCGATAATAAGGAATGTATAGCTGTTAAGCATTTTAGCAAGAACTTTAATGAGATTGAGCATTATAAATAATGGAGTGATGTTGAGCATTCTCAGTAGGTTTGCAGTGTGACATTTTAAGTTGTAATAACCAGAGAGATCTTGATTTCCTTTAGTATTTTAGTAAGAGGTGATAATGTTGTTGGAATGTAATTTACAGAGTAAATGAAGATTAATTAATAGATACAAATAATATAATAAAAATATTAATACAATTTGAAATTTTGAATTTAATTCCTTGCTAGGTACGATTTTTTCAAATGGTTCAACGGAAGCACTCATTCCACTCAATATATGGACGCTTCGTCCCTGGACTGTAGTATGTATTAGTGTAGTCTCTTTTATCTGTTTTCTAGTTGCACGCAATGCCCTCATTTTTTATAATTTGGTTAACTTCATGAATTTGTAAATTAAATTTGTTTCTTTCTAATTTTAAAATTTAGCGCCATTAAAATCAAAAGAATGTCCATTTTTCTTAACGTGATCAGCTAAAGCAGCTATATTTTTGTTTACTGATCCTTCGTTAACTTTTTGACATTCGGTATTGTGTTGATTCATTCTTGATCCCAGTTTTTGAATAGTTTCTCCAATGCATATTTTTTCGCAATCATTGCATTTTACAGAGTAAACTAATCCACTATTTTCTGTTTTATTAATTTTTTGCTTTGTATTTAGAAAGAATTTTGAATTTTGTTCTGTTGGCTTCATTGCTGCTTTAACATCTGGTACAAAATATTGGCACACTTTTGCTAAGGACTCACTTAATTTTGGTACATATGTCATCGCTGAATAAATTTTGTTATCTGTATCTGATGAATCTTTGTCCGAACATTATTGTTAGAAAGCTGTAGTTATGTTGGTCAAATCTTTGAGGTGAAATAATTTTGGCTTGTAGATTTTCGTTTTTAACTGATGAAATAAGTTTTTTGATTATATTAATTGGATAGTTGTTTTTTCTTAATATATTTTGTATCCTTATTATATTATTATTAAAATAGGTCTTATGGCTAAATGAGAATACTTTACGAATAAAGTTTTTAACCATATTATATTTCATTTGAGTAGGATGAGCTGAATAATGATTTAATAATCGATTTGATGCAATTGGTTTATGAAACCAATTTGTGATAATATTACCATCATTGTTTCTCTTGACTGTAACATCCAAATAATTTATTTCATTTGTAAGTTTGTCTTCCAATTCATATGTAAAAATAATATTTTTGTCAAAAGATTCCAGAGCAGATTTTACTTCGTCAATTTCGTTTCTTGGAATAGCTGTTAAATGATCATCTACATAAATGCTATCCAAAATTGTGGTTCAAAATCTATTTTATCTAACGCATTTAATATTACTTCATCCAAAACCCATTCGACCAGAATTGGAGCTTTATGATACTTGTGTTGTCCAAATGCACGAGGTGAAATAGCAATATATGTACGAAGGTGTTTAGACTCTTGTTGGCTTATTAATTTTCTATTTTTGTTAAAAATAGTACTTATTAGGCGATTATTTTTAGCTTGTAGCGATGACGTAGGATCTGAAGCCAAAACTTCAAATTTATCAGTATCATTAAATAAGTTTACTAATTTATCATCAAAATCTGTACGTTTAGCAATAATGTTCACATTACCTTTGTGCCTTGAAGACACAAAAATTTCATCATTATCTTTCAGAAACTTTGCTGTAATTTTAGCCGCTTTAATCAAAAACTTTGTAATTCTGTTTTGCTTTTTATTTGATTTTAAATGTCTTGTAATAATGTAAGTTAATTGAGATCTCATACATAAAAAATAAAAAGGAAAGAATGCGTTTTAATTGAATTAGAATGAAGAAAAACAAAAGGTAAAAAAAAAGATTGTGTGTACTGACGTACGCGCGGTTGAAGTAAAACTTCTTTTTCCTCAAGCAAAGCTTCTGTAAGATTATAACCTACGAACAAACATTTTGTATTCTAAAAACATGTCACTGTCTTTGACGAATAACGTGACGTTTTGACATGTCACTGACAGCTGCATAGAAATTTTTCTACCCCCAACGCCGGAAAAGAAGTTTTACTTCAAAAAATTGAATGTGCGCGCCTAGCCTTAAATGAAATCGAGAAGAAAAGTACAAAACTGCCATGCCACTTGACAAGCAAGTTGCCTCGCTTTGTTTGTATTACCCTAGGGCTGCACGTGCAAGTATTGGCAAGCATGTTGTAATCTTGTAATGTACACAAGCATTTCTTATTAACCCGTACAAACCCGAGCAACTTAGTAGTCACCTGGCATTAATTCAGTATCCAGGCAACTTGGAAAGCAAGTACACTGACAGTGGCACTCTTGTAAAATTAATTATTAAAGTATTTGATTGATTAGTCGGGTGACGTTCAAATTTATAAATACCAAAACAAATGTCGGTGGCGTGTGCGATTAAGCGAATAAATATTATTAAAAAGTATAATTTCAAAACTTTCAGGCAACCTGATGGTCATATGGCATGCCGTCTATGACAGCAAGAATACAAATGGTAGTGGATATACCCAACTTTTTGGCCAGTACTTTGTATGCAAGGGTTAGGTGTTGGTAAAATTTATTTGGATTGCAATATGCTTGTCAATAATTATTCGTGTTGCATAGCCATTGCGCGTCTGAACCTATAGTTTTATGTTTATCTTTGAATGCAGCCATTTGAAATATGTAAATTCTAAATCGTATCCAACTTCATGTTATAATTACTTTGTATTCTAAAAACATGTCGCTGTCTTTGACGGATGGCGTGGCGGTTTGACATGTCACTGACAGCTGCATAGAAATTTTTTTACCCCCAACGCCGGAAAAGAAGTTTTACTTCAATAAAATATTCATTATTGTTTTTGTTGCTTACATAAAGTGTACTTAATAAAGCCTTTATGTTCTCAAAAACATTCAACAATTTTGTGTTATCGTCTTGCACACTCAAAGTTGCAATACGGCATAACAAGCCTAGGTGGTTCGTATACTAATACTCTTAGACCCTTATTAACCGCACGGAAACATTTAATATAGACTAAGAGCCCACATCAAAATTTTTGGTTGTGATTGATAACAACAAAATAATCCTTAAGTAGTTATTTACAAATGTGAGCGTCTTGCATGCTCTATTGGGACACTGAGCCAAAAAACATTGTAGAATCAAAAAAAAATACTTTGAATCAAAGTAAAAAGGAAACGATTTGGCACCGAACACGGAATTTTTAAAATCAAAGTAGTACATCTTTGAAAAAAAACTTAATCAAAAGTTTCTTTAAAATAAGTGCTTTACAAACTTAAATCAAAGTAAAAGACGTAATATTTTCATTAAAATATTCCCTTTATTTTAAACATATTTAGCTTTGATTTAAGTAAGGCTAGAGTTTATTTCAAATGTTTGTTAATCGTGAATTAAAGTCCATATTTATTATATTTAAATAAGATTTTACTTTGAATAAAACAAATTAGTAATTTGAATACAAAACAAATGTTTTCAAATCAAAGGGGTTTCAACTTAAAATAAAAGCCAATAAGCAATACATTTTAATAAGCTTCTATTTTGAAAGAAACAAATAAGTAGTTTAAATATAAAGCAATATCGCTTAGATTTAAATGCCAAAATTTTCAAATCAATGACTTGATTCATACAATTTATTACATTTTCTACTTTCAAAATATATTTAAGATGATATAATGATGTGGAAATAATTAATTTTAAAGGTTTGGAATCGATGTCATCTCCGTTGACAAAAGTGTAAAACTATAATTACAAATGTATATTATTTTTAATAAATTACATATATTTGAGTAAATGTTCCTATTTAGCCTACAGATACGAGGAAAAATAAAAAAACGATTTTGCAGTTTAAATATAATAATTTCATTTATTTAGATATAAGCAACACAAGTTAATTATTATTAAATATAATCTCAAATAGATTTTTTTCCTTGACATGTGTTTATTTAATCTAATAAAAAATCGCAAATGGTAGCCGTTTTCAATTTACTTTTTTTTTGTAAATAGTTAAAATAGATTTAAACTTTCAAAAAAAGCAGCTTATGCTTATTAAAAGAGTAAGATTTATAATTTAACAAGTGTTTTGAAAAAAAAAAAAAAATATACCAGCTCTGAGTCCGAAAACAACGGCCAAGATTTTAAAAATTCCTTGTTGGTGCCTTCCTTTAATTCCTTCTGCCGGAGTGAAAAAATTTGTCTCCAATTCTCTTGAACTAAGTTCCAATCCGAACGATGCCAACTTAGCTTGTTTTAACAGCTACAGCAATCGATTCCTCTACCTCATCGAGTTCAGATTCAGAGGGTTCGTTAGTGGACATGGAAGATCATTCGCTTGGTTTTGAACGTTTCGAATGGCTATTTTCAATATAATTTTCCACTTGGATGTTTTTGTCTATTTCGTGGAATAAAATAGTAACCCTGAAAATGATATTGATAATGATAGTTCAGGTGATAGTGCTTGTGAAAATAATATAGTATAATAAAATTTGTTTCCATTTACCTTACCGTATTTTTCAGTCGAAAATAATGATATTTTCTGATCTAAAATGGATGGGTTTTTGCCAAAAACAAAGCTTTTCCTTGAATTCTCCCCTTAATCCAACACTTGTGATAGCATCTCATTATATCCTCATATGCCCACACTGTTTATGACACCCAACAAATATTTCCACTTTTCTTGCACAATAACTTACTTCAATATTGACAACTTATTGCCTCAAAAATTATTTTTAATTTTGAAAATTAGCTTTAATGCAGAAGCAATCACTCTTAATTGACTTATTATCTTCAAATAACCAACGCAACTGAAATAAAATTCAAAAATGTAACCTAGTACCTTCTTATAATGAAAATACAGTTAACTTCCATTTGTTGAATATTTTTCTTGTTTGTTTTAAATACGTTTCAATTTTGATCTTAATAAACATAAACAACGAAAATAAGAATGCAGTTCATTTGTAATAAGTTCTTATTTGATTTAAATACGCTTTAACTTTGATCTTGCAACTTAGATACAATTCCGTTAGTTTCCTTTAACTAAATCGCATTCTTATTTATTTTTAATAAGATTTCCCTTTAATATAAATACATAATGTACTCGTACTTACAATTAAACTATTAAATAATAAAAATTTTAAACAGTTAGCTTCCACATAAGGAATAACATTATGGTTTCCTTTAAATGCGTTTTCTTAATATTTTAATGCATTCAATTTTTAAAGCGAGAATATAGATAATTGATAACTACCTCGCAATAATTAAAATTTATTAGTGTAAATATGCTCGCACTTTCATTAAAAATAAGTTCAAATATATCGATAAGTTTTAACATTGCTTTAAACATTGAGACCTATAATTACATTACGTTTCTACTTTGTTTCAATATATTTTGATTTTGTGAGTTTATCGTTTGAATTTCATGTTTGAATTAAATATAATTCATTTTAAATGCATCAAAAGTATAAAGGGTATTCAAATCAATGGTGCCATTTTTTCAATTCAAAAATCTTAGTTATTTACCTAATTTCGTAAAAGCTTTTCGTATTTGATACAAATCATTTTTAAATAAATTCAAATGCGTCTTTCAAAACTGAATGCATTTTTAATTTTAATACGGCGCTATTAAAATCTAGGTCGTAGTTTTTTTCTGGGTGGAGCAAAAGTGAGTAATACTGCATCAAAAATGCAGTTGTTTCCAAAGTCTAAGCAATTGTGATAACAACTTTTTCATAACTTCAAAATGTAGAGTCAAGTGCCCCAATTGCAAATATCGAGGTCCAAGATGTTTTGCTGGTGGCCTTCTGCCAGACTCAAATATCTTTAATAAATTGCCCTTATTTAAAAGAAATATGCTACATTTGTCTATTTCACTAAACAGGTTAAGGACTGGCTATTCAATTTAAGCTACGAATGTATTGAATCTTTTGTTTAATTATTTTCTGTTGTTTAATTTGTTAGTTTATGTTTTTTTTAGTTTATGAATTGTTAGTTTATGTTTGTTTTATACCTATATAATAATATTTGCTTCTTGTTGTGTTCTAATAATATTTTATCCGTTTGAAGTAAATTGGTCTGTTTACATTGTGTTGAAAAACATAGATTAAAAGCCTCTGAATATTTTTATATTTAAAACCCTCAACCCAGATGTGTAAATTGTTTCATCGGTAATGGAAATTTTTTTATTAAATCTAAACATTAACCAAAAAGCTTTAAATAATAAGTGCTAAATTTACTCTACATTCTGCAATGGGGAAAAATTACTTTAACTAGTAACTAAATGACAATAATATACCTAGTTGATTTTCAATATATCTTAAGTAACTTTCCTGAAAAAGAAGAAATAGTTATAAAAAGAAGGCCATACCTATATAGTTTTTACTTGCAACATATAGGAACTACTCGTACATATATGGCAAGTTATGCGCTCGTTAAAAGAATCGAACTCGAAAAATATAACCAAGTACATATTTATATTATTGCATTAAAACTTTAAAATCTTAAAAAAATGTATGTGCGAACTAAAAAATGCAAAAAAAACCTACCTCGTTACAAAGAAATTTAACAAACTTATTTTCAAAATCTTATATGTATACCTATATGTAGGTACCTTCTTGACATTTTTTAAGTTACGTAATCTATCAACTTAAATACCTACCTATGCAAAAATAATTCTTACTTACATTAACTACACAATTGTAAATTTTCTTTGAAAATTGTCTACTCTTTTTTGAAAGACACCAAAAAAGTAAAGACACAATTTAACGAGAGTACAAAAATTATGTCAAGGACACCAAAAAATCATGGAAAAAATATCCGAAAGGATACCTTTTCTATACCCTTGCATTTGTCCTACATTTAGCGATTTGAAAATTCAAACCAAAAATCCGAAGAAAACAATCTACCCAAGATATTGCAAGGCAAAATACGTAAAACTCACAATACACACTTATAGATAATCAAATACGTGCAAATCTACGATACATATTATACTCGCATTCATTCTTACACCTGCATCCATAAGCTAAAGAAAACGAAACAGAATATTTGTGAAATAAGCAAAGAAAACCAACCACCAAGATCATCCCCTTACGTCGCGCACGCCGCAGCAATCAACACATTGGCAGACTGTTTGCAAGAATGAATAAGGGGATTAAAAACAAAATCCAATTTCAATTCCGAATTTTGTAGCAGCTTCACAAATCACGTGTACCTACTGGCTTAACATCGAACGTTAGTTTAACGAATTTGTTAAAGAATGTCAAGCACTTGTTTAAAAACTGTCCAAATTTTTTTTCAAGATTCGGAAATCCTCAATACCTTGTGTCAGACAATGTAACAATGTTTTACGCCTAACGAGGTAATTTGCATCTGAAAACAGCGACTTTTAATCCACAATCGAATAGGAATGGAGTTTTGTTGAGACAATTAAATGGACACTGGAAAAGTGTCTACACAGAGCACCAGAGGTGGTTTTCAAATAGGAACACTGGCTTCTCGTTACCGAAGTACCTGGAATAGTAGATGTTTTCAAGCCGTATTTCCAACTATTAGTGAATGAAAAACCACTTCCAGCACCCAACATTATATGTATGAAAACAGCAGGCTAAGCTACAAACAAAAAAATTAAGAACAACAGGATCTGATGACTTAACAGCGAAGTTCTTCAGTTACGAAGATGAAGTTTTGGTCGTGCGTATGTATGAAATCAATCAATCTAGTACATATCTCCGAGGACTGGACAGTTCCCATGTCTTGCTAGAACAAAGGATGATCAACGCTGCACCGCTTATATGATCATTATCTAACCTTTATAGTATGAATGTCTTAAGCCATTGTGCAACACTATAATTGGGAAGTAGCAATATCAGATCGAGCATATACCAAATCTTATCACATTGAGGAAAATCCTGGATAAGATAAACGAATTTTTCATCTTTTCATGCACATCAAAGTTGCATATGATAGCATTAATCGTCAGGATCTCAATATGTAAATTACTGAATAGAAGGTTCCTCGAAAATCCAACTGTGTGGCGTAGCATTGTAGAATACGCGGTGCAATACTAAAAGAAAATAGTTTCTTGAAACTCTTCCAAACATGCACATGCACAAGGATTCGTAATGCGTTATTATTTCATTTTTTAATATCGTTCTGGAGATAATGCGCAGGACACGGGATAACATCACGGGCACTATTCTCAACAAAATTTCCAGGTCATCAGCTGTATCTAATGTTCCGTAATAGAGTCCTTCACGGGGATTAAAGAACAGTAGAAACTTGAAGATTGACAGTAAGAAAATGGTGGTTAATTTTGTTTGACAAAACAAATAGATTCCAACAAAGTTATCGATGTAGTCCACTAAGTCAAAGAGCTTCGACTAAATTAGCTCAGCCACCTCGATCAAATGAAACCAAGAGAGTTTTAGAATCCTAGGCCAAAGCTTTGAAGTAACAAACTAAGACCAGATCCCGTGAGCTCAGCCATTCGTATTAAGACCTATTCAAAGTGGACCAACAATAAGATTGGCCACTCCGTAATTTTGAGTTCATTCAGATCTTTTTCAAGTTACTTTGACTAAATCATCCCTTGATTGCATTTTAATTAAAAACTTTCAAGTAACCATCTTATCTATAGATCTACTAGGGAGGATGCAACATTCTTAAAGGGTGGGTTCTATTCACTTCTATATTGAAGGATACAAATCTGATGATCGGGTTGGTGGTGGAGGCATTTGATCAGACAGAATAAACTTAAGTCCCTCATTTCGCCTTTCTATTTTTCTAATCATTATAACGTGTTTCAGGTGGAACGTTTAGTGATTAAGGAAGTTTATTTTGGCTTAGATAAAAATTGATGTTTAAAACGGATATCCGCATCTTCTCAGACAGCCAAACTGCTATTAAATCTCTATGCCCTATTTCTACAAACTAAAGGGTGGTTAAATTTCAAGGGCCGATGTTGATTTTGAATAAAACACAAATTATTTAGGAAATTATTGTCATTTATTTTTATTATGATAATATGGTATGGTTAAATTATGTATGGATAAAAATATCGGCCAAATGGCCGCCGCGACCTCGGCGGCACACCTCCATCCGATGGTCCAAATTTTCGATGACGCTGAGGCATAATTGAGGTTCTATGCCGTTAATGTGCCGAATTATCTCATCCTTCAGCTCTTGAATTGTTGCTGGCTTATCGACGTATACCTTTTCTTTCAAATAACCCCAAAGAAAGAAGTCCAACGGTGTCAAATCACATGATCTTGGCGGCTAATTGACATCGCCACCACGTGAGATAACACGGCCATTGAATTTGTCGCGCAAAAGAGCCATTGTTTCGTTAGCTGTGTGGCAAGTGGCACCATCCTGTTGAAACCACATATCTTCCAATTCGGGCCATAAAAAGTTCGTTATCATCTCACGATAGCGAACACCATTCACAGTAACTGCCTTACCGGCCTCATTTTGGAAAAATTACGGCCCGAAGATGCCTCCAACCAATAAACCGCACCAAACAGTCACCCTTTGTGGGTGAATTTGTTTTTCGACAGTCACTCTTGGATTATAATTCGCCCAAATGCGGCAATTCTGCTTATTGACGAATCCACTGAGGTGAAAATGTGCCTCATCACTGAAGATGATTTTCTTCGAAAATTGATCATCCACTGTTGCCATTTCTTGCGACCATTCTGACCATTGACGACGCTTGAAATGGTCAAGAGGCTTTAGTTCTTGAGTCAATTGCACCTTGTAAGCGTGTAAATGCAAGTCTTTATGCATAATGTTCATTAACAACGAGCGTGAGAGGTGCAATTGTTGGGCACGATGACGAGTTGAGGTGGACGACTCTTCAGCCACACTATCGCGAACAGCAGCAATATTTTCTGCAGTACGAGCTGTACGAGCATGCGCTGGTGTTTTCATATCGCCTACAGACCCGGTTTGCTCAAATTTTTGCACGATTTTTCCGATTGTACGCACATTTGGACGATTAAATTGACCGAAAAAATCACGAAGTGCACGATATGCATTTTGATTTGAACGCCCATTTTCATAATAAGCCTGAATAACTTTAACGCATTGCTCGATTGTGTATCTTTCCATGGTTCAAATTGAGTTAGTCTAAAATTGAGAAATGTCAAATGAAATGCACAAAAAAAATTGAAGTTTAGGTGAGGTTCACATCCAACATCGGCCCTTAAAATTTGACCACACTTTATAAACCAGCTCTAAGCCGCTGATTATCTTTCGTTGAGATGGCGCATCAGTTCAATATTCACCTCAGCTGGTTGCCAGGCCATAAGGGCTAAAAGTGGAACAACTTTTCCTATTCTAACGGATAGAACAGATGTTGATACACCCATCGCTACATGTAAACTTATGATAAAGCAAGATGCTATAAGAATTGCAAACCTAAGGTCTAACATCACAACTTGCTTGGTGGCAAGACAAGAAACAATTCCTTACTTTATATAATTTACATACATGTCCTTCTCTATCCCAAATAGAGACTTCTACTACATCGATCCGTGTAATCTGGCAAATACTGAAATACGTAGACTTCATAAGTAGCTCAAAATGGTTTAACGACAAGGGAAAAGCTTTCTTAGATCCCGAGACTCGGATGATCTCGCACTGAAAAATTAGATTGGAGTTTATGATTTATATCAATTTGTGTCCATCATTCATTTTTGTTAATTATCTACTTCTTGTATTTCACACTTTTTCCTCATTTTTGAATAATTGCCATCTTCAATACTTAGTCAGTAACGCAACCCAAATTTGTTTAATGTTTACGAATATAACATTTATCGAACAGACGGCTCTGTCCTATCTTATGTGGGGGTCTCCAAAGGCTGTGAAAATTGCTACGCAATAATTGTGATATTTTTGAAAATGACCAATAACTTTTGAAAGACAATAATCAGTATAGTAGATGATGTATTTAAATATTATTATTTTTTTCTAAAATCTTTCTTAAATTACAAACTAAATATTTAGCTGGATGAAAATAAAGTAATCTACAATGAAACCTGCCTAATTTAATACTTGGATGCTCGTAGATTTGTACGTCAATTAAAGCTCATCTCTGAATTGATTAGCTGGAATATGTGGCTTAAGATCATTCCAGAAGTCTACTCGTTCTTGTAGAAGGCCTTTTTCGAAACTAAGAAGTTGCCAGTTTTTATGATCCTGATTACCGATCCGCACATAATCTACAGGATATTTTTTGGTTGGATTCCATTTGGGGAGATCAGATGAAGCCGGAGTCGGATCACTATGCCGTGCAAAATTCACCCACATAGTTTGCAAGGCTTCCCTTATTTGAAGATCTTCATTGGTTGGAGACGATGTCACAAACAATTCCTTTCCAATTGGGAATAAATACTGAAGTTCTTCGGCGTGGCAGACACCTGTAAGGAAAATAAAAAAAATTCAATAAAAACACAGGTTATAATATAATTAAAAGACAATAGAATATGTTTTTTAAAGAATCAAAATTTAATTTTTCACTAGATGCATACGTTCATATCTAACTCTCGAAAGACAATTGCATCCACAAAAAGTCACGGTATGGTGTGCATGTGCATATTGGTCCAAATTTCTTCGAAAATGAAAAAGGAAAGGTGTCACCGTCAATTCTCACCTCTATAGCCAAACTGTAATCGATATTTTTGGTCTGAAATCGAAGATATGGACGTGGAAGACATTTGGTTAGTTTCAACAAAACGATGCAACATATCACACAATACGACCCGATTTGGCTTTAGAGGAAGACAAATTTTCTGAACGATTTATTTCGCGTTTTGGTGATGTGAACTGGCTTACAAGATCCTGTGATGGGGCTGTAAAATTCGGTTTAAATAAAATTACGTTTCTTTTTGGGTGAAATCGCTGAATTTTAATGTACATAAACACAAATCAATATGAATTAAATTAACGTCGGTTAGTTGAAAATTGCACCGAGACTAATTGCATTGCAAAACGCTGTAAGCCTAAACGTATGCAACAATTTGTATATCATTATGATTATTATCAGGAAAAAACCGTTTTGATTCAAAAAAAAATTAGTGTTTTCGAAATGAATAAAACCGTTAGTGGGCCTAAGGTTCAAAGGATTTGAACTCCCTTTTCCGCACTCAGTATGTGCAGTCGAAGTCGTCTATGTCGTCAAGATTCCAAACCTCAATTCCTTTTAACTTTGTAAATACAAATTTTCTTACCATTATTGATATTATCGTGTTTTGTTCCAAATCGACATATAAAACGGGAGCGTAGCATTTAGTCAAACATAATTTGGCAAATCTTTAATTCGCCATATTCAAAAATTATTTTGATCATCTCGCGATTTACGTTTCGCGAATTTTTATTTTCCTGTTATCTAATTCGCCAAGCTATCATTTCAGCGAAATTATTTCACACTTTTATTTCGCGAATTATTCTTGGCGAAATGTAAAATGTCGAACAAAAAACCTCTACCCATATAAGGAGGTACATTTTTCGTTTAGGCCTTAATCCAATTCGAGCTTTGGAATGTGTTAAACAAATATTTGAATTTCTCAAAACTACTTTTTGAAAATATTACAAAGTACCTAATATTTTTTTAAAACAACTTTATAAAGTTTTCAAAAAGTAATTTTGGATTTTGAATATTTCATTTTTGAAAATTTTATAAATAATTTTAACAGATTCTGAAGATTAGGTTGTGGTGTAGCGTTGTTCACGTGAGGAGTGAATGGGCCTTATTTTTTAAGGACGCCATCGGCAATACGGTCACTGTTACTAGCGAACGCTACAGGGCCATGATAAACGACTTCATACTGCCGGAATTGGATGAGCGGGGATTTGGTGAATATGTGGTTTCAACAAGACGGTGCAACCTCACAAACAGCACGAGTCACAATGGATATTGTGAAGGTAGTATTTCATTATCGCGTTATTTCCCGTTTTGGCTATTTGGCATGGCCAGCAAAATTGGCCGATTTAATTATCCTAGACTATCTTTGGTGCTACTTGAAGAAGTCAGGGGTTTATGCCAACAAACATAAGACAATCACAGCCCTTAAGGAGAGAGAATATTCGACAGGAATGCGAACAGTTATCACCGCCGGAAAATGCGATAAAACGGCAACAAATTTCACGGATATCATCTTTTCCACTTAATAGAAAAAATCGTAAAGGTCCAAATAAAGATTTTCATCACTAGAAATCATTTTTTTATTTAGTAAAAAAGTATGTAATTAAAAACAAATTTGGATGATTGACTTGTAACTACCTAGTAGTACTGCCTGACACTTTAACATTTCCAAATGTAAAAAAGGTTTGTTTGCTTTGTTTTTTTCCGCGAACTGTCAATATTTTAGGTGCGTTCAGAAGATTTGTATTAAAATTAAACGGACGTGAGAAGGTTTTTTTTTAAAAAAATGTTTAAAATTATGAAAAAGACTGAGAATTGTTGCATTTATGTGTGTATCATACTATAGCAACTCCACGATAGACAGTGTAAATTGTTTCGCCATTAAGATTGTATAATTTATCTATAGAGAATTCAGTAAAACCCGTTTTTTGTTTATAAGAAAAAATATGAAAGAATTTAAGCATTGGTGATTTGTATTCCACATAAATGATTCATAAGCCTACAATACGAGTAGATGTGCCAAAGTCCGAAAAATTGCTTATCAGTTTATTGTTTACACGGTTGAGTTATTTATTTGTGGACTTATTACTCACTGAAGTGTGGCATGTGGATTTATGACCGTGCACTATAGATTGACATTAAAAAAAATAACTCTGCGATTATGGAGATGTTTAAAATGGTGATCTTGTATGTTTCTGCACGCTAAAGGTACATAAAACAAGCACGAGATATCTCGTATTGGTAAAATATTTGTTTGTTTGATATTTCTGACAGTGGTCTATGATAAGAATTCATGTTCTAGTTTCATATTCTTCTTACCATAATAATCTTCCTTGCCACCTTCAAAGATTTCTGTAAAACTAGCAGCACCCTTATGATCAAACAGATACACGTAGGTTGGGCCGACGGAAGTCTTATCTTTAGTGAGAGCATCAACGCGCAGTCGCAGGTATTCATCAAGTCCCGCAGAAAACCATCCATCAGTCATGAGCTTTAAAAATAATTCAAATTTGAAAACCTCTACAAAGTGAATCATTGGATTGACTTACATTTGTTAGGTTTTGATGGTTCTTCTTGTCAAAGTCATGCAATCGATTAAAGTAGAACTTATCTATTCGATCTGTGATTCGTTTTTGAACTTCTTTCGAATGATGATCGTAGTTGAGAATAATAGGAAGGACGTCATGGAATTTCAACTTGAATTCGTCCAACAATCCTGGGATATTCAAAAGTCCAGCTGTCTTTAGTGCTCCTTCTTCAGATGTTGCTCCAGCCATCCATGGTAATTTGAAGCCATGTGGTAGCTTTTCACTTCTCGGGAGTGCAGTTAAGAAAGCATCAGGGCTGTCAGGTTCAACAACTGGAGGAAATGGAATCATTGGATCGTAATCCCATTCCTAGAATGAAAGTTATTATCATTATTTTATTGAATAAATGTACATTTAACATTAAAATTCTTTTGACTTACAAAGAATTCATAAACCGTTGCTGTTATGTCACTGGCTGATTTCTGTCGCAAGCATTTGAGAGTGGCTGACCAATTGGATTTATCACAATCCAGCATCTTAGCCAAACGTGTTGCTCGTGATGCAGCCACACCCTTATGGGCTGGTTGAGCCCATGGATTGAAGTAGGTACCTGATTGTGAAATGCCCTTGTGAAACAAGCCCTTCGATTTTTCTGACATCATGTGGTAAGTGACACTTGCACCTCCAGCACTTTCTCCAAAAATTGTAACCAAGTCTGGATTTCCACCAAATGCAGCGATGTTCTTCTGTACCCATTTAAGAATAAGTAACTGATCCTTGAGACCATTGTTACCAGGGCAATCTGTCGTTTCTGTGCTAAGAAATCCGAGTGGACCCAACCGGAAATTTCCACTCACATAAACCACATCATGATCCATTAAGAAATCTGGCCCATAGAATGCACTAATTCCAGAGCCACATTCCCAGCCTCCTCCATGGAAGAAAATCATCACTGGCAATGGACCAGATTCACGTGGTTTCTAAAGTTAATATGAGTAAAGGATTAATAAATTGCTGTATCCATTTAGTTATTATGATTTTAAAACCTACCTCTGGAATGTAAACATTGATGTAAAGACAATCCTCACTGCCTTCGATTAATTGATCTCTTCGAAATGGATCTCTTTGAATACATATTGGGGAATCACGAATCACCAATTTTTCACCTGACCATGGTGCTTTTGGAACTGGGGGCTAAATACGTTTTATTTATATTTTTTAAAATTAGTTTTGTAAAATCAAAACAAGTACATATATGTAGAAATACGAATTAAATAATGTTTAGTTTTATGTGCGTACATCATTGAATAAAACAGCCCATCTATTGTGGGTTTATTTTTCGAAATAAAATCATGAATAAAAATGTGTGGAAATGATTCATAACTTTGGCAGTTCTTCAAAAATATAGTTTCAAATTAAATATAATTTAACAGAGATAAGAATCCCTATTCTGCTATATTCGGCTGGGGGAATTACTGTTCAAAAATCAAAAACCTAAATTCTGCTATACTTTCGAAGGGAAACATTTCCCAACATTAAACATTCGGGAACTCAGTTTGTCATTCATAAAAAAGTGAACCGATTAAATCCAAACAAAACGGTATATTAAGTAGATAACTAAAAATTCTGACATACCTAGTTATATTATAATTAAGGTGCAGATTTTCAGACGGGGTCTTGACTCTTGAGTTCCATTGACACACATATCTAACAACATCTAACAAGACCTCCGTTGACACACATACATGTATCTGTGGTAGTCCACAGTTATGAACAAAGTAAAGGGTTTTCCAATAAGGGTGTTTCCGAACATTGACAGGTGATTGTGGTCATACTGTTGAAGCCGAAAATAACGCCGCTGTCCTTTAGAGTGGGCAGTCACTTTCTCGTCGCGTATAAAACTCATCCTTTGGGAGACTTCAACTTTAACTGACCCAGGAGCTCAGAGTTAACGAACATAGACAACAACTGGGCTATCTAGCAGATGGAAGTTGATCAAATTCGGTGAAAAATCATATTCTCATTTTTAGATGACTCAACAATCAAAATTATCGAATTTGGGACAATACCAACGAGATCCATCAAATTGCAATGCATCCAGAGAAACTCACTGTTTGGTGTGAATTTCGAATCACGGTCAAAGGCTATCGCTGATAATGAATTTCTGTTGGCTCTAATGTGGTTTTAACAGAACGGTACTACGTGCCACACAGCCCGTACCAGAATGGAAGTTTTGCACAGGAACATTTTGATGGGGTCATAAGGAATCTACTCTAACTTTTTTCACCACTTAGCCACCATGGCGTTGATTGCTGTCTTGAATTTAAAGTAAATAGGTTTTTGTTAAATATCAAACTTTTGATAAAAGTTGTTGAAAATACAAGTTAGGCTAGGAATGGACTTGTGATGATTTTGCCACGCGATTATTTAATCGCAAGCAAATAAAAAACACTACTTTTAATGTGAGTGCACTCATTTGCTACAAAGAAATAGCAACTTCCATACTTATCGCTTCGTTACTCAATATACAATACACAATGATAAAGTTAAATATTTTTTTATTTAGCTCATTGTCACAGGTAATCGTTCCTCAGGGGACATTGAATTTCTCCATTTTATACACAATTCTGGGTCCAACTAGTTGCAGTAATTCTTTGAAAATGTTTGTGCCTGTTCTTTTAAAATATTGTGGATCTTATGAAACTGACGGTTAAGTACCCATTTTAAAACTGACAAGAATTTTCATAAAAAGTCGCAGGAGCGTGCAGGATTATTTAAATCCATTTAATCTATTAAATTTTGCGACAGAAAAATACCGCTTGAAAAAATAGAAGTTTCATTTTTATAATCGCTACGACTTTTAAGTCGCATGTGCGTGCATTTACGAGTATATACATATGTGTCTTATTTCTTGCGGCTAAAAAATCGTGCGATTGAAAACGGTTTTTAGTAATTTAAATCGCAAGTGCGTTCCTAGCTTGCTAGAATTCCAGTCATAACAATTTTTTATCTTATATTAAGGGTATTCATGTAAAGAGATAATTTTCCGCTTTGTAGAAAGATATAACTTTCCGCAGCATGTTTTCATGAACACCCCCTTAGAAATACGGTCCTTATACGGAATTCCGCCCCACCAAAATGCACTTTTTTTTTTAATGAATCGATAAAAAAAAGTATGCTGTTGATAAAAAACATCAAATTATGGAGGAGAAACACTTTTTTATGGTAAAAAAGTGAAGTATAAAAAAATGAAAATTTTATAATTATACGATAAAAAAAAAAAGGTCGTTGAGGAAAAAGCAGGGTGTGGCCCCCGAAAAGAGAGTTAAAATCATGAGAACCCGCGAAGCGTGCCACCCACAGTACTGTTAAACAAAATAAAATGCACGACTGGATCGCACGAACTTGCTCTTATGTAAAAGTACTTTAGAATTTAAGATACATTTTATAAATATGAAACATGAATTTAAAATGAAATTGCCGTCTGATTTCTAGAAAAGTGCGAATTTATGCAAACAAACTTTGAAAAATCGTTTTATTATTAAATAAATAAATTGTTTATACAAGAAATTTCTTTAAAATTTTTCAAGAAAAAAATGTGCAATGCGAATTTTAAGTATTTAATAATATTGATTTTAGGAAATAATTTCAAAAAATAATCATTCATAGGTTTTGAAGATATTGATTTTTCAAAAAGATTTTTTTTTTTTTTCAAAAAAACCCAACAAATAATTTTTCGAATATTTTTATATACAATATTATTTTAAACTTAGGGGGACTCCTGCTGAAAATTTTGGGTTAAAATCGTTAGAGCCGTTAATGAGAAAGTCGAAAATCAAAAAAACGGTTCTATGAAGGTACCTACCGTTAATAACATTTTGCCCCAAATTTATTTTTTACCAGAACGTAGTCCATGTCCATAATATCACACCTAGTTTTTTTTTATCAAAATCTTTAGAGCCGTTTTCGAGATAAATAAGATTTTGCATTACGGGTGTATGGGGCGTACCGTTAGTTTTAGAGCGAAAAAAAAAATTTCAATTTCCCCTCTAGGGAATCACCGAACACCCTTAAATACCGAGTTTGAAGAAAATAGGTCCAGTGGCTTAGGCTCTAGATCGAGGTACAGACATACAGACATACAGATAGACAGACATACAGACAGACAGACGGAATTGCCGGACCCACTTTATTCGTCTTCGCTATCATCGTAATGTCAACTTTGATCAAAATCTCGAGTTCGATTTTTTTTCCAAATGCAGAACTTGCCCTATAGTATACCTATATCGCAAGTAAAAACTGTTGACATAGGCGCCTGTCAGGCGTCTTTACATACCCTCAGCGGAGCAAACACTTTTTTACACTTTCTTAAAAAAAAGAGTTTATTTTGGTTAAGGTCCAGAAATACTTGCGTAAATGTGGGAAATATTTTGTGAAATGTCAAATTGAAACTCAGAATCCATACTTCTGTAGTTTACGAGGTTTATTTCTGCACTTTCCGCAGCAAATTTGTGAGATAATTTTATGAGATTTGCAGAAACTTTTTCCCATACAAATTTTGACAGCTCGTTTCTGCGGATATAAAATTATTTAGTTTACGAGGTTAACGGGGGTTTCCGCGCTTACATGAATACCCTTATTATTATAATATTATCCCATTTTTTATGATTCATTGCTGAAACTCCTCTGGAGGTCTTCTGTTTATATTTTCGTTTTAAGGTCTACTAAATATGGAGGGCTCACAGCTGTACCGAACCAAGTCATTAAAAAAAAATCCAAAACCAACGCCAAAATTTTCGCAAAATTGACCTCTATTTAGAGCTGTAATGAACTAACTTTAATAATAAAACGAGTTTTAAGCTTTGTTTGCATAAATTCATACTTTTCTGGAAATCAGACTGTTTTTTCATGCATTTGAACAAAAAAAAAAGAATTTAATGGTTATGAAAAGTTTTTGTCTAAAAACATTCATTTTTGAAATTTTTAGTCTTTTATGTATTTTATACCTTTACGAAATTTTTTTAAGAATTTTCAAAAAAAAAAAAAAAATAATTGGTAAGTCAATTTTAAGTATTTTATTTTTGGCAATATTTTCGAAAAAGAATAGTTTACCCGTGTTCAAAATATTGAATTTTCAAAAAAAAAGTTCCTCTAACATTTTTAGTTATTTTTTGACAAAAATATAGACCATACCTACAATAGTACACATTAGTTATATGTATAGTTCATTACAGCTCTAAATAGAACTATGTAGCTCTAAATGAACTACATAATATGTAGTTCATTACAGCTCTAAATGGAGGTCAATTTTGCGGAAATCCTGGCGTTAGTTTTGGATTTCTTTAAAATGACTTGGTTCGGTACAGCTGTGAGCCTTCCATATGACAAATCAAATATAAGTACATATGATGCCAACAATGAGACGTCTATTTTCAGAGTGGGGAAGAGATTTCGCTTAAGTCCCTTCTTAAAATTTCACTCAATCGTATAAATTACTCATTTGCAGCAAAACAGGGTTTGTTCGATTATTTTAATTGCACTGACAAATGTTCACCTAAAAAAAAACTTGCAAATTTCTACATAATTTTATTTTTCTCATTTGAAATTTGACAGGCTTTCGCCTAGAATTCGTAGAAATTAGTTGTTTTTGACAGTAAGCGAACAGACATTGTTATTTTCCTTCATTGATATTGAAATATGTACCTAATGAACAAAAACCTAAAGAAACGGTTTCACCTGATTGACTGTCTTTATGATTTTGCTGTGGTGTGGCATCTTTTTCGAAATAACACTATTCTTAGGTATGTATGTATATCACTAAGCTAAAAGCTATATGGAGACTATTGCCAGATTTAAGAATATTGTCAGATCTGTTCCAATTGTCTTACAACCGTGTGAACTTATAAATTTGTTTCAAAATATTGACATAAACGTCATAGTCAGACTATTGTCAGATGACCATCTGCTCCATTATAATACTCACCGATGCCGCTGTTATATAAAAAAAATGTGATGATGTGAAAGAAAATATCCAGCCCACATATTCACACTATCTATTAAGTAAGCACGACGTAAAAAAAAGATTAATTTTGCTGATAAAACCTGCGAACGGATCCACCAATTTTTAATAAACAAACAACTAACAATCGTGTGAACTCACTATTGTTAACATGATCTGAACACGTTGTCAGAAAATTCATTGTCATTGCCAATTAAATTGTACAGACATGGAGACAAAATCCGCCAATTGTGCGAATTGACAACTTAGTATTATAGCACAAAAAATTACACTTACAATTTTGTAATTATCTATGATCATAAGGAAGTGGGCAAACTGTCAGTTAAAATATCAGACATTGACAGATCAGAAAATATTGTCAGATCTGACAGTTATGTGTAAGTACTTAGATTTAACTTCGTATGGCACCTTTAATATAATATAGGAAGATGAAATAAAATGCTTGACTGGGTTACACGAACTTGCAAATTTTTTTTTTTTAAATATGTTTTTTCACAACTTCACACACTATCCGATTTGCAATTTATGAAAAAAAAATAATAAAAAGTCAAAATATTTTCAAATATTAAATTTGTTTTCACACAAAAAATAACAAACAAAATTATACTCAAAAATGAGTATCGTGTATCAAAAATAAGAGCATTTCTCATTTTAGTACTGCTTAGTACATGTTTTGACAAACATTTATCAGAATGTGTTCCAGAATCGCATTATGTGAGTTCATGAAATGGAAAAATGAAAAATGGCTTGGAAAACTAAAATGATAATTTTTTCACAGATAGAGAATTGACCCCCTGTTCTATTTCAATGAAAAGAAACAAAACAAAACATGAGAATCGTTCTTTTTACTTGCGACCTACAGGTACAATATTATGTATTCGTAAAAAAATCAAAATCGAGATTTTGATCAAAGTTGACATTACGATGATGGTGAAGACGAAAAAAGTGGGTCTCGCGATTCTGTCTGTCTGTCTGTCTCTTCGACTACAGCCTAAACGGCTCGGTAAATTTTCTTTAAACTTGGACGATAGTATTTTTTAATTTTTCCCCCCAAACGTTTTTTTCTTTTTTTTTAAGACCAAAAATAACGGTACCTGCGATACGAATTTTTATCGAAATTTTATAAATATTTTTTTTTCTCAAAAACTGTTTGACAGATTTAAAAAAAAAATACAAAAAAAAATTTTCATTTAGTTAAGGCTAGGTAATGGTTAAACAAAAATTTCCGAAAAATGGTTATTAATGGTACCCCCCTTGGAACCATAGATATTTTTTGTTTTTGAATTTATCAAAAACGGTGCAACCAATTTTGATATTTTTTTAAAAGTTTTCATATTATTGTGTACTCAAATTTTCAAAACAAATTTTTTTGGATTTTTTTTTTAATTCAAATCGATTTTTTTTAACTCGATAAATAAAAGTTTCTTAATATCATCTACAAGATATGAACAAAAAAAAAACAATTATTATTATAGAGATGCTTCATAGGTATTTTGAAAAACATGGTATTTTTAAACTTAAAAAAAGAATATTTTTTGAAGTTTTGAAAAAAAAACATTGGTTTTGGAAAATTCGATAACTCAAAAAAGGCTCAATATGTTTTTTGAAAATTCAATTTTTATTCGTACCTACATTAATAAAAATTTAAGAAAGGCTACCAAATTTTTTGTTTTTAAAAGTTTTAAAAATTTTGTATATGTACAAGAGCTTATTTTTACTTGCGATATAGGGACTATAGGGCAAATTCTGCATTTGGAAAAAAATCGAGATTTTTAAAGTTGACACTACGATGATAGCGAAGACGAAAAAAGTCTGTCTGTCTGTATGTACCCTCGATCTATATCCTAAACTTCTGTAGGAATTTACTTCAAACACGGTACGTAAGAGTCTTCGGTGATTTTCTAGATGTTAGGTTAGGTTAGGTTAAGGTGGCTGCTGACCGAAAAAGGCCAACATACTAGACCAATATTTGGACCGTTGTGATACCACAGGATTTCGAAAATCACCTTCACTCGTTAAACCATTTTGAGCTAACAATGAAGCGTTTGAGACAGTGAATGTCGGAATTACTTAGATCTTTATGGATCGTTATAGTAATAGTCTCCCAAGTGGAGTCAACGTCTTTGTGCTTGTCTTTTGTGTTAACAATAGCTAATATGCAATCTACCATTAAGAGAGGACAAATTGAATTTTTTTTTAGCTCGAAAAATAACACCCTTAATGCAAAATCTTACTTACATTATCTCGATTTTTTAGAAAAAAATGTTATTAACAATACCTGTCATAGAACCTTTTTTGATTTTTGACTCTCTTATTAACAGCTCTAACGATTTTAACCAAAATTTTTTAACAGGAGTTTTTTTTTGGTTTAAAAAAAAAAAAGTTTTTTTTTTTGAAAAATCAATACCTTCAAAACGTGTCAACGATTATTTTTGGAAATTATTTTCTAAAATCTATACTAGGTATCTACTAAATACTTAAAACTGGCATCACAAATTTTTTTCTTGAAAAATTTTAAAGAAATTTCTTATATACAAATTACTTTAATAATAAAACGAGTTTTATAAGCTTTGTTTGCATAAATTCTGTTATTTCATGCATTTGAACAAAAAAAAAGAATTTAATGGTTATAAAAAGTTTTTGTCTAAAAACATTCATTTTTGAAATTTTTAGTCTTTTATGTATTTTATGTATTTTATACCTATACGAAATTTTTTTAAGAATTTTCAAAAAAAATAATTGGTAACTCAATTTTAAGTATTTTATTTTTGGCAATATTTTCGAAAAAGAATAGTTTACCCGTGTTCAAAATATTGAATTTTCAAAAAAAAAGTTCCTCTAACATTTTTAGTTATTTTTTGACAAAAACATAGACCATACCTACAATAGTACACATAGTCTTTTTTGTATCAAAATCGTTATAGCCGCCTTTAAGATAAATATGATTTTTCATAACGTGTAACCTAAGGTTTTGGAGCTGAAAAAATAAGTTTAATTTCACTTCTAAGGAATCACCGAAGACCTTTAAGTACAGAGTTTGAAGAAAATAGCTTAAGCGACTTAGTCCGTAAGTCAGGTTACAGGAATTCACACAGACCAGTAGACGGAATTGCGAGACCCACTTTCGTCTTCCCGCAAGTAAAAAACGAAACTACCACATAAAATAAATTTCCATTATCAAATGTAGCCTTTTCAAATATCACATTTTGGAAAGAACAACACACAAAAATCTGGCCTTAAGGGACTGGTTTAGTTATTAAAAATAGACAAAATTAAAACCTGCTCTTATTGGAACGCGTGCCACTCACAGTGAATAAATAATATTTAAGCATAATTTGCAAATTGATAATAATATACACACATAAATTTTACCCACATACCTACAAACACTTCTTACTTATATGGCTTATAAGAATATAAAAAGTAACCATACGAGTATATGCTTTTCTTATAGGTACATTTTTATTATGCATTTTTCAAAATTTAAGACTTTTTTGAAGATAAGGAACACGAATAACTGTTCAGAATTAATTTAAACGAAAAGATTTCATATAAAATTTGAAATGTCAAAGCCGTTGAATTTAAAATTTGAATTTCAAATTTCTGCCAAATCTATAATTAACCTGTACGCACATTATTTCAGGCTATTTAAAATTCTATTGTCTAAAAACTGGTGCATTTTATTATTGTACAAAATTGAAAAAACAATATTATTTTTTTTTTTGAATTTTGTTGGTGAAACATTTTGAAAATCTAAATTTTAGTTCAACTTTTTGACCGTTATAATACACTTTAGTTATGGTAAAATATACATAGCCTTTATGAAAATTCAAATTAGAAAAATAGTTATTTATTTCTTGTACACTATGATGGAACTTATATTTGATATTTTTGGCACGTAGAAAAAGAAATATCACTTCTTTTTTGCCGTAAAGGTTGCATATTATTATCAGGAAGACAAATTTGGAATACAGAATTATTTAAAACTCGAAAAA
Organism: Philhelius festivus; assembly: GCA_963931855.1. NCBI lineage: Eukaryota > Metazoa > Arthropoda > Insecta > Diptera > Syrphidae > Philhelius > Philhelius festivus. The sequence goes on along the minus strand of OZ007556.1, from coordinate 74,556,839 downwards.
ATCATTCATTTCGATGCACACAGTTTTGACATTTAATATACAAACTATAACATTCAAATTTTCATAATTATTCCGAACTTTTATGTTTAGACTTTAATTCAAAATTTTAATCTTACTTTGAATCTTAATTCACCAACAGGTGGTTCCGCATATGGTATTCCCATAAAAGCCCGCACATGTCGACCGTTATGTGATGTAAGATGTCGTCCAACCAATATCCCACCGTGTTTAAGTTCAACTTTAAGAATATCTGATGTTCGAGAATGCACTTCTTTCAACAGAATTGATGAACCTATAAGAAAGGTAACAAAAATTCGTAACCGAAATGTTATAGACGAACACATTCTAAGTAAGGTTTAACGACAACTGAGGTGCTAGCTAACCTAAAGACTCAGATTTATTTGAACTTGAATGTTATACCCCTGGCCGATACAAGTTTCACTTTTTACTTGTTATTATTGTTCATTTTCAATTTGCTTGTTACCTGTGGAAATACGAAAATTTCAAATGATATTTCCGATCTTTGTTTGCTTGCGGTTAAGCTTAGAAAAAAGCTTGAGGGTCTGAAAATATCAGGCTTCAGCCAGGGAGAACAGATTTATAAACATTTACGAGATAAAGAAGAGATAGAACTGGAAATAGAGAGAGGTATAATAGATATCGAGATGAATATATTGAGAGAATGTAAGGCGAGAGATAAATTTGAGATTTGACCTCAAGAGATAAGCTTTCAAAGAATAAACACAATCTTGAACTTTAAATACCTTCGTCAAATGATTGTCATTTAACAAAAGCTGCATAGCACAAGAAATGTGTCTGCGACTCTCTTATACGATGTGCTATTCGAAGAATTTCCCTGGCCAATCATTTTTGCTTAACAATAAATTTATAAGACAAGATTATTTGTTGGCACTGCACGTGGACCAAACCCAAAACAGGTTTGCTAATAGATTTCAAATGAATAAGTTGAGTAAGATTAATGAATAAGGTTACACTATTCCGCAATTCATTGAACAAGTAAACAAAATAATGCAGACGATTGGGTCGTTTGTACTTACTGTGTGGGGTATTGATGGCCAGACAATTCACAAATACAGATAGAATTGTTTATTTTAAAAAATTATTTTAAATTTTTAACCAAAATCTAAAACAGAATTTAAGTTCAAGTGAGTTGGTTAAATTTTTTAAACCCGTTTTCCAAAAAAGGCTAAAAGTGAGAATATTGATTTATATAAAAATAACCCTTTACCGTTTTTGAATTACAAGTAACACACATTTTGGCAATTAAAACTGGATTTAAACTTTAAAATTCAAGATTTATTAAGAGGCCCACTATAGGGTGGCCAAATACAAGTTTCTTTTTAAAAATACAATAAAATGAACAAAATTAAATTTTTTCCATGGATTCTGGCTCTATTAGTAAGTGCAAACATTCCTATCAATTATAGAACAGAAAGAACGGCGTTCAAGTGGCTGCCTTCTCTGGCTTCGCAGTATTATTGTATTCTGGCATTATAAGTGAATAATCCGAGACCTTGCAAAATTCTCCCCAGGCTAGTGCGTGAAATATTTCGAGATTTCGGCCAAAACTTCTTTTCAAAAAACGCACTGTTAGGGCTGCACAGCACTCACTTTAGAAATAACTTCTCAATATTTCCCAACTTTGTTCAAACATTAGGGCAGCTCAATTCGTTCCGCGGAGTTATAATACTGACTTTCTGTCAAGATTTCGAGTTGGAAACAGCTGTCAGTGTCAAAATAACCTAAACCAAAAGAAACCACTAGATGGAAAAAAATTTATTAGTTATCTAGTTAGTTTAGTCTTTATTTGTAATACATATAATCAAAATTCATATAATTTTAGTTTGATAATAATTAATCCAAAAAAAAAAAAATCAAGACTTTGGGGCTAAATTTTAAACAACCTATTATTAAGGGCTTAGCATTTTACTAGTTAGCAATTTGTTAAACTTTTAGTAAATTTTTTCGTTTTACTAACTAGTAAAATACTAATTCCCTTTTATTAATAACAGTAAATCTGAACACGTTTAAATCATGACAGTTCGTGAAAATTATCAAAACAAACAAAACTAAATCTGAGCAACGGACCTACTAATTTGAAGTGTCGGAAACTCAAAAGTCAAAGGGACAACCTATAATTTATTTTGTTATTTGTTTATTTGTGACAACCTTTTTCGAAAAGTTTTTTTAAAATTATTTTCTCCACTGTGGACTGGACCATTCCAAGTAAAATGCTTTTATAAGATAAATTGGTGCAAATAGATATATCATTTGTGTTCCATTAGGAAGTAAACTTACTTATGTATATAAAAATCTTCGTCCTCCGAAAACATTTTATATAATTTTATTTACTTTTAAAAACAATTAGCTCACGAATCAAAAAAAAAAAAACAGAATTTAACTCTTTCAAATAAAATTGGCAAGAGATTTTTTTTTTGAGAAAAATGACAGATTTAACAAGTTACTAAAAGTTAAAGTAGCCAGTTTGTGATTTTAACTTTAGTAAAATGTTAAGAGATAGTAAGATGCAAAATCCTTAGTAACTTACTAAAATGGCTTTAACATACTTAATCGTTTAAAATTGTGCGCCTTTGACTTTGAGTCGTAAGCCTGAAAGACATTTACGTTAAACATTTTTTCCTTTTAAGTACACAAATTCTGATTGTTATACTTAAAATATAAAAATACAAGAAAAAAACATTTATTTAAGTTCTTATTAAGATTTTTTATGATTTTAATTCAATTTCAAAATATTATTAATTAAAAAAAATATTTAAGTATGGTTATTATAATATAGTTAAGCTTCTTTGCTATGCTTATAAGTACATAATTAATTATTTAAAATAAAACAAAAATTATAAGTAAATTATACATTATGTTATGTGCTAGTAAAGGAAATGACCATGCCCTTAAAAGGCGTCTACAACTCTTAAGACAGGTGATTATGTGATATCAAACATTTCTTCAATGACTTAGAAGTACCTCCGAGCTATAGCTTGCTGAAACTCATCAACACCCTTTCACGGGCTTGAATGACATAGTATTATCATAGGTTACAATAAATGAGGGCCATAACCCCTAGGGTATCAACAGTTTATATAGTTTCGATAATTTGAAGCTTTTCTTCTAAATGGGGCTTGAATGACATATTGTGTGTGAATTTTACACCTAAATACCTACTTGTAGTCATTGACTATTTCTACGTCTGACCCCTTAAAAAATCATTTTTCACTCAAAGCTCTCCTGCCTCCATTCATAAATATAAAAATGTTTGATTTAGCCAAATTAACCTCCAAGTTCCGTGTATCGCAATATTCAAAACTAAAATGTGAAGTTTGTACACTAGGGCTTCCCTGTTAATTTTATCAAACGTTGATTTGAAATCTATACAAACTGCATATAGTTTCTTGTTCCTTGTATTAAAAGTGAAGTTTATAACCGAGAATAGAGTGAAAATTTGGTCAACCGTCGAGTACCCTTTGCGAATGCCTGCCTAAAATTCGTTAATTATGTTATGGTTATCAGTCCACTCTCTTATTCTGTCCAATCAATAGTATCTCCGTAAATTTTTTTACAAATTATCTAAAATAAAAAGACCTCGATAATTTTGCACCTCATCTAATTCATCATTTTTGTGAATTGGAAATATGATGGACTTCCTGGTATTTCTTCGGTTCAAAAATCCTGTCGAAAACTTCGGCTAACAACTTATGTTTTCCCGCTCATTTCCCTAGCTACCGACCACCGTTCGTTTACACTTCTAGGACTAGGTCGCCTTAATAATTTGCCTTTCTTATACTTTTTTTGTTATCAATACAATTTTCCATATTTATCAACTGTCAATTGATAAAAATTAACAATAATAAGAGCGGTGAGAATTATTATTATAGATTGAAAAAAATAGAAACGAATTTTAAGACAAGCCGACTTTACCATGAAATTCACTTTCATCGTAAATTTACGCTTGATTGATGAAAACTTCTACAAAACCAATACATGTCGTGTATTCCTATAGACCAGGTTAAATTACATATTTCTTTCCTTTAATTTTCTATGGCAGTTAAACTACTCAATTGAATTAAACGTGTTGCACGATTATGCCCTCAATAAAATAAATCTAAAATAGATCTATAGTAAATCTGCGTAATATTTATACTTTATTTCCAGTAATCGTACTATTTCCATTGCTTGTTTTATTATAATTTATGCAACGTTAACACAAGCAAAATAAATTAAACAATTAAAACCGAATTAGCAATAAAAATAACTTTTAACATGTCATTATCGTTTAATCATTTTCAAAGATAATAAGCACTTATCTAGTGGATTAGTGTAAATATAAAGGTTGCTCTTAAAAGAAATTCAAAAAGTTGGCAATTCCTTGGCAAATAGAGCTATGGAATTTTTGAATATTGGGAAATTTGGCTAGTTTGTTTTAATGTTGGTTTGAAGTTGGGGCATGTTATAATATCTGATTGAAGACATCAGATTAAGGCCAAAATGACACCTCACGAAGTAAAAATATGAGGTAAACAAAAGTGATTTATTTTGCGGAGAATGGAAAGGAAAATGAAAAGATAAAATCTTAGGAATTAGAAATAAACGGTGGTTTACATATTATGTAGCTATATATTTATTTAAATTGTTTGTTATTTTGTTTTCAATTGGGTTGCGTCACTTTAAATGACACACAAATGAAATTCCGGAAGAAGAAAATAAAATGTATGTATGCCAAACCAAACCACAGAAAAATTTCCACGTGACTACCACAAGTAATTTTCCTACCGGAGATACTATTTTTTTCCTATTTTGAATTTTTTTTGAATATTAGTTCAACATTAAAAACTGATAAATTACATTTACAATAACAAAATAAAATATTTTTGTAGAACACGATAAAGCATCAAACACTCATTTAAAGTCGATATTTTAAAATATTAAAATTTAATAGCAGTTCCAACTTAATTGCTGTAATTAAGGAACTATTATATTGTCTTCGGTATGTCATAATCTAGTAGTACTTCTACAGACCGATTAAATTTCCTGCCTTTTTGCTCATTCAGTTTCAACTAAGCATATTTTTCTTTCAAAGAATTTTAATTGTAGTTTATACATATTTTTTTGTGATCTTTTCAATGGCGACACAAAATGAAGACTAGAATATGTGCGTGAAGTTATGGCAGCCATATTGAATTTTCTGGAAATAATTAATTTGTTCTATTATTAGGCTGCTCTGTTAAGTAAAGATTAAAATGTAATTTCCATATTTATAGATATTAAAGAAACACCATTTTTACTTGCGATACATACATAGGTTCTATTAGGCAAGTTATGAATTCTTAGATAAAAGAACTGGCGATTTTGATCAGACTTGGCATTACGAAGACGAACAAAGTGGGTCTCGCAACTCTGTCTGTTCGACTACAGCCTAAACAACTTGGCTGATTTTCTTTAAACTTGGTAGATAGCAACTTTAAATTCCCACCCATTGTTTTTAAGACCAAATAAATAACGGTAAATAAAAAACGGTATTTTGTTACTCAAAAACTGTTCCACAGATTTAAAGAAAATTCACAAAATTTCATTTAGTAGTTAAAGCTTAAATTTCCAAAAAATGATTATTAATGGTACTCTTGATTTTCTCAAAAACCGTAAAAGCGAATTCGATAATCTTTTTTTATCCTAACGCTCCCCAAAAGTTTCAAAATTTGTTTTTAGGATTTTGAAAAAAAAAAATCAAAATTTGTTTTTCAAAACTTAATATTTCGGACGTCCCATGTTCGATCTTTTTGACAGTTAAAAGTTTTTTAATACAATTTGCAATATGTGAGAAAAAAATGTGTTTTATCTAAAAATAACGGTATTCACCATACAAATGTTTTTCAAAAAATCGTATTTAAGTATATCAAAAACGGCACCTAACTTGCGTTTATTTGACGTACGAAACTTGGATAATTGATTACCGAAACAGTCGTCCCAAATTTGGCAACCAAACCTTATAGAGTCGACTGTGAATGGCGCACCCTCACAAATCTGTTGTTTATTATTCAGGTACTGATGTCAAATCACCATGGCAAGTTACAGTATTGAACAGCTCGTTCAAATAATAAAACTTTATTATCAAAATGAGTGTTACTAGTTAATGCATAAGTTGCGGTAGACGAATTTTTGCACTAACTAACACTAATTTTGATAGTAAAGTCTTATCATTTAGACGTGCTGTTCGATCGTGTAACTTGCCATAGTGATTTGACATCAGCAACTGAATAAAAAACAACAGATTCGATAGATGTCACCAAAACAACATGGCCGCCAAAATCTACTAAAAACTGGCTGTCATTGTCAACACAGCTCGTGCAGAACTAGGATTTAGCGACTGACGAGTGACGACATCTCTCAAACTTTCCTTTCTGTGTGTTATTGGCACTAATATACAGGAGACCCTTAAATTTCTGCCGAGTCCGAATGGCTAAGATGGGGAAACACTTTTCATGACAAGAGATACTTTTGGATGACTGTTGTTTTCATTTGGCATTTTATTTTGGTATTATTAAATAAATCGAATCTGTTTGGTATAAGTACGAATTAACGATAATGTTGCAACACATTTCAGATCATCGAGTTTTGATAATAAACCAAGGTCATTATGCATGCAATATGCATAAGTGACGATGTGTTATTATTTTTAATCAAATGAGATCGAAATTTAAGGAAAGGCAATCAAGTTTTTTTTTTTTACATAACTTGAGAAACTTGTTTACCTACTTATTGAGTTCGATATAATTTTTCTCGAAAACTAATTGTTGATGAAATACATAACATTGCATTGCGTAAGCTCATCTATAAATAATGTTAATTGAAAAAAAAAAAAAATAAATGTACTTTAATCGTGCAACCGTGGGTCTTTTGCTTATGTTTATATTACGTGGATTTAACGGTTTGAAGAAAGAGCTTTAAAAATTTATAACGATGGTGACGAAATGAGTTCCGTTGTCAATCAGAACAATGACATCCAACTGACACACGTGCTGTGTAAGTGTGTATACTTTAAATACAATAAGGCTGTTGGCATCGTTGTCGAACTATTTAAAGAGACAGGTTATAATTTCGTTGGGACAATGCACATCAACTGCAGAATATGGTCGGTGGAAACCATGCTCGAAAAATGGGAAACTTTTCCATGTTTACCCTTCTGGGAAGAAAGGAGAATTGTAAAAACTGCAACACCTACCTTCTAAAAATTGATCTTACAAGATCTGTCACATTGTGTAACTTCTTAAGCTGGAACTTTGGGGTATGGCTACAAATATCTTCCTTTTTTAAAAGAAGTAGAGTGATTGTAGGGGCTTCATTTCGAAAGTCGCCATTTTGCGTTGAAACACCGAACATTGAGGAGCGTGCACTGTTTCTTCGGTAAGTTAGGAGCCCTTCCTTTACTTTTCGTTAGTTTATGTGTTAGCTTTCAGTTAATTAAGTTCTTTCTTTGCTTTATTGTTCAAAAATAGTTTTGAAATATGGTGATCCACTATTATATAACTTCTCTCACATCATTCTCAAAGTGAATAGTGCAGAACTCTCGCGCCAAAATTAGAGCAACATTCCGTAGAATTTCTGAAAACTCGTTTACAATATTTACAATATAGGGAGTAACAGATCTTGATTTCAGTGGCGCTTTTGTTGGTATTAACACTTAAAAGAAAGAGATAATATTAAATGTCAATGCGGCAAGACCAAGTTAATGCTGTAAGCTTTTGTTTTTAGACTGAACGCTTCTATAGCCTTCTAGACTTCAGGATAGAAGGAATATTTTTTCTGTTTTTTAGTCCCACCTGCCAAATGCTCAGTTGTGGTGCAGCAATAATGAACGCTACGAAATGCTGATCACACACAAACACCTGGCCAAATTTCAACTGTACATCTTTAGGTGTTCTTGTGATATATGCAGTGGCGTAGAGTACCATCTCGGCGTCCGGGGTGGGAGACCCATTTTGCCGCCACCATTCAATACTAAATTAAAATTAAATTACGGGACATCATTTCACAGGCAATGAAGTATCTTTTATTGAAAGTAAAATAGGATCTGCGGTTTCATAAACGGATTCTACGGGCCTTACGAATGAGGCACGTGAGACAAAGCTGCATCTGCGGATTCATCGCCATGCATGCGTTTTTTCCTGCGAATTCTTCTCGTTTTGAGTTCTATTCCGAGTTTTTTCCAAAGAGTCTTAGAAAAGTCGATTGCGGCTTGGACGAAACGGTCTCTGCTCTCCACTAGGAGAGCTTTTAAAACGAAGAGTTTCCGAGCACACTTATCCACACTCAGTCCACGTTGCTGCAGGTAAATCTGTGCGTCATCTTCTTCAGGTAGCTCTGCAGCTCAAAAGCCAAGAAAAGTGAGGAAGTTGAATGACTGCATGACTGTCAGAAGAAGACTGGCTACCGATCCGTCAATTCTTGCAGTACCTCAAGAACTTCCACAAACTTATTTTTAAGCGTCTTTACAGCTTCACGAGGTTCACTTCTTCTGCAGGCTTGTTACTAGATGCTTGAGGTACTTCTGGTGAGTCGACTTCGTCTTCGTCTGCACGTCTTGTTCTTCTGCCTGTAAAGTAAGTTATGCATTCCCATGAATATTGGCCGGAGGACAATTCTAGGCCACTCACGAATGTAGATGGAGGAATCTTACTTACATTGGAATCACTTCCGCTGCTGCTGGATGCCACCGAAGACGTTAACGTAGCTTTTGAACCAGAACTAGAACTGAAATATTTCGCGTCTTCGCGTCTGCTTCTTTCTTAGCCTTTTTCTTGCGGTATTCCGCGCCGCTTCCTTTAATTCTTTTCATTTTCAAAAACTAGTTCAAAGGTTGAGTGAAGTACTAAGTGTTTAGTTTTAGAAAATTCAACATTATTTAAACTATAAACAACACAATCGAAATAACTTTCTGTAATGCGGAAGGGAGCAAAAACATTGAGCTGGCTGAGACTAGAATAACGTTTTCGTCAAATCCTAGTTATCTTATCATATCTCTCATATGCATATCATATGTTTCGGAGCACTCCCTTTCAGTTTCGCGAGAGTTTCGGAACGTTATGTTTTAGTTTCGCGAGTCGCGTGACAATACGGAATGCACTCTTACGGCCCTACTCACCGTCTACTAATTCACGGAAATCAGCCGAGAGCGGTCAACGACGAACCACAGATAGGGTGGCAAATTTCAAATTTACATCATTGTTGTTTGTTGACTTGTCAAACGATCTTTCATAAAACATATGATTTCTACTCTACCCGCATCACCGGCGACATTTTGCCGCCCCCCTAGGCCTGCCGCACGGGGCGGACCGCCCCTCCGCCCCCCCTACGCTACGCCACTGGATATATGTATGTATAACTTCAAAAGCCGCCTAAAAAACAGTTCACAATGCATCGTTGAAAGTTTCTTCATGGGTACGAAGTAGTAGATATTTTTTTAGGAAAACATACATTTAAAAAATATTCCACCTTTTAAAAGCCTCCTTTTTTATAAAATCACTTTTTCAAAATTCACAAGCATAATGAAAAATAAAACAAATAAGTCTCATTAGACCACAGAGGAATTAGCAGTGAAATAGGTAGTTGGTGTTGAAGATATGGAAAATTAATTTCTGCAAACTGTATAAAAGCAATGATGAGCCAAGTTTCTTTGCACCACTGAACCTTTACTAAGCTGACTAACAGTAACATCCATCCGATCTTGACGAATAGAACGTCGCTTTATATAAACTTTAGTTCAATAAATTTGTTGGAGCTGACAGCCTTGCCTTTAAACTGTTCGAAGATGATAATGGTTACGAGTATGTATCTACTAGCTCATCTACAAAATATGTTAGGAGGAAATCATGTCCGATGAATGGCACCGATTTTCAAAAAAGTAGTTCCTCCAGCTACAGTTAGTCAAACAGTTTTCTTAACATTGTCTATAATTTTTCTCTGTCTTGTAACCTTATGTATATGAATGCAAATATCTATACATGTTGGGCCAGAAAAATCAACCAATTTTTCTCCACGTCTGAATAGACACTTGAGGTTATGGACTACTCCAAAGTTCTTTTCCGTTTGGTGGTCAGCCATTATACGTGAATTGCTTTTTGAACATTCAATCTAGAATTATCAAACTTGATTTATGCATATTTATATAGAATTATGACATTTTCAAAATAACAAATTATGGGCTTAAGTCCCCCTTGAGCAGATCTTGAGGCTATAATATAATAATAATAAACTTACAGACTTACAGATGAAAATAAAAGGTACGCCTTCATAGAAAGAGCTAGTGAGTCTGCAGAACGGCAGTTCTATTCAAATATTAATTACAACCTTAACCAAATCAACTAATTCAATAGTGCTATTCCAGTTTTATGATTGGAACAATTTTTAAAATAAGAGGAGAAATGTTAAAATTAAATTTTGCACCTTATCGAAGGAACAGGTGATTGCACACTATGCAATTTATATGAGAGGGAAGCTGTGCTTTATTTCATTGGTGTGTGTTGGATACTGAAAGAGTTAAGGCGTAACTATTTTGGGTAACATTTTCTGGAGATTGAAGAAGTTTAAAATTGTCTAAATGGTTTCAATTAGATATAATTATATGAGTACTTTATTGATGCCAATGCCTTTACAGGACGAAAATAATTACCGAAAACTTCTAATAAACGATAAGTTTTAAATTTGCCAAAAAATTATTTGATTGAACTAAAAGCCCATCTGTTTGAACTTAACATTAAATCGTTAGGCTAGGCGCGCACATTCAATTTTTAGTTGCACAACTGTTTGGTTGCTTATAGAAAACAGATGAATTATTTGGTTGAATGTCCGTGCAGGTGCATATAATTATATGTTACACAAAATAGCGAACTCATTTTAGGCAATCGTTTAGTTTGTGTCAAAACACAAACTTTTTAGTTGCTCAAACCAAGCAGTTGCGAAACTAAGAATTGAATGTGCGCGCCTAACCTTAGTTTTCAAAAATCTATGAAAAAAGGAAATATGTACATATTGCATTGTGAATTCATGTTTATTAAATTTCCTTTTATATGTTAACAATCAAGCATTCAAAGTTCATGTGGTAATTAATAATATTTTAAGACTTACCGAAATATTGTTACTCAGACAGACGACAAAAATTCATGACTTACAGTATTCAGTTTTTTTTTCTCAATAACTATAATGTACAATTTAATATAATTGAATAAAGAATCTAATCTAATCTTAATCTATTGTTAATTCCAATTTTCAAAAAAAGCTTTTTTTATTTTTAGAACTATTACACCCATATTAATAAAGATGGTTTAGTGGAGGTTTATCGTTAAGTCCTGGACTAAGTGCGAAATTTCATTAATAAAACAAATTTTCTGTTAAGTGACGTTTACTAATTATGATAAAGTTAAACCACCGAAGTAGATGTAGTTTGCGAAGGAATAAGAAATAGAAATGTCCACAGTCAGACACAAGCAATTGACAATCAATTTAGGTAGCCACAGAATATAAAAAAAGATTGCTTACTTTTGTAGAAGATTTTCTTAAAAGGATTTTTGATAAACGTCATTTTACTATTCCGGGAACATTTTGTTTTTATTAATGTAAATATTTAAGCCATGGCTTAACTCCTATTCCATGGTTTAGCAAAACCAATGGCCGACGCCATCCAGTTGCGCACCCCAAGGCTTCGGGCGTCCTGGTCTACGCCATCTCTCCAGCGCAAGCATGGTCTACCACGCTATCGTCTACCATAGAATGTACCACAAAGAACTTTCCGAGCAGGTTCCTCTTCGCTCATGCGAGCTAGGTGCCCTGCCCACCGGAGTCTACCGAGCTTAATTTTTGTCACGATATCTGCTTCTAGGTAGATTGCGTACAATTCATGATTGTACCGTCTCCGGAATCGTCCTTCCTCACATATGGGGCCAACAATTCTGCTTAAAACTTTTCTCTCGAACGCAGCTAAGAGGTCGGAGTGCCTTTTGCTAAGCACCCAAGTCTCGGATCCATATGTGAGTACTGGCAGGACCATGGTCCTGTACAGCAGCAGTTTTGAAGTTATGGTGAGATTTCTGGATTTGAAAAGCTTTGACAGACTATAGTAGGCTCTGTTGGATTTGAGAAGCCGCCCGCGTATTTCTTCTTCTATATTGTTATCGGCTGCTACTATTGACCCAAGGTATTTAAAGAATTGCACCACTTCAAATTCGTGCTCCGCAACCTTGATTGTTTGACCAACTGTTCCTCTCGCATTCGACGCCACCATGTACTTTGTTTTACCTTCACTAATGTGCAGCCCCAGATTTTGTGCCGCCTGCTCGATCTGGATGAAGGAATCGTGTACAGCTTGTTCGGTTCTTCCGATGATGTCAATGTCGTCTGCGTAAGCTAGTAACTGGCTGGACCTGTTGACGATGGTCCCTCTTGTTGCCGTGCCAGAGTCACGGATTGCTTTCTCCAACGCCAGGTTGAAGAGGAGGCAGGCCAAACCGTCCCCTTGTCGGAGTCCATTAAAGATTTTGATTGGTCTGGATAGCAATCCGGCTATTTTTACTTGGCTTGTTACGTTGGTCATGGTCAACCTACATAGTCTTGTCAATTTAATTGGGATGCCGAATTCTCTCATGGCTTTGTAAAGTTCTACCCTGGCTATGCTATCATAGGCGGCCTTAAAGTCTATAAACAGATGGTATGTTGGAATGTTAAATTCTAGACATTTTTCCATCGCCTGCCTAAGGGTAAAGATCTGATCAGTTGTTGATTTGCCTGGAATGAAACCACACTGATATTGTCCGATGACGGTTTTAGCGTATGGGGTTATCCGGTCTTGTAGGATAGAGGAGAGTATCTTATAGGAGGTACTCAACAACGTGATACCTCTATAATTGCTGCACGTTGTGACATCTCCCTTCTTATGTATGGGGCATATTATGCCTTTTCGCCAGTCTTCTGGCATTTCTTCCTGCTCCCATACGTGCACTATAATATCATGAATTGCTTGACGTAAGGCTGGCCCGCCGTGATGAAATAATTCGGCTGGTATGCCATCGGCTCCCGGGCATTTGTTCTGTTTAAGCCGGCCTATAGCCTTCTCAACCTCTTCTATGCTTGGTGGCGGCAACATAGGGTATTCTTCTTGAAGTAGTGGAGCCTCCACTTCTGCAGTGAGCTGACCATTTAGCAATTCATTAAAGTACACTTCCCATCGCTCCAGTATGCTTTCAGGATCGGTGATCAGATTTCCCTCTCCGTCCTTGCAGTATGTGCAGCGTGGTGTGTACTGCGTCATGTTTCGGACTGATTGGTAGAACTTCCGCGCCTGGTGCGGACCTCGCTCTCGGCTATTTTCTATTTCACAGATTAGGTTCTTCTCCCAGGCTGATTTCTTTTGTCTGTGAAGCCGTTTTTCTGTTCTTCTGAGCTCTTTATATTCCTCTTCGCGTGCCCGCGTTCTATGAGATTGTTGCATTGCTCGGTACGCAACATTCTTACGTTCAGTCGCTAGCTTGCATTCATCATCAAACCAGTCGTTCCGATTTTTACGACTGCTGCCTAAGATGGAGTTGGCAGTACTAATGACAGTATTTTTAAGACGTGTCCACTTTTCATTTACGCCCAGCATACTGGCTCCAGGACTTACTCTCCCTAAGACAGGTGTTTCTAGGGCGAGTCCTAACGCATTACCAAAGGTGTTACTGGTGTTTTCATTGCGCAGGGCAGCCGTGTTGATTCGAACCTGATCGGCGGATGCAATGCGTCTTCGCAAGGCAATCCGCCCTCGGAAAACCATACCAACAAGATAGTGATCCGAGTCGATATTGGCACCTCGGTACGTTCGTACCGTCATCAAATATCAGGTGATACCCAGGTGGCTTTGTAGATATCTTTACGCGGGAACCTGGTACTCGCAACGACCATGTTTTTCGATGCTGCCAATTCTAAGACTCGAAGTCCATTGTCATTAGTGTTCTCATGCAAACTATGGGTGCCTGCGTAATGCCTGAATACCGGCTCCCGACCTATTTTTGCGTTCAAATCCCCAAGGATGATTTTAACATCATACCTTGGACAGGCATTGAGGGCCCTCTCGACTTGTTCGTAGTAAGTCTCTTTTTCTTCGTCTGAGGACTCCTCCGTAGGTCCGTGAACGTTAATGAGGCTGATGTTCGTAAATTTGCCTCGCACGCGAAGGGTGCATAGCCTTTCGCTTATAGCGTTAAAGCCGATGAAGGTAGACTTCATTTTTTCGCTGACTAGGAAGCCTACCCCGAGCACATGGTGTTTTGTATGACAGCTGTAGTATATGTCATATTATTTCTTCTGTAGAACACCATTCCCTGTCCATCTGATTTCTTGAAGAGCGGTTATGTCAGCTTTATATTTTGAGAGGGCATCGGCTAGCTGCTGAGCAGCTCGAGCTCTATAGAGCGATCGTACGTTCCATAAGAAAATTCGTAAATCGTTTTTCCTTTTTCTTTGCGTGGGTTGTCGTCGTGAGATCAGTCCGTTTCCGAGGCTTGTTGTCGGACTCGTAATTCATTAAGTTTTACGGGACAGGGAATTAACCTGTCGCCAACCTGAGGAACCAGCCTGATCATATTAGCCAAACCTTTTTTAAAAGGCTTGTTTCTAGCGGCCGCCGCGGAGAGGCTATGATCACACTTCCACCAGTCCCGAATAGTTACGGCACGTGCATGTTTTCGTATGCTACATGTTGTTCCCCCTATTCGTCTGATGGCTGACCGCCTACTTTGAACTATGATTTGTTTAAAATAAAGTTTAAATTAAATTGACAATGGTTTTTGGTTTACTTTCCTAGTTGGTTTACTTGCAAGGGTAAAATGACATACCAGTATGCCATTTTACCCGGACAATTTTGATCGTTGGAATTTGAAAAAGTTTTTGAAACTTAAATACTTTAAATAATTTTTGAGACTTCTTAAACTCGAAAAGCAAAAAAATGTAAGCGTTATTGATTTAGCTTTGAAAAGAATATAACATTTAAGTTTAAATGTCACATTTTTGCGAGATATGACACATTTTCCTTAGGGGGCCATTTTAGGCCACCTTCCCCTATGTAGAATATTTAATTCGAAATTCGGCATAATGTGATTTGACAGACATTGGTTAAATTAAATTTTGACGTATCGAAAATATTTTGTTGCAAATGTCAACCGATTGCCGCGAAAATAAAAAAAAAAAAAAACATTTTTGTGGATTTCTTAAATGTCAGCTCTTAAATTGCGTTATTCCGGATCATAAAATAAAATGCAATCGTCCATCACTAACGTGAAGGGGATTTGTTTAAAACATTGAATGAGCCTGCAATGAAATTTGACATCAGTTGTTTCACCTCTTGTCTTTTTGACATATTGGATGAAATGAGAAGAAATGTTACGGGAATGAAGATACTAAGTTCTAACTATAGTTAGTAATGGAAAGTACTAAAATCGAAACTTCAATAAATTGGCAATGTAAACGCCATGTAGTAAGTACGCAACATTCGCAATGTAAGCAGGATCCTAAATGCCATCTTCCGTAAGGTAAAGTGCTGCACGGAACGTGTAACCATAAAATTAATCATTAGCCATTTTTAAAATTCTAATGCCCGATTTCACGAAGGACTTTTAAACATTTAACAGGCTTCTAAACCTTAAAATGAGATGTTTTGGTTTCACCAAGCGCTTTTAAATTAAACAAGCTGTTAAACACCCTTATAAACTAAATGCCCATTTTTGGCTCATTAAATTTTAAAAGTGTCATTGAAATGTCATCAGATGTAGATAACAACAATTATTGGTTATAGGTATATTTTTTTCAATTTTCAATTTTGTTTTATTGAACATACTATTTACAATTTGGCTTACAACTAATAAGATACTACATATGCATGAAAATTTACATTTGTTGGCTCATAGGGGGCCTAACTATATACAGTGACTTAAGTTTAATTATTTTTATATAAAATTTACATGACAAAAAAAAAAAAAAAAAATTAAATTTAAAATGTTGGTTGACTGTATTGTCCTCAGGGTGTTCATTCCTGGTTGTCAGTGGTGATTTTTGTGGGTTGTGGGCAGGGATGGCGTTTTAGCCGCGGTGGTAGGCTGACCCAATGTCAGCGTAGAACGAGACTACATCCTCGTTGTCCATGATTACGTTGTCATCCAGAGTTTCCATTACACTGAGGTACCTCGGCTCGGGATGTCGTTGTTCTGTGGTCATCCTTCTCATAAGCTGATTCGGGTGGTCGATGATGTTCCTCATTAATTTCTTCGTTGAATGAACTAGATATTTGTCCAGTGGGATTAAATTCGCTTCTGTGTAGAGATGCTCGTTCCTGTAGTGCTTTTGTCGTTGACGGTCGAAGTAGAGTCCAGTGCAGATCCTCAGTATCTTCCTTTCGAATAGTTGAAGTTCCTTCATAGCTGTCTTCTAGATGGAAAACCAGACTGGGAAGGAATAGCTAATCACTGGTCGCAGGAGCTGTTTGTAGATTAATATCTTTGTCGGTTGGCTAAGACCTGATCTTCTTTTCAGCAATGGGTGCAAACGGCTGAAGGCCCAGCTGGCCTTTTTCAGAACATTTCTTGAGTGCAGGTTAAACCTTAGCAACTCGTTGAAGTGCACTCCCAGGTACTTGACACTTGGTTTTGCCACTATGGAGGATCCGTCAGGGAGTTTTAGGGTCAGATTTCTGCAAATTGTTGCGGTGCGAAGGCCTCTACCAGTTGAAGGTCTCCTAAAGCAGACAAGTTCCGATTTGGAAGTATTGATTCGGATGCCCCATTTCTGGTAGAATTGGAAGAGTCTGTTAATGTGGGTTTCTACTTTTTGGACAGCGATTAGAGGTGACATTGATGTGGCATAGGTGGTTATAGGTATAGCAGCTGAAATTATCGTTCTGTAAGGATTTAGTGTTCAATTTTTGAAGATACAAAATAAATAAATTAATACTAAATATTTAAATGATTTGTTTCTTTATTTCGAAAAAAAAATATTGATCGTCTTCATCCAATAATAAAGTGCAACACAAAGTTATTCGCTGAGAAAGAATATTCCCGGTTCACAGAAATACTTTATAAATGACTTCAAAATGTGGTTCCGACTTTCCAACGCATCTGTGGATGAGTTTGTTGAATATGTTTTGTCTTCATTTGGAACCAAAACAAACCCAACAATCCAATAAAAATAAATTAAGTGGTTATTACTTAACGATTTTATGCCACAGAATGTCAGAATCAGAATCTTTCCAAATATTTTGTGTGCATTTCTTTTTTTTTTTATTTCTTGGCATTTGTTTGAACACATAACGCTTTCTCATTTCTTCTCTTACATTTCGCTTGTTAGAAAGAAAAAAGCAATTTATTTTTCCCAGGGATGTGAAGAGAACTCAATTTTAACAAAAATTTCCCCAAAATGTCCCTTTTATAGATTGGTGAAACTAAAAATTTTTAAGAGCCTGATAAAATTTAAGAGGATTTTTGATAAAAGTGCTTTTAGTGTTTGTTTATGAAATCGGCCATAAGCCTCTTAAACATAAAAGCAAGTTCATGCGATTCAGTCTTGCGTCTTATTTTCGTTTGTGTATTGTCAAATTCAGTAATGCCAGAAAGTAATTATTTTAGATTTGTTTTGTTTGTTGTTGTGGCCCCGACCAGAAAGCTACCCATGTAAGAACCTACGTAACAAAATTTCGATTCAGTTCATCTGTTTCAGCCATTAGATGTACAGTCCAGCTTTATACAAATTGCTGTGAGGTCGAAACCCAGTTTGACTGTACCGATGATTAGTTGTTTTATTTTCTGTGTGCCTGAAATTGTTTACGGGTCGTAATTTTTTTAGTGCATGATTCAGAACTGCAATGGATTATGTTCTTTCCTGTTGCTCCATTTTTCCAAATGGGTATTGACCTCCAGTTGTATTTTGTATTGACAAAGATATATGTATGTTAATACGTACTCGTATCTACTAGGTGAATATATAATTATAATATTAAGTTGTTTTCCAGTTTTAATTTTATTGATCGTAACTCATGTATCATGACAGATGTGGGTAGGTAATACAGGTTGAAAACCACAGTGCATAACTACAAGTAGTTGCAATGAGTGTGTTCCTATTTAAAAATTCATATTTTATATTAAATACAAAATGACAAAAGTTTTGCAATAGTACTTAGGCTTTAAGAGGTCATTGTAGTATACGAAGTTTTAAAGCCATTTACTTTTTTAATTGCTAGCAACTAAATATCTGTTTTAACATTTGTATATTCATATTTGAAGTGGTATTGTGGTTACTAAATTGATAAATAATTATACAACTTCTAGCAATAAAATAACTACATTTATGATTAATTTTAAGCAATTATTTAATGTATGTTAAGTTGCGTTGAATTATTCTATTCACAGGTGCGATATATTGATTGTCAATGTCAATTTGATTGTGTTTTATTTATTTTTAAATGTGTATAGCTCTGAGAAAAACAGCAAGATATATTCATGGTAGGCTTGTTAATGGTTTGATCAAGATTTTTCCACAACCTATTGGCCTCATCTCTGGCTTACAAATTTTAAATACTACAGAAAAAATTCTTTATGTCATAATTAATGTTATAATAAGGCAAATAAAATGCATTAATTGCATTTGGAACTTACTTAGTAAAGGTTGACTTCCGGTCGAATACTTTGAATAACATAAAGATAAAATTAAGATAACAACTGGCTTTCTTAGGTTTGGTTGACTGTATCTAAAATTTAAACGACACAGAGCTGAGGGAGATACTATTGACCTATTGATTATTTACTTACTTATTTAATATGGCGCTATCATCTCTCTCACTGTGTGCACGAACTGAGTCGCGGTGTTCCTCTACTGCGCAGTCCCTTGCGATTGGATTCGAAGACTACCGGGCCGGAAGTTGGACATTCATTCGTTTGACTAGGTCCGCTTGACTGTACGTATAACCCGTACAGTTTATGGTTATATCTTCCACCCCATCTATGCAGACGGGAAGTAAATATCAGATAATTTTGCCCTCGGAGAATTTTTCCCTTGAAACATCTCAAAGCGTTCTCATCCACTTTTGATAAGATCAATGTCTCTGCACCATATAGTTACAAGGACCGGGATGATAAGAGTTTTATAGAAGGACACTTTAGTTGCTCGAGAGAGCAGTTTGCTACTCAATTGCCTTCTTAGTGCAAAGAAGCAGCGATTGACAAGCGTTATTCTCCGTTTGATTTCAGCGCTGGTGTTATAAAAAATTAATATGGTGGTGCAACAGCTTGAAGAGAACCCGGACATAGTGACTTACAACTCTCAACCATTTCTGTGTGCGTGTTATCAGGAATGTAGGGAACCTACAATTTTCTGCCGATTCCGAACGGCTAATGAGCAGCACTTTTCATGACAAGAGATACTCTTGGAGGAATTGTCAATTCCTCGCAAGAGGCAGTACACCCCTGAAAAAAAACTTTTTTTGCAGCGGCTGAGAATCTAACCCAAGACTTTCTGTATGACAGTCCAACGCACTAACTATTATGCCAAGGGGTACTAGTTGTATATTCTTTTTTTGATGACTTCATATACTTGGTCTTGCCCTCATTGACCGCTAAGCCCATCTTCTTCGCTTCCGTCTCAATGCTCACAAACTCGTCACTGACACCACGCTTTGTTCTTCCAACTATGTCAATGTCGTCAGAATATCCGAGTAATTGGACGAAATTTTGAAACATTGTGTCTCTAGTGTAGACGCATGAGCTTTGCACTATTCTTTCAATAACGATGTTGAAGAAGTCGCACGACAAAACATCGCCTTGTCTAAAGCCACTTTTGACATCAAGTGCATCGTTGAGGTCTTTCCCGATCTTGATGGAGCAGCGAGCGTTATTCATTGTTACGGATAATTTTGTCAAGGATGCCAAAACTAGACATTGCGACATAGTTCGTTCCTATAGATACTATCATAAGTGGCTTTGAAATCGATAAAAAGGTGGTAGGTGTCGATTTGAAGGTCCTGGGTTTTGTTCCTAGATCTGCTATAATTTTAATATTTGATCGGTGGCGGACTTTTCTTGTTTAAAGCTGCAATGATATGAACCTTTCAGGTGGTTGTATGCGATGTTCAAGTGACTAATGCCTCTGTAGTTAGACGCAGTTCAGAGGGTCTCATTTTTTAAGGATCGGACAGACAATACTGAGGTTAGATTCATCGGGCATGCTTTCTTCCGACCATATTTTGCAGATGAGCTGGTACATACTCTCATGCCGATCATCGCTGGCCGCATTTAATAGTTCGGCAGGAAGGCCTTCAGCCCCAGCGGCTTTGTTGGACTTAGAATTCGATACATCTAGAAAAGATCTTCTTGGAGTTGTGAAGAGTCATTTATAGATGTTAAATAACCCAAATTCAAGACATTAATAAATATTCCAAACATGCACAAGGTTTCGGGACACTAGTGTGTGAATTTTTCGATCCCGTTTTAAGGCAGGTAGGGTACAGGACAGGTTATATTGCCTTGGGCACTATTTTCAATAAATCTGCTAATGGATATGCGGGCGATATTAACGCCATCATTCTCAACTTCGCGAAAAAGAGTCCTTCAAGGTAATTAAGCCATCACTGGCTCACTTTGATGTGCGGGCAAAAAACATCCACGCCTGACTAGGTCAATTCACTACGCCATAAGCCATCTGACGCCTTAAGCCCATTTATATCATTGCCCACTGTGTAGAGGCGCCGCGCCGCGCCGTAAGAAAGTATACGAGTCCCAACCCTCAGGTGAAAACACCAGATCAGGGATGGCAAAACCCTTGGAAAAAATTACTAGAAGCAGCGAGCTCGGAATGATAGAGGGTGGAAAGATGTCAGAGACCCTTTATGGATCGGAAGTTTTTTCAATTATTCGACGCTAAAAAAATGTCTTATGCTCTAATGCACACAAGATTGTTTATATTTCTTATAGGCATAATAGCTACCTTCTCTAATATTCATTGATATTTTCTTCTGATAACTTTTACACAACTTGAATTTGTCTACCCATGCGAAACGGGGATGGTGTAGCTAGTGATATAATAAATCTAATTAGATGCTTATGCATGGCATAGCTCAAAAAAAAATATAATGAGATTGTTGTGGCTATTTAAGACCTAAGACTTTTAATGGGCACACAAGGCCCATTGGTCTTAAATCTAAGATTGATTATAATTGCAACTTAAAAACAACTTTACTCATATAAAAGTTAACACACTCTAAGTTTTATTAATAAGATAACTACTGAGTGCCATAAACATTAAGTTCATTCAGACTAAAAAATCTAAAATATGTACAACCTCGACAACATTACCATATTATATCCTATTCAATTAGTGGTAACATGCGTGTGAATATATGTACGAAAAAAAAAGCACTCAGGCCAGTAATACCGAATATTTACAAGTCTGAAGTGTGACCGCGTTTATAATTTGCTAGCCACTACAATTTTTCATACTAAACAACTACTAGATAATTTGTGTTTGATTTATTTTACCTGCATAGACTATTTTGCCAAAAACCTGATAGTTAATCGAAAATGAAGGCAAATCTTAATTCAAAACATAAAATAAACACCTGTTGCTATTTTATTCCATTAGGCACAGTTGGATAGTTATAGACTTAACTAACATTTGAAACATCTGTCCGAATGTTTATTCCTATGAGTACCTACTAAATAAGTTTTCCAACGGCACAGAACTTCACGGCCATCAGCTTGTTAAGCGATATATCAATGAGAGATTTCATAAGATCATTGGCACTGCATTAAGCTTTTTTACTTCTTCTTAAGCAAAAGTATTGGTTTCTTGTAAAAAAGATGATCTTTTTAGAGAAGAAAAGGCTTTAGAAGAATTATGTCTTCGAAATTTGTGATACAAAAAATACTAGAGGTTGTGTAGTACTAGACAAGCTTTAATATGTCAAAATTGAAATCGACAATCGATGTGAATTTTTTTTGACCTCTTAAGCTCATTCTAAAGAGCTCCCTAGAGTAGTTTTATTTTCTTAAGATTTTCAAAGTCAAAATTTTAACTTTTTTTATACATAAAAATAACTTTTCTTTTTTTTTATAAGAGCAAAATTTTTGCGAAAAACTGTTTCAAAGGTTACAACATATTTTTTTTAATGTACTTTTTCGACATCATTACCAACGTTGAGACAATGTTACAATTGTAACAAAAGTGTTACACTTTTTCTTATTTTTTTTTTTGATGCTATGTTACTTTTTTTTATGTGTAAACATCTATGCCAGCATTCCGTGTTACGGCTACATGTTCCGTGTAGAAACTTACCGAACGGAAGATTGCATTTAAGTTCCTGTTTACATTGCGAATTTCGGTACTTACTACATCGTATTTACATTATCAATGGATTGAAGTCTCGATTTTAGTACTTTCCATTACTAACTATAGTTAGAACTAAACATCTTCATTCCCCTAACATTTCTTCACCTCTCACCCAATATGTCAAAAAGACGAAAGAGGAAACAACTCGTATCAAATTTTATCGCAGGTTCATTCAATGTATTAAACAAATCCCCTTGAAGATAGTGATTTACGATTGCATTTTATTTTATGTTTCGTAAAATTGCAATTTCAGAGTTGACATTTAAAAATTTCGAAAAATGTTGCTTTTTTTTTTTGCCCCGGAAAATGCCTATTCAGGGCAATCGATTGACATTTGCAACGAGATATTCTCGATACGTCAAAATTAAATTTATCCAATATCTGTCAATTCACATAATGCCAAATTTCGAATTTTATATTCTAAATATGTACACGAAAATATAGATGGTTCTTCGAAGTTCGATGTCAATGCATGAATATTTTTAGTTTTTTCCGCTTATATTTACTTTCCGAATTTCCTTTATAAGATGGAAATTATGTCAATCGGTTAATAAATGTCTGTTAGAGAGAGTGAGATAAAGTACAGGAATGTCAGAAAAAAAAATGTCGGAGGATTTAGTTCAGTGTGAACATAATCTATAGCAGAAAAAAGATATCAAGAGTCTGATTACGCGTTCTTTTTTTTCAGTTGTTTTGTCTGTCGTCTTTTTGACATATTTGGTGTGAGGTGGAGAAATGTAGCAGAATAAAGCTACGTTTTTACACCCCCATTCAAACTGTCAAAAAGACGAAACAAAAGAAAAAAAAAAGAATCTTGTAATAAGGCTCCAAGAGCCAAGCTGAAGTTTCATATTTTCGTACTGCATTTAAGGCGTTCACATTCTCAAATATGTTTGACAAGCACGATTGAGTTTATTTTGGTAATGTGAACGTTCAATCCAGCGGCTTTTCAAGCATGCTGGATGGATTTTAAAATGTTTTGATATTTTGGCTGCTTGTCAAGCTTGAAGAAAATTTAATTTTCCATGAAATTATCGATTTGTGCACATCGTAATAAAATCAAAATGAGTCTTATAAGGTGGATTTTATTAGATTAATATAAGTTTTATACAGAATATAAAAATCAAGTAAATTATCTCATCTAAAATTTCATCTATGCTCTGAGTTGGTCGGCCATTGGACAAAATTCAAATGAGAAGGGATGTTTAACAGCATGTTTGATGAATACGCACGCTAATGTTTTTCATCCATCAAATGTTCATCATGCCGTGCTTGTCAAACAAATTTGAGAATGTGAACGCCCCTTTTAATGCTCCAAGCAAATAGTTGCAGTATTTCGTATCAGATAACTTCTATTTAAATATATGTTTAACAATATGATAAGTTGTCGAATAAAAAACAGATTATAGTTTAATAATTATTAGCACTCTTTATTTGTATGACTTGTTCAAACGAAATTCACAAATTGATCTGTTCAGTATATTTCAGTGCTACCGTATTGACGGCATTCACGTTTAAGCCCAGTGCTGCCATCTTCATGTTTCATATGTAGGTGAACAAAATTTAATGTGATATTAAATAACATCTCTGTTAAAAAAGAAGTCTAAGAAACCTTACGTTACGTAGCGGAGTCCGTCCAAAATTCTGTCAAAGTACATGTAGGCGATTGTATTATTATGTACATAGGTATGTTTATTGGGTACGTTTGATAACAAAAATTCAGAATTCGGTCGAACGTTGATGTTTACACATCTAAACCATGAGTACCGGCACTGACACTTTTTTTTTCCATTTTTTACACTTTCTTCCATAAAATATGAAAATTGTCTTTATATAATTTTTGTAAGTACAACACTGGCAGAAGTTTTCTTATGATTGGTTTTTATTTCACAGAACCGATAAACTAAGTTTATATCTTAAGCCTAGTTAGTTAAAGCTCACTTCAACCAATTTGTATATCAGCTTCGAATTGAAAATGGATAGTTCGACTCGATAGTGTAGTTGAGTTGAAATCTTGCTATGTTACTCGCATCGATCGTATAATATTCTTGAATTTTTAAGAAGTCTTACCCTTATCATCTTAATCGTCCCGCTCGCAAATAGTTTTTTTTCCGAATGTGTAACAATTGCTTTGCTTTTGTTACAATTTAAAAAATGTGTACACTTTCATGGAGGCCTGCGGTAATGTTGACCATCACCGTAGGGTTAAAATGATTAGCGCGTTTGTTTTTAGTAAAACGTTTTTTTTTTTTTTTGTATATAATAAGCGCACACTACCTAGCACTATGTAGCTTTGACTAGCCTTAAATGAATAAACACAGTGCGAGCCTGAGGAAAATATGGAAGAATTAAGAAGGATAGATATACCGCTGCACGTTACATGGGAGGGAAAAGTAGGGCCACATTCGTGGAGTGCGACTAAAGAAAGAATCTCTATACTCAAGGAACTGATGTGCATTTCTAGAAGTACGGGTATTATTGTGGACTTTCTCAAGGGAGGTAATGCATCTGGCTATTTCAATAGACCTTTGTTTATAAGAATAGCGGTATAATAATGAGTGATTGAAAAATGATGTCGAAAACAGAATTTAATGACCTGCCGTTGGAATTCGACATGCGAAGAACAGGAATGTGGTTCTAGAAGCGAATATTAGATGCGTTTTATTATCTACGGATCTATGTGGATCCGGATCTGGATTATATTTTAACATGTATTACAAAAACAATTTGGGATCCTGTTCTCTATCTGGATCTATTTCAAAGATACAAGAACTAGTTCATATCCTGACCAGTAGATGGCTTTTTATGGTAAGGTAGTGTAAAATACAGTGTATAGAAAAAGGACAGGAAACATTTGAAAATCAACAGACATAAGCAAAAGAGAGATGACCATAACATACAACTGTCACTATGATCCGTATCGTTTTATTTTCGAGCGTTAATCTATATGGATCTTTGGCGATAATAAAACGGGGATATTAAAAGCTGAGAGTACTTGTTGAACAAGTTACCGTCATTTAAAATAAAGGATGCCACGAACTTTATTTAATTCACTTCAGTTTATTTAACAATATGAATAAAGAAAAGAATTCGCATCCGTTGGATTTGAATTGACAGCCAAGCAGGAGGAAAAACAGAAAGAAAGAGATGGATGGATGGAGATGGAGAAGTACAGCGAATTATTTTGTGGATGACATCTGTCACACGGTTCCAACCATATATCTTTAGCATCGATTAACATATGTCAAACGTCAGTGATTAACAAAATTAACCAGCTTATCGTTGATTATGATCGCTGGGTTCTGACGGTATTCCACCTTCATATTTTTTTTAGGAAGTGCATTACAAAACTCGCTGAATCAATCGCTATTCTCTTTTAATTATCTATTTCTTGAAGTATGTCTCACATACAGTGGAAAGAGTCTTTTATTATCCCTATCCATAAAGAACACAGGTAAGTGGAAAATAAATCATTGTTGTTTGAGATCAATACCACTGTTCCACCTAACCAAGTACGGACAAAGTTAGCCACTGACATGAATGCTGAGACATGCCAACAATTGAAATATGTTTGATCG
The DNA here is from genome assembly GCA_963931855.1 of Philhelius festivus. NCBI lineage: Eukaryota > Metazoa > Arthropoda > Insecta > Diptera > Syrphidae > Philhelius > Philhelius festivus. The sequence goes on along the minus strand of OZ007556.1, from coordinate 74,530,842 downwards.
AAACTGTTCAAAAACCGCCCCTACGAATGCTCTCCAATAACTATTCTTTTTCTCCCGGAGACAGTCTCTCTCTCTTGCTTTGAACTGTCAAAATGACCATAACAATATAGCGAAGTTAAATACAAGTTTTTTTTCACTTAAAATTTAAGGTGACGTGAACCGTTAAGCCAACTATTAAATTGATCATTGGTTAGTTAATTATTTAGAGTTCATGTAAATATTAAAGTCTACTTAAAATTTTAATATTATTAGAGTCATTTGAAAATAAATCCCGAAAAAGTCAGTGTTTGATGTGGCTTTGTTCTGGACCAAAATCTAAAGTGCAACCAACAAAGTCCACAAGTAAATAATTGGCTATTTTTGGGAAAAAATTACCAATTCACAATACCAATTGCTTAAAAACTAAATCACGAAACATGTAACAGGTTAAACCATAAAAAAATTACAAATAGTAAATTAGACTATTTTATAGTAAGAGTACTACAAGTCACTAGTCTAGCTGGTTTATCTATACCTAAAACTAAAACTTGAAATTCTTGGATGTCAATATTTATCGGGTTATCGAATTTTTCTCAAATAAGTTGGTATTGCAAGCTTAAATAATTTTCTTTTTGATTTACAAAAACTGCAAACACTAAATTTCGAGAAAGTTCTGGAAAATGTATTAAAAGCAATAACGTAAGACCAAGTGGTGAATTTATTTGAATTTATCTTGTACGAATCTGGTTGAATGATGTTACGGACAATTTTTTGAGGTTCCGTCAAAACGATTGTGTGTACACTAATTGTCAATGACTTGTAATGAGTTTATCATAACAACGTTACAGCTGGTGGTGCGAGTACGAATTTATTTTTATGTTTGGAATTAATTGGTTGGCTTAATGGGCAATGAAGTGGGATTTAGATATTTGTTTGGTAGATATTAATGATAGGTACATTCGTATGTAATATAATTAGTAAGTTGTAAAATTTTCTGACAGATTTTGACAGTTGGAATGCAACTTGCCTTGATTTTGTATTTGAGAAGTGATTTGATTAAAAAGTGACCTGCTTTTTTGTATTTGTATTTTGTATATCGTATTTGTTTATTTAAATCAAATTGTTTAATATCTAGCGTACAATATGTTTTAATTTATTATAACATTTATTTGATAAATTTTTATATTTGTCAAAAGGTCGGTCGAAGAGAATCAAATATAAGTATTCGTGTATTTACTATTTAATTGAGTTTATTTTATAAGTCAAAATATCAAGAAAAGATTTCAAGATTTTTATTTATTTATTGATGTGTATAAGGTGGCAAGTCGACATCTCTATTCAAACTGAGATTACGACGACGTGCGAACAGAACGAACTTTTTCTGTACAGATTCAGTTCGGTTTATGTTTGATGAAGTGTAACGTGGACACCATACACAGCTAACACCATACTCGATCACTAGCTCTTCAGATAAGGTAAATGTACTTTCAGCTCATTTTGCTACTAGATCTACGTTGCCTGATAGCAACATTGCCCCTTCTGCACTTGAGAACGTAAATCATTTAATGAAACAGGTATAGTTCCGCACTCGTACAGTGGCAAAGTGCCCTTCGAGATCTTGATATAAGCAAATCCGCTGGTCCTGATGGCATACCCCTATTCTTCTGAAGAGGTTTTCTTCATCACTGGCAAAACCATTGCGTAAGCTTTTCCATCGCTCCTACTATTCTGGAGTTATGGAATCTTCACAAGAAGATGGAAAACAGAATTTGTCCAGCCTCTTCCTAAATAAGGCAAGCCTTCTTCTCCCTCCTCCTATACCTACCAATTGCACTTTAGTCCCTTCTTTCTAAGGTCATGGAATCGCTGTGCAACCATTAGCTAAAGAAATATAAGTTTCTGAATGATCGCCAATACAATCAATCTCACCGACAAGTGGAACAGATCTTTACATTGTGCTTGAGAAAGTAAGATTATTGCGCTTGATATTTCTAAGGCATTTGATAGAATTTGGCACCAGGCTCTCTTATCGAAAATGCGTGCATTTGGTATCAACGAAACCCTTATTCTTTGGATTATAAATTACCTTCTGGATCATTCAATACATGTTTTATTGGACGGTTTTAAGTCCGATCAAAATTAATACTGGTGTTTCCGAAGACTCCATTTTGTCTACGACTCTCTTCCTCATTTTTATAAATGATCTCTTGTTTGAAACTTCTAATCCACTTGATTGTTTTGTCGACCACTCTACCCTCAGCTTTTCATACTCGGTCTCAAATTCACGGTTTCGTATGATAAGCTAGAACAATTAACTCTCATCCTTACAGCATTGTTAAAAAAGGTACATACATATATAAAATCGTGTGAAGTTTAATGTTTAATGCTTCTATTATCGTTGAAGCAAAATGTACCCCGTATGCCATTGTCATTGAATGTTACTTGCATCGAAGATGCCGAAAAGCTCTCAGTACTCAGATTTTGTGTAAATGACGATCTTCGTTGGAATGCCCACATTCCCGAGACTGCAAAAAACGCTGCTAAATGCTTAGAATTTCTATATCGATATACGAAATTTTTCACCCCTCTGATCTGGTTACCATTTATAACGAGTTTATACGTCCAAAACTCGAGTTTTGGGCAGGTTTAGCACAAACTTCTCTCCACTAATTGGAAATAATCTAGAACAGAGCGTTAAAACTGATATAGGAAACAGAACTATCATGGAATCATTTCCCATCTCTTGAATTTCCTTGTTTTATCGCTTCTTTCACAAGCAATGCTCACTCGAAATAGCTAGTTGCATTGTCCCCTCAATCATGAATGAAGAGAATAGAAGTGATTTGTTGAGTGTTATGATTACAAGACGCGTATATACTTTAAGATATGGGGTGCCGATGGTTTGAGAGGCCCCTCAGAGCGCGGGCCGTGGGCGGCGGCACACTTTGCATATGCTTTGCGTCAACAGTGTGTTATTTTGCTAATCTAGCGGAACTTTATTGAAAAATAAATGTTTCTCAAATGTAACAAAATTGGTATCATATGAAAGGTAAAAACTCCGGCTGTAGAAAAAAAAAACAAAAACAAGAAAACAACTGTATTTACCCCTCAAGAGATTCGGAAACTTCAGCTTGGTTCAAGTGAAAAAAGTTAAACCTCATTGCTTTTCTTGTGTCAAGAATAACAGCGTGGTGAAGTAAAATATTAGTTGTGCAAACTAAATTTATTTTATTTATTTTTGGTTATATCTAAGAACTTCTAGGCGTAAGTAATTTTTTTTGTGCACTAACAAATAAAAAAATAAAAAATCGTTTGTTTGCAGACCTTAAAAGTGATGTTTTTACTATGTTCTGTAACTTTTTAAAGCGTTTTAAAAATGTATGCTCATGTATCCATCGAGTTATTAGTCCTAAAATCTCCGTTGGTATGTTCTGTGTTAGAATTCATTTACTTTGCTTGCTTCTGGTTGCTGACCCCATACAATTTTTTTTTTTCAATTGACCAATGTAGCGAAATTTAAAATTCAGCAATTTTTGGAATATGGAGAATTTCATCGAAAAAGGATCGCAATAAAAAAATCTAATTATATCATGCAAGAATTCGGTCAGGTGGACACAGACAATATCCCTAAAGTGGTGCTCCAAACTCATGTGAGCTCAATAAGTAACAAAATGCTGAAAAGGTGAGATCGAAGGCGAATTCTGGAAATATTTGAAAAAGCCAATGAAGTATGGTTGCGTAAGGATGCAAATCTTCCACAAAGTTTTATAGAAAGTATAACATCAACAACTAAGGTGTGAATAGGGGGAGATCCCCAAAAACTATTTGAAGAATGCACACTTAGAGTCCAAAAACGTAAAATTAAGAAATCGGTCGGCTCAAAAACTCCAAATGAAATCGCACTTGCGGCTGAAATAAATATGAGATCAGCTGAGAAAAGAGATGCAGATAAATATTTTATTGAAAGAGCTTGCAAATTGTTCCCCTCAAATAATCACAAAAATCAAGAAGGCAAGATTAAGCCAAGAAAAGGGGAACAAATTAATGTCACCCGAAGAAATCCTTGTGCTCATAGTTAATACGAAAATGAGCACAGTATAAAGCTATGCGACATCAGCTGAAAGAGCTTAATTCAAATATTATCTAGTCCAAGGAGCCAAAAAAGACTACTAACCTGCAGAAGAAGCATTAACGGTCACTGATGTGTCTGCACAAATAAAATTGCAAGCTTTGCTGGATTTCACAGTGAATTGCATCATTAAAGCTGAAAACAATCTTGCAACCTTCCAATTTTTAGATACATAGATTAATTCTCTTCGACTTGCTCCAGAACGTATTGCATTACTAAAAGCTACAGATTCTGAAACGTCACGTCAAGCTCGAATGAAGAAATTAATAGTTTCAATAGTGTATTTAAATAAAGCAACTAATAAATCAATAAATCAGAAAAAAACATTAATTGTTTTTTTTTTTAGACTGTCCTTGAACTAAAAACAAATTTGAATAAACTATTTAACTACATTTATGTTTCAAAACAAAGCAAACAAAACAAAATACTAAAACTTCAGTAGGGATTTTTAACGTTTTTAGACTGGTCAAATGAGGGCATTTTAAAAGTGTCGTGTTTTTTCTAAATGCATGAGAAGTACATTTTTAAGACTAAGGTAAGCTTCTAAATCTCACAAAACAAAATAAAATTACATAATTTAACAGTTTTAAATCAATAACTCTTCATTTAAACGCTTAACGAATAAAGTTCCGCTAGATTGGCAAAATAACACACTGTGCGTCGCCTCTGGAATCAAGCTTCAGATTTCAGTTTTTTTTTTTAATTTTTTTTTACTTTTCCACCATAAAACTCGTTATTGTAAACGAATCTACTACAATTTACTTTTTTATATTTGATCCAGCCATACAAAATTTCTAGTCGGATCTTTTTCTTTATTTTTTAAGAAACCCAAAACTAAAGTGATGAGGAATATAAACAAAATTTTAATAGGGACTTACTTTGCAAAAACCGATTTACCTTTTTTCTTACAGAATTATAGTTCTGCAACCCTTGTTCCATAAAATGTGTGATAACCAATCGATTCCTATTGTATACTATGTACAAATGTACATGAGGATTTTCGTCCTCCAACACTTGAATGAATAATACTAATCTTAGAAATAAATTAAAAGGTTAGTAGATATTTATTGTTGTCCTCCCCTAATTAAGGTACTTCACAGTCCCAAAACAAAACTCATTGCCAAGAACTCTTGAGATTATTTCCTTTCACTTAAAAAAAATACAAATATGTACACAAAAAACAGAACTAATCGAAACCTGACAAAAAATGTCCCAGTCGTATTAAAAACCACATACACCGCATGTAATAAGATTACCTGTCGTCTTCAGGTACTCTTCATATCATCAATTTAATCAGTCAGTTATTTAAAATGTTTTGGGAATATGTGAACAAAAAGCTCAAAAAGTTCATGCAACTCGAATTGTCTGTCAGCTGCAAACATTAATCAGACTTTCTTAATTTAATAAAGAAAAAAAATACTAGCATAAAAAAGCAAGGATTATATCCAGGATGTTGTTCATTTCACAGGATTCGCGAAAGCACAGAGTATCTGGCAGCTTACACCATACGACTTTTGGAAAATTGATTTTAAATTCAATGCTGTCTGTTTTTTCGCTGTTAGGTACTTTTTGCTAAGTAATTTATTGAATATGAAAAAACACTTTTGTCTGGAAAGTTTTTTGTTTTAAATTTTACGTTAAGTGTTAAGTTTGTTGATCCACTATAACGATTGTTAAATAAAGAACAAGATATATCGAAATAGTAAAACATATATTGTACTTAGGCATATGTTATAAATAATAGGAATAGTAATAAATTAGATATGAATACTCTCATTCATTGATTAATAAACGTGTTTCATTGAAAAGTAGCTAGCGCGGTTATATTTCCCTCTTTAATGAACAACAAAACAAAGAGAATAAAATCGGGGAATACAAATATTTTAAGGAAGAATAATCAATATTACAACCATTGGTAAATGCAGTTTTTCTCCGTGAAAACCACTTGGTTTTAAAATTTAAAAGAGAAAAGAGACAATTTATACTGTGCCATTTCGTAAATCTAACGAGATCTTCATGTAAAAGTATACAATCAGTGAAATATTTTATTCATATGTGAAGTTAAGTGCCTGATCATAAATAAGAACAGAATAATTTCTTATAATCGAAATTCAATGATTTATAAATAAAATAAATAATTCTGGGCCCAAATGGCTGCCCTGAGGAACACCTGAATAATCGCAAAATTAAGTAAACAGTACGTTTTTAAAATAAAAGATATAAAATCATTTTTTTAAATTAAAGTTTAATTAAATTTAAACTTGTCAAATAATTTACTAAAATTAATGAACACCCACCATACTAACTTAATTTAAATAGCCCAGTATAAACCATGCCCTTAACCAACAAGCGTTTCTAGACAACTCTGTGCCTAACTATCCACTTCCAGTTACCCACCAATACACCAAGTTAGCTTGTTGCAGACGACATTTACTATGAGTTCTTTATCCGCTGCCCATCAGTGTTGGATTCCAAGACTGGTAAGTTGCTTTCCACTCTGAACCAAAAAGGTACATGATTCCAAGGAAAAACTGCATGTTTTTAAAGAAAAACTTCATTAAAAACGGGCCAAGAATCGAGTTCATTAAAAGAAAGAAACCTTAAACATGCGTTTTATGAATTGTTCATATTTCAAATGTAAAGTTTCCTACTTGGAATTCGCAACAAAAAAATGTTTATGAATGTGATTTCATGCATTTAATGATATTTTGCACGTAAAAAATGTATAGTTTCAAGAATTTAAAGTAATTTTTCATAAAATGTCACTTGATGAATGTGGTTTCATATAATCAGTCACTTTGTTTCTACAATAAAAGAACAGTTTCAAGCATTTTAAGAAATTTTTCATGAAACTTTACAATAAAATTTGTATGAACTGTTCATACTTCAAATGTAAAATATCATAATCTGATTTTCCAACAACAATTCTATTGCTTTGGATTTTATGAACTGTTTTTCATGAAAATCATGACTTGGTCATAAAACAAAAATTAATTTTTATGAATTCGTGCATTATTCATATGAATATTTCTTAAAAACTAATGGTTTTGGCTGAATGATCGCCATTCATAAAAAGAATGTACAAAAATTTGTTCAGTGCATACGCCCCCCAAGTCCCAACCATCTCAGAACCTGTATTTTCAGCTTGTTATTGAATCATTTCCTCCACACTTCTTCGATACATACTCGACCAAAAACTCCATGAAGAATTTTATTCTCAGGACTTCAAAACAAGTTTTCATTTGCAATGTCCATGCTCACGTCTCTGATGTTGTTGATGTTGCCTTCTTAGCCCAAAGAAACAGCGGTTGACATGAGTTATTTTTGGTTTGATCTCTGAATTTATGTCATTTTGCGAGTTAATAGCGGAGCCGAGGTAGACCAAGTCCTTGACTACTTCGAAGTTATATCTATCCATCGTGATATTTCATATTGTCATTCTGCAAAATCTTGTTTGATCGACGACGCGACGGTCGACTGGCCTAGCCTAAAACAATACGAACAAGGCCGATCAAATCGTTAACAAAGGGGTGCAAGCAATCACAGGATTGTCAACAAGGTTTATTAAAATCGATTTTTGGGAGCCTTATGGCTCTGTTCATTCGACATTCTTTCATCCGAACAAATTTTTCATATAAATCGGTGCATGAGAATGCTTTCAATAGTTAAATAGCTAGGCCAACCGCACCTGCAGCTTTGTATGACTTAAGTTTGAAAACCGCTAAAGGCACTTTATTTAGGACGGAAATTCTGCTCTTGATGATCCAAATTCTGCCTAAAAGCGGTGTGTTGGCTATGTTCGCCGTTTGCTAGTCTTGTTCTTTCGAGATCTTTAGCACTGACTTTTTGCTACTAACATATTCCCACTCTCGTAGGTTTCCGTTCTGGTATTTTAGTCTTGCGTGGATCGTTTCATCCTAAGATACAGTCTTCGAACAACTCTCAATAAACTCGACCGTATTCTCTCTGTTTCTTTCTGAGAAGTTTGCGTTTTTCTAATCTGTCTGCATTATTGCTTGATAGGCATAATTTTTAGTTAAATCTAGAGCTTTTGCATGACAGTACGCAAAAGCCTTAGGTTCGATTCTCAGCTGCTGTAGAAAAAGTCTTCAGGCGTGTACTGCCTCTAGTGGGGCTCTTGCGAAGAAATGGCGAATCCTCCAAGTGCTCGAGTATCTTTTTTCATGGCGATGGAAATAGTATACATTTTTGAATTTATGAACAACATGTGAGGAAAAATAAAGCATGGTAATTCAGTTCACTTTCATGTTATGCGGCTTAAAAAAAAAATCTCTATTCTTGATACTCGTAGGACGTTCGAAATTGGCCGTAAGTATGAATCGATGGGCATTCTTGGAGGAACGAGTATTAGGTTAAATTCTTATTGCTTCACCGAAGGAATGCAAGAAGCTATTTCACTTAAACATTTTTTTTTTATAAAATTCGCGTTGAAATATGGAAATACGTGAAACATATTTCGACGACGAAACGATGCCGACGACGGTACTCGAAAGACTCGAATGTTGTGATGTGCTTTTTGCTTTCCAGCCGAGGTTTTGCTCGTCGGTCTTGCCAGGGTCGTCCTGAAGAAAACACGAAACTCCAGATTTAAAGGTCTTCAAACCTTATTACAAAATCTTTATTGGAAATAACTCTTAAATCTATAACATACAATAATCTGCTACTAATATTTCACTTAATTCGGGTAATGGAACGGTTCACGGGCATCAATCCTTCTGGCTTCTAGTCTAGCTGCTTTGCATCAGTTATACTGCTTGCTGATGCTCTGGATCTGGTACTTGATTACGGGTATTCTGGCTGCTGGTAATTCGGCTTCGAACGGGCCCTTTCATTCGGATGTCTGGTTCCTGACGGGATCCTTAGGTATAACGCCCCTGGTGGCACAAAACAGCAGGCTAACGCTCTGGTAGATCAGCAGGTTCAAGGCCCCTGGTGGCACAAAAAAGCAGGCTAACGCTCTGGTAGATCAGCAGGTTCAAGGCCCCTGGTGGCACAAAACAGCAGGCCTAAGCTCTGGTAGATCGGCAGGTTCAAGGCCCCTGGTGGCACAAAACAGCAGGCTAACGCTCTGGTAGATCAGCAGGTTCAAGGCCCCTGGTGGCACAAAACGGCAGGCCTAAGCTCTGGTAGATCAGCAGGTTCAAGGCCCCTGGTGGCACAAAACAGCAGGCCTAAGCTCTGGTAGATCAGCAGGTTCAAGGCCCCTAGTGGCACAAAACAGCAGGCCTAAGCTCTGGTAGATCGGCAGGTTCAAGGCCCCTGGTGGCACAAAACGGCAGGCCTAAGCTCTGGTAGATCGGCAGGTTCAAGGCCCCTGGTGGCACAAAACGGCAGGCCTAAGCTCTGGTAGATCGGCAGGTTCAAGGCCCCTGGTGGCACAAAACAGCAGGCCTAAGCTCTGGTAGATCGGCAGGTTCAAGGCCCCTGGTGGCACAAAACGGCAGGCCGAAGCTCTGGTAGATCGGCAGGTTCAAGGCCCCTGGTGGCACAAAACGGCAGGCCTAAGCTCTGGTAGATCAGCAGGTTCAAGGCCCCTGGTGGCACAAAACGGCAGGCCGAAGCTCTGGTAGATCAGCAGGTTCAAGGCCCCTGGTGGCACAAAACAGCAGGCCTAAGCTCTGGTAGATCGGCAGGTTCAAGGCCCCTGGTGGCGCAAAACAGCAGGCCTAAGCTCTGGTAGATCAGCAGGTACCGAAGCCCCTGGTGGCAATTAGGACATTAAACTTCAAATTAAGACCCCTTACCGCTGGTGGGGGGAAGCCTTAATAAGAAATAGCTGGACAATCTCACCTACCTAACTTGTCTTCATACGAAACCCCTTACCACTGGTGGGGGGAAGCTCCGCAAAAGCAAGGGAAGCTAAATGACCAACTCGTCTATACGTCTTGTCTACGACTGGACTTCAAAAGATTTATTCAATCGATCTACTGTGCCGCCTGACTGTATGTATGAGCGAGGTGAGGTGATTTTCGTTCACCCGAGTAGGTCCTCTTGATAGTTTTTCAGTAGAAACTGAATGTGAACTGTATGGGTGGCGAACGAAAAATATTATTGTTTGCTTTTTGTGTGACGTCATAAGCCTATGGTGTGTGTGAATCTTATTCGGGCGAAGTATAATTCTTAGTATTAATTACGATTCTCGCTGTTTATGCAGAGGTATGTAGTATAGAGTAGAGCAGCATGGAACGCTTCGTTACAATGTTTCTAATGTTTATCATTGTAATGGCAATATAATATTTAAAAGACTCAATTAGATTGAGAGTTGCATTCTCGAAGAAAACATAAAACACTTAGCAGTGTTTTGGTAACGTCAAATATCTGTTCAATTCACCTAAGCAAATACTGAGAACTAGCAACTTATGTTTACTCGATCCAAATGCCCTTCATGGAGAGCGGGATGTTGGCTTTAACAGTAGACCCAGAACTGAGCGTGGTTTTGATTCCTCATTAATGCTTTCGAGCTCAGAATTTAATGAGCTAATCACACGTTGTGAAAAGCCAGAGTTATTGTCGTCAGCAAAACATTTTCATGGACTAGAAGTTAATTGATGAATATAAGAAAAGGAAAAGAGGACTAATCAGAGCCCTGGGGCTCAACAACATACAAATGGGTTGAAAGGTAATATCTTATCTAGTCAAAAAGGGACTTATTGATATCAAATGCACGCATTTTTGATAAGAGAGCTTGATGCCAAACTAAGTACGAGTATATCAAACTTTTTTAATAAACAGCGCTGTTCGGTGAGATCGCCAATGAACCTATTTCCATGAAAGCCAATCATTAAGAAGCCTGATGAATTATAATTCGACGAAATCTTAAAGGAAAAGAAGATTCACCTTTCTTATTCTTACAGAGGAGAATGCAGTTCTCCGCCCACTCGGAAAAGAATCAGTAGAGTAAAGATTTATGCAGAGGTTTTGCAAGCTTTTAAGTACACCTCCTGAGAATAAATGGATTTTGCAGACAATTTTCTAAAAGCTTTTTAAATTGGCGCGGGTAGTTTTGAGCAGCCAGTTCTCTTGGTAGCATCTGTCAAATGTGTTGTTTATTATTCAGTTACCGATGTCAAATCACCATTGCAAGTTACATGATTGAATAGTATGAACAAATGATCACAATGTGATGGCCCTTCAGAGGTCGACTCTTCAACGTTTGGTGGCCAAATTTGAGACGACCGGTTCGGTAATGAATAAGCCAACATTCTTATATCAAAGTAATGCAAGGTCGACCGAGAACATCGCCACAGTCGCGAGGTAGCCGATTACTCGCCGTGCACCAGAACTCGGTCTTTCATAGATTTCAACTTGGCGAATTCTGCGTCAGAACTTTTGGGCTTTCCCCTGTACAAGATCCAACTACCCCAGAAGCTCAAACTTCATGACCATAGAGAACGCCGTTTGTTTACTGCTTGGGCTTCGGAGCGTTAGGAAGAGGACCAAAATAATGGCCGAAAAATCATCTTTATCGACGAGGCCGGTTTTTGGACGAATGGCTGTGTTAACAACCAAAATTTCCACATATGGGACGGGGCTTACCAGGTGGTAATGCATCCTCAAAAAAATACCGTTTTGTGTGGATTTTGGGCCGGTGGCCTCAATGGGTCGTACGAAAATGACTTTGGTGAAGCGGTCAACGTTAATGGCGAGCGCTGCCGGACGATATTAACCAATTTCTTATGGCCCAAATTGAACTTTATAAACCTAGACGATATGTGGTTACAACAGGATGAAGCTACGTAACACACAGCAGACGCCATGATTGACATTTTGCATGAAATATTTGATTTTCTACATCAAGCTCAACTATTACTTTCAGTTAATTTTGCAGTTAATAGTTGAACAGTTGAACTTCAATGCTTGGAACTTACAGAGCTCTTGTATGGCTTTATTATACTTTCGAGTATTTTGAGATTTGTAGAGTATTGTCGTTTTTAATCTGAACCGACGACGATTGTATATTTAAATCACAAAGCTTATCCTTTTATTTCAGAGTCATATAAAACAAAATGTTCCTCTTAATTTGTGTTATGAATCCTTAACCAAGTGATTCGGAGTGTTTATGTATAGAAATTTACCTATGTATTGTTTTTTTTTTTTCAAAAAATAAAACAAAATAAAAATAAACTAGAAAAGTTGTCCGTTCAAAAGTCTTCCATTTAATTATTTACTGCACCATCACTATGTACTGGACTGTATAAGTGAGACGGGAGTACAACATTTAGTAAACATCTGGATCTGAATACCCGAGTTCTTAAAGAGGAGTTGAATGAGAGGGCTGTAACCCGTGGAGACCATGCGCATATGTATATTTTTGTTTGTTTATGGTTCTCGTCAGCCGGCTCTTAGCAATCGGACAACGGAAGCTGCCATTTAGTTTATGCCAGAGACAGTCTAAGGGAAAGTATCCTTACACCTGGAAGAAAAATTCGTTATATATTATATGGATTTGGTATTGTATCACGACGGATCTTTGTTTCCACACAGAAATATTCACGCAACGATGACGGTTGTGCAGAATGTTGAACTGGATGAAACTACCTCTCAACTTTAAATGACATTGATGATTTGTTGACTTTTTTCGTAAGGGAATGTGTGTTCCTAAGAGGATAAATACGATTTTACATTTTAACACTTGGTTTTGCTTTTTTTTTAAATTTTGATCGCAAAAATGGTATGAGAGAGGAGAATCAAAAGGACTAGACGAAATCTGAAGAAAATTATACTCTGCTTTGATTAGGATCAATTTTGCAGGTGTCAAATGTGTTATATGGTTGGATATAGCTAGATGGAATAATTCCTTAGGGAGTGAGGCGGGTTTGAAGTAAACAGATTTCGTATGTCTACTTAGGTTTTTCCAACTTTCCAGCTTCGGTAGAAGGAAGGGAAGGATATATTTAAAATGCTGAATATCCTCAGAAAAAGAGATTTAGGCGACAGAAAAATCTACTGTCGAACAATTTTGAGCATTGAAAGACGAACTTGAAGGGGTTATGAATACCCTTATAATGTTAAACACAGTGCAAACAGTTCGGAAAGTAGGATATGACTATAAAGGAGATACCGATGCACATTGGTTTTGAATATGTGTACATTGCAATGAGTGGCATATATTGAGCCGGGCAAAGCATTCCACATTCGTGTAGTGCGACTAAATAAAGAATCTCTATACTTGAAAGTCCGTCCGAAATTTTGCTCAAGGGTAAACTGATGAGCATTCCTACAAGTACGAGTATTACGGTGAATTGTTTGAGGGGAGGAATGCAATAGAGCTGTGTCAATCAGGATCGATTCGCTTTTTTTGATCCAATCATTGAAAAGTATTGATGATTGAAATCAATCATTTTAATCGATCTCAATCTTAATCATTTAGATGATTTTCGATTCTGGATTCTCGATTTTCTATTTCAATCTCAATCATTTCAATGTGTCTCGATTTTCGATATCAGTTAACTCGACTAACCATGATTTTCTCGATTCCATTTGTTTTGATTCAATCAATGTGGATTATGAATGCCAAACGGACGGTGGACTGGAATTTCTGGGTTGAACTCGGCATTGAAGAAAATGATTGATAGCGTTGGTTTTTGATGTTGTGGGCCGCAAAAGCAATTGTTGGGTTGAACTGATGTTATTGGATCCGGTATGTTTAATGTGGATTTTTGGACGTTTCTTAATCCATAGCCATCGTAGCCATCCTTCAATGGAATTTGACAGTTTATGACTTGACGAATAGAGGACGAATTCAGTTATGACGTACAAAGAGTATTTCGTACCAAACGTTAGCCGAAAGCCCTAAAATTGCTCTTTTCCGGAGCAACAAATAAAGTGATTTTTTGTTTGGATATTTTTAGACGTTTTTTAATCCATTGACATCGTAGCCATCTTTTGATATAATTTGTCAGTTTATGACTTGACAAATAGAGAACAATTTTAGTTATGACGTACAAAGTGTATTTTGTACAAAATGTCCGCCGAAATCCGTAAAATTGCTCTTTTCTGGAGCAACAAATAAAATATCTTTTTCTTGAATTTTTTGACACTTTTTAATCCATGTACAAAGTGGCCATCATTCGATGTTATTTGGCAATTTATGGCTTACAATAATAGAGTATTTTGTGAGAACTATCATCGAAATCGAAATTAAAATCGAATAGGAACAGTATTGAATCATTTCAGTGAAATGAAAATGATCGATCGATTGAAATGATCGGATCATTCTCGTAATCGATTTTTAAATGATTCGATCATTTGAAATAAACACAGCTCTAGACTGCTACTGGATTTTTCACTAGGGCACTGTTTATGAAAAGAGAGGTAAAATAATGATAGAAATGAAACATTGCGGTGATGCTCGAGATATACAAATGTTTCAGGAAGACAACGGTCGCCTATCATTTTTAGAGTTCTGTCCAATAGACTCAATTGGGTTTTTGGAGTACCTGTCCAGATATGGAAATTGTACTTGAGTTTCTGAAGAATAAAGGCTTTTTATATTTCAGCAAGATAAGAAGGGGTAAAAAACTTCTTGCTTCGGCGAAGAAAACCTAAAGACTTAGCAGCAGTTTTGGCGAAGTCAAGTATGAGATCACTTTTTTTGATTCCCCATTGGACAACGCTGTCAAGATTAGAATTGGAACTGAAAGTCCATATCTGAAGGACAAGGATGTGAATCTAAAAACGAATATGAAAAACTGAGGGTACTGTCGTCATCGATCAATTTAATGGATTATAAGTTTCAAACAAAAGATCATCGATGAACATAAGGAAGAGTGTCGGAGACAAAACGGAGCCCTGGGGCACACCAGTGTTTATTTTGTGGATATCAGATTTAAAACCGCCCACTACTACTCGTAGTGAACGGTCCGAACGGTAATTTCTAATCCATCGAAGAAAAGATTCATCGATACCAAATGTACGCATTTTCGATAAGAGAGCTTGTTGCCAAACTCTATCAAATGCCTTTGAAATATATGAAGTGTAATAATCTTACTTTCTCCAAAACGATTTAAGGATTTGAGCCACTGTTCGGTGAGATATACCATAAGCTTTCGTTCCTCAAGTTATTTTTTAAGCTGAAAATTAGCGTTTCCTTGACCTTGGAAAGAAGGGACGTAAGTACAATTGCACGATAGTTAGAGGGGGGAGGATTCGCCTTTTTTAAGAACAGGCTGGACAAATGCAGTTTTCCATCCACTCGACAAGAGAGTAGAGTAGGACAGATGGAAAAGCTTACGCAGTGGTTTTTCCAGCGTTGAAGAATACATCTTCAGAACAATACCATGGGTACTATCCGGGCCAACGGATTTGTGAATGTCAAGAATGTCTAGCAACTGCATGAGTGCGAAAGAAGATTCGTCACATAAGATCATATACGCTCTCAAGTACAGGAGTAGTCATTTCACTCTCTGGTATGTTGGATTTTATCCTATTCGGAAAAAAAATGTCATTTCGTACAAAGCATATTTGTGACCATATCTGCGCTGGAGTCTACGTCACTATGGAGGAAGCATAGTGACCAGTTAAATTTACCTAAGAAATCGTTGAGACCGTCCCAGTTGTCTTTCTCGTACAGCCAAAGGGTTCGTGTCTTCGTTGACACGAGAAATTTGCAGATATGTCACAATGGACTGACGTGTCTAGGGGCGATAGTACACTTATGGTGTGTTTATCAAGGTCAGAGATAAAGTCTAGAGTGTTGGCGGATTTACCTAAAAGGTCTGGAATCCGAGTTGGCTCGTCAACTAGCTGAGTCAGATTGTTTAAGTCAGCAAAAATCTCGACATACCTTCCTTTGGGTGTTGTCTGACCAGAAAAGCATAGTCAACAATCTCACTGTACGGAAAATGGGAAACAATTCTCTGGATATAGTCTATCCAAACTTGGACTGCGATAAAGAAAACATGTATGAATGATGCACTTTTGAACAGTGAATTTAAACCACATAAATATTAATAAATTGGTATCTCGGAAGAAAAATAATTAATAGTTAATATAGATTTAATTAATAAAGAGATAAAAAATTACAATTCTATTAAACAAAAATATTTGCATTTTAAAATTTGTCTTCTTTTTTAAATATTCAAACACACCACTTATTGCGCACTTGAGCAAAGCACTATACGCCTTGTTGGTCCCATTTAAAATGCACGGGCTTGTTGGGTGAAAGAGAGCGAACCCCTCAAGTTGCGACTATAGGTTATACTATACTATGTGTCTAGTAGTTTGAAGAGTTTTTTATTTGTTTATAACTCGTTTTTGAGCTGTCCCGCTATTTACAAAAATTAGACTTCTATCTAAATATTAATTTTATTAAGTAATGAACTGAAAACCAATAACATATGACGATACTGGTGCTTATCGTATTTGAATTCAGACTAATTTTGTTTAATAACTTTCCACTTATGTTATAAATTATAATTGATGACTTTTGTCAAAATGATTCGTTTCAATTTGAAAACCTCCCTTCACTTAATTTTCATGAAAATGAAATGTCGTGGGAATAACCACAAAATTGGTTCCCTTTCTAAAACGATTCATTCACTAAACGTAACGTATATGGCATGGCGGGCGTGGGAATGAGTGTACCCCAGACACTCTGTTGTCGAAAAGTAAATGGGACAAACAAAACAGATGTATTCACAGGGCACTAGGAATGCAAAACATTTATTTACATTAAATTGGACACCTCCTCCGCATGAATATTCGAAGTCCGATGTCGTTTAAAATCAATCAAATTGCTGTTGTGCCGGTTGCTCCCCAATTTGCCATGCGAATTTCTAACCCATTAATAATTCACTGCTTCCGACGAGGAACCAGGAGCTTCACTGTCCAAACAGGGGTTAAGAGCCATGCATTGGGCCATTGGAGTAGATATCGTAGTATTCATATGGCAACAACATGTGGCGCTCTTTACTTTCCATTCCGTCTTTATGTGTCTACGTCGTCGTCGTAGGTTATTCTGCTGTGGCACTGGGGTATTGGTAACCTTTTGCCATGATCTACATGCCAATTTGTCAACCACTTGTGGTCATTTGTCACATAGATTATGGTTCATACAAATCGAATGTCATCAATTTTCCAATGGCAAAGGGTCATTAAAATCACACACCAATACCAGAGTGAAGAATTGTTGACCGGTGCGGTCGGTGGACCAGTTCATAATTGGAATTCATAAATTTACATTGACATATCGGCAACATAGGTTCCACTCAATGAGAAGAAATAATTATGGTAATTCTGCTATGGCAGTGATTAATGCGAAAAGAGTTATTCTTTTGTTTATCAAGCCCAATAAAATATTTATGAAGCCTTGAAATATTTGAAGTCTATATATATTGGCGAATGCAAATAATGTATGTGCATATATTTTACATCGCATCATTAACCATCTGAAACTTAATATTTTTAAACCTATCATTCGATAGTTTCTATGGAAATGGAAAAACTGATTTATCTACGAGTATAGAGGTCTATTTGGGATTTAACATCTGTGGTACCTTACCGGTATACCTAGGGTGACCACCTCTAAAGTCCATTTCGGTTCACTACTTAAAGATTATTTAAAAAATAGAATAACTGTTAACAAATTGTTAAAAAATTGAATTATCGTGGTTTTTGAATGAATATTTTCCATGCGACAATAATTCTTTAAGTATTTTGGGCTAACGCTTCTAGAGAAGAACAAGAAGAACTCAAGACATGAAATGTTCACGTTGAATTCTGAATTATTGGCCTTATCGGTGGACCATAGAGAACACTCTCTCAACTGTGGCCGAAGGTCCTGGCAGAAAATGTATCCGAGAATTTTTAATAAATTAATGTTTTTTTAGCTTCCATGGGAAATAGCAACGTCGGTCGTATTCTTCGCATGATTGAATCTTTTCATCAGTATAACATATTTTGTCAAAGAGTAACTTGGTTAAAAAGCTCATAATGGCACGAATTGAAATCAAAGTGATTCTTCGATACAATGGACTTTGCGGAAGCATCAACATGTTTCCATTTTGGCGTTTGGTCGGGTAAAGACCAAGAGTGGCTTAAGAGACGTTCGAAATGAATTTAAAGAAAGTGGCGCAAGATTTTAGTTGAATTAGTAAGATGTTAAAGCTGTTTTAGTATGAAACTAAGTTAAAACAAATATTTTACAAATTTTCATCGAATATAGCATCATACTTTCTCTACCCTTTTATTAAAATTAAAATTATCAAATAGCTAATTTATTTTTTAAGTGTCATGATAAAGGTCTGTTTACTTAGCTTTTTGCATAAATTATCATTATTTAGGTGTGTTCAGAAGCAATAAGCAGTTTGAAATTATGAAGGAGTTAGTTAACTAGTTAAAAGTTACCAAATTGTCAAGCAGTATGATACTAGTACCTAGTAACACTAGGCTGTTTAAAATTTTGCGCCAGTATTTTTAGTTCGGTATTTTCTTTTAAATTTTCATTGAACACATTTATTTAACCCTTCTTTTCATTTTTTCCATTCAGTTTGATTTTTTTTTGGTAGCGAATGAGCTGTTGAGATTTTTGGAAGCGAAGAGTAACAGAGTGATTACCTACGCGGATGATATTGCTATTGGCGTATCATCAAAGAATTTTCATAGCCTAAAAGATCTCTTATAATTTGCTTTAAGCAAACTAACAAACTGGGCCGATCGGTATGGACTGGGTGTTAACTCTTACAAAACAGACGTAGTCCTCTTCTCTAGCAAATATAAATTTTTGGTATAGACCCCCCTTCTTGGCTTAAAGAAAACATGATATCAAATAAAGATATCCGTATGTACCGGGTCACAGGGACATTTCAGGATATAGTAAAGTTGACGAGATCGCTAAGAGTGGAACAATGATTCCTTTATTATCAGATAAGGCAAATTCAGGTATTCTCGTCGCTACGTGTGATCTTATGCTAAAGCAAGATGCTATAACGATAATTTTGCCAATGATGGATCTGAAGCGCTCCAAATGATTAATATCTTTAAGCAGATCGCACATGAGCTACGTTGTAGGTGATATAACAGGATATTGTTTGATAGGCAACCACGCAACGTGGCTTAGAGTTTATTCTTACCATTTTTTCAGAAGCTGACTGGACTGGACTGCCTTATTTCAAAAACGTAGACTACATTTTGGAGCCTTAGAATATAAAACGGATAATAACAAGTTATAAGAAAAACAAATGAAAAAAAATCGCATGTACTTCGTCCATATCTTACGCGTTCTTGCATACTTTCCACCAATTTCTCTATAAATTCATTTGGAATACTCTGCCATTTCCGCTGTACTCCCTATCAAAGCTCGTTTTTGAGAAATCCAAAATTCAAAAAAATGGTTATATGGTAGGAACATCAGTAAGGCAAGTTATGCATTCGTAAGAAATCAAACTGGAGATATTGATCAAAGTTGATATTACGATGATAGCGAAGACGAAAAAAATGGGTATCGCAATTCTGTCTGTCTCTCTGGTAGATATGGGTTTTAATTTTATTCCCCCAGATGTTTTATTCTTTGTTTTTAAGACCAAAAATAACAATACCTGCCATACGAATTTTTTTCGAATTCTTACAAATATTTTTTTTCTCAAAAACTGTACCACAGTTTAAAAAAAAAAAACATAAAATTTCATTTAGTTAAAGCTAGGTAATGGTTGAAAAAAAATTTCCAAAAAATTATTGGATCCATTTTTTTGTTTTCGATTTTCTCAAAAACAGTACGACAGATTTTGATCAATTTTTTTATGTTAAGGCCCCCAGCAGTTTCAATATTATTGTGTATTCAAATTTTCAAAAAATTTTTGGATTTTTAAAAAACCCAATGCTCGATTTTTTTAAAACTTGATAAATAAAATTTTCTTAAAATAATCTACAAGATATGAGAAAAATGTTAAAAAATGGTTTTCGAAAATGGTAATTTTCTTAAAAACGGTTCCGAGAATTTTGCTTAAATTTTTTTCCTTTGATTAATTTTTAAGATCTATAATTTAATAAAAAAAAATTGAAAACAAGATATTACTGACTATACCTACGATTTTTTAGAGAGAAGCTTCTAAAAAGATTAAAAAACATTGCATTTCAAAACTTTAAGAAAAATATTTGTTTTTTTTTTTGGAAAATTCAATATCTCGGAAACGGCAAAATATTTTTTTTTGTAAATTTAATTTTTATTTGAACAATAATAAAAACTTCAAATTGGCTGGCCAACATTTTTTCTTAAGAATGTTTTAAAAAAATTTTATATAAAAGCTTATTTTTTTAAGAAACAACTACAAAGACTAATAATTTTTGTTTTTTCATTACTAAAGAAGTTGTTTTAGTCATTTAAAAAATTAATTTTATGCTTATTGTTGTGAACAGAGCTTTATACTACTACAGCGCCATCTGTTGGAAAATTGTATATCTAATTTATGGAAGAAACAAAAAGCTCTTTTCCAATGTCAAATGTATTTCCCCTTATTCCAACCATCTAGAACATTCCAAGATGAGAACCTTCGAGAACAATGAACAACTAATTTGGGTATATAAGGGAGTGTTCACGGTGAGCGGGACACAGTTGATTTTGGATTATGAAAGTGTGCAAAAGTATTGCTTATTGGATTGTGTTATTAAACAAGTGTGATTTAAATCTGAATAAAAGTATTTGATTATAAATTTAGATTTACTGTTTTGAATTGGAAAGTGTACAAAAAGAAGAAATATTAACCCCCAGTTTCACAGTGAGAGTTTAAACTTAAGTTCTGCTTAACCTGAACTGGAGTTTAAATTTCAAGTTCAACTCGTCCGGTTTCACAGTCTTATCTGAACTTCATTTCATTAAACGTAGTTTAAGTGAATTATTTTCGCTTTCTATCTGAATCAAAGAAAAAACAATCAAGGAAAGTTTGCTTTGTTTCAGTTGTGACCTGTGACAGGAAACAAAAATTAAAAATGAAAATAAATTATATTTTCAAATTTTTGAAGGGTTTGTCGAACTAAGATTTAAACGGCAGAATAGTGTCGTTTAACTTAAACTACAGAATGAACTCTGTTCAAGGACTGTGAAACCAAATTTATTGTTCAACTGAAGTTTAAACCAAAAGTGGGGTTTAAACTTCCACTGTGAAACTGGGGGTAAGTGATAAGTTTTATTTAACGGACCTAGTAAAAATATTACATTATGAACAGTTTTTCTCTAATATCATTCATTTTTGAGATTCTTAGGCTATTATATAGGAGCCAGTTCATGCGACTCGTTCAGATACGACAACGGAGGTTATCTAATTAAAAAAAAAGACAAATGCTGATCTCTAAAAATAGTCTCCAATCACTACCGTTTGTCTACAAAGTAAAACCTAAGTGAATCTGATTCAATAACTGGTAACTAAGAGGTAGCCCTATCAACACCAATGGCCTTCCCGCCCTGCTAGTACAGAACAGGGATGGAAAATGAAATTTTCCAATTCTACTGAAATCAGGAATAAAATTGTACTAAAATGATGTCAATTGTACCGAAAACGAATTTGGTATGAACAAAAAACAAGTAATTCAACTATTTAAAATTTTCTAAAGTATAATTTGATTAAAAAAAAAATCAAATCAGAAATAATCAGTTTGTCTTTTTATAAAAAAAAAATAAATATTTTCAATTTAAAAGCATATACATAACTATTGTATTGTATTGTATTGTATTGTGATGACAAAACTTAATCTTTTACTTGTCCATTTTTGCGGCACCAGCTTATACAAAAAAATTGAAATATAAAACAAAAATTCACAAATTAAATATCTTAAAAATGCACAGACGAAAAACCGAAATCACATCCACAAGTTTACAGTTTAAAACCTAGTACGCAGATCGAGCAAAGATAAATTTTATCTCTACAATTTTAATCTCTACAAAACGTTTCCAAATATCGCACAAAAGTTTGAATTTAGAGAAATAAAAAATACTGTCAAGTATCTATCAAGCAATAAATATTTGTGTAAGTGTTTTTTTGGGTGTATTTATGGAACGGGTTGTCTTACAAAAGTCGCTCATACCTTTTTGGAATCTACTCGTGATGCTTTCAAGAGAAGCATCAGCAGCTTTTACATAAAACCAGTAATGACAAAAATCACTTAGGAATACGGTGGCTGTCAAAATTTGTCCCCCAAAATAATACTTCTATCATTCTTTTTCCTAGCAAAATTTAGTGGAGACTTTTTGACATATTAAAGTACAGCAAAGCACAAAAGTATCAATTTTGCGCGCGAGATGCGTACCTCGGAAAACAATCCAAGATAAAATTTTTCGAGGAAAAAAATTATATGGGAGACAAAATTTTTCCCGATCTGCGTACTAGGCTTTAGTGTTTACAAAACGAAGTGATGTCTGAAAGAAAGCTGATCGATGAAGAGACAGCAAAGCAAGGCGCCATCTAGAAGTGAAAACTGTAATTAAGAGTTATAAGGGTTTACAGCTGAGAGTTATTTTTCTGGTATGAAAATGAATGCATTCAGGCCAGGATGATGTATTCACCTTTCAATTTCCTTCTATGTGCTTTTGTTTTTATTTTGTGAAATTGTACTGAATTGAAACAAATTGTACTTTGGTACCTGTACAAACTCAATTGTATCGAATTCGGTACAATTGTACCGAATTTTCCATCCCTGGTACAGAAGCGCGTTGCCCATTTCCATCTTCTACAAATTTGAATTTGCCTACTAACACCTACTCTCCCACAGCCCAAACAAAGGCTAATAGCGGAACACCTGTTTGTAAAATAGCTTGACCCATTGCAATTGAAACATCTAATCAAAGAAGAAGATCCGGGTTAGTTCGAAGTTTGAGCCTGACGAGTAGTTTGGTTATTCCCCGCGATAACCGAGACTGCAGAAGTTTCAATACCTTCGTATACCAGATACGGTTCTAGCAAAGTCCTATTGTTCCTAACATTTAGTGGAGAAATATAAGCCTGCACATTCGAGCTAACCGCTTCTAGAATCCTACCTAAATCAACCAAATCGGTTTAAGCAACTTGGTTTTGCCAAAGCAAGTTGAGTAAGGTAGAAAGTTGTCAAGTTCCTCTGAAACATTGACAACTTCATACCTTCCGAAATTTGATCTGTCAACCATTTATTCATCCTTGTCTGGTGAGCGCTGTGCTGCTTCAGTGAACAGGTTCCTAGAAAGGGTCGAAGATTGGGCTCCGCGAAATTAGGCCCCAGGAAACAAGGCCCCAAACAAAAAATGAAATAAGGCCCCAAATTGGGGTAATTTTTCATAATGAAATTATGCCCCAATGAAATAAGGCCCCATCGAAATGAAAAAAGGCCCCAAAAATAAATGAAATAAGGCCCCAGCTTGTTTTGTCTTTTTTTATTTTTAATGAAATAAGACCCCAATTTGTTTTTTTTTATATTAAAGTTTATTTTCAAAAATGAAATAATACCCCAAACCATCAAACAAATACTTGGATTGTATCCTGTACAATTTCCCTGCAACAAGGACACTTGTAACTCTCCTCTCCTTCAGCTATAGCTTCAGCTTGAATTTTGATATTGCATTCAGCACAAATTTTTAAATGCCTGCAAGGCATTTTTTTCAGCTATTCTGTTACTTACTGATGCTTTTCAATATAAGGATCGTGTTGAAAACCTTCAGCGAGTAACAGAATAGCTGAAAAAAATCGCGCGATTTTGTCAGCTATTCTGTTACTCGCTGAAGGTTTTCAACACGATCCTTATATTGAAAAGCATCAGTAAGTAACAGAATAGCTGAAAAAAATGCCTTGCAGGCATTTAAAAATTTGTGCAAAATGAAATAAGGCCCCAAATTGTTTTTCAAAATAAAATGAAATTAAGCCCCAAATTTAATGTTGGGGTCTTTTTTCATTGGGGCCTTATTTCATAATGAAATAAGGCCCCAAAAAAAAATGAAATAAGGGCCCAAAAAATGAAATAACACCCCAAAATTCAAGAATTTTCATTGTTGTTGTTTTGTATGCATTTTTTTGGGGCCTTATTTCATTTTTTTTTTTGGGGCCTTATTTCCTGGGGCCTAATTTCGCGGAGCCGAAGATTGAACAATTGAACTTTTCGTTGAAAAAGCTTTGATCTGGTTCAGGGAGATTAGGGCATTTGTCGATTCTTCGCAAGAACTCGTATCAAAGTTGAAACTCGAATTCGCCACGATGATGATGTTGAGTTGTGTTATTGGTAAAAAAGTCAAGAGTACTAAAACGAAGCTATGTATTAATTTTGGTTTTTAACGCAAAGCTTGTTTAAATTGTTTGTCCCCCTTAAAAAAAACTCCAATTTATATTCGTACCTACCGAACTTCACAAGAAGTTCCAACTCTTATCGCAAATGTTATCGGTTTTATAATTTTTACTTGCAGAATACAAAATATGTAACTCCATTTATTTATTGAAAGTTCCCATTTGACAGGGATGTGATTTATTTATGGCCCGCATGTGTGCCAAAAAAAAAACTATCGACTCGAAGTGAATATATAAAAATTCTTTATCGTGATGCTATTAAGTGATTTTGAATTGCCAGCGTACACATAACTTAAAATGCGTCCTCATTTTTCATCTTCTTGGTTCCAGCAGTTGTCGAGTTGTTCATAAATTATAACACAATTGACCGACCGACTGACGACGACGATACGGAGGTTGGACGTTTCTTTCATGTGAGGGCTAATAAATTTTCCCGAACCGTGCAGGGCATTTGGTCGCCCATAGAATCACCATCACCATCACGACCATAGTTTCTCGTTTAATCTAGTTGAGTGGCGATTTGTCACCGGCTAAAAGTTGCTTGTAGCATAGCCCGCTAGTTGAAGTTGGTGAAACTTTCGTCATAACTAATCCATCCAGGAGCTTAATAAATGCTTTATTTTTTTGTACGAGCAAAAATTATCAACCAGAACCCCATACTCGTTTTAAGAAGCCAACTCGTAGTCATAGAGAAGAGCTGGTCCACCTTGAGTTGAACCGAGTAAGTGAGTTTGCGGGTGAAATAAATGTTTGTTATGACAAACTTTGGTTGAGCATATTCAAATTAATTAATGGCAAGAGAATTTTTGATGAATTGAAAAATATCCTTCCATCGCAGCGTGGATTTTCAAATGTTTCAAAGTAAATATTGAATGTTGTTTTTGTGTGTGTTAGCATGGCAAACTGGAGAAGGGAAATATTAAAACTTTGATTTTTATTTCGATTTTTAGTTTTTAATTTGCTTGGTTCTCTTATATACATATTAAAGTCTTGAACTAATACATTTCAAGCAAAAATATGTAGGTGCATGGAATTAAAGTTAACTAAACAGCTAAAGGGTTTTCCAACTTTGACGGGTGATTGCGGCCATATTGTTGAAGATACATCGGTCAAATTTGCTATCATTTATTAATCATGTCTTGCGAAATCAGGACAGAGAGTAAATGCGTTCATCTATATGTGCACATGATTAAATTAATTTATGGTAGGTTTTCATTTCGAGCAACATTTCACTCGCTTCAACTATTTTACGGTCGTAATAATCGTCTTTCCGAGAGGACTATTCGCAACGTGTTAGATAAATTCAAGTCAAAGGGTTGAGTGAACAATTCGCAAGCTCAAGTACATAAACGAAACTCAAGATCTGCTGAAAATATCGGCGTTGTTCGTGAGAGTCCTGGTCTACGCCATCTCTCTGTCGTCTACCATAGAATGTACCACAAAGAACTTTCCGAGCAGGTTCCTCTTCGCTCATGCGAGCTAGGTGCCCTGCCCACCGGAGTCTACCGAGCTTAATTTTTGTCACGATATCTGCTTCCCAGACTATTACTTGACGAATTTTGCATCATGGCTTGGGCCTACACCCGTACAAACTTCAACTGACCCAGGAGCTCAAAGTTAAGTTAAGTTGGAAGTTTATACCAATTTTGGTCGAAAAATCATATCCAGCGACGAGACCCATTTCTGGATGAATAAGTTCGTCATCAGGCAAAATTGTTTCATTTGGGACGATTCGATCCACATGAGATCCACCAAATTGCAATGGCTCCAGAGAAAGGTGCTTATTGTGTGGATTTTGGGCTTGCGGCATAATCGGAGAATACTTCTTTGAGAACGACGTTGGCCATCACGTGAACGACGAGGCCTATCGGTCGATGGATACCTAATCATTTTGTTTTTGACTGGAATTGAATGATATGGACAACGATGACATGTGTTTTTAACGGGACGGGCGGCGGCGCACGCACGATGCGGCGGCCTTACGTTCCACATAGCTCGTGCAACAATGGACGTTTTCGTTTTTAATTGTTTCCCAGATGGTTTTAGCTCCAACTTTTAAACTATTGATCGAATGTTTGTTCAGCAGTACAGCTAGAAGTTTTATTGGCAACAACTATTTATTAGTCAGAGAAGTACCCCTGCCTTCATCTCTTGCTAGCTGTATATGTTCTACAATCTACACAAATTTGTATGTAAATAATTTCGAAAGTGATTAACTAATTTTCGGAAAAATCAATAAAACTACATATTTATTTCTCTAAAGCAAAAAAAAACTATCATCCCATAAAACTAACATGTGTGTGATTTATCATGCGAGAAAACTTTGATGCTAGGAAGCATGATTCATTATTTTGAAAATTGACAACTAACAGCTTTTTATCCTCCATTTTTGTCAAAAAACTCTTGAATTGTCATAGGCGGAGGACAACAATACCATACCAGATACTCAGTTCGGTTTTAAGGCGGGACATGATATTCAATGATAAAAATCTAAAAAGCAGTATGTTAGTGCCTTCCTTGTTGGCTTAAGAGAATAGAGAAGGCTTTCGACACAAAGAGCTATTAACTTGCCGATTTTAGTCAGCATTTACACCAGCCAGCGATCAGATAAGCAGTTTAACTCAGGCAATTTCAAATGCCGATGATCAAATAGCGTATACAGATCAGCTCCAGAAGTCGAAGTTGTCGACATTTCTGTATAGCGTGACCTCGACAAGTTTCAGCGGTATTTTCATGAGTTGAAAATGAACTTTCAGAAATCTAAAACTATTCTGAGAGTCCTACTCTGTTCAATGGAGCGTTATGGGAAACAAGAAAGAAATGGTACAAGTTAGTGATAGACAGCCACTGGCGAGTAAAAGTGTAAAGTACCATGGCATCTGGTTGGATCAGTATCATCTGTATTTTGCTGGTCTTGCCATAGCCTTTATTTTGACGAAATGATTGTTTTACAGAAGCCCGCTTGACAGCAGGGTGAAACTGATTTGCTACAGGACCCTCAACCAGCCTATGCTTGCCTATGAGTGCGCCGAGTGTTTCAACGTTGTCTCGTCTCAAAAGGAATAATTTGATAGGCAGTATATTACATAGACATTGCCTTCAATTGCACAGAATACCAAATCCGGATTTCAAACAATATTATTTCAAACAGGATCTACACAATGGAGCCAACATAGAGCGATGTCCTCAACCAACAGCTTAATTTTTGGGACTCATCCTAGCGACTTTTGTTAAGAGAATGTGCCTATGAGCAGCAGTATCTCGGCCGATGCATTCTTCTACTTAAACAGTCTAGGGTTATTTCATGTTGGAACTGAGCAAGGAGAGGTAATTTCATAATAAATTTGACCGACACGGTATTCGCTTGCCGTTTCAATTTGCAAACATTCAAGACCACCTCCTTTCTCTCCCCCTAATTTCTCCATCCTTCGTGCTGTGCCCGATCGGGACCAAAGAAGTAGTGGTTATGTGAATGAAAATTTATGGTAGACCTAGATATTTCTTAGTGTCTTGGCCGACTTGTATTTTGTAAGAAAGAACAGTCAGGGTGGTACCCAAAAAAAAAAAAAAAAAATGCACGACTGGGTCGCACGAACTTGCTCTTATGTAATAGACTATGAATTTTTAAAACGAATATTATTAGAGAAAAAAAATTGGTACGAATGAAAATTAAATTTCGAAAAAAATATTGACCCATTTTTGATATCGAATTTTCAAAAAAAAAATGTTTATTTTTTTAGATTTTCAGAAACATCTTTAAAAAAAAAATTTTTCGAAATCCGTTATGTCGATAATGAGTACATAGTTCAAAATATGAAAAAATAGTTCTGTGGTAGGTAGAAGCTGTAATATCTTAATTTCATTTTTTTTATTAAATTAAAGATCGTAAGAATTAATTCAAAGGAAAACATTTTTATCAAAATGCTAGGCGCGTTTTCAAGAAAAATACGATTTTTAAAAATCATTTTTAACATTTGTATGGTGGGTACGTTTATTTTTAGGTAAAATAATTATTTTCTGTAGATTATATTGAGAAACTTTTATTTATTAAGTTTTAAAAAAATTTAGCATGTGGTTTTCGAAATATTGAATTTTGTAGAAAAAATTTAATTTTTTTTTTAAATCCAAAAAAAAATTTTTGAAAATTTGAATACACAATAATATTCAAGTTTTTGGGGTGCTCTAGCAAAAAAAATGATCAAAATCGGTTGTACCGTTTTCGAGTAAATCAAAAACAAAAAAAATGGTTCCATGGGGGATACCCTTAAAATCCTTTTTTCGGAAAAAAATTGTCAACCATTACCTAAATGAAATTTTTTGTATTTTTATTTTTTGAATCTGTCGAATAGTTTTTGAAAAAAAAAAATATTTATAAAATTTCGAAAAAAATTCATATGGTACGGCAGGTACCGTTATTTTTGGTCTTAAAAAAAAGAAGAAAAAAACGTGTGGGGGGGGGGGAATTAAAAATGATATCTACCAAATTTAAAGAAAATCGGCCGAGCCGTTTAGCTGTAGTCGAACAGACAGACATACAGAATTGCGAGATCAACTTTATTGGTCTTCGCTATCATCGTAATGTCAACTTTGATCAAAATCTCGAGTTCGATTTTTTTTACGAATGCATAACTTGCCTTATAGTACCTAGAAGTCGCAAGTAAAAATTATAATATACCAAGTACAGTCTTGTGTAAATTAATTGGGACAAGCAGATTTTTGAACATTTTTTTCATTTATTTTGAATAATGTTTATAAATAAGTATAAAAATATGAAATTAGTACTTTATATACCCCCCTTAGCATCTATGAGTTCTTTAACTTCGGCATTGATGCAATTAATTTCTCGCATATATCTTTCATTTGTTGGTCGTGGAACCATACCTCAATAATTGCTGAAATTAGTTTGCTTTTAGTCGTACAGTCTTTTTTCCTGAGCCTCGCTTTTATAATAGCCCATAGATTCTCAATCAGATTGAGATCAGGTGAGTTACCAGGCAACTTCAGCACCTTAATACATTGTGCGAACATGCAAACAAGTCGGTAGTGCTAAAAGTCTTGTCCGTAATAAGTCTCAATAATTTTTTACTTAACCCACTTTTTTCGCCTTGTTACACAAATTAACTTACGTAACTAAGATTAATTTTTCCTGTAATAAAGTTTCAATTTGTTGCTAATGCGGAAAGTCATTTTCTTTTTAATTTAAATATTCACAAAATCTTTTGTTATATACAACCGGAGAAATGCCTGTGAATAGACGTGCCAACACAAAAGCAATCAATATACACACTCCAAATGTCAACTCTCCCAAAGTCACTTATACAAACACAGTAAACGCTGACAAACTTTGGGACCGCATTGAAACAAAACTGCAAGAATGGGGAGACAATTTTAAACTTGAATTCTCTCAATTACTCGACTTAAAGATGTCGGAATTGGAACAGAAAATGGACACAAAACTCAAGGAAATAAATCTGGATTTTCAACAAAAAATAAAATCACTTTCCGAAAATCACAACCGTTTGGAGCTGGAAATTGATTCACTTCAACGTGAAAAGATAAGCGCCGATCTTATTATCTTTGGAATACCCGAAACCGTCAACGAAAACTTAACCGAAATAGTAAACAAAATATGCCAAATTATAAATGTGCCCGTTCCTCCGATACATGCCGTCTTCAGGGGAAAGTCCACTCGAGGCAACGCAACAATAATGACCGATGCGTGCATTGTTCTTAAACTTGATGATAAAAGAGATAAGATCAACATGTTGAAAGCAATCGTGACTCATTGTAAAAATACTAAATCATCACTCAAATTGAGTGATATTGGGTTTGAATCTCCTAAAAGTTTTTTTGTCAATGAGAGCCTGACTAAGCGCAATTACCATCTTCAGAGGGAAGCTATCAAATTGAAACGGCGAAAATTAATCTTCTCTTCACATACCATGAATGGCCAGCTTTATATCCGCATTAATCCCAACCAACCTGCGAAAATTATTCATTCAATGGATCATATGAGACATGCTATCGGTCTGACACCTGATGACAACAATGAACTCAACAACATCAATACAGCAACTACACATACGCGTCCGCCTGCGTATGACATCAATGATGCAGCATCTTAAGTTCTTCAACATTTTTTATTGTAAATATTATTTTTTTGATATAACATGTAAAGGATTGTTCTATGATTGTTCTCTTATTCTTTTCCTACTAAATCTTCTTACTTTTTCTATGTTCAAATTTTCTCTATCTATTTTCTACACTTCCTCTAAACACCTTTAATGATGGGAATAGCGTGAACGAAAGCTCTCGTGTTATTTTAAATATTATGTGCAAACAGCACGAGCGCAATGGCTTAAAACTTTGTCATATAAATGCTCAGAGTCTCGTTAATAAATTCGATGAATTTAAACTAACCTTCGAGAAGAGCCTTGTAGATGTTATCTGTGTGTCTGAGTCGTGGTTTAAGCCTGCATTTAGGGATGAACAATTTATGCTTAATGGGTACAAACTCTTTCGTGCAGACCGCGCAACGAGAGGAGGGGGCTCGGCTATATATGTCAGGAAAACTATACGGTGCAACATAATTAAACGATCTAGTGAAGCGTCAACTACTCAATTTTTATTCTTAGAAATTCCTAATGGGGTCGAAAAATGCATAATAGGAACCATTTACATGCCGCCGATTTCAGCCGACTCTACTGTAATCACTGAAATCTTAGAAGAATTTTGGCACATGTCGCCAAATGTTATTGTATTTGGTGACATAAACATCAATCTATTAAACCACCATTTAGGTAATCCCCTCCAATGTGCCATGAGCAGTTTAAACCTTTACTTTGCCAACCTTTCTGAACCTACTCACTATGGTACTCACAGCTTACCCTCTCTTATAGATATCCTCCTTTTAAGTAGTAATCACCTGTTAAAAGCTTACAGCCAGTTGTCCTTTCCAGCTTTCTCACGACACGATCTTCTTTTTGCAGTCATAGATATCCACTACGGAAATATGCACACCGCAGATAAATTCTCGTTTTATGATTTCAAACATACAGATATTAACTCTCTCTTCTTTGAATGCGATTCTTTAAACTGGTCTTCTTTATTCCTAACTCCGGACGTTAATCAACAGATAGAAATTTTCAATACAAATATTAAATATCTTTTTAGGAAATACGTTCCACTTAAAACTCGTGTTGTAAATAATGTCAACTGTCCATGGATATCTCAAGGAATACAAAATATTATGTCACAAAGAGATCGCTTGTTTCGTCGATGGAAACGCTTTGGCTGTTTGAACATGTTTGAAGAATATAAACGAACCCGAAATCATGTGACGGGCCTGTTAAAACAAGCTAAGCGCTCGTATTACTCCGCCTACTTTGACTCAAACCGCTCTTCCAAACATCTTTGGAATCAAGTACGTAAACTTGGTTTAGGCAAGCCATCTCCCGTGATTAATGATGATATTAACCTCGAGGAAATAAATCAAAATCTAGTAGGGGTTTCACCGGTGAATGATTGTTCCTCGACATTACTTCAACATAATAACACTGCTAATAATGCTTTTTCATTTTCCTGTGTTGATACTTTAACAGTCTGCGAATCGATTTTATCGATCAAATCAAAAGCCATGGGAGTGGATGAAATACACCCTGATTTTATCAAAATTCTCCTACCACTGCTTAGTACATACCTGACACATATTTTTAACTCAATTCTCACTTTTTCGGTGTATCCTGTTTTGTGGAAACAAGCTAGAGTCTTACCCATCCCTAAAAAAGGGAATACAAGTTATTACAGGCCTATAGCCATTTTACCTTTCTTATCAAAAGCCTTTGAATCTATTTTATGTAAACAAATAAAGATATACCTAAAACGAAGTGAAATGCTGACGCCACTACAATCTGGATTCCGACCCCATCACTCCTGTACTACAGCCCTGCTTAAGGTAACAGAAGACATATGAAGGTCAATTGATAAGAATCTGGTTACACTTTTAGCCTTATTAGACTTTTCTAAAGCCTTTGATTCGGTGGACCCAGTTTTGCTTTGCAACAAACTAAATATCTTCTTTAATATGTCTAATTCAACAAACAAACTTATTTTTTCTTACATGTCCAATCGTTCTCAAGCTGTTTCATGCAATGGTGAACTGTCCTCATTTTTGAAACTCAGTAAAGGAGTTCCTCAAGGGTCATTGCTTGGCCCTCTACTGTTTTCCATGTTTATTAACGACTTACCCTTGGTCTTATCAAATTGTAAATTTCATATATATGCCGATGATGTCCAGTTATATATTAGTTTTGAAAAAAGTCAAATTGAACATGCCGTAGGAAAATTAAACTCGGACTTAGCCGCCATCGCTGCATGGTCTCTTGAAAATAAACTTCTCATCAACCCTTCAAAATCCAAAGTTATCCCTATTTTCAAACGAGAACCAGTCTTCGATAGTTTTCCTCCCATCCTCATCAATAACACTTCCATAGAAATCGTGAACAAAATTAAAAACCTTGGCATTATCTTCAACAGCAGCATGACTTGGAACGATCATATAAACCATATTGTGGCAAACATTTATCGCTCCTTACGAAGTCTTTCAATCAGCAGGGGCTATTTACCAACACATATAAAAATGAAGTTAGTTAGGGCACTTATAGTACCAATTATATCTTATGGATGTGAAATTTTTGCCAATTCGGATGCTGAGTCTCATCGGAAACTCAAAGTAGCCTTTAATGCTACTACGCGATATATTTTCAACCTACGCAGGTATGACCACGTCTCTGCATATGCTAGCCGTATACTTGGTTCCACTCTTGAGGTATTTTTGAAGTTCCGAACGTTAACCCTCCTCGTTAAGCTTATTCTAACGAAGAATCCCGAGTACTTATATGAAAACATAACTTTTTCGCGATCAACACGTAATTTAACAATTATACCACATATTTTCACTTGCTTGACTTCCTCCAGACAGTTTTTCGTTCATTCTATATCCCTGTGGAATAATATTCCACTTTCTATTAGGCGAAAATTTGAACATAGAGATTTTCTAATATCAGTCTTTTCTTATCTTAATAACGATCATTGAAGAGTCCTCTTAAAGTATTATTTAGCTTCTAAGTAAATCGTATTTTTGAAATGTATTAATAGTTATAAACTATACCACCATAAGCCTGTACTAAATCTAAGAGTAATCTTCCATGTACAGTTGATAAATGAATTAAATAAATGAAATGAAATAATATTTTTCTCCGCGAAGAATTGCTTCATTTTTTTGGACGTGTGACACGGAGCATGATCTTACTGAAAAATGGTTACCTGCGTCGAAGTTCGTCTTTGGATAGCAGGAAGGAGCATATGCGTTCGGACATCCGCATACTTGGCGCTGTTCATCATGCCTTCGATTGGCTTCAAGCTTCCAGGACCCTCAGACGTGAAACAACCCCAAAACATAACTTTTGGCGGGTGTTTAGGGGCTTGGACGATAGGTCCAAGTCGGAGTTTTTCTTTGACACTTTTCCTCACGACACTTACCCTGTATCCTTGGACCTCGAAATGGCTCTCGTCCGAGAAAATTACTTTTTTCAAGTCTTCTGCAGTCCAATCCTTATGCATTTTGGCCAATCTTAATCTTTTTTTGCGCGTAGCGTCTGTCAAAAGCTGTTTCCCTAATGGTCTTCGAGCCTTTCGGCCCACTTCTAGAACACGCCTTCGAACTGTTGGTGAATCCACATGTACTTCAGCTGTCTCCAAGACCCTTTGAAGCTCACTACTTGTCTTTCCAGGATTTATAACGCTGTTTCGGACCAACATTTTGTCGTCATTGGCCGTTGTTTTCCGTTTTCGACCACATTTGCCCTTTATCCGTGTTTCAACTGACCCTTTTGCCTTGTGCAATGCAATTATCCTACCGGCGGCGCTTGATTTTGCTACACCTACAGCAATCGATATCTCCCTAATCGTTTTTCCTGTATGTTCATGTAAAGCGATGACTTTTGCTCTGTTTTCCACCGAGATATCCATATTTTTCTTGAAGCCAAAATTTTGATATACTTACAGAGTACTTAGTAACATGATTTTAAAAATAATGCCATTCTTCTCAAAACCTTTAGAAAAAATACGACCTACCTTCAAAAATTCATCAGAAATATTTAAATAAAACTAATTTATGGAACACTTACCAAAATCTTCAAAAAGTTAACGCAAAAATCAAAGCGTACTACCAAATTCATTTGAAAATTTGTTTGTCCCAATTAATTTGCACAAGACTGTAGTATGGGACTCTTACCGAACCAAAACCACCGGGATCAGAACCAATTTATGAAAGATCGAAAAATGATTTTTCATTCTTAATTTAAAATAGCTCATGAGGCTTGGTTCTTTGAAGTCTCCGAATATTGTCTCTTATATTTAAGACGGTTTCCACCTGGAAGTTGGTGTGACTTCGCAGTGACCGTTTCAATTTGAAGGTCAAGATGTAGATCGCTATTTGTTATGTACGAAGGACTTTGTTTTGGAATTTTTGGATGGGTTCAGCGTTTGTTTTCTTTGTACAGCCCCATTGCTGGAAACCATACGTCAAAACGGTTTTCAGCACTAGCTTGTATAACATTATTTTGATCTAAATAGATAAGACAGGGGCCAAATTACCGCATCAATTTTCGAGTAATACGTGATTGAATAAAAAATACAGGGTTGGTCCAAGGGCACTTCCTTTTACTTAGTTCCGATTAATTTTGGTATTACCGTAACCGTACTCAAAAGAGTCGGTTCATTACTTAGGATTTCAGTATTTCGTCGTATTGCCTAGAAACGTCTCTATGCTGATTGTAATCAAGTCCCAAATGCCAAACCTTGTCAAAGGCCAAAGAAACATCTAAAAATAGAGCTGAACATACTTCTTTTTCTTCAAATGCTTTTTCTACAACATCCGCAATTCTATGCACTTGGTCTATTGTGGAATGTTTATTTCTAAATCCAAACTGATGATTCGGGATAAGTTTTCTTTCATCTAATATTTTGCTTAGTCTTTTCAGGAACTGTTTCTCGAAAACTTTTGCCATGATTAGTATTAGCGATATAGGTCTGTGAGATGTTTCTTCTGTTTGTGGCTTACTTTGCTTAGGTATAACTACGACTTCTGCAATTTTCCAATAATGTGGCACATATCTAAGCTTAAGGTATACGTTTATTATAAAATTCAGTTTTTTTTAAAGCTATTCAAGGTTTTTTTCAATACTTGAACAGTTATTAGATCATACTCTGGTGTTTGTTTGCTTGGTAACTTTATGTTGACACATCTTCTAACTTCTTTGAGCGTGACAAATTCATTCATTCATTTCACATTCGTCGCTTTAGTCATCTGTAGCTGTATTTTCTGAGATTGGCTAAAAGACATTAAAATGTTAAGCGAAGTTGTCAGCATTCTGTTTCCGATCTTATTTCCATCTTGTGTCTCCGGTCTTTTTAGGCGCTTGTCTTCTTTAAATATTAAGGAGTATTCGGTAAAAGCATCCGTCAAACTTTTAAGGTTTTTTTAGTTCATTGTTCATTAACAAGGCAGAAATTGCACGCACCAAATTTCGTTTTTGAACAATAGAAACGTTTTTGATGGTGTTCCTTAAAGTTATTTTGGCACTGTTTGTTTGTTAACATATCCGACAATATGAAACTGAATTACCAGTTCCAATATTGTTCTCGCTAAGATTTCTCGTAAAGAATAGCAACTTACTTGGGTTGAGAAACTACATTATTTAAAATTCCTTATGGATGAAACGTAGATTACTTCTAAACAGGCCGCTATCTTGCTTATTGATATACGCCAGCTTGAGTCATATGTTCTTGGCACCTGTTCTTAAGTAGCTGCTGACATTGAGGACCTCGTACGGTTTTCGTTAACTATTTTTCCTTTTCGTCTTATCTTCCGAACCTAGAACCAGGTAAGTTGATTGCTCTACCCCATCTCTGACTCGTTGGTCGAACATTAAAGTTTGAATAAATTATTTCTTAAGAATTTTAAGCCATTATTAATTACGGGTCATAAGTTCTTAAAATTATCCTTCTTGAACCTTCATTTACTGTCCCATGGAAAAATTTCTATTTTTAGTACATTTTGTATTTTCCTATTTCGTTAAGTTCTGGAGTTGAAGCTAAAATACTTAAATCAACTCAATTATAGTTTCTAGGTTGTTGATATACATAAGTAACCAAGCCAACTTCGTTTATGTTTTATTCCAAAAGAATTATAAAAATTCATATAATATACGACTTTCTCTCAAATGGCAGAAACCTCCATCAGCCCCTTCGTTTCCAACAAATGGCGTGCTAATTTAGTTAATTGCTGCAATTATCTAAATGAGCCAAGAAAGAAAAATCTGAACAATATTTATAGATAAGCTTCTGTGTTATCCTTTTACCCCTGGATTTCGTATAATGCCAAAGAAAAGAAATATTACAGCTGTGATACTTTAGCTTCCCCCTGGTTCATGTTCAAATGCCAAATAAAAAGAAAACAGTGTGACATGTCGTCCTAATGAAGCGGAAATAAAGAAAATCGTTTGCATGAATTAATTAAAAATGAGAAAGTATTTAGTTTGGCTTGAAGCCAGTGTTATACGTACATACATTCATACTCGGATGTTGATTCAATAACAATTCAAAATGCTTGAGATTTTGTATCTATAGCAATACGCTTTGATATTTCATAATGTTTTTTAAGAATTCTATTTTGATACATATTCGTATTTACATATATACATATATGTATAATAATTAATAATATAATGGATAACTCCACACTGGGATTTTGAACGAATTTTCACACACTTATTTGCATATTCATAAATGTCTAAATTCTTCCTAGAAGAGAATTTCAGTTCAAGAAATTTCTTTACGCAGAAATAAGAATTATACATTATATTAAAAAATAAATTTGACATTTTAAAAGTTATAATAGTTGGTGCACCAAAACTTTTTCTTATAAATGTTTTAAAAATTTTGTATAAAAAGCTTACGAGTATTTTTTTGAGAAACCACTACACCGACTTATAATTTTTGTTCTTGCATAAGCCTTGGCATTCTGTTTTTAGCTCCAAAATTCTAAAGGAGTTGTCTTAGACATTTAAAAAATAAATCTTATGCTTATGAACAATTTTTCTCTAATAACATTCATTTTTGAAATTCCTAGTCATAATGCTAGCTACACACGAGGCAACCGTTGAAGCAACGTGTTTCGTTTGTTCACTACACACGAGGCAACTGTTGCCGCAACCACAATACAGTTGGAGCAACTCACCGAAAATATCAAAACATTTTGATATTTCTGGCAATATAATCGGCAACACAGCTACACACGAAGCAACCGTTGCTTCAACATGACCGTGTTGCTGCAACGGTTGCCTCGTGTGTAGCTAGCATAAGAGCAAGTTCGTGTTAGATGTCACTTAGTTTAACCAAAATTGTCTCTTAGCACACTATGATTCAACTAGAACTTTCTTCGTTTTTTTCGTTTCCTGAACAATTTTAGAAATATCGCTTAGTATACATTCTTACGGGAAGGTATCGATGTATAAAACAACATACTTAAGAAGCCACTATCGGTGTTCATTCCCAAGAAATTCGACTTGAAATTTTAACTAGTTTTCACTAGAATTTTTAATAGTTTTTTTATTTAAAAAAAAACTATTAATTCAATAGTTGTCAACATTTTACCACTTGTACAAAATTATACTATGTATAAAATAAAATAAATTAGAAGTCAATATCACTACTAGTTCTCGAGAAATTTGAGTCGAAAAACAATTTTTACCAATTTTCAATAGAATTTTATATAGTTTTCTATTTTTTGTAAAAAAAACTGTAAACTGATTTTTTTGAAATTTTCACCAGTTGTCAAACACATTATTTTTCGTAAAATAAAATTATTTTGAGTTTCAAATTGTTTTCCGTTCTTAGAATATCTGGGTTATGAAATTTTTTTTTCAGTTTTTTTTATTTAAAAAAATAACGGTATGTTCATTTTTTTTCCAAATTAATACCAAATCTGTATGACCTTTTAATGAGTACATTAAATTTTATTTGAAATCAATAGCATTATTTTTTCGTGAGATATTTAAAACTAACCAAAATTTTTACTTTTTTTTTAAACCGTTATAGTGAAAAAACTACTTACTGAATTTTAATAAATGCCCTTTCAGCCTCTTTCGAAGTTATTATCTATTAAACAAAATTTATTTGAAATCGATATCTTTACTCGTTCTTGAGATATCGACGACGAAAAATGGTACCAGAACGTACGGACGTACGAACGTACGAACGTACGAACGTACGTACACACACACACACATACATCTCTCTAAAAATGATTGATATAGCCTCTGGGGACCTTGAAACGTCGAGATATGTCAAAAATTCCAATTTGACAAATCGGACCGAATACAATAACTCCCTCTGGGAAGTTAATATAAATTATGATAATAGATTTTATTAGATTATAAGAACTATTTTTAATATTGTTAACGTTAGATTTTAACGAATTAAATAAATAAATACTATTTGCACGAAGAAGACCGCCTTCAAAACGTCTTGTACCTCGATATTTGCAATCAGGACACTTAGCTCTTCATTTTGAAATTATGGCAAATTTTGTATCATATTTTTTAGACTTTGGAAAAAACTGCATATCTGATGCACACTTATGCACTATTGCTCCCACTAGAGCATGCAAGACCTTCACATTTGTAAATAACTACTAAAGGCCTATCTAATTATGCTAATTTTTGTTTGTTATCAATTACACCCAAAAATTGCTGTGGGCTTTTAGTCTATATGTAAAAGACTAAAAATTTCAAAAATGAATGTTATTAGAAAAAAACTGTTTAAACATAAAATATTTTTTTTTTTAAATGGCTAAAGCAATTACTGTAGTAGTTGGAGCTAAAAACAGGATGCCATGTGAAATGCAATTTTGAATTTTGAAATGCAATGTCATAAGAAATTTCATTAAAATCTTTTATGCCCATAATGAGAAGTTCAAAATTTGAAAAAATGGTTTTATGGTAGGTACAGTCAGTAATATAGATCGTAAAAATTAATCGAAAGAACAAAAATTTATCAAAATTCTAGGCCCCGTTTTTGAGTAAAATATGATTTTCAAAAATCATTTTTTAACATTTGTGTGGAGGGTACCGTTATTTTTAGGTAAATTACAGTTTTTTCCTCTCATCTTGTAGATTATATTAATACACTTGAAATTAACAAGTTTTAAAAAATCAAGCACTAGGTTTTCGAAATATGTATTGAGTTTCGGATGTTTTTTTTTCAAATCAAAAAAAAATTTTTTTTAATATTTGAATAGACAATAATATTCAAACTTTTGGGGAGCGTCAGAATAAAAAATACAAAAAATGATCCAAATCGGTCATAGTACCGTTCTTTTTTTAATATCAGAAAACAAAAAAATTGTTCCAGGGGGGTACCATTAATAATCATTTTTCGGAATTTTTTGCAACCCTTACTAGCTCTGTTTAAATAAAATCTTTAAGTTTTTTTTCTTTGTGGAAACAGTTCTTGAGAAAAAAATATTTATAAAATTTCGAAAAAAATCGCATGTTAGATACCGATATTTTTGGTCTTAAAAATGAAAAGTAGAAAACGTGTGGGGGAAGAAATTTAAAAATTATATCTACCAAGTTTGAAAAAAATCGGCCGAGGCTTTTAGGCTGGAGTCGAACAGACAAACAGAATTTCGAGGCCCACTTTGTTCGTCTACGCTATCATAGCAATGTCAATTTTGACCAAAATCTCGTTTATCTATATTTTTCAAGTAAGAATTTATAAAAAATGGATGTTGATGGTACCCTTAATTTTTTTATTTTATATTTTATCGCAACCGGTACAACCTATTTTGATCATTTTTTTTTCGATTTTTAAAAATATTTTTTTTTTAAACTCCTTGCTCGAATTTTTTAAAACTATGTAAACAGTTAAAATTTTTGAATACTATCTACAAGATGTGAGAACAATTGTATGTTATGTAAAATTACCAGCACCACCATACAAATGGCTTAAAATGGTTTTTGAAAATCGTATATTAAGACCAGTGGCGGCGCAAGGCCTAAACTTAATGTGGGCAAGATACATTTCGCGAGGCCCTCTGATGGTGCAAGTAGAAGGCAATATAAAATAAGAAATCACTTAATTAAACCGTTTTTTTATTTATTAAGAAATAAACCTAATTTATACTCATACTTCTTTGGAGCATTAAACAAAAATGAATAAAAAAAAAAGAAAAAACTAAAGAAACTGAAATTTTCCACTTTTGGTTTTACTGAACTGCTTAATTATTGGTTCGTAATTTATTTTAGACGTTATATCTACTTCAATAGATGAAACTGCCAAAGATGAAAAAAGTCTTTCTTGACCCATAGTATTTCTTAAATATTTTTTTATTAGTTTCAATTTTGAAAAGCTCCTTTCAGCGGAAGCAGTACTTACAGGTATTGTTAACAAAATTCTAATGACAATGTAAACATTTGGGTAAATTTCTTTCAAATCGTTCTCTATGATATGTGGGAGCAGATCTTTAACGTTTTTAATAGAATTTGGTAAATTTGAGATCATATTTTGTAACTCCTCATACAACAACTCATAAGGTTGGAAGTCACTGCTCTCACCTTTCTTGCAGGACTGTGTGTAAATCCTGACAGTTTTTTCAATATTTGCTCTTTTGGAATTTTTTTTTAACTTTTATAGGTTGATCGCTACCTTCATAATCAAACATCCTTTTCTTTTTGGCTACTCTTTTATTTTTAAAATATTTTGGCAAATCATAACTGCTTTTCACAATTAATTGACGAGCATCAGACAAGCACTTTTCGAATCCTGTTTGTCGATATTCTTTGATCCAGTCACAAAATGTACGTAAATGTTCAAGAGTAATGCTTAAATATTTTTTTATTTTATAGAACAGAAACGAGACCTACATTTTTGTCTCGAAAATTGAAATTTAGCGGTATTTTGAGCGCAGCATGTTTTACATAAATATTTTTGAATTGAGCGCCTATATATCCATACCATGGTAATCAGAGGTACCATATGGGCCACCAAGTGTCGACACATGAGCCTTGACTCGACAAAAAACTTTAAACGCGTTTTTCTCGAAACCACGTTTTTCAAACTGTTGGCCACGATTACTTTAAAATTACTTGACGGATCGTCATAATTTTTTTTCGTTTTAAGGCTTATTAAATATATTAGAGTCTGGACCAAAATCAGGCTGATATATCAAAAACTTTTTTTTGTACAGCGCTCAGAAGAGCGAAAAAAGTGGAAAAAACGAACACTAAAATTCAAGCGTCTGCCATTTTTTTAATTTTTGACTTTTTTTATTTTAGTCCAGACTCCAACTACACTCTTCTATTTTATAAAAAATTTTGATTTTTTAATTTTCGATCATTTTTGCATTTTTACAGGAGCTAGAGTGGCCAACAGCGAACAACTTTTTTTGGA
The DNA here is from genome assembly GCA_963931855.1 of Philhelius festivus. NCBI lineage: Eukaryota > Metazoa > Arthropoda > Insecta > Diptera > Syrphidae > Philhelius > Philhelius festivus. The sequence continues at coordinate 74,488,965 of OZ007556.1, read as the reverse complement.
GGTGAGTCTCGTTCCGAGGCGCATTGTTTTTTAACGGCCCGGTATTGTTTGATGGAAAAATTATTTTTGTACTTAATATGATAATAAACAAGTAAAACAAATTTGAATTGATTATATCATTTCTTCCATGAAAAAAAAATTCACGAAAAAGTGTCATTTTTGACTTTTGACACTGAAAAAGGAGAACCTCCTCTTAATTATTAATATCAGACCAAAAACATAAATGTTAAAAAAAGAGCCAAGTTTTTCTATACAAAAACCTTTGTGTAATAAGTCAGCCGCGAAAAGTACTGAGATCTAAAAGTGCGCCAAGTTCTTACTTCATGAAGGTTTAATACCGAATATTTAAATTAGAATAATATTGAAACAGCTACAATGTAATAGAGAAATTTTATTATTTAATGATTACTGACTAAAATTTGATGGGTTCACTGGTCAAGTTTTTAAAACTTTTCGAATTGGGCATAAAAAAAAACTTGCCAAGTAAGCCCATCAAATTTTAGTCAGTAATCATTAAATAATAAAATTTTTGTTGCAATTTGAACTCCCTTTTTTAAATGAAGGTAGCCCACCAATTATTATGATTATAGTTCACATCAAAGTTAAGAGTTTTTTTCTTATGTAAACTCATAATTTTTCAGGTATGCAAATGTTTTCTTTTTTCATTCATGTTAAAATAACATAGAGTACCAAATCGAGCACTCTAGTTCTATGAAAATTCATGAATTTCCAAGATGCATGTATAGTTTCAAAATGACAATAAAAAGACACTTCGAATGAAAAATCTTAGATTTTCTATTTTTCGCTTTAAATGTACATTAAGCTATACCGCTCTACCAAATTTCATCATTCTACAGCAATCGGAAGTGCTCCATATAAATTAAACATTTTCTCAGAAAGTAGACGGATACCACGCCCACTGAATGGAAGACCTCAATTTTTATTTTTGGTCCTTTATATGCAATTCGAGCCCTACCGTTTTAGCAAATTTCGTTGTTCTACTGCAATCGAAAGATACATTTACATCGGTTCTGAGCAAGTGGGCGGATACCACGCCCCTGAATGGAAAACTTCAAATTTTTCCTCTGCTTGCATGACAAGAGCTACCGTTGTGCAAAATTACATGATTCTAGGATGTCGGGAAGTGCTCCATAATTTTGATGATCTTTCAGTCAGTCAGTCAGTCAGTTACGGTTCTTGTGATTTTTGAGGCCTTGTATCTCAGGAACCGCTTATGCTAGGAACTTGAAATTTGGTGAGGCGCCTGTGCCTGACTAGCACAGAATTTTAAGTTTCTAACTTCATTGGTACTGTAGATAGGGAGGGGTCAAAAATCGCCTGAGTCTGTTCCTGTAAAAAGGGTGTAGTGCCAGAACTTGGCTGGGCACTACCGTGCCCTTTGATAACATAATATCGATACCATCCCGTAAGAATGTATTAAGCGACATTTTTAAAATTGTTCAGGAAACAAAAAAAAAACGTCTCATTTAGTTATTTTTGTGTGTTTTTTTTTTGGAACGAAACAGATTTGTTTCCCCTAAGAATGTATTAAGCGACATTTTTAAATTTGTTTCGTTTAATAAAATACACAAAAAAATAACTAAATGAGACGTTTTTTTTGTTTCCTGAACAATTTTAAAAATGTCGCTTAATACATTCTTACGGGAAGGTATCGATATAAGTAGTTTATCAGAAATATCGATTATTTCATTGACATTCATTTCGTGCGCCGATTGGTGGAATATATTTAAGATATTTCGAGAATTAATTCTAATTATTATAAGAAAAACCTTGTGGCCTGTACTTTTGGATTTTCTATTCTTTTTCAAATTTATTTTCGGCTGTGAGGCGCGAGGCCCTTTGCACCGCGAGGCCGTGGGCGGTGGCCCACACCGCCCACGCCTTACGCCGCCTCTGATTAAGACATAAGTACGGCATTTGGCAGAATTTTTGGCTGTCTCGAGATGTGGTCATTGCACGACATTATCTAAAATAGTATACCCTCAAGAATACAACATTAAAACCCAGTATTGCAGCAAGTGTCGTGTGTTCCGTGTGTCTCCATTTTTTCTCAAAGGATTGAGACATCTCTAAGTAAGCTGAAACACAGTACTTGTGAAATATTGTTGAACCAATAGAAGAAAACTTTTAGAAGAAACACGGTTGTAATATAAAAGGAACAATGTTTATTATATGTTGAACAATAATTGAAGACAAAAATGAGAACCTACGAGTAATTAAAATATTAAATACAAAACATATTTCATATAGAGTTTGTGTTTTAAAAAAAATTGAGCAAGTAAAATAACTTGCAAAGATAATAATTATGTACAACGTTATTATTGAATACAATGATATCAAATTATTAATGCCCAACAGTACCGTGGTCTATTTCTTAGTATTTTTCTTGTAAATAGAATCTTTATTGATATCTCACCTTCTCGAAAACGGTTTTACTAATTTTGATCAAATTTCTTATTCAGCGATATCTAGAAAGAAAACATGTAATGATATCTTGTATCTGGCTGCTTTTTTAATATCAAGGTTAGAAGCGATTACTTTTATTTTCGAACAATATGCCTGTTTCAGACAAAAATATCTCGCCATAATGCTTATAGTCCGGTCAATTTAGACATAATAATAGTGGTCAAATAACAAAAATTCCCGGAAAGCCAAATATTGGTGAAGAGCTGGGGCTTACCATTACAAATTAAATCTTAAAAATCCCCATCGATCCTATGTGTGCTAAAAAAGTTAGGGGGGGTCAAAGGTCAAAATTTGAGGTTTTTTGGATTTTTCTCGAAAACGGTAAGTTTTCTCAAAAAAAAAACTTCAGGCCAAAGTTGTAGATCTTAAAATTCTCTACAAAAATGGTCCTGAGAATTTTTTTCCTGAGAGTTACCATTCGTGAGATATCGCGATTCTAAAAGTCAAATTATACATGTTATTCACACATTTCCTCGCCACCTGTGAGGTAGTGTACTCGGCGCATTTTTTTGTACCGTGGTTTTCCCTGTAGGCCTACTCCACTAATTGTCATGACAATTTTAAGGGAACAATACCTGTCAAGTTGTAGATAATAAGGTAATATTATTGATATTGATTAATGATTGATTATATTATTGATTATTGCTATTGATTATTTGGGTTAACTATTATGAAAATTCACGATGAAGAAGTAGCTATAGACCCTTTATTAATATTTCAACGCATGAGTATCACTAAAGCTTTTGAGGATGAGATTGAAAAATTTTTCGAGTATGAATTAGCCCCTTATCACTTTTTGATGCAGCTGGAATGCGTAAAACAACAAAGTCAGCAATTTACGATTGCTTTCAATCAGTCAATACTGAGGTTGATCGTACAAACGCTACTTACATTATTGATGGAGGATACCTACTACATCACGCTGTGTGGGATCGAGAAGAAAACTTTAGCGTTATTTTTGATAAATATGTTCAGTATTAACGCAGACATTATGGGCTTACAGTGACGGTAGTATTTGACGGCTACAGTGACTCGACAAAGAATATTAAAGCTGCAGAACAACGTCGTCGAACTGCAAAAACATCTTCGGGTTCCAAGATTATCTTTGATGAATTTATGACAGTTCCAGCGATCAACAACAATTTTTCGCTAACATTAATAATAAATCTCGTTTTATTTCCATGTTAAGAGACAAATTAACAGCTGCGAATATTGCAGTGAAACAAGCTCAAAATGACGCAGATGTCCTCATAATCGAAACAGCAATAGAAAAATTTAATGCAATAAACACAAAAATTGTAGTTGGTGAAGATGTTGATTTGTTAGTACTTACTGCAAGGACTCCAATGGATACAATTATTTATTTTCTGAAACCTGGAAGGGCTCAACAGCGAACAGAAATATATTCTTCAAAAAGTTTATCTGATGCTTATCCCAAATGCCAAAACTATATTTTATTTTTACATGCGATAACCGGCTGCGACACTTCGTCAGCAATGTACAGAAGGGGCAAAACGTCAGTATTAAAATTATTCGAAAAAAAAAAGATTTGACTGACTGCGCTTAAGTATTTACAGAAATTGATTCCAGACCTCAAACAATAATTACGGAAGGAATTCGCATTCTTCTTGCGGTTTATGGAGCTCCAAAAAAAAAAATTACTTCCATTAATAAATACCGATACTTAACTTTTGTAAAAAATACGCGAAACAAGAAACAAGTACAACTATCATGTCTTCCTCCAACATCGGCACCTGCTATTCAACACTTGTATCGAGTATACTATCAAGTTCAAACATGGCTAGACAATCAACTGAACCCAGAAGACTGGGGTTGAAAATTGATAGATAATACACTGGATTCGATTAAAACTTTACTCCCACCTGCTCCAGAAAAACTCCTCAACACTATTTTTTGCAATTGCAAAAAAAGGTTGTAGTGCCAAATGTGGCTGTAAAAAAGTCGGGTTGTTGTGTTCTCCAGCGTGTACCAATTGCCAAGGTCAGTCTTGATCAAATGTCCAGTTGAGTACAATAGAGGAAGATTACTGTGATTTTAATGAAGAGACCAATGACTCAGCCACATTTGAAAAATTTATGAACATCCAGCAAGAGGAAGAGAAGAATCGCGATATCTCACGAATGGTAACTCTCAGGAAAAAATTCCTAGGACCATTTTTGTAGAGAATTTTAAGATCTAAAACTTTGGCTTAAGGTTTTTTTTTGAGAAAACTTACCGTTTTCGAGAAAAATCCAAAAAACCTCAAATTTTGACCTTTGACCCCCCTAACTTTTTTAGCACACATAGGATCGATGGGGATTTTTAAGACTTTATTTGTAATGGTAAACCCCAGCTCTCCACCAATATTTGGCTTTCCGGGAATTTTTGTTATTTCAAATGTCTATATTGACCAAACTATTACTAAGAAATAAAAGTAAAAATAAGTGCAAGTAAATTCAGCAACTGTGTTCCTTTTATTTCACAATCAAATTGGATTCATTTTTCCTTTTCATTGATTTTCAGAATATTTGAATATATAATCCTTCTTTGACAGAACTTTATTTCGGTCCATAGATAGTTTGGACCCCAAACCAAGCACAAAGCCATTGCTGAGCAAACAAATATTTTCAGGGCGTGTGTCGTCGTCGTGGTTTAATTTTTACTTTTAATGCTCCCTCGTGTTTGTAACTATACTTTATTTTTCTGTCGATATTTTTAGAATCTTAAATAATGAAAGGTACTCTTCCCTTCAAATCAGTGTTCAGCTGTCAGAACATTTAAGCTTTCTTACCTGTTTCGTCTTAATAAGCTGACTAGAGGCGAAAGGAAGAAAATTAGTAATACAAAGTTGTTCAGTTGATGGCTTAATAAAACGGACGTGACTATTGCAACTAATGAAACACAATCCAAAAGCCCTTTGCACGTGGTAATAAAATCATCAGAGTTAAATATCCAACCTGTAGGTGATTCCTTGAGCCAATGCTGGGAGGGTTGAATGAAAGGATGGATATTGTGAAACGAATTTGATAAACCTTCAAGGATTTTCTTATTTTTTTTTTGTTTTAAAATGTTTGCCCACTTCGAAATGCGAGTTGAATACGAAATGAATTAAGCGTCAGTAGGGGTTATTCTTCCTTTTATTTTTGTTGGTTACCTGTTCCTATTTTGGTCATTGAGATGTATTTTTTTTTTTCCAACAGACAACTTGGAATACTAATGTCGACAGTTGAAAGGGATCCATCTGAAAGCGTGGAATTTAACATTGAAAAAGGATTGATTCGACAGAGACAGTTGGTTTTATTGAATGAGGTGTTGATTCCTTTAAAAAGAACTTCTTGAATAGGAGCGTTATTTGATTCGATGTGTAGGAGTAGTTTAAGAAAAATAAATGGCAAGCGAAATACCATGAAAACTTGTCGATTTGAAAATGTGGTTTTATTTCACATCAAGAGGCCAATTTCTTGACAAATTCTTAACCACTACAACAAGGTTAAAAGATCAATTAGAACTTGTTTCAGATCTAAATCATTTCTTCACCAAGTTATAGAGGATTATTAGTGCGATTTTGATCTGTTTGAGATAGAGCTAGGATAATTCCGGATTAGCCTTTACAAAATATTTTAAATCGATTTTTGATAATCCAAGACAACACAACTGTTATAGTTGCTTGTCATCCCTATACTCGAAAATTCTATTTTTGCGAAGGAAATCAATTTTGCGAAATTTCAGCAAAATTGGTTCATCCGAATGAACTAGTTTTGATGCAGAGTTATCTAAGAACCATCCCCCAAAGAGATGACGTTAAATAATGCCGAGAGAAATATGTAAATTCAAATTCGAAGTTTGGTTTTATGTTATGCCAAAAATAATTTGAAAATAAAATACATGAAGCTTCATTAGGGCTTATTTCCTAATTCTTCGGATGATAGAGTTTGGACAGCCATCAAGCAACATTAATGGTTGGGTAAAACATTAAAACAATATTTTTTAAATTGATTAATTCAAAAATTATCGAAAACTTAAAATTGACATACCTAAAAATGTCAAAATGTTTAAAACATACAATTTTTTTAATTCAAAACAAAATTATCATAAGTGCAAGTAAGTTCAGCAACTGTGTGCATTTTATTTCGTTAGTGGGCTTGACTATACAGTACTAGTATAGTACTACATTGAAATAAAGCTTAATTTTAGCTTTTCCGGTTGCAAAAGTGATGTAAAGCCATAGCGTTATTTTCAGATTAAATACGAAATAAGACCAATTTTCTACTTGCGATATGTAAAATGTATATGTATTATACGACAAGTTTTGCATTTGGAAAAAATTAAACTCGAGATTTTTATCAAAGTTGACATTACGATTATAGAAAACACGAAAATAGGATGTGTCTGTACTTCGATCTACAGCCTAATCCACTGAAGTGATTTTCTTCAAACTTGGTGTTTAAGGTTTTTCGGTGATTCCCCAGTGGAGAAATTGAAAATTTTGTTTAGCACCAAAATTAACGGCACCTGCCAGACAAACCGTTTTGCAAAATGTTATTTATCTCGAAAACGACTCTAATGAATTTGGTAGAATGCGACTGTACCGCACGAACCTACTCATATGTAAAGTGCTAAAAACTTTAAAAATGAATGTTACTATAGAGAAAAACTTTCATAATCATAAAATTAATTTTTTTAATGATTAAAATAACTCCCTTAGTAGTCAGAGTTAGCTAAAAACAGGATTTTGAACGCAAACTTTAAATTTTTTTTAAATGTACGAATAAAAATTAAACTTAAAAAAATATACCCGTTTTGAGATATCGAATTTTTCTTCTCAGTAATTCAAATTGTTTTTTTTTTTCAAAGTTTTGAAATGTCATGTTTTTCAAAAATTTTAGAAGCTTCTCTATAAACAAATTTCATTTAAATCCGTTATACTGATAATAAGAAATTAAAATTTTGAAAAACGGAAGGTACTCGTACAGTCAGAAATATCCTAGTTTCAAATTTTTTTTATTGAATTTTAGATATCGTATGAATAATTAATCTAAAAAAAAAATTATATATCAAAAATTATTATCAAAATTATATTCGCCGTTTTGGAGAAAAATGTGATTTTCGAAAACTATTTATTTTACATTTGAATACTGAGTTTCGTTATTTTTAGATAAAATAAATATTTTTTCTCACACCTTGTAGATTGTATTAAAAAATCGAACATGAGGTTTTTGAAATATTCAAAAAAAAAAAAAAAAAAAAATTGTGAAAATTTGAATAAACAATACTATCTAAAATTTTTAGGTGTTTAAGAATACAAAAAATCGGTTGAACCATTTTTGAGAAAGTCAAAAAAAAAAAGGTTCTAGTAGGGGTAGTGCGGTAGACTGTTATGCAGAAGGTCTTGAGTTAGATTCTCAGCCACAGCAAAAGAGTTTTTCAGGTTTGTGTGGCCTCTTGAGAGGTATTTACAAATCCTCTAAGAGTATCTCTTGTCATGAAAAGTGCTTGCTCATTAGCCGTTCGCAGTCGGATTTATAGATTTATGAAATAAAATTTCATTTTTTTTTGTACAGTCAATATCCTGAAAACGAGTGAGCGTATAGTTTTTGAAACTGTTTCCTGAAATTTGAATTATTACGTGTAGATACTTAAAATTGACATCCCAAATATTATTTTAGATAAATTTGAAGAAAAAAAAAATCAATTTAATAATTAAATGATTTCTAGAACTTTATTTGCATACATTCAGACTTTTCTAGAAATCAGACAGCAATTTTTGCATCTGAACATTTTTCTCTAATGAAATCCATATTTTTATATTTATAAATAATTCTTAAATTACAAAATACTCTTCAAAGAGCAAGTACGTGCGATCTAGTCGTGCATTTTTTTTTTTTAATTCGGGTTTTAGTCTTCAGTTTAGACTCTGTAATCATGATAGATAATGAGAGAGGTCATCTTGGAGTAGTGGAAAAATTTGGACTCGACTCCTGTTTCCGTTTTAAAACATTCAGATAAAATATTTTCATCTCAGAATGCCCTCTTTTAGACCGAGAGCCCACAGCAATTTTTGGGTGTGATTGATAACAAAAAATAATTAGCATAACTAGATAGGCCTTTTATAGTTATTTATGAATGTGAACGTCTTGCATACTCTATTGGGCAAATTCAAAAAAATTGGGATACAGAATTTGCCATAACTTCAAAATGAACAGCTAAGTGCCCTGATTGCAAATATCTTATCGCGTCTGGCAGGCAGAGAGCTGTCTGTAAAACGTCTTGGACCTCGATATTTTCAATCAGAGGGCTTAACTCTGCATTTTGGCAAAGTTGTTATCACAATTATTTGGAGTTGGAGAGAACTGTATACTTGTTGCACTATTATGCACTATTGCTCCCTCTAGAGTATGCAAGACTTTCACATTTGTAAATAACTACTAAAGGCCTATCTAACTATGCTATTTTTTTTGTTATCTATCACACCCAAAAATTGCTCTGGGCTCTTAATCTATTTCGCAAAGTTTCTGCAGCACTTGTTTTCATTTTTATTAAAAAGTCTAGATCATTGAGTTTGCAGAATAAGTCTCAATTCCCTTATAGCCCGGTCAAAATAGACATTCAAGGTTACATTAATTCGCACAAAGCTGAAAATTGGCATGAATGTTGAGAACACTATTACAAACAATTTGTCAAAAGTCCCCATCGATCCGACGTGTGGAAAAAAAATTATTCAAGGTCAAACGTTGCAAAAATGGTTTTTTTGCATTTTTCAGCTGAACGGCAAGTTTTATCATAAGATAGGTGAGACACAAATTATTCATCATGCAATTATCTAAAGAAATTGTCTTAACACTTTTTCTCCTAAGAATCACCATTTTGGAGATACAGCGAAGCAAAAAGTTGAAAAAGTTGTGTTCTTCATAATACTCGTATGTATGTCAATTACAGTTATATACATTACACAACGGTAATACAAGTAAAAATATTAGTTTTCGTGGCGTATAGATACATATTATACAATTCTTAAGCCAGATATACACTGTTCAAATGCATGGCAAGCACGCGCAAGTGTATTGGTGAAAAAATCACACGTATAGATTGGATTTAGGATTAAAGCAAAATGAAAATCTTTTGAGTTTCTTTCAATCTAGCGTCCTGCATTGAAGTAGTGTATATGCAAGATTGATGATTGACCATGCATTAATTGGTTCATTTGCGTATAGTTCGTTGAAGAGGTGAGAACACAGTACAACATAAGCACTGATTTAAATATTAAAATAGTAAACAAAAAAATTTGTATGATGAAATGGACAGACAAAATAAAACAAATTACCTACTCGGATAAAATTGAAAAAATCTCAAAGACGTTCTTAAATTCACAATTTCACCGAAAAAACTCACAAAGCGCAACGTCCTCTCACCACACCGTCCATGTTAAAATAAAAGATTGAAGACTCATGCTTGGTGTGTGTATATGCAACCTTAAACCGAATTTTCGAATAACTTGCACGTGCTTGCTATACATTTGAACAATGTATATTTGGCTAAAGAATATAAACTCGAAAGAAAACCCAGTCCCTCATTTTATGTGACCGTACGGCCTTGAGCAGCATCTGTCTGCGACGCTCGTATACCAGCTCCGTTTCTAAGGGCCCAAACAAAATAGTATTAGTCCCAAGCGTTCCTTCGTAGTAAGAACAAGTACTTATTGCAAACAGAATTTGTGCAGTTTCTTGTTTGTAAGAGAAATGTCTCAATTTTGCTTTATTTATATGTAGTAAACATTTGGAGGAAAAAGTACACTCGGAAGAGTACCATTACCGTAGTTAAAAGACGTCACGAACAATAACAAGCTGGTACATCAATAATAAGTCCTCCTCGTACTAAGAGCACGCGTAAATGAATCAGTTTTTTGTTTAGGTTACGTTACCTTAGGTTAAGGTGGCTGCTGACCGGAAAAGCCAACACACTTAGACCAATATTTGGTCCGTTGTGATACTACAGGATTTCAAAAATCAATCTTACTCGTTAAACCATTAACAATGAAGCATTTGAGACAGTGAATGTCAGAATTGTTTTTTGTTTAAAAGAGTGCTGTTTATTCTGTGGCAATGAATTGAATAAAGCGTTTGAAATGAAAAAAAGCACTGCAATATCGGCGTCAAATTTGTAATGTAATTAGGTGCTTAGATAAGTTTTGGTACTTATCTTTTGTAAAAAATACTCATAATCGCTTTCGTCATTTCCAATAGTAGTATTTTTCAATTAGATACAAAATTTTCAACTCAATAGGACCACAATAGATCGTTGAATAGGCCTACCGGGAAAGCCACCTTTAAAAAAACGCGCCAAGTGTACTACTTCACGGGTGGCGCGGAACCGTGTGCATATTATGAAGAATACAACTTTTTGCTTCGCTGTATCTCCAAAATGGTGATTCTTAGGAGAAAAAGTGTTAAGACAATTTCTATAGATAATTGCATGATGAATAATTTTTGTCTCACCTATCTTATGATAAAACTTGCCGTTCAGCTGAAAAATGCAAAAAAACCATTTTTGCAACGTTTGACCTTGAATAATTTTTTTTCCACACGTCGCGTCGGATCGATGGGGACTTTTGACAAATTGTTTGTAATAGTGTTCTTAACATTCATGCCAATTTTCAGCTTTGTGCGAATTAATGTAACCTTACCCTTATTTTTGAAGCTAATTTGACCGGGCTATTAAAAGTTAGTTTGTAATGAAAATTAGCGTAACTATTGAAATAAATTCAGTAGGTTAATCATTTGAGGGGATAAAATCCCCTTTTAATATGATCATTAAAGACTGCCGGTAGGTTAGGTTAGGTGGGGTGATGATGCGATAAGCCGTCTCACCTCACTCGGATATCTATGGAGCCATTGTGCTCCCAGGATGTGGGTAACATGCGGTCTCCACTAGCGATGAATCCAGAGCATGCTTTAAAGCATGCGTTCATTATCGCAAGTAGAGACCGCCATCGCAGCTATATTTTCATCGCTTGCGATAGAAAGTATGCTCTCATCGCATACCATTCATCGCTTGCTTTATCGCAAGGAGAACTGTCATATTGTTCTGGCGTACCCAAATTTAATTTAACTGAGTTTGAGTTTTGCGAGCGAAGAAAGCTTTTGCTTGGGGTTTACGTTTTTCTAACAAAATTAAAAAAAAATCTGATTTGAAATTGTCCATAGAACTCATTTATGTATGTATATCCATTAAAATTATTCACTATACTAAAAAAGTATGCGATGAAATGCCCAGCCACAAAAATCTGACAGTTCTTCTGCTCTCTGCTTTCTGCTTTGGCTATTGCGATTGCGATGGATTTATCGCTAGTGGAGACGGCGTGTAATGTAGAAACGGAAAGGGTAAAATGAAATATTTAGTGGCACCTTAAGACGTCACCCAGTTCGTGGAAAAAGTATTCTTGGGGCGTCTTTTCTAGTTCTGGCTAGGCTGGGGCACTCACAAAGGAAGAGAGATGAGCCCTCTTCCACTTCTTCATCTTACACCTTACTGCATAGGTCAGATGTACTGATGCCCATACTGCTCATGTGGCTTCACATTGAGTTATGATTCCAAACAACAGAGACAATTGAGGTATGCTATCTTCAGTAGATACTCTGATTTTTGCTTTGAAATATCTGATCAAGGATTTCTTTGAAACCCGACAGATGTCAATTCTTTACCATCTATCATTTGCGTTCTTAACAAAACTTTTGTGAATTTTATATTTTCCTACTCCAGGAGCATAAGCACTCAGGGTACAATTTGGTTCGGTTCAAGTGATGAACCGTTTTTGGCCAGTCCATCACCACCTTCATTTCCATAAATGTCACCGTGTCCCGGGACCCATCGAAGGGTGACTAAATTTGTTTCGCCGAGCAATCTTAATTCACTACGGCAACGAGCAACTAGTTTTGACTTCGAGACAATTGACGAAATGGCTCTGATTGCCGCCTGTCTACCTATGAAGATATCAATGTTTTTGTTCGTCAGTTCACATTTGGAAAGATATTTTGCGGCCTCGTAAACTGCAAGCACTTTCGCTTGGAAATCACTGCACAATTTTTGGAGTTTAAATGATCTATTTATGTGTGTTTCACTGTGTTGTCTGAGAAGATGCTCGACCCTGTTTTGCGTTTGGGACCTGCTTTTCCATCCATATCTTCCTTGTGGAATATTGTGTTAGTGTGGCTGGCTCAAAAGACCTGGTAAATACCAACTATAAACTACAAGGCATGTGCCTTAAGTTTTAAATGACCACCTATTTAAGCATCTGATTTTAAAATTCATTGTGTTTGATTTTATGAAATTAATTACGTAAGTGACTTCAAAAGCATTCTCACAACAAGAAGGTATCATTTATAAAAATTAATAAAAACCTTCTTTTACTACCATATTCTTTTAAGTTCTCTTAAGAAGCAAAAAAAAAAAATTAATAATATAATATAAGATATGTTTCCCTTTACAGAACTTGAAAAATCCCAAATCGAAAGCATAAGATTTGAACAAATACCAACTTTCAACATCAAAACAATTCATAACTTTTCAACTTAACGATCTTCTTTTATTAGCAAAATGCCAATCAAAAATAATTTCTTCATTTCACCATTGTGTGTGTACCTTCAATGGATATGAGCAAGTGATTACCTTTTCCTGCGGGAATCAGGAAAATATACTTGATTTTGATTTTTTCCTGCTTATATTCCTTCCGGAACTTCTTTGCTCCGTGGAAATATTTGGAATTGTAAACATTTCAAAACCAGGTTCAACCTTAGTCTAACATCCTTGGCGCGACCGCCCGCCCGCCTCTTTTGAACAAGAAACGAAAAATATTGCAGGCAAATTCTCTATCACTACAACTGGGTATCGTAAAAAATGAGCAATTTTCAGGACTCTCGTGGGTTTTTTTTGCCGGCTTATTCAAAGTATATGAATTCTAAGGGTGAATGGGAATGCAACAGAGGGCCGGAAAAAGAATGTATCCAAAGAAAAAGGTTGTATGGAGAAAAAAAAATGTATATCCACTTTCCTCGAAAGCCCTCGAAATTCATAACGATCCTGAGGAAATTGTGACTTTGGGACGAGCATCAGGCATCTGAGCTCAGCAGGGGTTGGGCGGGCAGTAGGTTAGGCAGTGGAAGTGAGTTGGTTGTTTGGTTTCGCGGCTGGTCCTTGCAGGATGTCTAATAAAAAATTTATAAATGAGCAATTCGAGACTTCGGCCACAGATTAAAGGTTTCCTCCGTGGACTACACGCGATTCACGACGACGATGATGACAGCGACAGCGACAACGTTGCGTTGGCTAAACTCTCCTGATTGAAGTTGGATGTGGGTAGGTAATAAAAAAAAAAAAATATAAAGGACTTCTTTCACCGCAAAAAATTGAGCAGCGAAACATTTGGGAACGGGACCAAAGAAAAGAACAGCGGAACAAAATTAAAGGGCTTTAGGGACTCACCAGAGTCACAGCATGCTAAAACAATAAAAACAAATCATTGTTTAAGTTATGGTTACAATTTTATTGTTTTTAGGGTGAATGGGCGGGTAAATGAGCAAGAAGATGTCGTGAATCTTGATGTTCGCACAGGGAGAAGGTGAAAATGCAATTTTCATAATTTTCCAGCATTTTTCTAAGTTAAATTATTATAGGTAAACGCGCTGTTTGCGCGGGGAGTATGAGGGAAGGCGGTATTTATTGATGTCGTTTTTGAGTAGGGTAGTTCAGAAACGGGGAAAGGGCCTGTTCTGAAAATGCTAATGATGTTGGTACATTCAAAAAGGAAATGCTTATTTTATTTGAACTATCATATAGAAATATATCAAGGGGTTTTTGCCATAATCTTTAAGTTTGCGTCTAAAAAGATAAGATAAAAGCTGATTACTAGCCTTTTTTTGGTTTCAATAAATTAATTTTTAGGATGAAATTGAATCTTATTTGAAATAAAAGTGAGAAGTTTCTATATTTTTAATCTTGATTTAAAACGGAAGCTTTTGATATGTGTACGAATATATGGACTTCAGAGAAAGACTCCATATTTTTTTAATTCATTTTTATTTTTCATTAACTTAAAAATATGGAGATGGAACTCTCTCCATATCTGTGTTTAACCAGAAAACTATGGCCTAGTTTTATCAAACAAAAGACCGGCAATTGAATAAAAATTTCGTTCTCTTCTCATGAGCATCACCACCGGTCACAACCAACTGGGTTACCACAAGAAAACGATGAAACTCAATATAGACCATTTATGCAGACGACTTGGAGGAACTCTTTATTATGAAATTTATTAACGCTACCAAATGGCTTACAAATTCCTGAGCTCTATCAACCAGCTGACCATGAGATTGGGATTCGCCTCCCACCACAGTCAAAAGACATACGGACTCAAAGAGGCACGTGTTTTTGGTAGAAGCAGTAACAAATGGGGGAAATGTGAACTCGCTTATACACCAGCGATAGCCATTACTACAGTGAACACGAGCATCAGTGAGTTAATGGGGGCACCTTTCCCTAAGATTTGTTAAATCCTCTTCAGTAAAGGGTGGGCCTCTTCGATTTATTCAGCAATCCTGACCAAAAAACAGACATATATACACCAACCACTGACCTATCAAACTCACCTACAAGACGTTGCAACGAGCCACAAGCTCCTACGGGTCTGGTGGAGGCATGATTTCAAGTGGGGGCAAAGGAAAGGATCACGCCCTCAAAAGACGTCTACCTCTCCTCAAGCAGGTAATTATGTTACGACAAAATTTCTTCAATGACTTAGAAGTACCCTCCGACATTTATGGCTGTAGCTTGCTGAAACTCATTAACACCCTTAACGGGCTTGATGACAAAGTATTATCATAGGTTTCAATACATGGGAGTAACAATCCCTAGGGTATCACCACGGATCTACTTTGATCTAAGTGCGACGGTAACAAGATCAACTGTAAAGTAAGTTGGTCAAGACAGTAAAAATGCATGTCAACTTTTAATATCATAGCTTAACCACCAGAATTAGTTCTCCTGTCTTACAAAATTCGGAAACAGTCCTACTGAATCGAAGACGCACTACTTCGTCTTGTGCGAGGACGTCTCAACTAAAATAGAGACATTTATCGGACAGGATAGATCCCGTTATAGTAGTAGGTCCAGGGCCGGACCAACCATATGTGCAGGATGTGCAAATGCACAGAGCGCAGAATTCTGGAGGAGCAGTCTCAAAATAATGAAATGTGAATTGATCTGCATTTAAAATAATCCATCGCAATAGCAGGATATTATTTCTTGCTCACTTATTTATATCATTTCCATTGTGGCTTTCTTACAATAAAATATCCCACCAGGGGCCTATTGCACCATCTTACAAAATTGTTATTACAAGCATTTTTTAACAAATTTGTAAAAAATCGAGT
Source organism: Philhelius festivus (assembly GCA_963931855.1). Classification (NCBI taxonomy): domain Eukaryota; kingdom Metazoa; phylum Arthropoda; class Insecta; order Diptera; family Syrphidae; genus Philhelius; species Philhelius festivus. Next base: position 74,473,057 of record OZ007556.1, on the reverse strand, counting down.
TTTTTTCATATGTAATTTTTTTTTAATCACAAATTTGTACTTGTAATTTGTAGTTGGTGCAATAGGCCCCAGGCCTTTGCAAGTTCATAATCTTAATCTTAGGTTAGGTTAGGTTAAAGTGGCTGCTGACCGGAAAAGGTCAGCACACTTAGACCAATATTTGGTCCGTTGTGATACCACAAGGATTTCAAAAATCTCCCTTACTCGTTAAACCATTTTGAGCTAATAATGAAGCGTTTGAGACGGAATTATTTAGATCACTAGGATCGTTATAGTAGTAGTCTCCCAAGTGGAGTCTACGTCTTTGCGCTAGGGCAGGGCAAGAACATAGAAGGTGAGGAACTGACTCCTCCTCGTCTGTCTTCATCCATGCAGCTTCTGCAAAAATCATTTGCAGGAACTCCAAGACGAGAAGCATGTCTTCCTATTAGGCAGTGTCCCTTAAGGACACCTATAACGGAGCTAATATGCAATCTACCAATAGAAAGTAGTTGTTTTGAGCGTTTAGCATCAAACAATGGCCAAATCAGTTTAGTGGACCGGCAAGTTGGGGTACTGGTCCATCTGTGGTATCATGGTATCATGCTTTAGCATAAGTTTACAAGTAGCTAGGGGTATACTGATGTTAGATTTGCTATCCAACAAAGGTAAGATTGTTCCATTTTTTGCAAGTTCGTCAGCTTTACAATTTCCTGGAATGTCTCTATGCCCCGGCACCCATGTAAGGTGAATGTTAAACTGTTTTGACATCTCCACCAGAGATGATCGACAATTTTGGGCTGTTTGTGAGTTAGTGGAGACAGAGTCCAGAGACTTTAAGGCAGCTTGACTGTCTGAGAAGATACGTATATCAGTAGTCGATATAACGTTTTCTTTTAGCCAAGAGAGGACACTTCTTTTATTGCTAAAAGCTCTGTCTAGAACACGCTACAGTGATTGGGAAGACGAAAAGATAGACAAAGATTTAATCTTTCGGAGTATACGCCTCCACCGACCCCGTCATTGGTCTTAGATCCATCTGTATAGAAATGAATTGCTTCGTCTATCAAAAGCGACTCATTTTCCCAAGAAGACCTGGAAGGGATGGACACTTGAAAATTTTTATCAAATTTTGGATGAGGGGTGGTGTAATCATCGACGTTACTAGGTAGAGTACTGAACGAGTTCAGTATAGTAGAGTGACCAATATCATTATTGATCCACTGCGAGGAGGCTTTAAGTCGAATGGCTGTGTTAACGGCCGATTGTTTGCTAAAAATATCTAGCGATATGAGATGAAAAAGAACATCAAGTGCAGCAGAAGGAGTTGAGCGGAGAGCTCCACCCATGATTAAACAGGCTGTTCGTTGGACTTTGCTGAGCTTATCGCGGTTTGTTGCTGTTTCCAGCGCAGTCCACCATATTGTCACTCCATATGTAAGTATCGGTCTAATGACTGAGATGCATAGCCAGTGTGTAATATGAGTTTGTAGACCCCATTTATTACCTACGGCTTTTTTGCAAGAGAAAAGAGCTATGTTGGCTTTGTTGACTCTCTCTTGAATATTGGGCTTCCAGCTTAATTTCTTATCCAAAATAAGACCCAGATATTTTGCTTTGTCTGAAAATTTAAGCGGTATACCTTTGATGTAGGGAGGGTCTATGTGTGGGATTTTATATTTCCTGGTAAATAGGACAAGAAGTTCAGTTTTGTGGAGGTTGACACAGAGTCCACATTGATCTACTCAGATAGTAAGCTTGTTTAAAGCATTTTGTAGGAGTTCCTTCAGAGTGTTAGGATGCTTACCAGATATCGCTATCGCAACATCGTCCGCATAGGCAATCACCCTGTGCCCCTCCCCTTCAAGAATCACTAGTAGTTTATTTACGACTAGGTTCCAAAGGAGAGGAGAGAGGACGCCGCCTTGCGGTGTACCCCTACTGATAGTCCTTCGAGTAGTAAAATCGCCCAGTTTTGAATTTATAATCCTGCTTATCAGTATATGATTAATCAAATTACTGATTGACTTATCCACCTTCAGAGATGACAGCGCAGATGTGATTGCGGATGCGTCGACATAGTTGAAAGCTCCTACTATATCTAGGAAAGCAACTAAGGTGAACTCCTTATGATGAAGGGAGTGTTCGATAGTGCGAACCAGCGTATGTAGAGCGGTTTCTACAGATTTCCCTTTGTTATAGGCATGTTGAGCATTGGATAGAAGGGATTTATCAATGTTTGCCCTGAAATGGATTTCGATCAGACGTTCAAATGTTTTAAGAAGGAATGATGAAAGGCTAATAGGTCTTAGATCTTTAGGATTAACATGGCTAGGTTTACCAGCTTTGGGGATGAAAATAACATTTACTTCTCTGTTCTCTCCATGACAAAGAAATGTGAGCCAGAGTGATACAACCAGAATGGGTATTCATATATCGGAATTTTTCTGTAATTCCGCTGGAATTATTCATTCCATCTGGCCCAGCAGATTTGTATGGATTGAAGCTGTTTATTGCCCATTTTAATTTTTCCTCTGTAATCAGACCTTGTGGAGGAGTTATGCTACTGATGATGTTGTTAGGATCAGTATTATTAACGCAAGGAGAGCTATCTGGAAAATGTACATCCAGGAGCAGATTGAGCGATTCTTCGCTTGAGTTTGTCCAGGAACCGTCATTGTTTTTTAGGCAACTTGGAATTACTGGATTTTTGGAGAGGATTTTTCTTAGCCTTGATGCCTCTGAGTTACCTTCTATATTGTTACAGAAAGTTCTACAGGACATACGCTTGGTTTTCTTTAGTTCTTTTTTATATAACTTGAGGGAGTCTTTATATGAATCCCAATCAGAAGCTTCTCTAGAGGTTTTCGCTCTATTAAAGAGTTTCCTGCAATTTTTTCTTAGTGAATCCAGCCCCGAGTTCCACCAGTGTGGTTTCTTTTTACCTCTTATTTGTATAAGAGGGCAGGCAGTTTCCAGAGATTTGTTGAGGGCTGCTGTGAGGTCATTGACTTTAATATCAAGATCCTCAGTATTGTAGGGTATGCTGTATAACTCAGGTCTGATTGACCTTAATAGAGTTGCCCTATATAGAAGCCAATCTGTTTTTTTCATGGTTACGAAAGGAAGATTGGCTAGGAGGTTCGTCCATAATTTCGAATTGTATGTATCTATGATCAGAGAAGGAATGATCATTTGATGCGTAAGCATCACTTCCAATGATGAGGCCAGTCTTCTGCCTGTCTGCTTCAGTGGTTAGACTCCTCAGGGTGTCTCCTGGGAGAGGGCCAAGGTAGTCATGGCCAAGATATGCCGACGCCAGCCAGAGAAATCCGTTGACTGTTTCCAGTCTTGCGACGGTTACATCTCGATCACTGAAATTAGGTAGTAAAAATACATTTAGGCTACTTTTGACTAGTATGCAAGATCTGGGTTCACCTTTATCTGATGCATACAGCAAGTAGTAGTTTGGCGTCCTCAGTCCTCGAACAATGGATTTCACAATCCAGGGTTCTTGGATTAGGACGATGTCTTCTCCGCTGCTGGATAGACGAAGAAGCAAATCTTAATCTTAATCTTAAAATATTCCATTTGTGCTCCTACAACATCTGAAAAAAAAAAATAAAAAAAAATCCATTCACACTAGCTCATCAGTGCGAGTTTTATTTCTTACACACTGGGTGGTCCCAAAACTTACATTCCGAAATGTATGAGCTTAAACGTGCAGGTTTTTTACTATACACCGTACCTGTGTCCCTGTGTATAGTGCTTGGGTATTCTCACTCCCTTCTCGCGAGTGACAACAGGTAGGTAGTTAAGTTGGTAGGTGTACATATAGCAATACATGTATGCGTTGCGTTGGCTAGAGGAGAAGAGGTTTCTGTTATCTTATTTTGATGACCCCAAAAATTGGAGAGTTTTATCGGATGAATTTATTAAAAAAATAGTTTTAAAGGGACCAGTGCAAGTTCAGAATCATCAGTTTCTAAAAATAAATAACAGAAAATTTTCAGTGACAAGCTTTCAACGCACATTATCCAATGGCAAGGTAGTTCCGAGGACTTGGTTGATTTATTCAAAATCAAAGGATTCTGTTTTTTGTTTCTGCTGCTTTTTATTTACAAAAAATAAAAATTTTCATGCTTTGTCCAGTATAGGTAGTTCCGATTGGCCACATTTAAGTGCAATTTTAAAAAGGCATGAGAATAGTTTATTCCACTTAAAAAATTTTAAATCATGGAAATTTTTAGAAAATGGTTTGAAATCAGGCAATTGACACATTATTTGAAAGTTCGGTTGAAGCAGAAACAAAGCATTGGAGAACGGTTTTACGAAGACTTTACAGTGTTGTTAAATTTCTAGGTTCACAGTCGTTTTCGAGGTTCTTCGGATAAATTACATGAGTTCAATAATAGAAATTTTTTAAAACTTGTAGAGGAAATAGTTTCATTCGACTTGGTATTAGGAGAGCATTTGAGGAGAATAACAAGTCAAGAAACCCAAAATAAGTATAGTAAAAATATTCAAAATGAAACAATACATATTTTTGCAACAACTATTTGCAATAAAATTGTTTCAATGCTTAACGGCGAAAAATATTTTTAATTATTGTAGTCTCCAATGCTCAAATTCAGCTGGATGTATCCGAAAGAATAATTGAAAATTGGACCATACTCGGATCCGTACTACCCGGCTCAAAATCCACACAAAACGGTCACGTTTTGAGGATGACCCTCGTCGTTACACCTTGTACGGATTCAGGCAATCTGGCAACATTCTTAGAGCTAATCACTATATCAGAAACAATTTACTTAGAAATAGAGTCTCATTTGTTTATCGAAAAATGTTGTTTTACTTTGACTTTTTCAAATTATTTTTTTGCATTCTTACGAGTTCCTTATTATTGAGTTATTTCTACGATTTTCCAAAACTAGTCGCTAGTCTAGGTTCATTATTTGACCTCAGAAACTATTATCAAACTCTTTTACAAAGAAAATACTTCCCAAAGTGTATCACTTTTATTATTTTTAGTTTATAAATTCGAAAAAATATGTTTCTTTTTTTTCTCTTAATTTTTTGTTCAACTGTCAAGCAGACATTTTTCTTATTGATAATATTGTTATGGAATTATTGTGCTACTCCAAAGTGCATCTTATTGATGAGCCCACTGTTGGGCGAACCGCACTTTTGAGTTGAGGTCGCTTGAACCTTATTCTTAATAATAATCATATATCGAATACATATTTTTCTTAGACTAAAAACTAAAATATAATAATTTAACCGAATGTATTTAATTTTTGTATAAATTATAAGAAAGGAAGCTAGACTACATATATTTATTTACATATAGTTATTATAACAAACTTAATACAGTGGTTTTGAAAACTTCTCTACTAAGGTATAACATGATGTTGGCAAATACGAGTAGAATTGAATTCAGTACTGTATCTAGAAATTGGATCAGTCAGAATATGAGCGGGGTATTTAAAAGAGTGTAGGTTTCATCCTTAAAGGCCTTTAAGGGGTATCTAAAAAGAAAAGAGAGAACAGTTTAGAAAAATCAAAATGATACAGAAAATATACCTACGAGTAGCTAGCATTATTAGATAATACTTTCGTCTTGCTTCAAGAGATTTTAAGTTTATCAAAAGACATCTTGCATTATACGGCCGGCGGGCGGCGTAATATTATTCCATCCAAATCTAGAAAATCTTCTCTGTATCTATCGATTCTATACGATTTACACCAATTCTATACAACGGACACCATATACAGGGTGTCCGGTAATTCGTGTGCCATACTTTGCGATGTGATTTTTGGTCATATTCTAAGAAAAAAAATTGTTCTACAGTAAAGTCTGATTTTCAACTTTGACATCACTTTTTGACGATTAAAAAAAAGGATAACTTTGGTGTACCTACCCTGACCCATGTTAAGGTCAATTTCTGTCAGTACTAATGGTAGGGACATCATTTTAATTTTTTTTAGTAGAAATACTAACCTTTAAAACTACGTTTAAATTAAGCTGATACGTTTTTAGGGTTGCCAGATATTCAATCTTAAATGGTGTTCAATTTTTCTTGCCCGAGCTAAATTTTGACTTTGAAGTCAATTTTTTAAAAAAATGCGTAATAAACATAAAGTTTTCTTATTTTTATCTGATGTACAAAACAATGACTTCCCTCTCGAAATGTTTTTGGAAATACGTTTTGAAGGCTTCGAGAAACTGGATCAGTTTCAACTACGAGACCTAACGTGGGAGCTGCAAGCACAAGAAGAGTTTCGGTTGATGAAAGAATACTGGCAGCTGTTGAAATCGATCCTTCCATCAGCATAGGACGCTTGGCACTACAGTTTAATGTTTCCAAACCCAGAATTTCCAGTATACTGCATGGAAAAAATATGTATCCATATCACCATGCTTCAACTTGCTTCATCATATTTCCAACAAGATGGTGCTCCGTCCCACTATGGTCGTGAAGTAAAGGATTGGATGGATGAAGAATACGATGATCGATGGATAGGCAAAAAATGGATGGACCAATTCAATGGCCTGCAAGATCTCCCAATTTCACTGTACTGGATTTTGTTTGTATGGGGACGAATGAAAACATCGTTTACTCATCTGAAATAACAACTTTAACTGAATTAGAACAATGTATTTCCGAAGGATCCCTAAAAGTAAGGCAAGCGTTATCGAGAATAAACATTAAAAATGAAATCCAAAAAACGGGCTCTCGCAGGCATTCAAAACGCAGGACGGCACTTTGAGCACATATTATAACTGCTTTTGTGTGTACATAAAATGAAAAATTACTTAAAACTACACAAATTATTGTTTTATTCAAACCCTTTACACCTCAGAGCAAAAAATCATTTTTTTTTAATGTTACCTGTTTTAGATTTTCCAAAGTATCGTAAAATGTATGGGTTTTCGGGTGCACTTATTAATGATTTTTTTTTATTATTGTTTTTTTTGTTCATCAGGTAAAAATAAGAAAACTTTATGTTTATTACGCATTTTTTAAAAAAATTGACTTCAAAGTCAAAATTTAGCTAGGGCAAGAAAAATTAAACACCATTTAATATTGAATATCTGGCAACCCTAAAAACATATCAGCTTAATTCAAACGTAGTTTTTAAGGTTAGTATTTCTACTAAAAAAAATTAAAATGATGTCCCTACCATTAGTACTGACAGAGAAATTGACCTTAACATATGGGTCAGGGTACACCAAATTTATCCTTTTTTTAAATCGTCAAAAAGTGATGTCAAAGTTGAAAATCAGACTTTACTGTAGAACAAGTTTTTTCTTAAAATATGACCAAGAATCACATCCCAAAGTATGGCACACGAACTACCGGACACCCTGTATAGCAGGCGTATTCTAGAGTGGATCTGATCAAAGATATGTATAAAGACTTTAGTTTGTACGGGTCAGAAAATGGTCTAGAATTGAGCATTACGAATCTCAGTAATTTATCAGACTTCGACATTAGGTAGTCTAAATACAACTCAAAGCTTAATTTTGCATCGATTGTGTTAAGAGATCTAATAAATGTTATTCTTTTACATTTAGCGACATTTAAGAATGAACACCAAGCAGTGACTACGTCATACTGCACTTTTAAGCAATCCTCTACAGTTTTAATGGTCTTAAATAACATCAGATCATATGCATGCATAAAGCAAATAATTAAAATAACGAATTTTAGGTGGTAGATCATTAATGAATAATATAAATAAAAGTGATGTTAAGTGACTTCCTTGCGGGACACCCGAATGATTTAAAATTACTTGTGATACTATATCAAAAATTTGAAAGTTTTGTGGGCAGTTCGTCAGTTAGTTTTGATTTTTGAAGCAGGAGAAGAAGATTTGAGTGGAACCCTAAGTTATTCAACTAACTTAACCAAATTTCACATTGAACTCTCTCGAATGCTATCGATAAATTAGTATAATTGCATAAACCTGGTTTCCACACTCAATACCTTTGATGCAATAGTTTGCAAATAAAGTGAGATTTATAACGGTTGATCTACCACTCACATATTCGAGCTGATGCATTGAATTTTAGGTACAAGCCTTTATGTAAAAAATGCCAAATTGAGTCATAGGAAAGCCCAAACTCTGCGAACGGGTAGCGAATTTATAATTGCGGGTTTTCATCCCTACTTTGCTGCGGTTTTTGTATATAAATTCATTAAAATATTTTTAATAAACAATTTTGGTACGCAAATTTTAATTTTTTATCATTGTGCAGATAAAAATCAAAATTTCACAAAAAAACAAAACATTGAACCGTTATTGGGTTAATGAATTTTTTTTTTCAAAAATCCTAAAAATATTTCTTGTTTAAGTTGCGATATGCAACATTTTTAAAGCTTTTTTGAAGCGTCTGTATAAGAAATTTCATTAAAATCCGTTTTGTCGATTATGAGAAAGTCGAAGTTCGAAAAAAATGGTTATATGGTAGTTACAGTAAGTAATAAAATATTTTTTCTTTAATTTAATAAAGATCGAAGAAACTAAGAATTTTAAGGAGCCAGCAAAGCGGCAAAACGGTAGAGCGACAAGTTTAAGCGGCAGCTGGTTGTTTAATGAGCGGCAATTCCTGAGCGGCTGAGCGGTTAGTTGTGAAAATGCCGTTATCAAGTGCTACTTTCGATGCTACTTTGTTGCGGAAATGTAGAGGCATTCGTGCAATTCGTGCAAATGTCAAACATTTCTTGCGCAATTTTCTTACATATGCGTATGATTTGCTATGTCTGCTTTGCAGGTATTTTGCTTTGCAAATCTTGCGTTTAGGAATTTGGCCTATCTTTGTATATAAAAGGCCAAATTCCTAAACGCAAGATTTGCAAATCAAAACACCTGCAAAGCAGATATAGCAAATCAGAATACGCATATGCAAGAGAATTGCGCAAGAAATGTTTGACATTTGCACAAATGCCTCTGCATTTGCGCAAGAAAGTAGCATCGATTGCATTTTGGGACACTCTGCTTAGCAGAGACTTTTGTAGTTATTTGCATTTTGGAATTGTTTGCTTAGCAGAATTTGCGCAAGATATGCGTTTAGGAATTTGCCCAAAGTTATAGTAATCTCATGAAGACGAACGATTGGGGCAGCATCTTAAGCATTGCGACAGTACTTCTTAGATTTTTCTGCAGAGGCGGATCGTGAATTTGTGGGGCCCTGGGCTGAAACTATTTAGTGGCTTACCTAAGTACTCAACTAATAGCCAAGTCAAAAAACTGTGTCTATAGTGATATATTATTATTATATATTCTTTATTGCACAAAAAAAACATAAATGTTACTTAAATCTACGCAAGCATTAGTTGTGCAAACGGCGACCTTATTGGTGTGGTAGCAATCTCTTCCAGGCAACCTTTGGGTGAGAGTGAAAACGAAATAGTGATATATATAAGAATATAAAAAAAACAATAAAAACATTTTATTTATTTATTATGAATTAGTAAATGAAATTGACAGATTATGTGTATGACATGTTATATAAATTATAATTTATAAATCAACCTTTCTGCATTTCTGTGCTGCAAATTCCTTAATTTGGTCAACACATTGCAAGTGTTTTGTTAGATCACAATTTACCGAAAGAAGTGATAAATTATTTAGTCGATGGTTCGACATTGTTGTCCTGTATTTATTTTCTACATAGGACATCTTGGAGAAAGAGCGCTCTGCTTCACAGCTAGTAATTGGCAAAGTTAAAAAAATCTTTAAAATGGTATAGCAGTTAGGGAACACGTTTATAAGTTTATTTTCATACATGAGCTTAAAAATGTCACTGGAAGAGGTGTACGATTCTGGCTTAGATTGGAGTAAGTACGGTTTTAATTGAATGCACTCATTCACTAAATGCTCGTCTATGTCTTCTAGATAACAATCAATAATATGAAGCGCACTTTCCAAATCTATGTTTTCGATGTTTTTGTTTTGCAAATCCATTAAAAATTTGAATTTTTTGCTATATGTCTCTTTCTATTGATATATGACACAGTGACATTAGCAAACCTTATTAAAATGACTCTGCAAAAAAAAAAAATACTTTGCAGAACTGTTTTTTTGTTCATAATTACACCATCCTATCAAATTTCACCTAATTTGGTCCAGTAGTTTCGGAGCAAATTAGCTGTGACAGACAGACGGGCGCACGAGTGAGGGCGGACGAGTGATCATATAAGGGTTTCGTTTTTCATTTTTTTGTACAGAACCCTAAAAATACCATAAAGAAGAAAAACATGATTTAGAAATATTTTTACTTACCAAATAAAAGCATGAAATCTTGTATTAATAAACAAATGTTACTTATTTAGACATAACTTTTAAGTTATCACTTACTTATTAGTAAACTGACTCATTAAACACAGTTCTAACAATTAACACAGTCAGTTTGTCACTTTGATGACGAGAACAGAAGTGCGAAAAAAAAACAAAATCACGTCAGGCGTTACGTTAAGCAGCGCGGCGGGAAGTCTCTCGTAAGAGTAGATAAAAAGGTAGTAGCCTATGCTGATGACCTTGCGTTATTAGCGACAGGTAAATTCTTACCCACTATCAGCGAACAGATCGAATACGCCCTTTCTAAGATTAGTAGATGGACTAGAAAGTGCGGCCTGATGGTTAACCCGTCAAAAACAGAATTTGCCCTTTTTACAAATAAGAGGAAAATACCAAGCTTCAGAATACCTTCAATTGAAGGCACCCCACTGAAGATTTCAGATCATGCAAAGTATCTTGGTGTGATTCTAGATAGGAAATTAAACTGGAGTCTTAACACTAAGGAAAGAGTAAAAGAAGGAATAATTGCATTGTACTCCTGTAACAGAATCTTTGGGAAATTCTGGGGACCTAGCCCAAAAATTATCAGGTGGATGTATTTGGCGATAATCAGACCAATTCTAGCTTATGGTAATTTGTATGGTAGAATGCAATGGAAAAAAGGCACGAACCTCAAAAATCTGGCAAAAGTACAGAGACTCGCGTGCATTGGGGTTACGGGTGCCATGAGATCCACACCAACTGCAGGGTTGGAGGCGATACTCAACCTGAAACCCCTAGACCTTTTCGTACAAGAATCCGCGCCTTAAGGCTAAGCCAGACTAATACCTGGAAAAACAGCGCAATAGGACATGCTCAAATTCTTCAGAAATACTTGGATGATAGCATCATTACAGATTATACAACACCCGAGCTTGACTTTTATAAACCATTCCAAACTGCCTTTCCAAGCAGAGAAGAATGGCTGAACAACCAACCCTACACCAGTGAATCAGAAATAGCAATCTATACTGATGGGGCAAAAATGGACACAGGTGTTGGTGCAGGCTTTTTTTCAGAACCTCTTGAGCTAAACAACTCACTTAGGCTCCCAGATCATAGCAGTGTCTTCCAAGCGGAGGTCCTGGCAGTGACAATAGCTGCTAGACAGGTATCAATGATGGCGATACCACAGGCTGATATCACCTTTTACATTGACAGCCAAGCGGCAATAAAAGCGATTTATACCACTGTGATAAAATCGAAGCTTGTCACCTGCTGTCGCGAAGAGCTTAAGGTTCTTGGCACGGAGCACAATATTAGACTCTGCTGGGTACCGGCGCACAGCGGCATACCAGGCAATGAAAATGCCGTATCCCACTCTGCAACATTAAACAGAAAGTTTCAGATTTAATCCTAAAGAAATCCAATGAAAGGTGGAGTCTACCTGACACCTGTGATACCACTAGGAAAGTATGGCCTTGCTTTAACAAGCAGAGGACTGACAAAGTTATGCAACTTAGTAAGAAGTCCCTTCGCTCTCTTACAAACATAATCACCGGACATAATTTACTAAAATATTATAAATTTAAAATGAAACTAAGTACAGATGTCCTATGTAGAGGATATGGTGATGAAGAGGTACATGAAGACACTCAAACTTTCTCTGTCATTGCCCGTCACTATGCCACCAGAGAAGGAAATGGCTTGGTAGTTACTTCTTTGACAATTTAGAAGATCTTTCTAATATTCAGGAATTCACATATTGAACTTTGTCAATGCCTCAAAATGGCGCTTTTTCCAGGTAAAAGCGGCGCGCGAATTTACTCTCTCTCTAAAATAGTGCTATCTAGCTTGCCGGGGACTATTCATTAACAGATTGATCTCAGGGTTGCCATTGCCAACCTTATGGTAGATTTTTTAATTCTAATTTTTTTTTAAATTCAAATTAACGCCTATTGTTTTAAACGGGGTCTGGGGGCCCCTTGTGACCTCGGGGCCCTGGGCTGCAGCCCATACAGCCCTTAGGTAGATCCGGCCCTGTTTGTCTCTGCTAAATTTAATAATAAAATATTCTCTTTTGTACTACTTGTTTTGTATCTAATCCTACTCTTCACGTTTTTCAAGTTTCTATTTCATTAAATTTGTCCATAAATGGTAATAAGCTTTCAAAAAATTTCAAATCTGCATTATCTTTTCACTTCACTCCACGGGTTGTCGGTAACGTTTTTATTTTTAAAATCTTGAAGCCTGTCCTGTCAATTAAAATTTCCGTGTTGATTTTTGCCCTGATTATGCCTTGCCGCTCAGCACTACACTAAAATAATAGAAGAAATTTGAAAGCTGAGCGGCCGGCGCGCCAATGTTCTACCAAATAATTTTTTGATTTTCTTTTAAGTCTGTGGAATAGTCTTTGAGTAAAAACTATTTTCTAAAATTTCGAAAAAGTCATAAGTCATAAAAAAAATTCTCATAATCATTAAAAAAAACTTTAGAATCCGAAAATATTAAACATATTTATACTCATTTCAATTTCATTGGATGTTTAAAAACTCTATTGAAAAAGTGTTATGACTTTAACCATTTTTACTGTATAGTACTTGAAATACCTCTCATCAAACACACAGAAAAAGATATCTAAATCCCTCAAAGCAAGACTGTCGCCTTTTTCTTAATTATAAAATCTTAATGTTTCTTAATGGAAAGCAAAAATACTGCAGACATGCAAATATTTAATACAAACATGGCGCGTAGAAAACATCGTATAATTAACCACCGCAAGTGAAAGAAATTATTTTCCATCAAGTTGGGAAATCCTTTCAAAACATTTACTCCCATACCTTGGAGAGGCTTTAAAATTGACTCAAATCTTTGCACTGTCAAAACGTCTTACATGCAAAATCGACACCCAAATAAAGTAAGAGAACCCCTTCGCCAAACCATTTGTTACCCGGACCAAGAGAACAAGACGGCTAATGTGGGCCAATCCTTTTTAGAATTTTATAAGCCACAGCAAAGAGCGACATTCGGCTAGAGAGTAGTGGCAGTGGAAGTCTTCTTGTGGAAAATGCAAAGGATGGATTTTTCGATCCTTTTTTGCGAATGCAGAGCGGAAATTAACGAGTCTTTGGCAAACCGAACCACATACATACATATAGAATTGTTGTAAGTTAAGGATTCAACGATACAGAAGCAGCATATTATCAGGGCTGTTTGCACACGGAAATTGCCTACGTAGTCAGTGCCAGTATTTACAAGTTTCCACAACGTAATCTTCTTATTTATGTACAAGGACTAAATGTGGTGTCTGAAGGCGCACGGGTACAAAAGTAATAACATTAATTTCTACCACCGTAACGCCCAACATCCTTTACCCGCTAACAAGGAGCCGTGAAAATGTACCCATCTAAGCGTAAAAATTTATTTTCCAAACCTCATCTTATGTCTTCGTGAATTTTTAGAAAAACTTAAGGAATTGTCTGGGTGCTATGAGGTTTGAAGGTAAACTCTGTAGAAGACTTATCATTCTTGTAGGTAGAAATAAGGATGCAATATTTGAGTAACTTATCAAGGTATTCACTTTCGTTTTTTTTTTGGCAAAGTGGTCTCGATGCGGTTCGATGAATAAGGATGTTCCTGGGGCTAGTTAACTGACAATGATTCAATGGATACGGATTTGTCTGAGCTCAACAAAAATAGAAGGTTCATGAGCTTAAGGTTTTTCAAAATTTAGATATTTATGTGTTGAAATGGGATTAAATATGAACGGTAACCCATTTTTTAATTATTTGTGTGTTAAGAAGGTTGGATTTATTAAGAAGAACTTAGACGATTCCTTAAAGGTTCTATATTTTTCAAAAATTCAGATACGTGAGCTTAGTCATGAAATGGGATAAAATTGAAAAAACCGGTATACAAGTTTAAAAAATCTCTATGTTTGAATTTTTCTTACATAATGTCATTCATTAGTGATTAATATTTTAATAAACTTAGCTTTTGATAGGGTGAAATGAGAGAAAAATGTCAGTGAAGAAAAACGAATTCAAATATTTTCTAATATTTCTTTTTCAGGAGGAAATGCGATTTCCAGAATACTCTAGTTTTCAATGACGTATATGACTTTTATAAACAACTTATTTCAAGGCAGTAATTAAATTTTTTTTCTTAAATAATTGAACTATTAGCCTAGCAAAAGTAATATCTATCAGTTTAACCCTGCATTTTAGCCCTGTACTTGATTAAAATATCAGTTCATACAAGTTAAGAACTGAGTAAATTTTGGAACACACCTTTTCTCTCGGACCATTAGCAATAGAAAAACATTGATTTGTAAAATAAATGAGCTGAAATCGGGAAGCTCTGGGAAGAGGACTTCGCAACAACTTTAGACTTTTAGGAGCAATAAAAGGGAAACGTCAGCCAGTTCTGATGTAAGAGGCACAACACCTGAATACTATTTTGTACCTCTTGACAAAATGGTTGGTGTGTTGAACTATCATGCCGCAGGTCCGAGTTAAATATCCGTCCGCTATCACCTACAATTTATAATATAAAACGTAAATGTTTTTGAAACCTACTGGAACTAGGTACTGGGATGTGACTAATAATTCAAAAATATCTCTTGTTTTTATTATTGTTCGAATAAAAATTTAATTTACGAAAAGAAATATTGACCCGTTTCGGAGATATCGAATTTTCAAAAAAAGAAAAAATAGATTTTTTTTTTCAAAAATTCAAAAAATATTTATTTTAAAGTTTTGAAATGCAATGTGTTTTAGACTTTTTAGAAGCTTCTCTATAAAAATTTTCATTAAGATCCGTTAGGTGGATAATGAGAAATTCAAAATTCGAAAAAAGTTTTCTATGGTAGGTATAAGCTGTAATATCTTAATTTCAATTTTTTTTTCATTAAATTAAAAATCAAAAAAATTAATTGAAAGAAAAAAAATTTCATCAAAATTCTAGGCGCCGTTTTTGAGAAAAATACGATTTTTGAAAACCATTTTTTTTAATTTTTTAGCATTTATATGGTAGGTACCTTTATTTTTAGGTAAAATAAAATTTTTTGTTTCACATTTTGTAGATCATATTGAGAAACTTTTATTTATCAAGTTTAAAAAAAATCTAGCATGGGGTTTTCGAAATATTGAGTTTTGAAAAAAATTTTTGAACTTTTTTTTTAAAAATCCAAAAAAAAAATTTTTGAAAATTTGACTACATAATTCTATTTATGTTTTTGGGGAGCTTTAGCAAAAAAAAATGATCAAAATCGGTTGAACCATTTTTAAGAAAATCAAAAACAAAAAAAATGGTTCCTTGGGGGGTACCCTCAATAACCATTTTTCGGAAAATTTTTTTCAACCAATACCTAGCTTTAATTAAATGAAATTTTTCTGTATTTTAATTTTTGAAATCTGTCGAACAGTTTTTGAGAAAAAAAAATGTTTATAAAATTTCGAAAAAAAATCGTATGACAGGTACCGTTATTTTTGGTCTTAAAAAAAAAAAGAAAAAAACGTGTGGGGGGAAAAATTAAAAATGATATCTACCAAGTTTAAAGAAAATCGGCCGAGCCGTTTAGCCTGTAGTCGAACAGACAGACAGACAGACAGACAGACAGACAGACAGACAGAATTGCGAGACCCACTTTTTTAGTCTTCGCTATCATCGTAATGTCAACTTTGATCAAAATCTCGAGTTCGATTTTTTTTACGAATGCATAACTTGCCTTATAGTACCTATAAGTCGCAAGTAAAAATTAGTTAGGAATGGTTAAGGGTTGTAAGCCACTAGGTTAAGGTTCTATTTGAGCCTTTGACCTCTAATTGATTCATTTTTAATTGAAACAAAATTAAATACGAGTATGTACAAGACTAAAGTCAATGCAATCGGCGTGCTAAAATTTTCTGGACTACATCCATATTTTGGTACAACTCATTTGTAATGTAAGTCAAAAAAATTTTCTTTCCAAAGAGCCCCACCATTAAGGACAACCCAGTTGTAAAGGGTAATTAATTTCGTGGTTGGCGTTGGCATTTGAAACCTGTCAAACTCAGTTGACATATCATAATTCTAGTTGAGATGTTTGCCATTTTCGATTACGGATCGCTTATCAATCTAACAACTCTTTAAAATTATTAAATCTTACTACAAAAGTGGTGATTCAAACGTAGCCACTTTTCGCGCAATAATCGACCGACTACGCAAGCAATCGGTAAAATTGTGAAGAAATTTGAAGAGAGTGGAAGCGTTACTGTCGTAAGGCCTTGCAGAAGTGCAATTCTTGCTGATGATCCGAATTTATCGATTTTACGGCGTTCGCTGCAATTGAACGTGTCGTATATCTCACTATTACATATTTTACCTTTAGATTTGTATCTCCATCAAACAAAATTGCCTCATAGGGGCTCAGAAAACCCAGAAGTGATCGAAGAGGTGCTGTTGCATCCAGACAAATGGACTGTCTGGTCAGTTTTATGGTCAAAAGGTGACATTGGTCCGTATTTCTTCGAAGATGCCAATGGGCAGACGGTTAAAGTCAATTCGGAGGAATATGGTAAAAATGATAACCGTTTTTTTTTCGGCCGGCGATTGAAGATCATGACTTGGACGGTATGTGGTTCCAACAAAACGGGGCAACAAGCAACAGAGCACGACCAATTATGGCTTTATTGCATGAGAAGTTTCCTGGTCATGTTATGTCACGTTTTGGAGACGTCAATTGGCCACCAATAGACCGTGTCAAGTTATGGCCGAGATACCGCCCGAAATTTGTGAAAAGTGGTAAAAATTTAAATCTTGAGCATGCAGCGAATCTTCCCAAAGCAGCCATTTGAATGACGTTGTTATTCACAACTTAGTGGCAAAGTCCACACTTTATAATGAAAAAAAAAAATTCATCAAAAATTTATCGTTCTGTGTTTTATTTAGCTTTACTTTCGAAACCCAAAAGTGAATGACCCTGTATAAGGATTTTATGGAGCGTTTCAAATTACAGGCTTAGAGCTTTGAACCTATTTGTTAATTTCCGCCAAATCTAAGTTGCATCGGGTGCTTAGGTTTATTCTTCGTTGAGTTAATATTTTCTATCAGATAGACCAACTCGTTACCTACTCCAAAATTGGAGCTATTAGTGTCGACGTTTTGTCCAAACGTTTTGTCCCGCCAGTTTATTTTGTTTTTTGTTGATGTAGTCGTTTACTTCAACAGGACTAAGTTTCAATCGCCATGAAGGACTTTATTACGAAATGTTGGAAATGAAATCGTCGATAAATTAAAAGGTGAAACAACGCGAAATTCGTAATTTCGTTTTGCCTTTTTTTTCGTTTGGCCATATTTCTTTCCACTTATCCTAAGATAGATAAAAATGTATTGAAAATACGGCCCTCGGTGCTTGCTTCTGCCTTGAGCACTATCAGCTCCAGATAAGAATTGATCTTAAGTCAAATGATAGCGCAACTTATTGCCAATACCCATTGAGAAAAATTATTCTATTGTTGCACATTACATCACATATTTTCCCATATCACGTGATACAGCTGGATCAGTTTTCCCGCTATCCCAAGTTCGGTCACATCAATATAGAGCTCTTGACCATAAATGCTATGATATGCGGCTTTGAAATCCAAAAAAAACTATGTATAAGTCGCATTTCAGGGGCTGTAGACAGTTTTTAAAGTACCACCCAAGCAAAGGATTCCATATCCGAGCTTCGATTGGACAACGAAGTTTTCTAAAATGGTACATTTTTTAGGTGGCAGATTGTAAGTATTTTTCGATTTACAAATTCTTATATGTACCTATCAATAGTCAAACCAAAATATTTTAAGAGCTCCAATGAAGTATTTCTATGTAAGCTAAATAAGTTGTGGGGGACTAAGTCCAAGAATAGGTAAGTAGAAAAACTTAACTTCATTTTTTTTTGCTTATGACAAGTTTTTAAACTCCCAGCCAATGTCTTAAAGATTCTTAGTCATGATTTATATCAGCAACCAAGTTCAAAAATGATGAGCTGTAATACGCACAAGCTGTATCATCTGCAAACCAAACATAGAGTTAATAAGTATATGTTTCCTGTTTTAGTGACCTATTTTTATTAATAATAGGCCCACTTTACAGCATATTATAGAGTTAATATACATATATAAGAAACAGGATAGGGCCCCAAACAGAGCCTTGAGGTACTCCAACTTTTTCCAATTTTCCACTCTTGTTTTCTAACTTCAAAAAATGATGAGAACCATGTCCCCTGAATCCAACTTTTTCTAATAAATACTTACATGCGCACACCAACTAAGTTAAGGCAAACATTTTTGATAAAATTATTAGAAAAACTGTTAATAGTATACCATTTAAGATTTATAAACCTCAAAAGAAGAGATTGGTTCGAAGTAGAAAATTTTTAAATAAAATCATTCTTTGAACCCTGTAACAGGGTAAATATATGAAGTTTTGTTGAAACCAGCTTGAGAAAGAGTATCCTATCCATAGCTATTTTGATAAAATATTTATTAAAAAGCTTATCAGAATAACAACAATATTCAAATTGCCATTTCACAAATTAACTACAGGACCAAAAGTCGCGTTTTTATCAAACTATGACTATTTTTCATTCTTTTCTTAAGTTTCTTCGGGTTTTATGAAATTCATTGATCTAGAAATTTTCTCAGCTAACAGGAACCTCAATAAAACTCTTCTTAGATAAAACTCATAATTTCTTTCTTACTTAATTTGGCGCTACAGTCCGGGTGGAACATGGCCTCAATCAACAAGTTTCTCCAGCTAGCTCGGTCCCTATTTAGCTGTCTTCAGTTCCGCACGACAATTCGGCTGAGGTCCCCTCCCACTTGTGTGCGCCATCTAAGTCGTGGTCTTCCTCTACTGCGCCTTTCCTCTGGATTGGATTCGAAGACTTTCCAAGATGCAGCACTTGGGTCTTTTCACTCTATATGACGTAGCCATCTAAGTCGTTGGCCTCGTTTTACTAGGTCGGTTTTGCAGTAAAGTTCATGGTTGTATCTTCTACTTTACTCCCCAGATGAGACCAAATATCATACGGAGAATTTTTAAAATCACATCGGGGAACCGGGAACGTTTGTTGCTCGAGAGAGGACTTTGGTACTCAATTGCATTCTTATTCTTATAGTGAAAAGGACTAGCGATTGGTATCTAGCGCCACCTAGGTAGAAAGAGTCCTTAACTAGCTCAAAATTATAGCTGTCTATGGTGACGTTTTGGACGTAATTGGACGGATTTATGAAAGATTGGCCCTCTAGTGTTGATACGTGAGTTTGTCTTTTTCTTTCTCTTTCTCTTTCTCTTTCTCTTTCTCTTTCTCTTTCTCTTTCTCTTTCTCTTTCTCTTTCTCTTTCTCTTTCTCTTTCTCTTTCTGAGAAGAAGAAATTTCTACAAAGCTTAATATTATTAGGATATTTCTACACTTTAACCTTACGTTGTTTTGTATTTATCTTTTTAAAAAAGATGCCTAGACATCCATGGTTTTAGGTTTTTTCGTCTGGAATCAAAAGTTTCTGAACTTTGTCATTTAGAGTATTTGCATATTTATCAAATGCTAGAGGGGGATCGGACTGTAAAACTGTGTAAAATGAAGATCGGACTCACTATAGACTGCTTATCAGTTTTCTTGAACTAGACTTGAATTCAGAAGATTAAAATTAGTTCTAGTTATTATCCTTATGGAAACTTGGACTTGTCTTAATTGTGAAGGTATGTGGTAGGTCATGGCATAGTAGAGTCTCGCGGTCAAATACTGTCTGCAGACTCTAGCAACTCCAAGTATGTTACGAATTTCCTTTTCTCAGTAATTCGCAATTTATTTTTTTTTGTGAATCAAGGTGGTCGAAAACCTACTCCTTTAACTTGATAGGATCATTAGATTCGGACCTTTGAGTGATCATTTAGAGTTTTCTGACGTTTTTCTCATATTTCAAAGTCGTATCGAGCTTAAGTAAAATGTTCACTAGTTCTATGTGAGCTCAACTAACCGTAGTTATAGTCAATTTTCGGATCTTAACTGTCATCCTATGTATGTAGTACCCCTTGGCATAATGGTTAGTGACTGAGTGTGTTGGACTCGGCCGATGATTGCCTATGGGTGTCCGGTGTGGTTCAACGCTGCCCCATCTCAAATGGAAAAGATTCGGGTGTTTGAGAGGCAGTGTCTTAGACGTTGTCTTGGATTACACAGAACACCAGAATCGGAGTACA
The DNA here is from genome assembly GCA_963931855.1 of Philhelius festivus. Classification (NCBI taxonomy): domain Eukaryota; kingdom Metazoa; phylum Arthropoda; class Insecta; order Diptera; family Syrphidae; genus Philhelius; species Philhelius festivus. The sequence goes on along the minus strand of OZ007556.1, from coordinate 74,452,567 downwards.
AACATTGCTATTCCAACAGGACTCTATATAACGGAGCCAAAATTAACAGAATAGATAATTTTTTAATAAAGCTGATTCGTCACATTGCGAGAGCGATGACCTCAGCAAAGAGCTGCATTCCTCTATTTAGATAGTATAGGGTTGATCCAGGATAGAGAGGCGGTTCCGCTAATCTACCACGTGTCGGCCGCCGTAGTACCGTGGATAGGCGGCTCCTTTATAGTCGAGACGTCCTCGCACAAGACGGAGCTGAGCGACTTCGGTTCAGTAGGACTGTGTCCGATCGGGACCTGAAAGACAGGGTAAGACAGGAGAACCAGTTTTGGTGGTTGTCTTATGTTGATAGCGATAGTTTACAAGTTGTCTTGGCCGACTTACATAGTTTTAAGGGTATTCTTAGGTAGGGACAGTCAATAGAGTAGAGTAGAGTAGATTCTTCCAATGTACATATATTAAAAAAAAATCTCTGCTGCTTGGCTGTTCTAGTTTTTAAGTAGTTTTAGTTTAGTTTGTAAGTTTTATATAAAAAATATAAAAAGTTAAGGAATCCGAGGTTTTTTAAATTTTCTCGAGAAAAAAAAATAGATATATTAGTTTGAATTTTTGAATTAAAAATAGTTTTTTTTGGCCGAAAGGTATTAGATTTAAGATATAGTTTAGCTTAGAGCGCCCGCATAGGGCCAGTAAGTTATTTTTAAGTTATTGGATAAAGGCTATTTTTTATGAATTTTTGTCTAGCTTTAAGATAGTTTAAGGATTGATGAAAATAAAAATGAATCTAAAAAAAAAAAGTGTGTTGGACAGTCATGCGGAAGGTCTCGAGTTCGATTCTTAGCCGCTGCAAGAAAGTTTTTTTCAAGGGTGTATTGCCTCTTGCGAGGAATTGACAATCCCCCAACAGTATTCTCTTGTCATGGAAAGTGCTGCTAATAAGCCGTTCGGAATCGGCAGAAAATTGTAGGTCCCCTCCGTTCCTGGTATGGTTGAGAGTTGTAAGTCACTAGGTTAGGTCCTGGTTCACTCCGAGCTGTTGCACCACCAAATTTAATTTTTTTAACTGTCATCCGCGATAAAAAATATTGGAACCGATGAGGGTTCTAAAAATTTGTATTTCGAAGTAATTACTAGAAGTATTTGTTTTTCAAAATATTTCTCCAGTATTAGCCGTGATAGCCACTCAGTAAAGAAAATTGAAAAAAATGATTATAGTTACTTTTATATTCACTCTCTTTTAATCTCAAAGTTTGACACGAATTTTAGAGTAATTTCAAATTTATTTTGAGGTATTAAGAATATTTCCTTCCATATTCTTGCCAGCCCCTGAATTACAATTTTAATGAGGAAAAAAAATCGACTTTTAGTTAAAAAATCAGATTTTGTAGATCCCAGTACCAACCTTTCCGAAGAAAATGGTTTTCTGCACTCGATTTAAGCGCCATCTACATATCAATATAACAAAAAAATTTATTCATTCAATATTCACTTTGATTGCTGACCAAATTATATTCACTCTTAATGTTTTTTATTTATTTGCATGTAAAATTTTGCTAACTTGGCTATTCACTATTGTATTGATTACAACCTTTTGAATTGTTTAAAATATATATATATATAAACTGCGAGAGCTGAGAATGACATTTCTATGCATAAATGCGATGTGTCCTTCCATAATTTTAGTTTAAGAAAAGCGCCAATGCCAAATATTAAAAAAAAAAAACTGGCTTTGGCCAATAAATTATCTGCAGTACTTTTATCTGAAAGAATCTTTCCACTTTTCTCACTTCCTCCAAAACTCATTCAAAACCCATTCCAATGCGCTTTGGTACTTGCACCCTTCTTCAATTCATAATTTCCTCTTAGTCTTTTTTATGGGTAATTCGCATACGAAAAGAAAAACAAAACTTTCAACACTTCTTTGTTATTTAACATTACATCCTGCATCTCAAAAATGTTTTATAAAAATAATAGACTATATAATAAGATGGATACCATGAAAGCCCTGAACTCATGAACGGTCCATTGTGCCATCATTACTCATTATTACGGTGCGCTAGAATTCGTGTTCCGACCACGAAGAGATTAACTTTTTAAAAATTTATGGTTTTCAACGCATTAGGTATGTTTTATGTTTTTATAATAAAACCGGGGGATGAATTTATGTTGTTTTAGACATCTTAAAAGATATTTTTAATGTCCTGCTGAGTAAAGGTATATAAATTTTGTATGGGACTGCAGGAATTCTCGTAGAACCATCGGACAATAAGGTTGTGGTTTAAGTATATACGCCGAGTTTATGAGGGGCTTGTTGATTCTACATCGAAGAATGAGTTAAGATCTTAGTTATGTTTTAATGCGCCTCACGAAAAAGTATGTTTTGTGTTACTCAAATGAATTAAGAAAGAACTTATAAATAAATGATATTTTTACGATACTTTCAAGAGCTATTAGGACCGTTTTTTCTTTTTGGTTTGTTAAGTTAAAAGTTTACTTTTCAGTCTATTAAAATTCAGCTATCCTCTACAATAAAGATGCTAAGAAAAAAGAAAATGTGGTCAGCTATTAGATAGGAACGGAAAATGTGAAGCCATTTTTGAAATAGTCTTTAGTATGAAAAGAGTCCATATTAGAACAAATTCTTTTCGTCGGATGTTTTAGCCTTGTTTAGTTTTGTTATACATACGTATATTTACTAACTTTAAATGTCTCACCTCCTAACCCACTGAGTCAGAATGCATAACAATTAACTATTATGCATAGTGACAATTTTGGTTTCACACTTATTGTGACGCAATGGCTTAGTGGGACAAGTCAACTTCCAGAATGCAACTCAGTAGGTCAAAGCTGAGTAATGCATTTTGGAAGTTAAACCAAGAAGTTCCAGGTAGGTCGCCAGAACCAGAGGTGAGTCTGATTGTAACCGCGAACGTGATTGTTTGGTTTTTGTTTAATTGATCGCACACATAACATTGGCGCAGCCGATTCGCGAACCTAATTTAAATTAAATAAAATATAAAAAAGTTAATTGTGAAAGAATATACATACTCGTACATAGATACGAGTAAAGTGAATCAATAAAAATAAAAATTGAAAGTGAAATTAATTAATTTTATCACAAAGTGATAAAAAGGAAACAAGAAAAGATAACATATATGTTAATACTACAAGTATACATAAATGAAACAGTGTAGTTGATCAAGTGAGGTAAAATAAAAACTGATAGAAGGTCTGGTAAGAATTTTAATGTTTATATTGTGTTGATGTTTTTGTTTTTTTAAATATAATTAAGTTTAATATAATTTACACATTTTCACACCCTTTAAAAGACAACCTTCCTCTCCTCTTCTTTAAAGAAACTTTATTTTTGTATTAATAAGACGAGTCTGATTGTAACCGCGAACGTGATTGTTTGGTTTTTGTTTAATTGATCGCACACATAACATTGGCGCAGCCGGTACACATTGATTGTGTTTTTGGATTGAGTTTGGGTTGAAGCCCGAAGTTCCTTGTAAAGATCAATAAAGTTAATGGCCAAGAGAGAAATAGAGGCCCAACTTAATGATTTAATAGAGGAACTAGAAACTCTTAAAAAAGAGAAAAAAGAGCAACGGCGACAACTTAAAGAACTCAACGAGGTACTCCTTTCAGAACTTAAGGATATTTTAAATCCCGAGGTTTTTACTTTGGTCAAGTCTCAGCTTAGCTCTCAGTGGGGTCAATTTCAGCGTATTGAAACGACAGACGCGATTCTGACGGAATATATTAAGGCCGTACAGAATATAAGAAATAGACACACTAAAGAGACAGAACAACTAGTCAAGCAACTTGAAAAAAGCGAGAAATTGCGTAAGGAGGCTGAAAAGCAACTCCAGCAAGTAGCAGACGAAGCTGACGAACAACTTGACCAACTAACAAGTGAGTTAAATAAAAGCTTGTCAGCCCAAAAGGAGTTGCAAAGAAAAAATTCAAAATCAGCTTCATCTGATTTTTCAAAAAATCTTTTACCCCTGTTTTTTACATCGTCTCCAAAAACCCCTGTCACTAAAAATCTTGTAAATAAGGGTGTTCAGACTCCTGTCACAGGTATAGAAAAACACCATATTAATTTAGGACAAGAATTAGTGGAGACATCTCAAAATCCCCATTTTAATTTAAGACAAGAATTGGTGGAGGTACAACCAATTAGCAGTCAAACATACAACATGTCATACGAAAAGGTGACAAAGATTGTTTCCCGTGTCATACCCCTATTTTCAGGGCAAAGGACACCGGACTTGTCAAGTAAAGTATACGAGTTTATAAACGCTTGCCATTTAGGGTTGAAATGCCTAGAGGCAGGTGAAGCCAAAGACTTGTATGTGGCCTGCATTTCCACAAGGCTAACGGGGGATGCATTTGAACTAATTAGATCTAATCCTCCCAAAACCTTAGCAGAACTGGAGTCAGTTATAAAAACAGCGTATCTGCCGATTATAACTCTTGACAGTGTGATGCTTGAAATTAATCAATCACACCAAATGATGAATGAAGATTTCCAGTCATTCGCTCGACGCTTACTCACGCTGAAAATAAAAGCGAAAGAGATTATCGATTCACGTTACAGTGAAGCTCAATCAATAGCGTTGGTGGCTGAACTTAATAATAGTTTAGTTAAGGTTTTCAAAATGGGATTGTATGATCCTGCTTTGCGTCAGTTTATGCTGACAACCGCTGAAACTGACTTATCAAAGTTGGCTGATTTGGCGCAGAGAACATCCCTTTTAATGGGAACTCAAAACAACTGGGGAGTTCAATCAAATGTGTTCAGTGCTATCTCACCATGTGCGTACCCGCCCACCTGGCCTCAACAACTTCCACCGCAGCCAACATACCCACATACAAATATACATAGTCTTCAAAACTCATACACACCACAATATCATAATCACTTCCAACCATCCAACAATCAATTACATCAATCAAATAACCAGGTAAATCTAGACTCCCCCCATCCAAGTACTAGACACGTAAATAGAACGGCAAATCCTGTGATAAAATGTGGATTTTGTGAAAAACAAAATCACACTTACGCCGAGTGTCAAATACGGAAAAGAACACCATACTGTGATTCTTGCGAAGATTATGGGCATAATCAAAACAGTTGCCCACGTTCACAAATACGTGTTACACGAGTAACATCAAAAAAGCCCAGAACAAAATGCAAGTGGTGTTCTAGGATAGGGCATGTGGAGGAGGATTGTTTCTCTAAATGGAATTATCAGAAGGAACAATCGGGAAACGGCCCGGGGGCCAGTTTAATTCAATAAACTGTGCCCCACCAAATTTACTCTCCACAAACAAAACACCGCCAAAAAATCCATCTTCAAATAAAACAATGATGTCATCAGAGCTAGGCAGCCAAACACCTCCTATGACATCAAAAAGGCAATTTGAAGACACTTTAAAAATAAAAGAAAAAAAAAAGTCATTACAGCACAAAAAACAACAAAAAATAAAAGTAAATCGGAAGACTTACTCAAAAGAGTTAAATTTCCTTACTTTTCAGTCGGTAAGCAAAACGAAGCAAAAACCTATAGAACCTGTATCTGGGGCAAAAGTTGTCCTAGGTCAAGTAAATTTATGGTTATTGATTGCGAATATTTGCTTGGTTGTGAGTAAGTGTCGCGTAATGTTTAATACATTTTTTGTCTTTTTGGCGAATACGCTTAATAACTTTATTTTTAGTTTTTGTTGTAAGTATTTGAACCAGTTCGCTATGACGAAAAAAAAAACTAAACAGAAGAAAACATTGTATACATTTAAGAACATTCGTAAGCACGATGTGTTCGTCGAGCTGCCCACATCTTAAGCTAAGTACGGAAAAGTACTTCTTCTTGTTGATACAGGGGCAGACTCGAGCTTACTTAAACGAAGTTCTCTAGAAAATGCTAGCAATATAAACACCCGAGAAACAAAGCAACTGGGTGGTATTTTTGGTGGTGTAGGCACAACACTGGGTACAATTAAGACTAATTTACTTTTCCCAAAAAAATTTTCGACTAAATGGAACATAGTCGATGACGATGATATACCTGCGGATGGTATATTAGGTCGTGACATCCTATGGAATCGCACGATCATCGACGCAGTTTCCAAACGAATAACGTTTTTAGATGGGAAAAGGGAAGTCTTAATTGATTTACCTCTCAAATGTTTGCCTTCGAGTCTAGCTACCATGTCTTCACTGAACGAAAAAGTTGTGCAGTGCAAAATTGGGGCTCGGACACGGACAATTGTGAAGATCCAAATCCCAAATTCAAAATCAAATGAACTGCTTATACATTCGCAGGAAATTGATAATGGAATTTATTTGGGAAACACAATTGTTAAGGCAAATAACGATTACGTCCATGTCCCTGTCTTAAACTGCACAACAGAGGACTATGTCATGGACACAAATTTCATGCCTACCTATTCAAATTTCAAAAACTACAAAATTATTGAAAACAATGGATACGGAGGTAAAATATTAACAAATTTTAAAAAGGAATCCAGTAATGAACGGATAAATAGCCTTCTAAGCTCCATTAAAATAGATGAAAACCTAACCAAGGAGGAAAAAAAATCGGTAGAGGAATTATGCATTCAGTTTTCTGATGTCTTTCTATTAGAAGGCGATAATTTAAGTTATACACCCGTTTTGTCCCACAACATTCCCACCAAATCTGACCAAGCACCGATCAACACAAAACAATATAGAACGCCAGAGATCCATAAAAAAGAAATTGAGAAGCAAGTGAAAGAGATGCTTGATCAAAACATAATTTCGGAAAGCAAATCTCCTTGGAATTCGCCTTTGCTTATTGTACCCAAAAAATCGGTTGAAGGTAAAAAACGGTGGAGGGTGGTTGTAGATTTTAGAAAGCTGAATGAGGTAACAATTAAAGACGCATTCCCCCTACCAAGAATCGAAGAAATTCTTGATCAGTTGGGACACTGCCAATTTTTCACCACCTTGGATTTAGCAAGTGGCTACCATCAGGTGTTGATCGATCCAGCTGATAGAGCGAAAACTGCGTTTAGTACCAGCACAGGACATTACGAATTCAAAAGAATGCCCTTTGGTCTAACCGGTGCTCCAGCAACGTTTCAAAGGATAATGAATCACATCCTGACTGGGTTGCATGGCATTGATTGTTTTGTATATTTGGATGATATTGTTATCTATGGTAAAAATCTAGAGCAACACAACGAAAAGCTTTCAAAGGTTTTGACTAAACTTAGGCAGCATAATCTCAAATTAAATACCGAGAAATGTAATTTTCTATGCCGTGAAGTATCATATTTGGGACATATATGCTCTGAAGCCGGAGCTTCGCCTGACCCAGCCAAAACCCAATGTGTTTCAGATTTTCCCAGACCCACAACAATAAAACAGGTGCAATCATTTTTGGGACTTACGAATTATTATAGAAAATTTATACCACAATTTTCTAAAATAGCTGCCCCAATAACAAAGCTATTGAGGAAAGAAAATAGTTTCGAATGGTCCCCAGATTGTGAGAAATCGTTTAAGTTCCTTAAGGAAGCGATTTCCAAACCACCTGTTCTTATCTATCCAGATTTCACGCAACCATTTATCGTGACAACCGATGCAAGCAATGAAGCTCTGGGAGCCGTTTTGTCCCAAGGTAATATGGGTGAAGATAAGCCTATTGCTTATGCTAGCCGCTCGCTTAACAAATCGGAGAAAAACTATTCGACTATAGAAAAGGAATTGCTTGCCATAGTTTGGGCGTGCAAGCACTTTCGAACATACCTTCTAGGTCGACCATTTACAGTTTTCACAGACCACCGTCCTCTCATAGGAGTATTCAATGTTAAGGACCCAACCACTAGACTTATTAGATTCCATCACAAGTTGTCTGAATACGATTATAAAATTATATATAAGCCTGGTAAAACCAACTGCAATGCAGATGCGTTAAGCAGGATTCAGAAAGAAAATAATGATATAAAAATTGTACAGACAAGAAGTAGGACTAAACTAGCTAAAAAGGACATCATACAACAAAATAGTAAGCAAGGCAACAACAAACAGGCAAGTAGAAACGACTTTCAGCTTCTAAAAAATCCAGAAGACATACAAACAGTTCTTCGCGATTTCCACAAATCCGTACTTGGAGGACATCAGGGAATGGCGAAGACCTATGCACGAATTCGTCGTCAGTTTAGATGGAAAAATATGCAAAAGGACATTGCAAATTATATCAGGAACTGTGAAAAATGTCAAACGAATAAGTCAGGCAAACTAACCAAAATGCCAATGGTTTTAACAGACACCCCATGCCTCCCATTCGATAAGGTATACATGGACATGGTCGGTGTTCTTCCTTTGACGTATTCCGGTAACCGGTATATTTTAACATTCCAGGACGACCTGACAAAGTATATGACTTGTGTGGCCATCCCAGATGCTGAAGCATCTACGGTAGCAAGAGCCTTTTACGAGGAGATTGTTACAAGGTTCTGCATACCTAAGACACTCGTCACAGATAATGGAACTAATTTTACTTCGAAACTTTTTTCAGAAACTTGTAAGCTTCTAGGAGTTAAAAAAGTTCACATTACCGCATATCATCCACAAGCTAATGGTTCACTCGAACGCAGTCACAGACCCTTAGCGGAATACCTAAGGAGTTTCGTTGACAATGACGATCGGTGCTGGGACCAATGGTTGAGACAGGCGATGCATGTCCACAATAACACCGTGCATACAGCTACTAAACTGACACCAACGAAGAGTTTGTATGGTTTTGAATTCGAAATGCCAACAAATTTAAAAAGAACAGCTACACCTCTGTATAATGCGGAAGATTATCCAAAAATCCTTCAGCATCAACTACAGAAGACGCACGAACTAGCGAGGAAAAATTTGGAACTGGCAAAACAAAAATCAAAACAACAATACGACCATCATACCAATCCTGCCTCGTTTGCGGTTGGGGAAAAAGTCTTGCTTAAAAATCCTACTAGAAAGAATAAGTTTTGGTTCTAATATGCTTAATTTAGTTCACCTAACTAATTTTTTTTTTCTCTTTTCAGTATTTACAAAGGAAAAACAAAGTGAGGTCAAAAGGAAAGGTCATTAATTGCCTACACATATTACATTAATATTATTTCCATAATTTGGCACATTACATTCATATTATTTACATAATATATATAATCAATCTATTATTATATAAAATTTTTAAGAATACATACAGTCTTTGACTATAAGTCATTTTCCTATTTAATTTTTTTTGCTTAAAAATACTTCTTAAACACATAAATAGTTAATTATCGAGTTGAAAAGAAAATGTTCAACCTACGGTGTTTTGCATTAACTGTACAAATAGTTATTAACTTCTTTCCCGGGCAGACACAGAATGAGAAACCATACAAGATCCAGTCATTACATAAAACATCACCAGTAGTGTTCGAAACGGTAGAACAAGCCGTATTCTACAGTGATACGTGGACAATTTTGACGAAGTTCACACCAATGGACTACGAAATGGTAATTCAGATGGTGCAAAAATGTGACAATAGGCTAGAAACCATGTGCAGAAGCATTGCGAACGATGACTTTCAACGCCATTGCCATTTGGTCGCCCAGGAGACAGAGACAAACATCGTAAACTTACGACAAACAGCAAATCGTATGAGACAATTGATACACTCAAAGCGTCAAAAGCGTGCACTAGAGTTTATCGGAGGATTTTCCAAATGGGCCTTCGGAACGATGGACAGCGAAGATGCTAGAAAGGTCTACCATCAGTTGGAATTCCTCCATAAACGGGATGAGGATTCGTTCCAATTAATGCACCGACAACTATCTGTCATGAAATCAAATTTCGATACATTGACTAAGCCAATTTCACAACTAGCGGAGGAAATGGAAAACGTGACTGCAGGTGTGGGAAATCTAAGTGAATCTTTCCTAAATTACAGCCAATTCACAAACAAGGAAGTTTCGATACTTAAGATGAGGAGCGAAGCGAGTGCAATGATATCAGTGATCACCGCAAAAATAATGGAGGTCCAAAACCGGCAATCCCTGGAGCTTTCCATACTTGATGACCTTAACCAAAATAAACTCCACCCTTTCATCCTGGACGTAGGAAACATTACTGACCTGCTTAAGAAATCGGTCAAAGGAGGATTCTCATTCGAGAACTTTGGCATCATTAATTCAGCGGCCAGAACAGCAGTCTTTGCAAATGAAGGAAACCTGTTTGTTAAGGTAACGCTTCCACTTCCAGACTCCTTGCATTTTGACATCCATAAAGTCTACGCCTTACCAACAGACTTAGAGGAACGATGGGATCTGGTTATTGATACAAAGTATGAATACATCGCAGAATCTGATAACCACGGCCTTTTCGTAATGCTGAATGAGGAACAGTATTCCCGATGCTCACATATTGCAATAAGAGATGCTAAAAAAGACATTGCGGTATGCCGATACGAGACCCCGGTATTCACACCTGGATCAAATGAATGCTTAGTAGAACTCTTACAACACGCAGCTTCATCAAAAGATTCGTGTAAATACACTGCGGTTCCAGCTAGCAAAGGAATATTCCTAAAGATGACGGCACCGAACGAGTGGCTTTTCAAAGTAAAGGATTCCTTCGTTTTGAACTTGAAGTGTGCTGACCAACAATATACAGCGACCCTCAATGGTTCAGGAATCCTTAAGATGGAGCAGCCCTGCGAAGCCAGTGCCAAAGGATTTAAGCTACTGTACGAATTTCACTCTGAAGTTTCTACTGAGTACAAACAACCAATGGTGGACCACTCAGAACTTGTGAAAGCATTTCAAGCCAATTCCATTCCAGTTAAACAAGCCCCCACACCAAAACTTCTTCCCATACTTATTGGCAACCACAAGCATTTTGCCAACGAACTAAATGTTGGAAAAAAGAGTATGGAAGAGCTTGAACAAGGATGGAACCTTCTGAACGCAGAGCGAAAAGTGACAGATCATGAATGGGAGTTGTCACTACATCGCTACTCCATGTTGACCTTAGTCACCTTAGCAGCGGTAGCCGTTATTGTCATTTGTCTAGTCCGATATCTCCGATCCAGAGCACAAACCATTCGTTCCATCCGAGCCAAGGCACCATCAACTATTCTACCACTCCGTGAGCTGACAGTCAACCGAACGCCAAGGAAACGTGCACCATCAACGCCACAGCCTAAAGCAGACATAGCGAGTTTCAGCGTCACCTCTGCCCGGGTGTAAACAAGTATATTGTAAATTAATAAATTGACATTTATATAATAAAAAAAAAAAGAAAATAGTGAAACTTTAAACTTGAAATAGCAAATTTATTTTAATATTATTATGTAGATATGTAATATTATTGAGAATAAAGTTGTAGTTAAAAGAAATGAATTAAAGTCAAATAAATAAAACAAAAAAAAAATGTTAGAAAAAAAAAAATAAATAAATAAATAAAATGTAAGCGACATAAAAGAAAAAAAAAAATCTTGAAATAAAAATATTGTAACTGTAAAAAATGTTAAAAAGTATAATAAAAAAAAAAAAAATTATTAAACTTATGAAAATATGATACAAATTTAATTAATTCAAATATATGTACCTATGTAAAATTTAGTATTAACATCTAGTATTTATTTAATAAAGAAAGACGAACCTATTTCTGGAGACCTGGCTTGAACTCCCTAAGGGGGGAGGGATGTTATACATACGTATATTTACTAACTTTAAATGTCTCACCTCCTAACCCACTGAGTCAGAATGCATAACAATTAACTATTATGCATAGTGACAATTTTGGTTTCACACTTATTGTGACGCAATGGCTTAGTGGGACAAGTCAACTTCCAGAATGCAACTCAGTAGGTCAAAGCTGAGTAATGCATTTTGGAAGTTAAACCAAGAAGTTCCAGGTAGGTCGCCAGAACCAGAGGTGAGTCTGATTGTAACCGCGAACGTGATTGTTTGGTTTTTGTTTAATTGATCGCACACATAACAGTTTTTTTAAAACTCATATTTCTAAAGCCTCATTGTCACAAAGCTTGTCATTTAAAATTCGATAAAAAGTGGATACGACAATCAAATTACGTTTTGAAATCACATGGATTTGGAACAGATTGGATCTTGTATTTTATTATTCCTTTAAGTCTTTCTAAGGTTATTAAAGGAAAATGGGCGTATATTTTTTTTTAAACCAGCCAAAGACTACTTGTGCTTTTGTTAAAGTTTTGCAACTAATTGTTTTATAAAGGCCCATTTACTTTTTCGTATGAAATATGACCTAAGATCGGCGCGCGGTGCGCGGCAACTTGTCAGTTCTATACGTCTACTCAACACACGCAGCGGATTCTATGGGTCGTCCCCTTAAGGTTTTTTGAAGTAAAACTTCTTTTCCGGCGTTGGGGGTAAAAAATTTTCTATGGAGTTGTCAGTGACATGTCAAAACGACACGCTTCAGCGACATGGTTTTTACAATTATTGTTCGAACTTTGTTAGATGTTATTTAAAACACTTTAAAAACACACCTTATCGCCGAAAAAGAATGTTCTTTTAATAGAAGAACCACAACAACTAACCTACAAAGCAATCAAAAACATAATTTCATTAAAATATCAGTTAATAAAAGCTTTTTTTTTTCAATGAATTATGTGGCCGAAAAATTTCTCGAGCGAAAACTTTTTATAGTTTTATTTATTTCAAACATTAAACACTTTAACCTTAGTAATACTGAATAATTATATGCTATTTAACTTGAAAACTAAGCAAAATACTTAAAACGAAATATAAAAAAAAAACACTTGTAAATAAACTATCTGCTTCAGTCCTTTCTGTTGTCAAATATAAACTAGCATTGCCATATGCGAAGAATTTTAAATTCGGTGTCAAAATTAAACTAGCGTTGCCTACAATTTTAAAATCCTTGGGCTCCAACACAATGAATGAGATAAGAAAAAAGAGATACTTTGTGTCAAAAGACCAACTGTTTAGTTGCTCGAACCAAGCAGTTGCGAAACTAAAAATTGAATGTGCGCGCCTAGCCATAGAAAACAGACGAACTATTTGGTTTAATGTCTGTGCAGGTGCATATAATTTATATGTTACACAAAAAAGCGAACTCATTTAATGCAATCGTTTAGTTTGTGTCAAAACACAAACTTTTTAGTTGCTAAAACCAAGCAGTTGCGCAGCTAAATATTGAATGTGCGCGCCTAGCCTAAATGAAATTAATAAATGAAGTAAGAACAGTCGCGCACATTAAATTTTTAGTTGCACATCTGTTTGGTTGCTGAAATAAAACATAAAGCCTACTACGCAGATCGAGACAAGACAAATTTTATCTCTACAATTTTAATCTCTCCAAATCTCGTCCAAAAGTTTGAATTTGGAGAGATAAAATCTAATTAATAAATGTTTTGTAGTGTATCTCTGGAACGGGTTGCCTTACAAAAGTCGTTCATACCTTTTTGGAATCTCCTCTTGATGCTTTCAAGAGAAGAGTCAGCACCTTCTACATAAAACCAGTTTTGACAAAAATCACTTTCAGAAATACGGTGGCTGTCAAAAATTGCCCGCAAAATAATTCTTGTTGCATTCTTTTTCCTGGCAAAATTTAGCGGAGACATTTTGTACAGCAATGAACAAAAGTATGAATTTTGCGCGGAACTGCTCGGAAAAATATACAAGACAAAATTTGTCCCAGGAAAAAAAATGTATGGGAGACAAAATTTTTCCCGATCTGCGTACTAGTCTTAATGGCTTATGTTTCATTTTACTATATATTTACCATATATATGTTTCATTTTACCAACCAAACAGAATTTACGCTCCAGGCCTAAGGAATTGCGGAACGATTTTATAACAACGAAAAGGTGACAGTGAATCATGTCTCGCTCTCGTTTCGTGTTTTCGTCACATTACCAATCGGACATAATTAGGCCCCAGTTATAGCTTTCATTGAAATGCATCATTGGAACAAATCAGTGGAATGCTGACTTCATTTTTTTGACAAACCAGTTATAGCATTCAGTAAAAGATCTTGTCAGTGGCTGATTACAACCAATTCTATGCATTTGAGGTTAGAGTTGATCAATGAAAGGAAAACTGACATTTGAGAATAGAAAGAGAATCGAACACATTCAGTGGAATGATTTTGTTCCATCTTAAAGAAACGAAAATCAGCTATTCATTGAGATTAAGGGTATTCACTATACGAGATAATTTTCCGCTTTGTAGAAAGATATAAGTTTCCGCAGCATGTTTTCATGAACACCCCCTAAGATGCGGAGATAAAATTATCCGGTTAACGAGGGTTTTCCGCGCTTACGTGAATACCCTTATTAATTTCTATCAGTGAAATAATAAAAGTGAATTTAAAAGAAAGTTCAAATCAGAATTTTGTATTTTATAGAGTGTACAAATTCTACTACTCATTGTCTTAATTTTGGTATCAATTAAAGCCATTGCAGTTTGTTTATTTGTCTTAAAAATGGGAAGAAAATTTTTCAATGATAGCTATAACTGGAGCCTTATATAAACTTTTGTCTGTCGTTTTGAATTGGATTTCAATGCCAACATCTGACAAATTTAAGCGAAGATAAAAATGAACTAAGAAACGGCTAGTATTGTATTAGTGTCCTTTCACGATTTATGATGTGCGTCCGGCTTAGCAATCATGTGCGTTAAAAAAGTGCCATGTGTACGTCATAAAAAGCGCTATCTGTTCGTCAAAGAAGCGACATATGTGCGTCAAAAATAGCGCCATCCATTTTGCTCAATTTTGGTAACAAACAAGTTATACATGATTTTCTTGATTTTCTCAATAAATTCAAGAAATCGGCAGATAGACCAAAACTATTTTGCATCATTTGTATAATTGAAACAGTTTTGAATTTACAAGACTATATACTGAAACTACTTTAAATTGATTTTTTTTATGTTTCCGAAAAGCACTGAAAGGAATCTTAGAGGCTTTGCTTTTGGGAAAAGAAGTTTTACTTCTAGCGCGCGTACGTCAGTACACACACATTTTTTGTTTATCTTACGATGACATACCGCTCTGGATATAAATACTACAACTGGCCTCCAAATTACTGGAGTGAAAAGCAAGGACTTTTTTTTTACTTTAATTACTTTAAATCTGAAATAAAGTTTTGATCTGATTTAAGTGAGTGGAAAGTATGGCAGTAATATCCTAGTTTAGAAACTGATAACTTACCACCCCCTCTAAAAAAAGATAAAATTCAAACCAAAAAAGAATAACATAATTCAAGTCTTTTCCAACTTCAATGAAGCATGTTTTCCCCTCAATCAGCTTTTAGCATATTGCCCTTTTACATGTCTAGAAAAATTGTATTCAAACAAACGAGCTAAAAAAAAAAGTGGATACATCGGAAACAATGCAACAAAAGATATCCTAAACGGTAACAGTTCTAACGGAAGCCGACCATGCATAACGGTCGACATACTTGTTTCAGTTTTAAATACAATATTCTTTCAAAAAAAAAAAAAAAAAAATAAACTTCCTTTGTTGCAAAAGAGATGTTTTGTTCACAAAAAGTAGAACAAAACGAAGCACGGCAAAAGCCAAACATCCTTTTGAGTCCTCTGTTTGCAGCTTCATATACATATGAAGGACATTGTTTTGTTCTCAACAAAGACTAAAATAAAAGATTCTTTTTTTCATTAATATCTACCTTTTAGTGTACAAGAGCACATGCATAGAATAAGGAGCTTCACATGTCCACTTCTGCAATATATTATAATTGTGCTTGATGAAATTAAAAGAACAAGCTACCTAATCCTTTGATAGAGAAAAATATAAGTGTGTGCAAACTAATTAAGTAATATGAATGCAGAGGAAAATTTCAAAAATTGCAATTTTGACAAAGTCAAAATTTTTGGAATTTTAATCTTTCACCGGTTTTGTCTATGAATTTATATGTACGAGTACCTATGGATTTCTGAAGTTGGTTTTTGGCATGCGACATGAGAAAGGGTTAAGTATCGACCCGAACGTTAAAATACAAAAAAAAAACGATTCATTCATTTAGCCAGCAGCCGTCAACATGTTTTTTTTTTTTTGATTTCGGGGGAAAAAGGATAAAACCTTATTTTAATTTTTAATATAAAAATCCTTTCTACAAGATAATAAAACTCATTAACGCAAAAGGGTCTGGTCCCCTGGCATTGATTTGCATAGGGGTAAATTAAGAATGCTTGGAAAGATGTTAGCTCTCATACTACATACAAACATTTACATTATACACACGTTTTCTGCAGGAAGGATATACCTACACATTATGTATACATGAACTCGTAGTTGATGAAATACCATAGAGAAGATATAAATTTACGGAGATATCGTATGTACATATATATTCTTATTCTCTTCTTAGAAAATAAATTAAATTTAAAGTGTTTCGGTTAGAAGTCAATCTTTCTCTTTTGGGGAATAATATTTCATATGTCCTCGTTTAAGTACTCTTCTTTATTAATTTTGAAAATTAAACATAAAATTCTGTTTTTTATTGAACAATTAATGTAACGTGGCCACTGCAACTTTGAGGAACACAAAAACAAAAAACTTCTTTGTCTCCGATTGAGATACTACTTTTTTTTAAAATTGTTTAAAACGAATTGAGAGTGGGATATCAGTGAAGTTTCGTATTTATTTAGAAGGCAATGTTTGCCATTATGTGCAAAATATAACATGATTCAAATTTTCAAATATTTGCCCATCAGGCTTTCTCGGGTGGTGCTCATCCGAAACGTCCAATTTTTCATTAATTTAACCAATGATGGCATTGATTATGTTCGTTTGAGAGCAGTGACAGTTTGTGACTTATTGGCATAGACCTGTGTCTTAGAAAACTTTCACAAGATAAAGTCTAATGGGGTCAAATTGCAAGATATCAGTGGCAAGTTGACATCGCCTCAAGCTAAGTGTACACGATTGGTATAGATCTTACAATATTAGGTGCGTTTTATTATTCACAAATCTATCTGGATCCGGATCTGGATTAAGTTTTAACATGTATTACAAAAACAATTTGGGATCCTGTTTTCTATCGGGATCTATTTCAAAGATCCAAAAATTAGTTATTACACTGGCGAGTAGATGGCTTTTATGATAAGGTAGTGCAAGTTATAGTGTAAAGAAAAAAGACAAGAAATAATTTAAAATTTACAAACCTAAGGATAAAAAGAGACGGGCTTATAACACTGCTGTCAGTAAGATCCGTATCGTTTTATATTCAAGGCAAGATCCCGATCCGGATCCAGATAGATTTGTGGATAATAAAACGCACCTATTGTAAGACCTGACAATGTCTGACAATTATCTACCAATGAGCTGACAATTAAGTTGTGTGTGTACACGGTTGGTAGAAAATCTACCAATCTCGGGAATCGCTCGTGCAAAATGTCCATTGTGGCACGCTCATGTGGCATGTTGCGCCGTTCTGTTAAAACTACATGTCGTCAATGTTCATATTATCCAATTCGGGCAGAAAGAAATTGGTTATCATAGCGCTCGCCACTGATCGTCCCATCAGTTTCGAAGATTTTGCTTGTTGACGGCCACCTCTCTGCATATGATTTTTAAGCCCAGTTAGCGAACACACGTCGTTTCGTTGTATATGGTCGGTATCTCCCATCCTCTGGCTCATCTTAAGTTTGCAGGTGGGTTTGATGGCGTGCTTGAGTAGCATGGCTTTTCCGGGCTCTGCGAACTCTGCCTTTATTGCTACGGATGCTCCATGCACTTACGTGTATGGGTGCTGATAATGTTGGTATGATGTTCTATGGGCTCGTCCACTGAATTACCAGTGGGCCGGTATTGCTACCTTGCTCATAGCTGTCTTCCCGGTTCCTATCGACCTCCTCGCGGTGCCTGTGGATAGGTTACGAAAGTAACTGAACTAACTTGATAGGAACAGTCTGGACGGTGTCCTTAAGGTAGGAATCCGCTAAGGTGTGTGTAACAACTCACGAGAGGGGTGCACATTCTTGGTTGGGGTTTCTACCTCGACTATAGCTGGGTGTGTGTATACCAGGGTTGGCAGGCCCAGAGTTTTGCAGGAGCTCATCTGCAAGTGACCATAATGGTGGCGAAGCTCGACCGGAAGCTATATTCTATCACAGTGGGAGATAGTACCCACGAGTTTGAGGGCTATAGCGAACGTCTTCGGGCTCTCCTATTCTATCTTCGTATAGAGACGTGCAGCTGTCGCGTGCGTGCTCTCTTTCTCAGACTATCTATGAGGTAGGCCCCCTAGTGGGAGTATCATGGTGGCTTGGTTTACTCTAATTGCGGAAACATATGGTTTTCAAGCGTGCTTGAATGCAAGAGGTGTTGTATAGACCTCGTCTTAAAGCAAGAGGTGTGCACATGCTGCAACATGTCACAACTTTGTTCTGAACCGGCTTCGGTCGATTCGGGGTTAATGGCCAGAACCCAATCTGACTCCGATGGAAGTAGGCCTCCCGTGGTGTAAAACCGGAAACGGTAGACATCCACGTTAAACCAAATCTAGGTTCATCTTAAGTTTGTACGGGTTCATACCAAAGTCATGACGCAAAATTCACCAAACTGTGGTGCGCGCAAGGCCCAGTTCTTAGGCATGGTGCGGAATTGACTTCTGCTGCACAATCTGACAGGCAGCAGCGGACTGTTCACTGAATCAGTTTACTTGAATTTATCCACCACGTTGCGAATAGTCCTCTATAGGAAAGACGATTATGGCGACCAGAAAATGGGCTAAGGGAAATGTTCTTTAAACAGAAGACCCACTTTTATTTTATCATTTGCACTTTTGCGCTTTTACTCTCAATTTTGATTTGGCAAATAAGACTTACAAAATGACAGGTAATTTGACAGATGCAGCTTTACCAATTATGGCTGCAATCACTTATCAAAGTTTGGGAATCCGTTTTGGGAAATCCTTTATGTACGAGTAGGTATATCTGCAGGTCAACAGATAACACCACTGATGTAACAACATCTTTAAAGTTTCCAGTCTAGTACACTAAATAATTAGTTGGCAACACTGCTAGTATTTTAGTTTGTCATTTCATAATGTTACTTTTTTTTCCAGCCCTAAAACCTAGCTTACATCTTTTGTACTTTTTTATAGATTGAATTAATTTGAATAAATCTTTGCAATCTTTGAATTATTTAATCATTTCTTTTAATCACAACAACCGCAAAGATGAAAGCCTTTACTGTCTCATTTAATGATCTGGTCAGATATAGTTTAAATATAGTTATCAGCCCTTGCTGATTGGTATTTAGTTAAATTAAAACACACAACTAACAAAATTACTTTCGCTTGGAAATAGAGTGTGTCTCTTTCTATTCGGTCCTGATGGAAAACAATAATACCCAAATTAATGAATGTGGTTTAGTGGCGGTTTAAATTTAAGTCCCGATTAAGTGAAAAACTTCATGGATAAAACAAAATTTCTGCTAAATAACGCTTAGTAATTCCGATTAAGCTAAACCACTGAAGAAGGTGACCTAGCGAAGAAATACTAATATTTTCAAACTTTTTTTTTTATTGCTCTGTAAGAAAATATAGTTTGTCATTTAATCTCAAAATTTCAATACTTTTTTTCTTAATTTTTGCGATGTTGTTTTTTTTTTCTATTATTAACAAAACACAAGTTAGAAACAGACAAAAGCAACTGACGACTAGCTTAGGCAGACATTTAATACAATGAAGAGGTTTTTTACTTATTGTAGTAGATTTTTGATAAACGTCACTTTACTATTCCGCAAAACTTTCTTTTTTTTCTTTTTTAAATGTAAAAGTATAAATAAGTCAGGATTTAACTCCTATTCCATAATTTTGTCAAATCGGTGGAATAGAAACGATTTTTATTGATTGGGCTGTTAGCCGTTAGTAAGAGAGCATCACATCATAATGAATTCAATTATTACATTTATAAGAAGATTCGAAGGATTGAGTTAAATTTGAAGAAAGGTATATATACCCCGGTTACAAGAGTAGATTGAGGAATCGAATCGAATCCGAATTGAGATTTCGATCCAGGTATATGGCGGCATTGGATCGAGAGATCGAATTGAAATGGAATCGAAATGCATGTTGTTACACTGTTGTTGTACACATACCCCGGTTATAAGAGAAGATTGAGGAATCGAATAAAATCCGAATTGAGATTTCGATCCAGGTATATGGTGGCACTGGATCGAGAGATCGAATTGAAATGGGATTGAAATGACAATATGGTTTTGTACATACACTCGATTCTTCGATTCCTCGATTCTGGTATACAAGCATATTTTCGATTCGATTCAGCTCGTTTAGTGGGATCGGATCGAGAAATCCTATTTCAATCCGATCCAGGTATACATGGAGCTAAATCCTGATTCAATTCCGATTCAATTCTCCATATAAACGTAGTAATAATCAGGTAGGTAGGTAGGTAGAGATGGTAGTCGCCAGCCAACTGGGCCCGCAACTCAATTAGCGCTGGGGTGCGCCGTTTTGATACCATTAAACTCGCGTCAACCTAATAAAGATTTAGTACGGAAGAAAATGGCTTTTATATACTTTAGCGGAGCATTATTAAAGCCATTTTGTCGCATTCAGAAAGATAATCAGATCTTTGATTTTCTTCTCCGAAAGTTCGCTGGGGTCATCAAGGAAGGCTTTCCCAAAGGAAGCCATCCTGTAATTTGCTAAGGCAGGGCAATCGCAAAGAAAATGAACCACAGTTTCTTTTTCTTGTGGATCTCCACAACTACGGCAGTGTGGGTTGTAGGGGATGCCTAGCTTTCGTGCATGTTCACCTATGGGCCAGTGCCCGGTGCATATTGCTGTGATCCTGGCTATGTCGCGCCTGGGTCTGCATATTAGATCG
The DNA here is from genome assembly GCA_963931855.1 of Philhelius festivus. NCBI lineage: Eukaryota > Metazoa > Arthropoda > Insecta > Diptera > Syrphidae > Philhelius > Philhelius festivus. Next base: position 74,431,656 of record OZ007556.1, on the reverse strand, counting down.
TTGGAACGTGAGCTGTTGTAAGTAGGCCATATCTTTCTTGATATGACGCAGTTTGTGAGACTGCTCCACCTACAGTTGGATTCATTGAGAAAAATCGAGAAGATTTTTCTCTTCATAGCAACAAGAGGAATATTAACTTTCTCCGCTAGTGAGCTATGTAAGGCCGAGCCTTTCCGAGCTAAAGCGTCAGCCTGTTCATTACCCTCTATGTCACTGTGACCTGGAACCCAAATGAGAGTGACCTGGAGGTCAATGTTCAGACTCGCCAGTTCGTCCCGACATTCCTGGACAAGTACTGAGGTAGATGTAGATGATTTAATGGCCTTAATGGCCGCCTGGCTATCTGAGCAGATAGCTATATTTCTGAATTGGTTTTGGTTAGATTGGAGCAACTTGCATGCCTCCTTGATTGCTAGTATTTCAGCTTGAAATACACTCGCAAAGTCTGGTAGTCTGAGGGACTTGGAGATGTTAAAGGACTCGGAAAAAATTCCTGAACCAACACCGCACTCCATCTTAGATCCATCAGTGAAGATTATCGAATCGAAATCCTTTGTGACAACGTCATTTTTCCAATCCTCTCTGGTGGGAAAAATGGCTTTGAAATCCCCGCTTGGGCCAAGAGGAGCTACGCAGTAGTCGGTGTTCGATAAGAAAATATCCGGAGGTATCAATTTTGTTATGTCTCCATGACCATAGGGTTTGGAGAACCAACAGTTAGATTCTTTAAGTCTTACAGCACTGCATGCCGCTAGGTATTTATATGAAGGTCGAGTGGTAAAAGGTTCAGGATAACGCTCAGGGCATCTGTTGGGCATGATCTGAGAGCCCCCGTAGTGCCGACGCTAGCCGTTCTTTGAACCCTTTTAAGTTTTGCGACGTTATATTGCTTGCTAAGTGCAGGCCACCAGACAATCGATCCGTAAGACAAAATTGGCCGTACCACTGCAGTGTACGTCCACAAAATCATCTTCGACTGAAGGCCCCACTTCTTACCAAAGGTCTTTCTGCAGGCATAGAAAGCTATACAGGCTTTCTTAACCCGTTCTTCAATATTTACCTTCCAATTCAATTTGGGGTCGAGAATAACTCCAAGGTATTTAGCTTTGGAAGATAAGGAAAGAGTTTGACCGTTAAGTCGAGGTAGGGTGAATGTAGGTATTTTAGTCCTGGTAGTAAAGAGCATCAGTTCCGTCTTGCTCTGATTAACTCCTAGTCCACTACTAGTGGCCCAGTTGCTAACTCTTTTCAGAGCCAATTCAGTGATTTCACTAATCACAGTGGTAAACTTACCTGATACCAATAAAACCAGATCGTCAGCATACGCTACAGTTTTTACACCACTACCTCTGAGCTTGACGAGAATTTTGTCCATGACTAAGAGCCATAGAAGAGGGGAGAGAACACCACCCTGGGGAGTTCCCCTACTAACATGTTTAGTAGAAATTGTGTTTCCTAACGTTGCTTGGATCCTTCTGTCACTGAGCATAGATACAATCCATTTGGATATGAAACTTTCTACACCAAAGTGAGCAAGTGATTCGCGAATGGATTCAGTTAGGACGTTATTAAAAGCACCCTCCACGTCTAGGAAGGTTGCTAGGGTATATTCTTTGTAGTGAATCGTCTTCTCTATTGTACGCACTACTTCATGCAGGGCAGTCTCCGTAGACTTGCCTTTTAGGTATGCATGTTGCGATTCATCGAGAGGACGACCCTCTAGTAAAACTCTGATGTGAGTATCAAGGATGCGCTCTAGTGTCTTTAGAACAAAAGATGTCAGACTAATAGGCCTAAAGTCCTTCGCGGATTCATGACCTCGTTTGCCGACCTTCGGAATAAAGACCACTCTTACATGTCTCCATGACTCAGGTACATGATTGAGATAGAGACAACCTTTGAAGATCATTTCTAGCCATGGTACTGCCAAGTCTTGCAGTTTCTGCAGCATAACTGGGATTATGCCATCAGGGCCAGGTGATTTGTAAGGGGAGAAAGTATTAATCGCACATGATATACTATCTCCTGTTATAACAGAATTGATTTGCTCCCTATGAGCTATACTGGTATTTGTAGTGCTAAGCGTTTCGGGGTAGCTATTCTCACAACCCGGGAAATGTGTTGTCATAAGCAGTTCCAAGGACTCAGCTGGAGAGGCTGTCCAGATACCGTCACTTTTTCTCAGAAATGAAGGGCTGCAATGTTCCTTTGACAGAACTTTACTTAGCCTTGCAGAATCCTTAATATTTTCTATTGAGTGACAGTATTCTCTCCAGCCAAGCTTCTTGGATGCTGCTATGGCTCGCTTGTACACTTTTAGGCAGTCTTTATATGGTTGATAGAATTTCTCCTTCTGACATATGTTGAAAATCTTTCTGGTCATTTTTCTAAGTGCAGAAAGATCTTCATTCCACCAAGGAGGGAATTTTTTGCGGCTATATTTAACTGGACAGGAGACCTTAAAGGCAGTGTTAATCGCTGCCTCGAAAGTCTTTACCTTAGATTCAAGAACTTCCACAGATTCTACACTAATTAATGGTAAATTGCCTAGTTTGGATTTTGCGATCTGACTGAATTTCTTCCAGTCAGTTCTTTTGGGATAGTAATAATCAAATTTCAACTCAACTCAACTGAGCCAGCGCAATCGTGTCGATCCAACCTTATTTCAACTTCATTTCAAGAGGCAGTATTTATTTTGTTTGTTGGATTATCATGAATGAAGGGAATAGGTGGGGTTTGTTGGATTTTATGATTTAAAGATCCGGAAACTTTAAGCTTAGTACCACTTGGCTTAATATTTAGTGCCTTTAGACTGTCATGCAGAAGGCCTGCCTTCGATTTCTAGACACTGAAAACTTGTCCTTCTGAGTACTGGCTCTCGATAGGAAGTGAAAAATTCTTGCTAATAGTATCTCTTCTTCTTGCTGGAGCATTGTCGTCCATTCACTTGATATGAAGGAGCCAATATAGTCGACGTGATTTGACTCTCTGGTTAATATCAACATCTTGGTACAGCGAGTTGTATCTGTATTTTGTATTTTCTACTCCATTCCCCTCCTCGCACGCAGTACCAAATATAATTTCAAACATTTTTCCTTAGAAAGTATTCAGTATCAGCTCTTTGTTTCTGCTTATATCCCAAAACTTGACACAAAAAGTGCTGGCTTTTTTTTGAGAAGTTTTGAATAGTTGATATTTACTTCGAGGTAAATGAACTCCTTAACGTCTTCGAAGTATGTTGGTCATAATCGGTGTGCAGAAGTTTGTTTGTCGATATCATAAAAACAGATGAATGTTGACAGTGTGTAGGGTCCAGGTTTTCGTGTTGCCCGTCAAAGCTGTTATTTATTATTCGGTCACTGAATTCAAAGTATATCGTGGCAATTTCGATTATTATTTAGCAGCACGTCCAAATGATAAAACTTTATTATTAAAAGTTTGAGTATGAGTGTTCTCGTCAGTGCTAAAGGTGCAAGTCTTGAGTCCATTTAACGTAGACGGAAACTTTGGTAAAATGTCAGCTTACACCTGTACATCAAAAGAACAATAGATCGACTCCTTACATCAGCGCTTTCAGTGAAAGAACAAAAGAACTGTACTTTTTTGAGACTTCAACTTGGCGATTTTTGTGTTGGAACTTGTGCTTACTTACCGAAAAACCATTTAGCGAACAGGTGTATTTTTGGATGAAAGGTTGTAACGAAGCGTCACACTCCTACGACCGACCGACACCAATCAACCTCCATCTGCATACCCACCAACAGTGTTGCCTCCCCAACTGATTGAAAGTGTAGTGTTTAGGAAAAATAAGTGTAGTAAAAACGTAGTAAAAAAAAATGATTTTGCAAATCTTGTAATCCTGTAATTCACTTTTAAATATACATTGGTATAATAAACTATATTTATAAACAACTCATAAAAAATTCTTATATAATAATAAATAAACTATTAACATCTTTACAAACCAAAAATACAATTAAAGGATTAATTTATTTATAATGACTTGTAATTTTGCGGGTGGCTCAAAAATTCTCTCTACGTCTTTCGAGAGTTCTTTTAATTGAATAAACATCAACTGTTGAAATATTTAATTTATTTCTTAAATCATCCTTTATTATATTTAAACTTGAGAAAAACCTCTCTTCAGTTGCACTGTTATAAGGCAAGCTAAACAAAGTAAGCATGTAATTGCATACATTTTCAAAAACTGGCTTTCAAAAGGGGCATTATAGCCGCAATGTCTAATTTTGAAATTTGGATAGGGTCAAGAAGAGCTAAATGACTTGTTTTTTTCATTATCAATTAAATTAAATCTGTCTAAGAGTTGTTCGCATAAAGCTACATAAAATTGGCATGACTTCGTTTGTACTTTTTTTAAAATAGTATTTTCAATGTCGTTTCTGCAGCAAAATTCTTCGAATTTAAATCCTAAATACATGGACGTACATATACGCAACCTGATGAACTTTGTTTTTGAAATCTAAATTGATAGATATAAGATCAGGTTTGCAAACATTTTTCATAACATCTAACAGAAACTGTTTTGTGGACTTGTATATCAAATGCACTTTGGTGTTTTCGCTTTGAAAAAAAGTGTAGTGTTTGGAGGAGCGTGCGTAGTGTGTGCTTTTGAAAAAAAAGTGTAGTAAAAACACTACGATTGTAGTAGGGGGGCAACGCTGCCCACCAAGTGAAATAACCAACGCCAACACGCAGCCGAAATACAAAAACAAAATATATGCGATATTGTGGTTCATCGTTATAGAGTTCACAGTTGGTTCCTGCAGGAGAATTGCCTTATGGACCCAAGAAATCCAAAGAAATTCGAAGCTTGCTCGCCGAAGTTGATTAAGGTTTTTACCTTATAATACAGAAGCACAAGTTTCCCCCGATATTCCCCTTCTCTACTAAGAGTCGATGGGCCGTTGCTCCATAGCGTGCTGTGTGGTAACAACAGAACACCGTATTATTCCCCTTCATCCTTCTGATGTCGATGGGCACTTGCCGTATTATTAATTTATTCCCCTTCATCCTTCTGATGTCGACGGGCACTTGCCGTATTGTTAATTTATTCCCCTTCATCCTTCTGATGTCGATGGGCACTTGCCGTATTATTAAAGCTATTCCCCTTCATCCTTCTGATGTCGACGGGCTCTTGCCGTATTCTTAAGTTATTCCCCTTCACCCTTCCGGTGTCGATGGGCTCTTGATCTTATGATTAAATTCGTATATAATAGGTATTATTATCTATAGGTATCATATTGGTTAGTCTTAAGCCGCTTTATTGGATTAATAAAAATAAAATCTAAAAAAGGAAAATCTATTTTTCATTTGGAGAGAGCAGTTTGGTCGACTATCTATACTCGAGTTTCGTGCTTTCTCGAGACGACCCTGGAATCCGGCGAGCTTACCTCAGCCTAAGGAAAAGAAGCATCACAAGGTTAAGTTAACAAGTATAACACTAACTCAAACGATGTTCGCAAGTTGGCAATGCATCCACTAAAAGTTACTGATTGTTGTGGATTTTGGGAAGGTGTCGCGGTCTGTTGATGCGTTATTCGTTCGTAAATCTTTGAAAGCAATCTTCTGTCAGCGCCGAGCGGTACAGATCATGTTAACCAATTTTATTTGGCTCGAATTGAACGGTAAAAGATATAGACATGGACATAGATCGTACCATTGAACGCTGTTAGACTTAATTTTGTGAAGTTTTCTGGAAACCGCAATCAGCCGAGATTACCCAAGTCACAAGTCAAAATAACCCAGGTCATCGCCCGAATTGATAAGAAAGTGTAATCTTCGGTTTAAGGAAACTTGATATCGATTTCAGTAGTTATCCACATCGTCTGTAAGATATCCGATCTGCTATTAAATCTCTGACTCTTAACTCTATAACAAACCTTAACTGCGGATAATTTCTTATGGAAATGACGCAGCAGTTTAATATTGATCTTTGCAGAATGTTTCTTTGCTGGGTCTTATGAAAATTCCTGATAATTATGAAGCTAACGAAATCTATTTCAATAAATAGGGAAATTAGAAAAATGTTTAACCATTGCTGCAATGAAACTTTTGCTATAATTGGAAAAAAAAAAAACTTTTGGCGAAACAACATCACAGAACAGATATAGTACACGGTCTATTTGAAGCAGTCCAATTATTTTGATATTTCTCAGCAGATTGAACATACACCCAGAAAAAAAATACATTCTCACAATGAGAAAAACCATACCCACAAGAGAAAAAAGGACCAAGCTCTAAAATACCTTACTGTAAACTAATTTGGAGCTTCTGTGGGATCTGTCTTATATCTTAGAAGCAAATTATATTAAAGATAATTTTAAAAAGAAATGTATTTTACAACACACACTATTCTACATCCGTATAAAATCAAATTTTGATACCCACAAGTTCCAATATTGCCTAATGCACATGTGTTAAACCTTAAACCGTACCGTTAATACGACCCAAAGATTAACAAAATAAACGCTATAGTGAATCTCGTTTGCCGCAAAAAGAAATACTGTTTGTCTGAAAAAGCAGCACTTTAAAGAGAAGTGCATACCTCAGTTAACACTAACTCTAAAGTTTATTCAGGAAAACTATGAAAGCGTTTGTGACAAACTCTAAAGAAGATCAACTCCAATGGTAATAACGTTTATCACCCTAAATAAAGCGCTTATGAGAATTATAATTCTAGCTCTGAAGCAGATTTATTATTTAACAGAAATACTTACTTCCCTCAACAGAATCTCTAAAGAAGGTCCACTTCAATGGCAATATCATTTACCACAAACGATTTTATAGATGAGATTCATAGTTTATCTAACTGATCATTGTAGTGATCCCATTTTGCCATTAAAGTTGTAGTTTTTGCTCTGTAGCAGATTTATCATTTGACAGAAATACTTACTTCAATCATCACAAACTCTAAAGAAGGTTGATTTCAATAACAATGTGTTTTACTCCAAACTGTTTTGAAGATGAGATTCAAAGTTTTGCTAAATAAACGATGCAAGGAATCTTGTTTGCCATGATAAAATATCTCATTAATACCTTTCTCTATGGTATAGTTATTTTATAGCCCAGTCAATACCATAAAAACAGCCCAATTTAGGAAATAATCGCCGGAAAGCTGGACTTTGGTATAAAGCCTCATCATGATGTTCTTAAGAATCTGTCAAAAGACCCCATCGATATGAGTGCCGCTAACAATTTGAGGGGGGGGGGGGTTGAAAGTCTCCAAAATGGTTTTTCAGGAATAACTCAAATAGTAAGTTGTACAATTTGTACAGTTTGAAGAACTAATTTGTAGCTTAGAAAATTTGCTACAAAAAACATTGACATACTTTTTTTCATAAAAATTACCGTTTTCGAAATAAACCAATCAAAAGAGTTAAGAGTTTTACTTTCCAGAACCAGATTCTTCAACAAAACAATTAGGTTTTACTTTCCTATATAGTGGGGCAGCTTAGTTAAAAAATTGTGCATTTTGTCAAAAAATCATCAGTTTTTTTATTGTTAGTACATTATATGAACATGATTTTAAGATATTGGCCCACTCTATTTGTCCACCCCTTTAGGTGGGAGGGGCAAATTAAAAAAAAATATTGAAAATAGAAAATGAATAAATAAAACACAACGACAACACTTACAATATGATGTTATAGCTTTTTTTAAAGCCAGTAATTCATTCTTTAATTATGTTTTAAAATGAAATTTTTTAAGTGCTTATTTTTTGAATAAATGATTTTAAACTCTTATTTCGAAAACGTTTATTTTTATGAAAAAAAGTATGTTAATGTTTTTTGTAGGAAATTTTCTAAGCTACAAATTAGTTCTTGAAATTTTTTTTGTAAAACTTACCATTTTGGGATTTATTTCTATTTGCACTGATTTTATGGCTTTATTGACTCTCGTAGTGGCCAAAATGTCTTCTCTAAGCTAAAAGCCATTTTCTCTATACAAATGACTATAAAAATTATTTTCAAAGAGAAAACAAATAAGTGGAAAAGTAATTTTAAAATGTATGTGTATCAGCTGTTTGAACATATAAGTCATACTTTATTATTGATTATTACGTTCATCCATATACTCACAAATTGTTGAAATACTTTTCCACTTATTAGACGATTTGCCCGCTTAAGATCAAACATCTTTCACGCTTATCTTAAATTGCTTAATCTAGAATAGTAATCAATTTTATAGTTTGAGGTAAATGATTGAAGCTATATTCGTGAAATATATATCCACAATTCCGTTGATTTGTTTTGTCTTTCAAAATAATTGTTATAATCGTTTGTAGCAAACGCTTTGCCCAGTCGATATAAAATATATTTAAAGTTTACCTAAAATTCCTTAATCTAGAATAGTTATTAATTTTATAGTTTGAGGTAAACGTTTAAAGAGTTATACATTCATTGCACAGACGTTATTCCACTTATTTGTTTTTACTTTTGAAATAATTGATTTTATCTTTTGGAGCAAACACTAACAACTTCTTAAAATCGTTTAAAGCATTTGCAGTCACTTACATCTACCCCTAATCAATAGGACTTAAATCTAAGAATGTAATTAGTAATACCGTTTACGGTAAACGTTTTTGTACGTATTCATTAAATTCTGAATGGTTATTCCTCTGATTGATTTTTTTCTATGAACATAAGTATTTTTATCATGCATAGCAATCAGTTTTCTCGGTAGATATTCTTGATATTAATCATTGCAATACAAAGGAATGTAGTTACTGGGTATTAAACTATTGTCTTATCACCATAGGAAGTTGTTAATGGTTATCGGTTAAAGCAATAATTTTAAACGATATTTTTCAGAATTTCGAGCAAAATGATAAAGAAATAAAAACAAAGGGCTAATCGATTACGCTAAGGGAATACTATTTAAAACACTCGTTTACTCCTTAGATTAAGCGTTCCTTAAAACGTACTGATTGGGAGAATGGATTTTTTTTCTGGGTGTAAGCTTTGCATAATAGCTATTATGGCGGCTTGCAATATTTGTGGAAGCTGTTTAGACAAAGAAGAATGTATTTTTCACCTTCTAGTAGGTTGTCCTGCCTTATCCCAAAGACTTCTATACCATCTGGGATATTTCTACCAAAATCATTCTTATGATTTGGTAAGTATAGATTCTAGCAGTCCTGCTTCATAAGCTCCAAGTGGTGTAACGTCCAGTAGACACATGTGGTATCACAGTGGACGAACTAATGGTCTAAGTGTGTTAGTTTTCTTGCTGGCAGCCATTACTACCTTATCCAATCTATACGAGTTAGTAATATGTAATTCAAAAAGGCATACATTATTACTTCTAGAAATATCCACCTTTGTTTCAGAAATAGTTTAACCACTTATTTCATATTAAAAATACTTTAACTTGCCTTACAAGCAATTATATATTAAACTAAATCAACCCCTTTTTCACGTCTAACAATAGCAACAACAAAACGAACTGCTCACACCTTGCTCCACCAACAAAGATGACAACAACAACAATAATAGAAGCCACAATCTAAACCCATTATGGAATGCTAATCACAAGGACTCCTGTCAAAACGCTATCTGAATACTTTATGCCATTTAGAATTTTGAAAATCGCACAAACGGTGTAATTTATGGCGCTTTCCCAGAAATACCATATTTTCTTTTCCGAAATGCTATACATTTATTATAGAAGTACCTTCATCATGCCATACTTACACCCTAAACATTTTCAAAGTAGGAACAAACGTGTGTAAATGTCTGTGAATATAATTTAGGATAATGACACTACACCAGCTTTTTGGCGTTTTGCACAAAAGAACAATATAGTTGTTAGTGTGAGAGGTGTGGGAGACCCTTCAATATGGAATGCCACTGAATACCTCCAATGTATAGTTGGATTGTTGATGTAGAATATATGTATGCAAAACGGATCTTAGAGGCTCTAAAAGTTAGAAATAGACTCAGAGTGTTGTTTGTATAAAAACGAACTTGTATTGTAGTTTGGCCTATGAGACAACAATTAGGAGAAATGCCATATGACGGATTTGGATGACACTCGAATTGTAGTATTAGGTTTTTGTTGTTGCAAAGTTTCAAAAATAAACACGAAACTGGCAATATAATGATGAGATCTTGTGGAAAACTCCTTTTTACATTCGATACGGGTACTACAGGGCAAGTTTTGCATTTGGAAAAAAATCGAACTCGAGGTTTTCAGTTTTCATCAAACATTGCCTGCCTGCCATTCTCTCGATTGTACCTCGACCTTCAGTCTTTAATGGATTAGAATTTTCAAACAAAAGATCATTGATGAATATGAGAAAGAGAGTTGGAGACAAAATAGGGCCCTGTGGTACCCCAGACTTTATTTTACGAATTTCCCACTAAAAAAACGGCTAATACAAATTAAATTGAGTGGTTCGAAAGTAAGTTTCTAATGCAACGTAGAAAAGATTGATCAATACCAAATGCACCCATTTTCGATAAGTATGAGCTTGATGCTATACCCTATCAAATCTTTTATTTTTAAAGATTTGTGCCACTGCTCGGTGAGATATACCACAAGATCACATGGACCTATTGCTACGAAAGCCATACTCCCGATAATTGAGAAGCTTTCGTTCTTAAATATATTTCTTTAGCTGATAATTTATGACCATTTCCATGACCTTGGAAAGAAGGAATGTAAATGCAATTGGACGTTTGTTCACTCGGAAAGAAAACAGTTGAGTAGGACGGATGGAAAAACTCACGCAATGGTCTTGCCTTGAAAAACACCTCTTCAGAACAATAGGAGGGATAGTATTATCTGAGCCGGCAGATTTGTGTATATCGAGATCTTTCAGTGATCTTGTCATCTTGTACGAGTGTACGAGTTCGCAAGTAAATTTGTCATATAAAATCGTTTACGCTCTCAACAGGAGGAGTAATGACATTTTCTGGCAGCGTCGAATAAACCGCTAACTGTGCTGCAAGAAAATTCGATTTTTCTAGTCAACATGAGAAGTGTCATTAAAGACGAGCTTATTTACTGAAGACGAAGTAGTACTCGTATTTCGTATGTGTTTTACAAATGACCAAAAGTTTGTACAACCTTTGGGACAATTTAGTATTTTTTGTCGTAATTTTTGGTCATGAAAAATTGTCTTTCTAGCTTGTTTGATCTTATTCCGGTTATTCCTAGTAGGATAAGCTTCGTAATATCGGAAACTTACTTCACAAATGCTAATAAACTCTTTACAGCTAGTGTGAAACCAATAGTATTTATTCCTTAAAAGAATAAGTTTTTACAAATATAATTTTTTTTAAAAATCATTAAAAAAAACGTACGAATAAAAATAAAATTTCCGAAAGAAAATATGGACTCGTTTTTGAGATATCGAATTTAAAAAAAAATGATTTTTTTTTTCAAAATTAAAAAAAAAATATTTCATTTCAAGTTTTGAAATGTAATATTTTTCAAACTTTTTAGAAGCTTCTCTTTATAAACTTTCATTAAAATCCGTTATGCGGATAACGACAAATTCAAAATTTGAAAAAAATCGTCTGTCAGTTCGACTATAGCCTAAACGGCTCGGCCGATTTTCTTCAAACTTGGTAGATACGGGTTTTGATTTTTTCTTTTTTTTTTAAGATCAAAAATAACGTACCTGCCATACGAAATTTTATAAATATTTTTTTTCTCAAAAACTGTCCCACAGAATTAAAAAACAATAAAAAATTTCATTTAGTTAAAACTAGGTAATGGTTGAAAAAATTGCCAAGAAACTGTTATTTTTGGTAGCCCCCCGGGTTCATTTTTTTGTTTTTGATTTTCTCGAGAACGGTACAACCGATTTAAATCATTTTTTTTATGCTAAGGCTTCTCCAAATTTTGAATATTACTACTTTTTCAAATTTTCAATTTTTATTGATATTTCGAAAACCCCATGCTCGATTTTTTTCAAACTTGATAAATAAAAGTTTCTTAACATAATCTACAAGATTTGAGAAAAAATAAACAAATGTTAAAAAATGGTTTTCGAAAATCGTATTTTTCTCTCAAACGGTTTTTAATACAAAAAAAAAATGAAATCTAGATATTACTGACTGTACCTAACATAGAACCATTTTTTCGAATTTTGAATTTCTCATTTTAGACATAACGGATTTTAATAAATATTTTTAATAAAGAAGCTTCTAAAAAGTTTAAAAACATAGCGTTTCAAAACTTAAAAAAAAAAAATTTGAATTTTTGAAAAATAAAATTCAATTTTTTTTTGGAAAAATCGATATCTCAAAAACTGCTCAATATTTTTTTTGGAAATTTAATTTTCATTCGAACAATAATAAAAATTTTAAATTGGCGTAGCAAAATTTTTTCTTAAAAATGTTTTAAAAATTTTGTATATAAAAGCTTATTTTTTTAAGAAACCATTACAATGACTTATAACTTTTATTCTTGTATAAGCTAATAGTTGCTTGTTTTTAGCTCCTACTACGAATGGAGTTGTTTAAGTCATTAAAAAATGAATTTTATGCTTATGAACAGTTTTTGTCTAACATTTATTTTAGAAATTCTTAGTCTTTTACATAAGAGCAAGTTCGTGCGATCCAGTCGTGCATTTTATTATTATACAGATAGCAATTTTCCTTTTCTCATATTAATTTAAACAGATTACTTGAGCAGCAAAAAAAAAAATAGTTTTTAAAAGCGTTCAATTCGTTAAGAAAATAAAAATTAATTTTCATGTGCTAACCTGATGACGTGTAGTTTACATTCATATATGTACATATGTGTATAATGATTTGGTTACATGTACATAAGTAAATTTTGTAATGTTAACGTTGGCATTTAACATATTGAAATAAAATAAGATAACAATTATTAAATACTTAAAATTGTCATACCGATATTTTTATTTTTTATTTCTTAAAATATATCTTATACAAAAAAATAGTAAATTAAATCCTTAAATCATATTTTCTCTAGAAATCAGATGGCACACTGTTTTTTTTTAACAACGAATTTTCTGCGTTTTTCATTTATTACATCCATGTTTTATAAGAATATAAATTCCAAAAAACTTGTACATAAGAGCAAGTACGTGCGATCCGGTCGTGCATTTTGTTTTTAATTGGTTTCAAAATGAATTTTCAAATCTGGCTAAAAACATTTGGTTATGATGGATGCTTCAATCATGAGATTGAAAAGGCTGATCTACAAATATTTCATTAGCTTCTTGCTCCCCTCATAGCACAAATTTCAGTTTATAGTTTGTTTTTAGGAAGCTATTTTTATTAGAAGTCAAAATTTATTTTTGAATATAATCGAACTTGAAACTCAATAAATGACATTCAATCTCATGATTTCAACCCTTCATTTTAAAATTTAGAAAAAAAAGAATACACTTACATACATAGCTACATGTTTCGAATTATTATTTCTTAAAACAAATTATATGCAGAGCAGAGAGTATCTCGAAAAGTGGCGTTTAACAAGCCGTTAACAAGGGTCCTTCAAATAAGCAATGAAAAGAGCATACCTACTCCAGAGGATAAAGAAAACACAGCAGCATTCGGATTCGCCTTTTGTTATTTTTTTCTATTTGAGTTTTTTATAAATTAAGTGGCAATTAAGGGATAATTTCTCAATCCACAATCTCAACTTGCATTCTCAATATCATTTCCTCGTAGTCAACTGCGCTAATAAAATTTAGGGAAACCTTTAAGGAAGAATACACAAAAAAAATCTAAAAAAAAAAATGAAAAAAAATTCTTAAATTCCCCCTTCATTCGGAGTTGGAATTTTAAAAATTCTTAAATTTGAATTGTGAACATAAAAACCGCACCTGAACCTAAATAAACAACAACAAGTGAAATGGAGACCAAGGTTTAAGGGGTTTCGCGGATTGGATGTCGACGAAAAAAGATTTAATTAAATGAAACCAAAGGAATCGACCCGGAAGACAAAAAACAAAATTTTTGAAGAAGAAAAAAGCCTTGAATTCATTGTTGATGTATAGTGGTTAGCGAAAGATTGGGTTGGAGGATGTTTCGAAAAAATATAGTCCGGTTAGGGAAATTAAAAATATTCAAAACAATAGAATTTTATACAGACGATAAATCAAATTGCCATAAAACATAGAGAATTTGTTAAGGGTTATTTCTATTGCACAGCAGTTTTCGGTAAAATTCGGTCTGCTAGGGGCAAGGGTTCAAAGAGCTAAGTATTTGTTTACTTATAATAATTTCATTCTTATCTCGTTGTGAATGAAATTACATTGGAATTGAACTGAATGGATTTGCTTAGAATTACTTCCATTATTTTATGTAGTTCAGTTGTAGGTTGGTATTGAAAAATAGTTTCGAGTAATAAAAACAGAAGTTTATTTTAAGATTCAAACAGTAAAAGAGGTGCTAAGTTCCTACCTAGCCTCGTCAAAAAAATTGATTTGCATCCATTTTCAATTGAATATTTTTTATTGCATACTTTTCAATTTAAACTATATTTTTAACCTCTTCTTCTTGTGCTAGACTGCTTAGGGTTTGCGTGCTTCATAGTCGCTAACCATCTAATAATCCGTTGACATAAGTAGCTATCTTACTATTGGGATTGACCTTCACAAGTGTAACATGGTGTTGGTTGAAGGACTATTACCAATTTTTTTTTTGTATTGTTGCGAACAGAGCTTTATACTCCTACAGCGCCATCTGTTGGAAAATTGCATATCTACTTTATGGAAGAAACAAAAAGCTCTTTTCCAATGTCAAATGTATTTCCCCTTATTCCAACCATCTAGAACATTCCAAGACAAGAACCTTCGAGAACAACTAACTTGAGTATATAAGGGAGTGTTCACGGTGAGCACAGGACAGTTGATTTTGGATTATGAACGTGTGCAAAAGTATTGCTTATTGGATTGTGTTATTAAACAAGTGTGATTTAAATTTGAATAAAAGTATTTGAGTTGATTATAAATTGAGATTTACTGTTTTGAACTGGAAAGTTTAAATAAAGAAGAAATACTAAAAAGAGTGATAAGTTTTATTTAACGAACCTAGTAAAAATATTACAGTATGTTATACACGCACTTAAGAGGTTATGAATACGCTCATAATGTTAAACAATGTGCGACCACTTAGGAAAGTTCGATGCACATTGGTTTTTAATGTCTGCAATTGCAATTGCAATATTGAGCCGATTGAGGCATTCCACATTCGTGTAGTGCGGCTAAAAAAAGAATCTCTCTGTACTTGACAGTACGTCCGAAGTTGGACTCAAGGGTAAACTGATGAGCATTCCTAGAAGTGCGAGTATACGAATAGTGTGCGGGGAGGAATGCAAATGGCTGTTTCACTAGAGCACTGCTAATGAAAATAGCGGCAAAATAATGATAGACAAGAAACATTGCGGGGGTGATCGAGAGATACATTACTAAATCTGATAATAAGAGAAATAAAGAACTATATATGTTGACTTTCAGGCGGGAATTATTTTTTGAAAGAGCGGGAACTCAAATAAAATAATATTTCCATGACAATGTTGCCAGACTATATCTCATGCGACAGCTTGGAACCACTCGTTAATTTATGTACCGTACCGTGAAGATGTCCTAGGATGGTAATTACCCATGAGAGGAATTTTTATTACCAGTCGCTGAGAGTGCATCCTATTATGACTTTTATGACTGATCTTACACGATTGCGGTGATGACTGAGGAAAAAAATTATTTTCATCCCCCGAGGATTGTAATTTAACAGAAGATATTTTTGACAATTAAATTTGAATCTGTAATTTCGTTTGCCTTTCATGCTGGAGTTTTCGGTTAGACTCTGCATTGCATGCGTTATTTAGCTTCTTATGGCAAGTTATGCATTCGTACAAAAATCGAACTCGAGATTTTGGTCAGACTTGGTATTACTATGATAGGGAAGACTAACAATTGTTTCTGGCAATTCTATCTGTCTGTCTGTTTGTCCGAATACAGCCTGAAAGGTTTGGTCGATTTTCTTAAAACTTGGTAGATATCAATTTTAAATTTATCCCCTTAACCGGTTTTTTGTTTTATTTTTAAGGTTTTTTGGCGAAATTTTCGAAAATATTTTTTTCTTAATTTTATTTTGTTTTTATAAATTCAATATTTTGAAAACCACATAATTCAATATTTTGAAAACCACATAATCGTCTTTTTTTTTAAACTTGATAAATTAATAATTTTTTAGCACTATATAAGATGTAAGCAAAACACCAAATCAATAAGCTAGAGTCTTAATGTAAAACACATGGGACCTTCACATTAGCGTTGAAAAAATATGATTTTTGAATGCCGACAGAGAAATAGACTACCAGAAGCTTTCCGTCTAAATAACTTGTGTTTTGATATAGTTTGCGAATTTTAGCAACTCGGAGTGTTGTTGGCTCCGAACTTAAACTTTAGAAAGCATGCTAAGGATAAATGCAGTAAAGCTAAAATAGCGCTTAACATGATGTGGCCTAAGCTCTAGTAAAAATATTAACCATTCATCTAAACATAAAGTCTATAATACTACTGTTAGCACTTGTATGAGCTACGGTGTGCAAGCTTTTGGAGTCACCTTCTTTGAAGATACTTCAAACGTGTATTTCGACTGCCGACTTACAGCACCAACTTATGGTCTTCCACCATCTACATTCGAAACCTGAAATCTCTTTCAGATTAGTAGTGAGAGTGATGAGGAAATGTGAAAGCAGACTCCATAAATCAATTGTGTTAAGATTACTTCAATCCATTGCTTATCCTTTCAGGGTTTGGAACCAGCTGGCTTTGTCTCATGACATATTCTTATCTCCAACTGAAAGGAACCTCCATGAGTGACAGGATATATTTTCTACAATAATTGCCAAAGGAGATGATAAAGTATATGACCAGCACTTAATCATCGTCGTCGTCAGCATTTAGAACATTTTACAGAAACCCAAACCATCAAATACTTAACGAAGAAAGCTATTTTAACGTCAAGTATTCATCTGAGGCTATAAGTTCCATTTTCAAAGCTAAAGTAGAAATTCTTAATCTGAACTACATTTCACATAGAACCGATCTTCAGCAAGCTTGCAAACTTATGTAACAGAAGAGAATCATCGCCAGCTGTCCTAATTTTACAAGAAATACGACGCACGCTTATATTTTCAAAAAAGTTTTCTGTTACTTAATAGTCTGTATGAAATATTAAATGGAGTTCGAGGTTGGGCCTGCCTATATAAGTACTGCAAAGATGCTCTGGTGTATCGAATCAGGTTTTTTTCAACAAATGTAATTTGAACTTCATGTCCTAAATCACTTCAAATTGTTGTTTTTTTTTTGTAAAATTTCAAAAAAATCTCACGTTTATAGCTCGACCATTTTATACCTTTAATTAATACTTATTTATGTTTCAAAACATTTAAAATTGCAAAAATCTCATGATAACCGCCTTCTTTTTCAAATATTCTTAAATATTAACTATTTTCATTGCAACCTTTAACTTGTATGCAAATTATTTTTATTAATTACATTGTTCTTTTGTATTTAATATTTTATATAAAACGTCATATCTGACAGACAGTAGGATTGCCATGTCCGTATTTTATATTGAAATTTTGTAAATATTTTTGTCGTATTAACTAAAATAATATAATCTAATCTAATCTAGAAAAAAAATTTTAATTTTATTTAAAAACAACAGTACCCACTGCAAAAATGTTAAACAAAATATTTTCCGAACATCGTATTTTGCTCGAAAACGGCACCTAGCATTTTGACAAAATTTTGTCTGCTTGATTTTTACAATGCAATAAGAGAACTGAAACTAAGATATTAGTGACAGTGCCTACCATCGAATCACTTTTTCGATTTTTGGCTTTCTTGATATCGGCATAGCCGATTTTAATGAAATCTTCTAAAAAAAATTTAAAAACATTTCATATTGAAACTTAAAAAATAAACATATTTTCAGTATTTAATATAAATATCTATTTTAAATTAATTTTGAAAATTCGATATTGCAACAATAGTTTTTTTGCAAATTTAATTTTTATTTGTGCAATAAGAAAAACTTGAAGATGGCGGACGAAATTGTTTTCTTAAAAACATTTTCAAAATTTTATAAAAATATGATTAATAATTTCCTAAGTCTATTACATTTATCCGACGTACCTAATTTGAAGACGATTTATAATTCTTCACATTGACCTTTCCATTTGACAATTTCTTGTTATAAATTACAGAGGTTTCTCCCTTATTAATTATAATGGCTGAATATTCGCAATCCGACTGAGACTCAGAAAACTAACGAAAAACATAATCACAGAGATGAGAGCTTTCCTACTGTCGCGAACTTGCCGATGCATAAAATTAATAACTTTCTTCCTGCATATATTTTATCCTTGACTAAATCCACTTCTGCGTGTTTGCTGTCATATCTCCTTTTGCATATTCAGAGGGTAGGTATATAAAGTCCCGACGAAGTCAACCGACTGTACAGATACATTTTTGCGTGATATATTTTAGAAAGATACTTTTTCCTGTTTACCCGATTCTGCAGTGAATTCCAGCAGCAAAGGGATGCATTTTTCAGGTGAGCACTGTGGTGCTCCTTCGTCTCCTCGTTCTCAGAATTACCTAATTAAAGTTAAATTACATTGCGTGCTTAGACACATTAAAATTTCACAATGTATGAGCATGAGTAGATACGGTAATAAATTATGTTTGCTGTGCTTTCCAGCAGCAACGCAAACAAAAACAGTAGCAAGGACTCTGTCTGTGTGTTGTGCTTGTAGCCTGGTGGGGTTCTATAATGCTATCTTAAGATGTCTCATCCACGTACTTGTCTACTGGTTAATAACAGTTTCCTTCGATTAAATTAGTGAAAACGAAGAAACCAAGAAGGAATCTCCCATTCCCTTATCGTAGGTCCTGTCACAACGCTCGTAGGTATACTTTAAGCATGCTATAGTGTCACGAAAGGGCCCCTCATTTTGGGAAGTCAATGCACTCATCACCTGCGTAAAGGTGGTGACATAGTCATGAAGGGGCTAGAGCTCTGGAGCCATACATTCTTGTCAACACAAATTATTTTTGGAAGAGAGTTTTATTAGACAAATAACTACTGGTGGGTTCTATTGTGACATGACAAGGATCCAAAGTGTGACTATACACTGGCTTCTATCTAGCAGAGCGTGCCATGCTGGGATGCTAAATGAAAAACATGGAAGAAGCATTGTACTTTTGGCTTTGTCTCGGGCAATTATTATTACAATTAGCTTAACGAGCTGGAGGCTGATAATGTGTCTTCTTAACCCCAGTGGAGAGTTCTAGATGTAGGTATGTCTAATGTCTCTCTCGGTCTCGGTTAAGAATTATGGAGGAAGGTTGACACAAAATGAATTTGCGCGGTAATTAATCAAATGAGTACTATGACTGCTTTGGTGTAGGGGTTGCCATTCCTCAGAGGAAGATTACAGGTTAAGGTAAGCTCTTTTATGGTTAACTTAGGAGGAAACAAAATTGCCCACACTAAATGATTTTAATTACTACAGTAAAAAGATGATAAAGATTAAAATATGGGTACACAATAATAGACGATTTTCATGCTTTCAAATTATGTTCTTAGATCAGATATTGAAATTGGACTCTTTCTAAGATGTGGCACTCTTACAGGATTCACTTAATTATGTTGTCATTTACTGTAGGTAACTTAAATAACTTAACTTTGAAGAAGGGTATTTTTGAAATACGACAAGAGCCGATCTGATAAAAATACAATACATAAAGTTTTCAAAATGTTTTCGACGATAAATATTCGCCGAGGTGGCCATTGTGCACCATGAGCTTCTTTCAAAAATGTTAACTACGTTCACAGTATAAGAATTTTAACTGAGAACAAGGTACAGATAACTAACGAAACTAGACTTAGTGATTTTGCCCCGTTGGGAAAAGAAAATTGGTTAAGGTTGCAATAAAATGCCTTTCGCAGAGATTGAGCTGTCTGTCTGGCCAGAGTAGGGTATGTCTTGTATGTCTCAGTCTGCACATTAGATAAAATATTAGGGATCTATTATTTCAAATACGTTTGGATGGTTCAAATGTTTAACCTTGGATTGGATTCGGCAAATAATTCGCATTTTTGTAAATAAAATATCGCAATTCTTCCTCATGTGTAATTTTTTTCAATTCCAAGGTCCGGTAACGCAAATTAAAATGAGCTTGAGGCTATTATTCATACTTCAAAGCTCATTATGACACTAATGAACTAATTAAGAGAATTATGTAGCTGAAGAATCAATGACTTGAACTATTACCTAACAGCTGTCAGTCTCAAAATTTAGGTTAAAAAAAATGCATCTGAAGCCAAAAAGTTTCAAATATTTTACTTGTTGAGAAGTTAGTCTAAAATCGATATGTATATGTTCCGAAAAAAACAATTCATATCTGAAATTTGCTGTCATAATCTCATCAAAATGTTTAAAATAATATTTCTCCACTTCAACTCCGCTGTGGAGCACGTAACGCCATCCTCCTAGAACCACATACCGTACTTTTCAAAAACGCTCCAAAACACAATCTGCGAACAAACGGAGTTGTCTATGGTCATTACCTTTAAGCTGCTGGGTCAGTTTGATCTTGTGCGGAGCAGTCCCAATTCCAGTTGTAAAATTGGCAAGATACATAGTTTTATCGTGATGGGGAAATTAGGGAGGGAGAGAAAGGAGGTGCCGATGAACATTGGTTTTGAATGTTTGCAAATTGAAATGGCGAGGGAAAACTGTGCCGGGTAAGTTATTCCATAATCGTGTTGTGCGACTAAAAAACGAATCTCTATATGGAGTGCTCACAGCTGAACCGAACCAAGTCAGAAAAAGTGAATTCGAAGATATTGAGAGGTTTGGTAAATAAACTGGAATTAATTTCTGAAATACATATTTAACTTATAGTAAAGAAATTTGGAAAGTTTATTTATCCAGTTTTCTTTTGACCCAAAATGAAAAACAAGCATTGGAAAATGTACCCAATATTTAAGAAAATGTCAAAAAAATGTGACTTGGTTCATTATTGACTCGAAAAATTATGAAAAATTGTCATTAAAGAAAATAAAAATTGGTGTAATTTAAAAAAGAAGCAGAAACAATAATGAGTTTATTTCATAAACTGAACAGAAATACATATATTACAAGGAAAAGACTTCAAAAAAAAAAAAAAAAACAGTTATTAGTCGTAAGAAATTTCATCGTTTTCATCCTCTTCATCAGTTTGGGGCTGGTCCTGGTGTTGGCTCCTTGTTGGCCCTTCTTTAACGGGTAGATTCTTAAAAAATCTATGGTACATAGGTGGAATAAATTTTAATAAGTCCATCATATCCCTTTTTTTATCTGATGTAACCTTACGTCGATTTGGATAGAGGCTATTTTGTTCAACATTTTGAAGGGATTGCAGGTTCCTCCCTTTCTTTGCTTTTCCCAAATAAACTGCATCAAATTCCGCTTCATTTTTCAGTGTTTCCTTAAATTCAAAAGAGAAAGGTGAATTTCGATCAAAACGAAGCCACCTGATTTTGAGCCATGAAAAATCATGGCAATCAACGGTCTTTTTTCTGTTGGTAATATTCGTTTCTAAATTTTTGGTTGATAGAAATTCATCCTTTCCATTTCAATGACATCATACAGTGGTAGTTTGACTTTCGCGAGTCCCATGCTTGTTGCGCTTTTTTTAAATGAAGTTCTTTTTGCAAAAATAAATTTGACTCGTCTTTCTCACCAAACTTAATTTTCATGTTAAGCTCATCGCAAATCCTGCACGTGTCCTTATTCGGAGTTTTAAAATGTAAATTAAATTTTGTGCTAAATACTTTATAATAAAATTTTTGTTTGACCGCTGGCACATTTTCGGAAGTACACTTTTCTACATACATATCGTACATTTTGCGAATATTTAAATTTGAATTTAGGTATTTTCGGTCCGGGTTATCTTTCCTGCTATAATGGCTTTGATAAGCTGGGAACGAAGAAATATGCTCTATAACGCCACTGTCGTCTTTTTTATTTTTAGCATTTTTACCACGGCAATCAATCACTGCAGACACTTCTTCTCGTGATAGGCATCGATACAACCTTCCCCAACCAATTTGCAGAGTTTTTAAAAAATAGTTTTTACAAACCCAAACGTTTTGTCCTTGCGCCAATATAGAGTAAGTAAATGTGCTATTCTTTGATCCGCGACTTCCATCACGAACGCGCTTAGCTTTTGGTTTCGATGACTTAATAAGACCTCTTAAAAAAGTATTTTGCTAACTATAATCTGCCAAGTTCCAAAATGACGTAAAAAATAATTCTCTTTCAGTCTCGTTCACCTGGCTACTACAATTTTTTTGGACATCCACATTCTTAATTTGGAACAAAAGTTCTTGCAGATATCTCACGACCTTTTTGACAGGTGTATTCTTTTCCACTATTGCATCTCAGTTTACGCACATTTTTTTTCCAGTTCGACGAATTTAATTGTTTTTTTCTTCCCAGGTGTTGGTTTTTTGATGTCACAGGTTCATTAGAAACAGATTCTTTAGCTTTATTTTTTACAAATATTAATAAAAGATATTAATTTAAAATAAATTAATTTGTTTTCAATGATTTATTACCTGTAACCTCCGGTCTTGCAGATGATGAACCACCCACAGGTTCATCAAACTCATCCGCCATATTTTCTGAATTAATAAGTAAACATTTTTATCGAAATAATAAAATTTACTTTCAATTCTGTATTACCTATTAAATTATTATCACTGTTGGATGATTCCGACCTTAGAACATATTCCTCATCGGAAAAATCAGTAGCACTGATGTTATCACTATCCATAATTACAACGGTTCTCGGTAAAAATTGAAACTGTTAAACAATACCTTATTTGGTTTATGTTTTATTTCACTTTTCAGTCACTTCGATCTATAGTCATTTCAGACTTCTTTCTTTCTCTTTTTACTCGTTTCGCATTTTCGTTAAAAGTGCAATGAGTTATTTAGGTCAAGGTTATCTCGCTAACGGTTTATTTGGAATTCTTCGCATAAATTTTAATTAAAAAAAATGAATGTTTACACCAGGGTTCGTACTCTGGTCTTAAATTTTCGAAGTAGATAAAGAAAAAATGAAGTAGATATACAATTTTCGAAGTAGTTTTAGGAAATTCAAGTACATAATTATGTACGAGTATATAATCATAACATATTGTATAAGTTAATTCTGATTTCAGACTTTTAAATTTTTTTTTAATTAAATATACCTATTTAAGAGTAAATTTTCCATCAACAAACTTGTACTTTTTATGAATTTTATCAATTAAATAGGTGGCTCATAATCTAGATCTACTTCGATCGCAGTAAAGTCCGAACCCTGGTTAACACCATTTTTTTTTTAAATATTGAAATGAAGTGCTAAATTGGCCACATATTATGTATATTTAGAAAACACTTGTTGACATTGGATATAAAGGATAAATTAAAAGTTTCTTTAAATCCATATTCTTTAAATGCATACATCCAACCTCTCACATACCCCAAATCCTATAATGCGCCCTAGTAGAAGGGTTTCAGAGGGCAGCATGCAGAACGAGATGAAAAAGACGAAACAAACCATACCCCGCAGTCTGTTCGAGGATAAAATTAATGGAAACTGAATAATACTGACTTGGTTCGTTTATGCTTCGAAATAAATCGAAAATGAGAGGCACTGACTTGGTTTTTTTACCGATAACTAAGGACCAAAACAATTTTTGAATTAGTTCTTTACAGCCCTAAATAGAAGTTAATTTTGCGGAGATTTTGGCATAAGTTTTGAATTTTTTTTTTTTGACTTGGTTCGGTTCAGTTGTGAGCCCTCCATATTTGACGGTAACGACCAAAGTTAGGCTCAAGGGTGAACTGATGAGCATTCCTAGCGAAGCGGGTATTACGGGTGAATTGATAAAGGGGAGGAATGCAACTGGCTACTTCGAGTGAGCATTGCTAGTTGATATTTGATATTTGATGGGAATGATGATGGGATGGGAATGAATCCATGATAGCTCTGTTTCCTATCAGTTTTAACGCTCTGTTCTGAATTCTATCCAATAAATGGAGAGAAGATTGTGCTGCACCTGCCCAAAGGTGTGAGTTATACTCGAGTTTTGGACGTATAAACGCCTTATAGATTGTAGCCAGATCAGAAGGGGTGAAAAATTTCTTACATCGGTATAGAAATCCTTAGCATTTACCAGTATTTTTGGCGGTCTCGATAATGTGATCATTCCAACGAAGATCGTCGTTAACACACATACCGAGTACTGAGAGCTTTTCGGTTTCTTCGATGCAAGTGCCATTTAAGGATAATGGCATAGGGGGTATATTTTGCTTCAACGACAATAGACAACATTGAGTTTTCGAAGCATTAAACTTCATACGGTTTTTTGTACCCCATTTAACAATGCTGTAAAGATCGGAGTTTAATGAACTTATCATACGGTACCGTTGCAAATTCACTTCCGAAGGAGATGGACGTGAGTTTGGGAACGAGTATGAAAAGCTGAGAGTGGAGTCGTCTGAAAAACAATGAAGTGGATTAGAAGTTTCAGACAAGAGATCATTTATAAAAATGAGGAAGAGAGTCGGAAACAAAACGGAGCCTTGGGGAACACAAACGATCTAGAAAGTAATTTTTAATCCAAAGAACAAGGGTTTCGTTGATGCCAAACGCACGCATTTTCGATAAGAGAGCCTGGTGCCAAACTCTATCAAATGCCTTAGAAATATCAAGCGCAATAATCTTACTTTCTCCAAAACAATGTAAAGATCTGTTCCACTCTTCGGTGAGATATGCCATCAGATAACCAGTGAAACGATTGCTGCGAAAGCCGTATTGCCGGTCATTAAAGCTTTCGATCTTCGAGATATTTCTTGAGCTGATGATTTATCAGCGATTCCATGACCTTGGAAAGAAGGGACGTAAGTGCAATTGGTCGATAGGACGAGGGGGGGGAAGGGTCACCTTTTTTAGAAGCAGGCTGGACAAATGCTGTTTTTCATCTTCTAGGGAAGATTCCAGAACAGTAGGAGCGATGGAAAAGCTTACGCAATGGTTTTGCCAGCGATGAAGAACACCTCTTCAGAAGAATGGGGGGTATACCATCAGGACCAGCGGATTTTTTTTATATCAAGATCTCGAAGGGCTCTTCCAACTGTACGAGTGCGAAAATATACCTTGAATGATTTACGTTCTCAAGTACAGGAGGGGCAATGTTGCTAACAGGCAGCGTAGAGCTAGCAGCCAAATGAGCTGCAAGTACATTTTTTTGCCTTCTCTAAAGAGCTAGTTATTGGTTTGTCATTGTAGATGAGCGTTGGAACCGAAGATAAAGTTGAATATTTTACGTTTTTGACAAATGACCAGAAATTTCTACTGCCTATGGGACATTGCAGGATTTTTTGCCTTAATTTCTGTTCATGTAAGAATTTGGTTCTCTTTATAACAGCGTTGCATTGGTTTCTGACGTGTTTAAACTTTTTCCGTTTTTCCTCAGTTGGGTTGGCTTTGTAAGAGCGGAAACTTACTTCTCTCGACCTGATAGTTTCTTTACAGCTTGTATCGAACCAAGACTTTTCTTTCGACTTTATGCTCTTAATTCTGTAAGGAATAAAAGTACGCATCCCAAGAACAATCACTTCTGTGATCATATCAGCACTGGCATCAATGCCACTATAGAGGAAACATAGTGACCAGTTAAAAATTCTTAAAAAGTTATTCAGACCACCTCAGTTGGCTTTCTCCTATTGCCAAACGGTCCTAGTGGGATGTTTTTCTTTAACTGGATGTATGGGACACGAGAAATTGGCTGATATTAAAAAATGGTCCGAAGTGCCGAGATTTTACCGTTATGGTATACTTATCAGGGTTAGAAGTAAGAAACAAATCAATAGTGTGAGCGGTTTGCCCAGCAACTTCTGGTATTCGGGTGGGCTCATTACCAGCTGAGTAAGTTGGTGCATCTCAGCAAAGATCTCAACATAATTTTCCTTCGGGTGTTGTCTGTCCTGAATGGCGGAGCCAATTTGAATTGTGTACATTGAAGTCGCCCGCAATAACGACTTCAGTGTGAGGGTACAGGGAAACAATTCGGGAAATGGAATCAGACAGTGCATCGAACTCATTAAGAGTTGAATTGCTGTCCAGATTCGGGCTCCTATAAATGAAACAATAATGTATGATGTACTTGCGGACAGTAAATTTGAGCCACATGAAATTAAAGTTCGTATTAGAACAATGTCCGTATTGAGGAAGACTCTGGCAAGCAACATCATATCTCACAAGGACTAAAAGGCCGTGATGGCGAAAGAGTGAAGACATTAGGTTATAGCCAGGTAGGCTAAATTCTGAAAGATCAGTATTTGCACCAACCTGTGTTTCACCTAATGCCAAAACAGCTGGTCTGTACTTAACAGAATGGCCGTACACATCAAAGAAATTCTTTCTTAGCCCACGAATATTGGTAAACACAACACAAAAATCACTTACCATGTCAAAAATCACATACACCCAAAAACTCAACTCTGACGATCTAAATTCAACCGTGAAGTGTAGGTCAATGCATTAAAATCAATCCAGACATACACAAACAATGGAACTATATATCAGATGTCACTTAACAATCCATTACAAGAATCATGCGATAAAGATCACAAGAGACATGCAATGGGTAGCAAGCGACAGTTATTTGAAAGCAAGTGGATAACTGGGAGATGGAGATGATCAGCGTTGCCGCTGGGCTTCACGAAAGTGTCACACATTTTTTTAAAAAACGTAACAAAAGCGAAAAAAATGTAACAAATTGAAAAAAATTATTTAAATCAAAGAATGCTCTTGAACTCAATTTTTAATTTTTAATAGGAACATAAGTTTTCTTCATCACAGTTTTTAAATTCAGTACAAAACTATACATTAAATAATAAGTTAATAAATTATTATAAGTAAGACACATTTTAAGTTTTACATAGAACATGTTTAGGCAAATTAAGAGAATTGATCTTTTATTTGTTTTGCAAACATTATTGATTCAATGGTATTCAAGTGATACCTATTGGTTAAATCTCTTTTTATCAAATTTAGCTCTGAAAAAATACGTTCTGCTGCCGCAGAACTGTGTGGTAAACTTAATATTTTATAAACAAATTCTGTTATATTTTCAAAAAGATTTTCTTTTTGAGCATTTTGCAAAGAGCCAACATGGAATGTGGAAACTGGAATACCTTGAGGAATGGATATCTAACCATGTTTATATGCTGGATCGAGAGATCGAGTTTGAATTTGAAGTGAAAGATAGCAAGATTTCGACTAAACTGTAACTGAACGAGTTCGATCGAGTCGAATGAAGGTGATTTCAACTCAATTTAGGACGCAGGTGTACAAATAGGTGGAAGTGTTGTTTAAGCGCACTTCACACTGATTAAAAAAATCATAAAGTAAATTTTTAAAGAAAAAAAAAGTTTGGAGAAAAAAGTGTAACAAAAAGAAAAAAAAAGTAACATAGTAACAAATACAAAAAAATTAAGAAAAGTGTAACACTTTTGTTACACTTGTAACATTGTGGCAACGTTGGAGATGATAAGGAAACGCGCCGTCATCTGGTGTTGGTTAGCCAATGTGTATTTTTTTTTTTTTTTTTTTTTGTTTCTACATACCTATGTATATATTTCTTTTATTTGTGTTTTTTTTTTTAAATATTATTAGGCTTGGGGCGCACTACGAGACTTATCGCACTCGCGACCGCTTGGTATGAGCGGTGGATCAACACTCAATAAGATAACTGACTTACTTACTGTGGCGCTACAGACCGGGATGAACCAGGGCCTTAACTAACAAGTTTCTCCAGCTAGCTCGGCCTAGCTAGATGTCGCCAGTTTCGCACGTCAAGTTGAAGTCCTCTCCCAATTTCGAAAACTTTCTGGGACGGAGCATCTGATCCATCCTCTCTACATAACCTAGCCATCTCAGTCGTTATACTAACTTTAATTCGTTTAACTAGGTCGGTTTCGCGGTACGGCCCGTACAGTTCATGGTTATTTTCCACTAATCCGTGTCTATGTAAACGGGACCAAAGATTACACGGAGAATTTTCTTCTCGAAACATCCTAAATCGTTCTCATCCACTTTTGACAAGGTCGATGTCTCTGCACCATACACAATGACCGGAATGATGAGAGTTTTAAAGTGGGACACTTTAGTTGCTCGGGAGATTACTTTGCCACTCAATTGCCTTTTAGTCCAAAGAAGCAGCGATTGGCAAGAGTTATTGTCTGTTTGATTTCAGCGCTGGTGTTATTGTCTGAATTAATAGCAGCGCGTAGGTGCACAAAGGCCTTAACTAGTTGACTTTTGAGTTTGTACTATTCTTTCAGGAACGATGTCGATGTCGCATGGCAGAGCATCGCCTTGCCTAAAACTTTTTTTGACATCAAATGCATTCGTGAAATCTTTTCTCATCTTGATGGAGCAGCGTGCATTCTCCATCGTCATACCAAAACTAGACATTGCCCTATATAGTTCGTCCCTCAGGATGCTATCATACGCCCCTTTGAAATCCATGAAAAGATGGTAAGTGTCGATTTGAAGTTTCGGGTTTTTTTCAAGATCTGGTGGAATGTGATTATTCGATCGATGGTGGACTTCCCTGGTCTAAGGCCGCACTGATGGACCTATGAAGAAAAGCTTCAGACGTTCACATAATACGGCAGAAAGGATCTTGGATGCTATGCATGCGATTGGTTAAGCAGTTGAACAATATTAATAATATTAGACAACAGATTTGACAGACGTCTTCAAAACAACATGGCCGCCACAGACTGACAACGTCGACCCATTCTTATTGAAAAATCCTTTAGATGTGAGTGTTTAGTGCAACTTTTAGGATATTCCCAACGAAATGATTACTTTTTATGACATATTCATAAAAAAAATTGACTACTGCAAGAAATAATTGAAAATTAAGTAAACCTAAACGTAGACTCACAAAAATCATGGATTCTATACTCAAACGAAATATGTAGATATTGAATCTGATCGTAAACATCCTGCGAATACGAGTAACCCAAATATTCAAAAACATACTCATGTTACTTTTTCAACATTATATTTTCATCAGCGTATGGTTTTGATATTGCAAAAGTCATAAATATCAATTATTTTATATTAGAAGCGTTATTAAGTATACATTACATAAGTGAGTATTTCCTCTTTTTTTTTTAAATGGCGAAAAGCTCTTAGAAACCGTCGTTGTTCCTTAACGCACCATCTAAGGAAAAATTCGCGTGGGTAGGTACGTACATTACACTTGTTTCATGTCGTTCCATTTGAAATTCATTGTTTCTTCTCGTCGCCGTGCGTCGTCGTAGACGACGGAAAAATTACATGATAGAAAAAAAGCCAAAAGTCAATCCCATAAATTAGGGTGCGATTTTCAACATCCTTCCTACGCGGATTCCTTTCAAGTCTCACCGTACATCGCATCGTTGTGCTACATCTAATATGCATCATCGCA
Organism: Philhelius festivus; assembly: GCA_963931855.1. NCBI lineage: Eukaryota > Metazoa > Arthropoda > Insecta > Diptera > Syrphidae > Philhelius > Philhelius festivus. The sequence goes on along the minus strand of OZ007556.1, from coordinate 74,402,107 downwards.
AATAACCGCAAAACACCGAACGTTGTTTCCTCCTTAATAATGCATGCAAAAATCGTTTTTCGACAGAAACAAAAAAAAAACGGTATGACAAATGTACACTTCGCCAAGTATGAAATGGGGCACATCGGCCTCGAAAGATAAACTACTCCACTGCCAAGACGGCGAACAGATTTCCATAATGTTGTGAAAAATATTATGTAGTTGAAAATACTTCCTATACTCTAGGTTGTACCTATATTATTTTTTTTTTTTCTTAACAAGGATCAGATTCCATAAATAACCTGCAAAATGTGAATGCTCCGGCGGGAATTTATGTTGTCTAAGGATAGGCCCAGCCGAAAAAGCCTGCTTGACATTTTAGCGCGTAAGGAATGGCAATAAAGTGAAACATTAAATGGGATGTCATTTCGGCTGGGGTTAAGTGATTTCGAGCAGGTGCGAGTTAGATGGCAGTAGGGTGTGGGAAGCATTGTGCAATAAAAAAGGATTTTTCGGAAGCTCTGATGGGATGATTTTGTGGAGTGTAGTAAATTTCTTTTTGATGTTATCTAATAAGCGAAGAGCATCCTCTAATGTCCGAAGATTAAGAAAGTATCCACATCCGAAAACGTTTTAAATGACAACCCTTTTTCCGTGCAGAAGTCTGTTCTTGGAAATAGAACTCTTTGTGATTTATTTGGCAAAAGGAATTCAATAAGATGATGATTGCACAAGAATGATACCCTGGGGATCCATTGTGTTTATTCAAGTGTAGCTTCAACATCATTACCCAACAAGCTTGACCTTCACAAAAAACATGGCAATATTTGATTTAGGAAAACTATGTACATTTATAGAAGTTCAAATGGTACACAAACGAATTGATTTCGATTTTCGAAAACATTTAAGAAGTTGCTACTTGAACTGATCTATAAAAATATTTCTGAATTATGCCAAATACGAATTTTATACACTGAGGGAAAAACACGTAAAATCAATGAAAACAACCTTAATTCAAAAATAGTGCGGAACGATTTGACCAGTGGCGATTCCTAATCTTTAGTATTGGGTTAGCGCCCGTGGTGTGAGGAAAAAATTGTAGTTTTTTTTTTTAAATTTTATTAATAAGGAAAACAAAACACAAGCAATACTTTATAAATTAATAACATAAGATAAAATGTTTAAAAATGTATCGATGCATTAATTCGGTTTGTCGTTCAACGGTAGCAAAACTTTCGATGACTTGATTATAAATTTCGTCACTTGCTTTAAATTCTTTTAAAAGAACCTTTTCTTTAGACATAAGAGCCGAATAGCTCAATTTCTTGTGACCATGAGTACTTCGAAACTACGTTTTTATCCTCTTCAATGCATAAAGGAAGCATTCCTTACACGCCGTTCAAGCTGGAGTTTTATAAGCTTGTACACCTGCTAAAAACTGTCGGCGCTGTTTGTCTCCATCCAAAGTAAGATATTAAATGGAGTTATCGCTTTTAAAGTCTCAGCTGATGTTGTACCTTTTGGCTATATAGCATCTGCGTTTTCATGAAAAAACATTCAATTCATTCTTTAATTGAGTAAATTCAAATATGTTTGGTCAGATTGTAATTAGATTTTTATTTACTTCTTCAGGAAAATTTGTTTTTTTTGGCGTTATTAAATAAATTTGTTCCCGTTCAGTTAATCAAAATATTTCAGTTATTCGATTGATGCCAACCTTTTTAATATCTTCATGCTTAATTTGTTTCATTTATACCAAATTGATCATTTTGAAGTTTTCGTTTTTCAGAATGTGTTAAAGCAAAATCACGTTTTAATTAATATTTCAGCCCGAGATAAAACAATTTATTGCTTTTATAACAATATTTTCTATCAACTTGCGTAAAATGCAATTTGTTTAAATTGTAGGAAATCACGAGGACTTAAAAAATAAAAAATAAAAAGTGCATCGTTAAATGAGCTTTTTTCTTAATAATCATGAAAAAATTATTTTCAAACAACAACAAATTATTTTAACTTACTAGGTATAACTTTTTTTTTATTTGTTTAAACAATTTTTGTGTTCTATATAATATAATAGTTAATGTTACATACACTGAACCAAATCGCGTAGGTGATATTGAAGAAAATATTTTGTTAATTTTTGAAGAATCAATTATTCAAATCAACAATTTTTCATATTATTTTTCTTCATATTGAAGACTGAATATTCAAAATGAATAACGTTTCTTCAAATGATGAATGATTTAGTATTTTATTCAAACGAATGAAATTTTGTCATATCTACGAAAACAATTTGTTAATTTTTGATGAAGCAATTATTCGAAAAGACAAATTTGTATTAAAAGTTTTTTTTTTAATATGTATGTATGTACATCACAAGTAGCACAAAATGGTATAATTTCGGTATCACATTTCTTAATTCATACGAAAATACGAGAGAGTTATTTGAGTAGCACTTTGAGACAAGATATTTTATGTATCACAGTGGCACAATAGGTAGAGCACAAGCACGGCAAGCTAGAGGACTCGGGTTCGAATCTCGGTAGAGGCACAGAGGTAAATTAAAAAAATAATTGTTAAAATTATTTCATTTCAGCAATAAATCACATAAAGAGTCGAACATAGGGGGAGAGAAGGAAAAAATGAAGAGAACTCCAAAATAATCAACAATAATAAAAAACAAAACAGTTAATAAAAAAAACTTTATTTTTATTTATATAATTTCAAGAAAGAAGGATGAAATTTAATCAATTTCACAAAATTTTGTGTATTTAACACAATAACGAAAAATTTTATGCATTTCTTCAAAATGACAATTTTTCTTGAATATAACAAAATTTTCTTCAAAACAACGGATAGGTTTCATTGACCGTATATTGATCACCCTTTCTTCAATTCTACCTACTTTTTCTTCAATATGACTACCAAATTTGGTTCAGTGTATTATGAATAAATATATGTTTTATTTTTTTCTGTAATGGGTGCCGAGATATTCGCGAAAGACAAAAAAATTACACAAAACACATTTTACCAATAACTTTTGTAAAAAAAAGTTGTCAGGTAGTACAAATTTGGTTTCAAGCCTTTCTAATAATGTCCCTATCGATCCATTAAAAAAAAAAAATAGACCATGCGCCCAAGGTCAGGCCCTTTTTCATGACGCTTTGACTTGACTTATACATTCTCAACTTTTATCTGAATTCCATTCAAATGACCACTCATAAAGGAAGCCTCATCGTTGGCCTGCACCATAACTTTATATTTTATGTTATATTTTTCCAATTGACCTGTAACTAATTGAAGTGAATCTTCTGCTGTTCGCCCAGAACTTACATCATGGATTTTCTAATTAAAGTAATACCGAAACACAACGAACAATTGGGATTTCATTTGAATGTCAGAAGATTCATCAAGAATAATAGCAACAAAATAAAGCTATTTAATTTTTGCAGAGGTATGACATGTTTAAAAGCACAGACACTGCTTTGATCAAATCATTTTGCCATTGAGGTACCTTTAAAACCCCTTGCCGTTTCGTATTGTTTAAATACATTTGAAAACTTAATAGTTTTCTCGGTTTAAAAACGAAACAGATTAATTTTGGCCTCTAAAAATTAAAAAAATTTAAATTTTAAAAAATCAATACAAGGACCACCCTTAGATACCTTGATAAAAAAAAATTAAAAAAAAAAAAAACAAGATCACACCATCGTCCTTCATCAGAGTATCAAAAATATCTATATTTATTCATATTAAAAATCCAGTCAAATAGAAAATATATACTTAATTAATTTCACACCGATCTTAGATCTTAGGATTTATGTTTATTTCGTACTTAACTTTTGAGAATTAGTATCTAACTTAATATCGCCAGATATTAAAGGCCAATCAAATAACAACACAAATAATCAGACCCTTTCCTTCCTTGTTTTTTCTACTGCATACAAGCAAGAGAACGCACACAAAATTTACCTGTTACTCCTACTGCTACTATACGACTATACCTATACCTACTCCTATTTCATTCAACCTGATGTCTCTCTTGTTTGATCGCACTTTTTTGCGCTAACGCTTTCATATTATTTCGCTGGGCTTTGCTTAGTCCCCTATTACACGATGTCTCACGAGACGAGGCTCACGTAAGTGCGAAAAAGAAAGCAGATATGAGGAAATGAGATGCAAAAAAATATTCCCGGTGAGTACCGGGCTGATTTTTAGTAGTCTCATTTTGACGTTTCTCTTTTCTCATATTCGTTTTATGTTGTGTTGTTCATTCGATTTTTTTGTTGGTGAATTGAACATCACGTGCAAAAAGAAAATGTCTTCAGGATCTTGGACACGGGAATCCACATTGCAACTCATTGGATTTTATGAAATGCACCCTAATTTATATAATCCAAGTCATAAGGATTATATTGATAGGGTTAAGAGATGTGATTCTCTACAGTCCATAATGGATTCACTGATACCCACATTTCCAACAGTCAACATCGACGTCATAAAACGCAAAATTCATACACTCAAGAACCAATTTACCCGTGAGTTTCGGGAAATTGAAAAAAGCAAAAAGAGTGGCGCAGGCTTAGAAGATATATGTGAACCAAAGCTGTGGTGTTTTGAACAGCTGCTGTTTTTCAAAACTTTTTGCCAAACAAAACCTTCGGTGTCCAATATACAAGAGGTAAACAATTTTAGTTTAAGAAATTTAATTGTAATATATATGTATATACTTATTGTTCTTTTTAGATACATCATGCACATAAATTGGATAACAGCAGTGTTTCCTTGAGCCCAAACCTCAGTTGTGATACGCCGGATGAATCCTCAAAACAAATTCCAAATAAAAAGGTAAGTTCTTTTATTTAATTAAAGTCTTAAAAGAAGAATTGTATTTATAGGAAAAGCCAACAAAGATCTTAAAAGAAATTGAACTTAAATTTTTTTTTCGAGATCCACTCCTGGGCCAACATAACGTGGTGCTGACATATTATACTGAAGAGTTCTTGTTAAATCATAGCGTTGTTCATTGGGGTGAGCCAGACGATGCGACGACTCATTCACCCGGACCATTACAGTGTCCTTGATGGTGTAGATTAGATGCATTCCTATGAAGGCACATCCTTTCCTTTTAGTGACCAAAATCAAATAGTAGCCTTCCAGAAATCGGAGAAAACTTAGAACCCCATAGGCACTTACAACTTTAGGATTGCCTAGAGCGCTTACAAAACGGCGGATCTCGACGGCATTCTTCTCATTTGGGTCCTCGGTTATGTCGAGAGTGTCTTGTTTGGTTCGGTCTATTATAAGAAGACGGAAGCGTGTCTCTCGTATGTTACTTCCAACCAGATAAAGTTTCTTGGAAAGAGCAATTTTGAATTATACATGCCGAAAAGGAAGAGCTTTGATTCAATTGGTAGAGATACTTACTGTTTTTGTTTCATAGAGGATTACTTTCTGAATGCAGCTTATTAGAGCATGGAACACAATATTTGGATTATTGTTGTTCATTTCAAGGAAATTTATTATTTTAATTTTATTTAAACAACAAACAAAACTATGGCCGCGTTCACTTCGTAGACCGATAGGATATCTAATGTCGATTTCCTTTACTCACTAGGGATTTCGATCCCTCGTCAAATTTTTTCATTTGGTGTACGTATTTCGTATACATGTAAATCCCTCTTCAAATACGGATTCGAGGGATTTGATCTCTGTCAAAACAATCGATTTTTTTGGTGTAAAGGAACGTGAAATCTGTCGAGAGATCGAAATCTTCACACAGAAATTGATTTCTCATGTGTAAAAGAAATCGACATAAGTTTCTTGTTTTCGATCTGAAGATTATCAAGATGTTTTTGTAGAGCAAATAAGGCGTCAGGGATTGGAATGCTCGGTTTCAACATCGAAAGAAATCATGATTTCATCTTCTTCTATAAAGATGTTTTTAGTTTTTTTCCACGAAATCGATTCAAAACTTAGAAATAAACAAAGAGATACACATATAAACCTACAAATAAAAGTAGTTTCAAACCAAAATTTAATGGAGATCTATTAGTTAACTTATCAAATGAAAATTTTAGCAATGAACAAGTCACAGTTTTGAATAAAGGTTTAAACTGCACTCTAGAACCTTTGAAAATTCCCATCGTTGAATCAATTGTTGATTTGGAAACTTCAAACCATCGGAAATAAAACAACAAATTAGAGACGTTGCAAGACATGTTTTAAAAAACGACAATAAGGTGTTTTTATTTTACTTTTGCTTTTATAAGTTCTTTTATGTTCTTAGTTGTCTCTCTTGCCACTCCACTTGTCCCTCCTGTGTGAAATATTCTGCAAAGTTTTGTCGAATCTTTTCTGCTATGCCTTTACGGGGATTTTCTTCTCCTTGTGGGGAGCTGGAACTAGTTGTTGGGTTTTCCGTGGAGCTGTACGATGTTCTTGCCATTGGAATTTTTTCATGGTGAAGCAAAAAATTATGTAAAACACAACATGCTTGTGTGACCAGCTCAACATTCTCAACGCGCATATTAATTGTCGTTTGAAGAATCCTAAATCGGTTGGAAAGGATGCCAAAACAATGTTCTATGACATGCCTTGCCCTGGATAGACGAAGGTTGTATATTCTTTTCCTGTCACATTTTGTTGCAAATGGATATGGCTTCATCAAATGCTTTTGAAGAGGAAAAGCATCGTCTCCAACAATAACAAATGGAAGGGTTCTTCCATTTCCAACAATTTTATTGTCCGGGAACTGATTGGTCGCATCATCAATGACATCTCTCAATTTGCTTTGCAACAAAACACCTGCGTCGTTGGTCATTCCATTACACCCAATGTCTACATATATAAGCCGGCAACTAGCATCCGCTAAGGCTAACAAAATTATGCTATTTGATCCTTTGTAGTTGTGGTAAAAGGCTCCATCTTTTCGAAGGCTTCGGAATGGTATATGCTTCCCATCTAGAGCACCCATTCAATTTGGGAACTGCCAGCGAATTGCAAATTCGTCAGCAATTCTCTCCCATTCCGATTTTGTTGAAGGAAACTGAGAACAAATAAATTTTAAAAATTAATAATGATAATTTTTGTATAACATATTTTTTTTTTCTTTTCAGTACAAAATGCAGTCCAAATCCATTTCAAAAGAAATTGAAACAGTTGCAGGACTGTTGCAAAAAAAAATTGAAAATAAATCCCCGTACGCTTGGTTGGGGAAGCAGGTTGTCTTCGAAATGAATCAAATAAAGGACGAACGGATTCAAAGAAACGCGTCGTGGGAAATTCAAAAGATTTTAAGGAACAGTGGGCAGGAAGATATTGCGCAAAGGGAGCTCGTCGAGATTTGGACTGTGGACGATTTTGGTCCCCCGCCTTTGTAATCGGATAGAGCAAGAAGTGCGTTCAACCCAGATTTACTGGAGCAGTCGATTCAAGGGCTTCTTGATGACATCGGTATTTTAACTACATATGTACCTAATTTATGTAAAATTGTAAACCCTAACAAAAATAAAATGTTAATAAATAAACCTCTGCTCACTTTTAAATATATAGGGCATAAGTTTTTCCACAGAGCTCGGCAAACTACAGGTACTGTTCTACTTAAAAAAGGCTGTGATAACCGGGTTTGGTAGTTGGTGCTCATGTACGACTCGCCTGTAGCTAGGATCCTCAAAGTTGTTGCCAATTTTTCTGCCGGTGGGATTGCGTCCCTCATCAGGTTGTCGCTTTTAGTTATGTCACTTCTGACCAGCTCCAACAGCAGCTGAAATGTCGCTTCAGACATCCTCAAATAATTAAGAAAAGAGGTTTTGTCATTTGTTCGAAGCTCTCTTGTTATAAAGCTGAATGAACTGTGTTCACTTCTATTTTTTCTCCAAGGCTTAACCCAGAGCCTCTTCTTCTTTGGTTTTTCACATTCCAAAGCCATTTTTTTAGATAAGCCCAGTAATTTTAACGCAATAGCCTCATCTTCACTGCTGTCCGTGTCCATGTGCGTAACAGCAATCGATGCACAATTTAACAGCTTTAATATATTTTCGGAATTCATTTCCAAAATCCTATCTATAAATTTGTTTGTTTAATTAATACGAAATTAATACGAGTAGTTAAAATAAAGCCAACAAGAAGCAGCATTCAAAAGAAAACGAACGATTGTCAAATTTGAGACATGAGCCTACGTGTAATAGGTTTTGCCTCACGGGATACAAATTTAAAAGGAATGTCAAAAATGAGACATGTCTCATGAGGCAACGTGTAATAGGGGACCACATGTTAGTACGCCAAGTTCTTACTTCATGAAGGTTTAATACCGAATATTTAAAGTAGAATAATATTGAAACAGCTACAATGTAATAGAGAAATTTTATTATTTAATGACTACTGACTAAAATTTGATGGGCTTACTGGTCAAGTTTTCAAAACCTTTTGAATTGGGCATAAGAAAAAAACTTGCCAAGTAAGACCATCAAATTTTAGTCAGTAGTCATTAAATAATAAAATTTCTCAATTACATTGTAGCTGTTTCAATATTATTCTACTTTAAATATTCGGTATTAAACCTTCATGAAGTAAGAACTTGGCGTACTTTTAGATCTCAGTACTTTTCACGGCTGACTTGTTACACAAAGGTTTTTGTATAGAAGAACTTGGCTCTTTTTTTAACATTTATGTTTTTTGGTCTGATCTCTCTCCTTTTTGCAAAGATTTTAATTTTGCCATGTCAAAATCTCGAAAGATACGGAAGGATAGAAGGGTGGACTCTACCTTTTTTTTTTTTTTTTTTTATAATTTACTCACGCTCAAGGGAATATGAATACCCTTTAAATGTTTCAACACAGCGTGGGCGTGAAGTTACGGAAGAGAAAGAAGGATAGGAAAGATGTGTGGCACGATGTTCTGAGACTAAGGTGGTTGTCTCAGATTTGTTATCTCCAGGGATGGCGGCTGAACTAAAGCGGAGAATTGCCGTGTCTTATTTCTATGTCCCTTATAATTCGCATTATTTTATTCGTTTTTCATCCTTGTTGGGCATACTAGTTTAACTCAATCACATGTTGCTAGTGTTATGCCTAAACAACATGTAATGAGTAAACCAGCATCCCATTGATGACAATTTATAGAAGGTTTTAATGGAATTAAAGAAGACATAGACGACGGCAGGAATCGAACCTGTTATATTGAGGTTGACAGGCGAGCACACAACCATCGTGCCACGGCCACCCCTAAAACCTACTACCTACCTACCTACCTACCTACTAAAATCAACTTAGTTTATAGCTTCCTATTTCTTTTGGTATATTTTCTTTTTTAATATTGGTTGTTTTGATTTGCGCTTCAATTATTTCTTCTTGTCCTGGCAAGATATCTAACACTAACAAACCTACCTTAATTACAGCAATCGGAAGTGTTCCATATAAATTAAACATTTTCTCAGAAAGTGGGCGGATACCACGCCCCTGAATGGAAAACCGCTAATTTTATATTTTTTTTCTTTGTATGCAATTTAAGCCCTACCAATTTACCAAATTTCATCGTTTTACAGCAGTCGGATACCACGCCCCTGAATGGTTGCATGACAAGACCTACCGTTGTGCAAAATTACAAGATTCTATGATGTCGGGAAGTGCTCCATAATTTTGATGATCTGTCAGTCAGTCAGTCAGTCAGTCAGTTACGGTTTTTATGATTTTTAAGGCCTTATATCTCAGGAACCGCTTATGCCAGAAAATTGATATTTGGTGAGGCGCCTGTGCCTGACTAGCTTAGCATATATTCGGAGTTTTAAGTTTCTGACTTCATTAGTACTAAAGATAGGAAGGGGTCAAAAATCGCCTGAGTTTGTTCCTGTAAAAAGGGTGTAGTGCCAGAACTTGGCTGGGCACTACCGTGCCCTTTGATTGAATTTGTTAGCGCAAATTTTCACGCTGTATGCTTCAAGGAATATATTTTTGCATGAGAGTTTTGTGTGGCGTTTGTGTTAGTAAATATGACTTTAGAATAGGAATGAGGGTAGGTTAAGTAGTTTTGTGTATTTATGTCAATGGTGTTATATTGTAGGAAATTTGGTATCGCAAATTTTAAGGCTAAGGTATCCTTTTAGTATGGTAGTTTTGTGTTGTGTTTAGGAAAGTATGATTTAAAAGTTACGTTTTCAATATAAAATGTACATCATAGTAGTATTTATTTATTTAAATTCTTGGTTTAGCGGCGATAAACCTGCTAACTGAGAGGAATCGCCACTGGATTTGACGCCAATGCCGAAATTTTTTGAATAAAAGTAGGTCGACTTAAAATCAAAGTGTTTCTCTACTTTAAACAAATATGCTCTAATTTAAGTTTAACAACGTTTTCCCTTGATTTGCAGGGAGTCATCGTTAAAACAAATACATAAATATTTAAAATTATTAATATCAACATTGATACGACTATGACCCATCGTAGATTAAAATACATAAATACTTCGAATACAGTATGCCTCAACTTCAATTTGAAAATAATGCAATGAAAAGTCAATTATATCCGAGCTTAAGAATACTTCGCATACATTTCGATGTTAACATTCTTCATTTTGAATCCAAGTGCATGCAACTTTGAAATGACTATGTTTCAACTTTAATCTAACTTCGCTTACGTATTGATTCAAAGTGAACTCATTCTAGATTCAAATGTACATTACTTTGAAATGAGTATTTTGTTTTACTTTGAACCTACAATATTGCATCGCAGAAAATACCACCTTTAAGGTTCAAGCCAACTTTAATTCCTTGTAAAATTAAACAATTTTTAAGTGAGAAGAAGTCAATTTCAGCTTTTATTCAAGTCGGTTCAAATATGAATGTACCTACATCAACTTTAAAAGAATTCAACAAAAATGAACTATATCAATCAATTTATCATTCTGCAGTCGCTAAATTATAGCTTACATTAATCCCCAGTCAGCTTGAGTTAAATATTGGATTTACAAATATTTCAAGATTTTTCTTTGCTCTCTAGTGCATTAAACTCTGAACAAAGTAGAAAAAGTACCAAACATTTTATAATATTTACATATGTAGGTACATAGAATATATATATGTAGACTTTTGAATAAATAAAATAAAACACATCGGAGCACTGAACTATAAACTATCCAAGTCGTCGATCTCCATTTTTATTTGTTTGTTCGTTTTTTTCCCGTCTGTCTCTGTCATATTACACGAAAAGTTATCTGAGTTCAGCTTTTAACTCCATCTGCTCGGTAATTTTATTCTGAGCTATCTCTGATTGAGAAAAGAAACACAACCTGAGAAAAACCTGATAAAGAATATGTGACGCATGTTAGTGTCACTAAAACTTTGCCTAGAAGATGGCATCAGCATCCATCCCATCGTTTGTGTACTTTTTTGAGTCCTTACGACCATCACAAATTAACGTTTTCCCAACTCCGTCCGCAGCCATGTAACCCCAGATCAAAGCACTTCCTCCTCCGTGTTTAATAGTTGGTACTAAGCATTCTGGATTTTATTCTTCACAAACTATTCGGCTCACGAAGGCTATACCAAGATTACCAAACAACTGCTCATTCATTCATTTAAAAAACTATTAATATTTACAAATACGGCTTCAGTATGATGCTTATTCCAAAGTTTGATTCATCTGACCCCAAGACGTTAGACCAATCATCTTCGGTAAAATATTGGTACATTCTTACCCATTCTAAGCGAAATTTTTGTTTTTGTTCTCTGAGAGCCATGGCTTTTTCTTTGCTTTGCAACCTGTAAGCATACCTTCTACGAGTCTTCTTCTAAAGGTTCTTGTTCTGCGTGGTTAATTTTTTTCTGCTGGTTCTTTTTAGATTTTGGTGTGTTCCAGTCTTCGGACACCGGTAGCTTTACATTGAATTATTGTTATCTTGAAAACTTTGAATCTATACCTTCCCGTCATAAGCCTTGCCGAATCGGACTTCCATCTTTCTCATCATTAACGCAGTACAGCCGCCATTGGATGGTCGAACACTGATGTCGTAGTACTTGATCCAGTCTAACTTTTTTCTAGTTGGGTTTCCTTAAGTCAGATTAAAAAAATTCTAGTTGTGTCCAGTTTTAACATTTACCCGTCCTTATTGGAGCCATTTTGTTAATAACGCCTATATAGCATTTCTTCACTTAGCTCATTTATTTCTGTAGAAAATATAACTTGTATCATAAGAATCCCTTGACCTTTTTTTGACTTCGATTGGTTTTTTCCTTATGAAAACACCCCCGAATGTTTTCTCTGTCACACTGATTATTGCGAATGGATTACAATGTGAATATGTGTACTTATTCATTTCAAGATTCGCAAATTTATTTGTCCCCAGGGTGCCATCAATATCTTATTTCTGAAATGGCACTTTCAGATTTATTCTTTTTACCTACCTGTTTCTGTACGAACGCTGGAAAAACCTTTTCGAAAATCTTATTAAATTCCAATTTATATAAAAAAACTCACACAAAATCTGCAACAATAGCCAAACTAAAACAGCACTCAAGCTTAGATTCGTTTTTATCATTCATTTTCCTTCAAGCTGTTTTCCCTTGTGTATGTGTGTACCTCAACTTCAGGCTGTGTCTGTGGCAAGATTGAAAAATGCAAATTCAGAAATTGCCAACAATATCCAACGAAAATATAAAAAAAAAAAAAAACATCTCTTCTTTCCTGCAAGAATACGCACATGTGATAAAATGTAAAATAGGGCTTTGTCGGCTGAGAACGTAATAGGTGACGATATGGTTGCAGATGCAAATGTGTTTCCTTACTAAAAGGACTCCCTCATCCACCTTTATAAAACCGAACAAAAATAATGCGGGACTTAACATATGGACTGAAAATTGCTAAGCAGTATGTTACTCACCAACAGATTGGCATCAGAGATTATTTAAATTTTAGTTTTCAGATGAAAATGTCTATTGGATGAACTAAATATTGTATAATATATAACGTCTATATTTGCAGAAACCATAATGTCTCATTTCATTGGGTACATGGACATGTAGATTGTAGGTGTCCAGGGAAATGATGAGGCAGACGCCCTAGCAAAAATACGAGTATAGGTGCACGGAATCCTTTAATCGGGCCAGAGCCCTTTTGCGGAATAGGAGAAAACGGGATAAAAAACGAAATAAAAATAGAGGAGGGGGCCAAAAGATCCAAAAACTGAAAAGAACTCTTAAAACTGAGGCAGCCCAAACTACTTCTTGGGAACTATAACCAAAATCGTTTCATGAAATGTATCAGCTTAAGAAGGAACAAACTACGACTAGTAACACGACTGTAAACTAAGAAAATACTTGAGTATTCTTGGCCTGGAAAACAGCCCTACATGCAGATTCTACAATACTTATGACGAAACACCGGAACACATACGAGTACTAGGCGGATGCGAAGCACTAATGCATCAAAAAAACAAGTATCTGGGATGATACCAGGTAGAAGAGAGTGATGTATCCTCTCTGCAGATACTCCAAGTAATCAAACTCATCAAAGGGATAAACTTGGAGGACGAGCTGTAGGGCTAGTTACTCATCAAGTTCTGGATGGGGGCACAATAGATCTTTAAATCGCAGTGAAAATCCTCTCTCAATATTAGTTCATTCATATGTTTGCATATTTTATTATATATAATACTCGTATATAAGATGTGAGGTTTGAGAGTTTCACTTATAAAAAGTTCTTCCTTAAGAAAGTAACTATTCAATTAAGGATATTCACAGCACAGATTTTGGCACTTGAAAAAATCAAGAGCCTTCGGTTCTTTAGTTAATTTGATTTAGCTCTTGTTACAGTAAAACCCAAAATATTTTGGCTAAATTCGCCACAATCAATGTGGACTGAGAGATTTCTAATTCCTAAATCCCGTTAATGATTTGGCTCATTTTGAATTCGGTTGCTGTTGCGGCATTCCTCAATACGTTGTCCCACAGGCATAGAAGCATTCAAAAGTGAACATGTTGACTCGGTTCTATCAACTATAGCACACAAAACTTCCAAATGCTCCAAAGCACCGTCAGCGAACAAACGGTGTTGTCTTTTGTCATGAACATTGAGCTACTGGGTCAGTTGGATCTTGTACGGGTGTAGGACTAAGTCCTAACGCAAAATATTCGTCAAGTTGAAGTCTGATAAAGACCGAATTCTTTGCCCGGCGAGGAACCGTTTGCTTCGGGTTCTTCTTTACGAACCGCAGCAAAGTTTTCGGCCGATCTTGCAATTGTTTGGCGTACGAATGTTGGCTTATTATTTACCCAACTAGCCGTCTCAAATTTAGCCACAAAACTTTGAAGAGTCGACTGTGAAGGGACCCCACATCTACCGTCATCATCATCATTTGGACATGCTGTTTAATTGTGTATCTTGCCCCGGTGATTATATGTACAATAAATAATAAATATGACAGATGTCAATAAAAACAACATGGCTGCCAGAGACTGCAGAAATTAACCCGCGTCAATTGAAAAACCCTTTACAAAGTAACTTAAATAGATGGTTTTACAAATTATTTTGTTTAAGGAGCTGTCAAAGTTACCATCAATGATATCCAGTGGGCTCGCTAATTGGGCACTGTAAAAATCAGCCAGAGATCCGGATTTCGGCCAAAAAAACATAATCTTCTCGGAAGAGGCCCATTTTCGGCTTGGCGGCTGTGTTACCAGGCAAAATTGCCGGTATTGCATCCACGAAAATAGTTTGTTCGCTGCGGTATATGGAATGGTGGAAGCATCAACTACATTCTATAGGAGTGTTTTCAAGACTTAGAGAAATGGTTCCTGTTTTTAGATATTTTTTTTTAAATATTTGAAGAAGTGAAGAAGTAGGCCATATTTGTAAGACACTGTCCGAATTGTATGTTCACCGGGAGATTCAACCTCTTTAAGAGTACATTTTGTTACATTATTGAATCAAGCGTAGATTTATAAAAAAACCGGTAAGGACAATGAAAAGAATACAGAAGATTCCAAGTAATTCAGCAAACCACAGAAAAAGTAACGCAGAAATTCCCTTAATTCTTACATGGTTTTGCCTTCAAAGCACTTTCTTCTGCTTCTTTTTAAACAAATATAAAGAGTAATGAGTTGCTTTCCGGTAGAAGCGTCAGCAATTATAAAATTGATTTCCTGCTTTTCCGCATAAACTATCATTATCACTATCAGTCACAAAGTATGTAATATTAATTTTGTATCACAATTTATATTTATTTATATTAGGTAATTATTCAAACTATACCCTAAATGTGTTCCCATTAAGGGCTCTTGAAAAGACGGTAATGGATAGAATCAAAGTTGGTTTCTCCAGTTCCAGTAAGGTCGAACTTCTTGGTTTTCATTTTAATAGAGCTACTTTGACATATTTAGGATGAACTCGTTATGAACTAGAGCTGGGTCAATCGCGATTCATTCGGTCTTTGTGACCCGTTCATAAAAAAGATTGATTGATTGCAATCACAATCAATTCTATTGTTAATCTCTTGTCACTGAAACCGATGAACATAAAGTGAACGAAACGAACGAAAAAAAATATGTTTCGTTCATTCAACTTGTTTTCAATCATTTCATAATACCAAATAGTAACGAAAATGAATCGGAATGTGTATTCTTCATTTTACGAGGTTATGCAATGGAAGATAGCGTCAACAAAGTAAAAAAAAATAAATAAAGCCAAAATTTCGTTCAATTTTACATTATTTCGGTCTCGGTCAGAACGAAACGATTAAAAAAAAAATTTATTTCAATGAACGATTGAAAACATTTCGTATCGGCCTTGGTCTCGTTTGGAACGAACCGGATGAATAAAAATGATTTTGATTGAATGAACGATTGATTGAAAAAATCGAATCCTTGAACCAATCGATCTTATTATGAACCAACGTCATTTTAGCACATGCGTAGTAGGTCAGAAATCAGAATATCGGGCCTGGTATATGGACTTATTTGTCGGGTTAACTTCCCCATCTAGTACACCGGACGTAATGGTTAGTGCGGCGTTGGACGGTCACGTCGCCACCGAAGGTCTGTGATTGATTCCCAGCCTTTTCCCTAAAAAAAACTTTTTGTTTCAAGAGAACAACCGCTCGAAAAAGTTACAAACCCTCTCGTTAAAAGTGCTTCTCATCTTATTCATTCAAAAATTGTAGGTCCCATCCATTCCTGCCGACAACGCAACGATTTTTATTGATCATTTAAATACAATCTGTGTTAACTTTTAACTATAAAATACATTGAAAAATATGTATATATGTATAAATCTTATAGGGGGTCTATTTTTATAAATTGGCTTAATTTTAAAAGGAATATAAATATATATGTATATACGTCCATTTATAATGGGTGATTTTTTGCTATTTTCTTTTTGGCAACACTGGTTTTGACAGCTCACGCACGTTAAGAAAGTTTATGGCGCGCTTCTTTAATTTTATGGTCAGTTTAATCGACCTACTGAGGCGGCTTTTCGGGATATTGTGACTAATTTTCGCACCAAATTTACATTGTTGGACATTTAACCACCAACAAGCTTACGTAGAGTACGAACTGATGAAAATAACGCAGCTGTATCGGCCAGTGTTAGTGATGACCTTAAATTATCGATTCGCAGAAATTGGGCCTCTGATACTCCACTACGTGGAAAATTTTGCGAAAGCATTTAGGTGTGAAGCCTTTCAAAATAGCTGGTGCAAGAATTGAAGCCAAACGATCTACACAACTCCTAATTTTTTGTGAATGGGCTCTTGAAAATTTGGCCGAAGATCCACTTTTTTATCGAAAAATTGTGTTCAGCAACGAAGCTCATTTCGGGTTGAATAGATACGTGAACAAGCAAAACTGCCGTATTTGCAGTGAAGAGCAGCCAGAAGCATTGCAAGAGCTACCAATGCATCCTGAAAAAGTCACTGTTTGGTGCGGATTATGGGCTGGCGGAATCATTGGGCCGTATTTCTTCAAAGATGATGCGAATCGAAACGTTACTGTGAATAGTGAGCGCTACCGTTCGATGATAACAATTTTTTTTTGCGCAAAATGGAAGAGCTTGACTTGCATTACATGTGGTTTCAACAAGACGGTGCCACATGCCACACAGCACACGTAAGAATGGACCAATTGAGAGGCGAGTTCGGTGAACGTTTGGGGCCGGTAAATTGGCCACCTAGATCGTAAGATTTAACGCCTCTAGATTATTTTTTGTGGGGTTATGTTAAGGCTCATGTCTATAGCGACAATCCCGCTCCGATTGACGCACTGGAAGCCTACATTGAAGCATTTATTGGTGAGATACCGGCCGAAATGTTATAAGAGTATTAGACTAAGCGGATGGACCATTTGAGGCGCAACCGCGGCCAACATTTGCATGATATAATCTTCAAACATTAAATTATATCGCCCGTACTATCGATTCAAATAAAGATTTCATGCATTTTTCTGAATTTTGTTTTTATTTCCGATAGCTCTTAAGAAATCACTCGTTACATATCGTTTCGCTTTGGTAAAAAGTGATGACATTTAGCCGTTGGCCGTAGGCTGATACTATGTCAGCGTAGAAGGAAACGGCTGCTTCGAGCTGGTCCGTGAAAATATTGACGTCTAGGGTTTGTGTATCACACTGAGGTACCTCGGGTCGGGACGTCGTTGCTCAGTGGCCATCCTTCTCATTAGCTAATAAGGGTGATTTTTTGCCGAGTATTTGTCCAGAGGTATTATTTTTGCTTCTCTGTAGAGATCCTCGTTCTTGATATATGTATTTTACTCGCTGCCAGTCGAAGTGGAGTCCTGTGCAGATTCTTAGTATCCTTCGCTCGAAGATTTGGAGTTCCTTCATCGCCGACCTTGAGATCGTGAAACACACTGGGAAGTAATAGCTAATAACTGGCTATGGGAGTTACTTCAACAAGGGTATCTTCGTCTGTTCGCTAAGTCCTAATATTATCTTGGCTTTTCTAAGTACACTATATAAGTGCAAGTTGAAGTTGATAGTTGATCCCCAGTTATATGACGTTCCTTTTGGCTGCAACGGTGGATCCATCAGAAAGCTTCAGAATTAAATTTCTGAAAGAAATCTAGCAAAATCTGCCATCACGGAGTCTCCTGAAGCAGACAAGCTCCGATTTCGATTTGTTGATTTGGATGCCCCGTCTTCTATCCGGACAGCGACTATTGTTGACATTGAGGTTCCATACGTAAGCGAATGATCAGCAAACAGCAGGTTTTCACAATCGGTTGGGATGGGTTGTTCTGATGTCATCAGGCTGTAGAAGAAGGGTCCAAGTTTTGAGCTTTTGATGACTCCGACTTTGATTACCGATACCATGTTAAATAATTTAGATTTATTGGTCATAAGTTTGAAGTGAAAGCATGTGAAGTGCTCACCTAGCATTGCAGTACTAAATAAGCACTTATTTAAAAAATAATTCCCGCTTCATTATAGATTTTTGAATTTCCTTTAAAGCGGTCGGTAAATATATTTTGAAGGCTTTGAAACTTGATGTGCTTATTTTATATTCTATTTCCCATAACGATAGTGCATTAAAATTTGGGGTTGATCAGTTCTAAAAAAAATGAACCAACCAATTTGAATATAAGAAAAACTGTTTTCTAAGTCGATTTAAATGAACAATATCAAGAAACACACGGTTCTTTAAATGAAGTTCTTACAAGATTATGCAAAACACTCCGACCATCTTTGTTTTTCTTTTTTCCACAAATAAATTTTACATTTTCTTCACGGTAAACATATTCCAATGAAGACGAGCATCTTTTTGGAAACCGCAGAAAAATTTCACATTTCCATATTACTTAGGAATGTAAATGAAAATTAAACCACCTTCACGTTTGCATTTTCACAAGGCTGTCTTTCTCATCACCCTCGCCCCCCTCCCCCTCGTCTTTCACACAAAGAAAAACATCAGCTCCGGCACATCTGCCCGAGACGCGATGCGACTCTCAGCCGAGGCAAGTCGTACCTAAGTATACCTTATCCGCCATATTTTTCTAGAAGAATATAAAATCATTCGCTTGGTGCGCGTCTACTTCTACCTTATTAAGACCCGGCCGGGACCGGGAGACAATTCCATGTTTTCGTTATGCTAATGAAGGAAAAATATAAGAAGACATTAAAACCATATGACGCCCTAATAATTTTCTACTCCTTGGGCTTAAAGCTTGAATGGTCGGTCGTCTTCTGGTTAGATACCGCTGCTGCCAGATTTCAATTCCGATGCCTTGCTTCATCCGTTCATTGGTTTTCCATATAAAAATTCTTGGAGGAAGGAGTGGCGGCAGAGCAGAGAGCTGGAGCTGATCCAATCGTCCTATTCGTAAATCGCAGCACGAAAATGGAAAAATAATTTTAATTTTTCCAAATTTTAGTTGGTGGTGTCATGGACGACGGAAGTGGCATATTTAGCAATGAACTTCTTATTATGTATGCAAAACGGGAAAATTCCAATTTCGTATTCAAAATGTTATTCGAAGTAACCTCGGGAATTGTAATGGCTGATGGCTGGTTTTAGCCATCGTTATAGCTGAGTTAGTGCAGATGTCTCAAACAGAATTTTTATTTCTCAACATTCCCAACTCGAATAACTGTAATTATTGTTGTACGCCGGGGTTTTGGAGTTTGCTTAACGAATACTTGATTTAAACTATTCCCATTAAAGCTTAATTTTCTAGGTTTTGTATGTGAGTCAGAAGTATTTGAAAATCCACAATTTTTACCTTTCAAATTCATCCCTGCGGAATGGACAAACTTTCCATTGTATCCAGAATGTGGTTAGGAGTAATTATTTGCCTTTTATAATGCGAAGGTTAGGTAAGGTACGTCAATTTTAAATATTTACAAAATATTAGAGAGAACATCCTTAAGTCAATTGTTGTTTAAGCCGCTAAATGTGAAAGAGAAATCCCCTCAAGCATTTAGCATCCTTTTGTGTGGGCGTCATCCAGGAAGGACTTATTTTTTTATCGGATTTTTAGATTTTTTTTTCTGTGCGTTTGTCCTTGTTTGGGATCTCTCAATATTTTTTCTTCTTCTTCTGTGGATGCTTTAGGGGATTTTTTTTCTTTTATGTATATTCTATTCATCTTTTCAAGCGGAAATAATTCCAACCACTTAAAAGGTGATGAATCATGTTTTATGATAATATTATTTCAACAGGAAGAGCACCTTTTGCGTTTTTCCTGATCCTTTTTTTTTTGTTGTCGCAAGTGGGTATTATGTCCATTGAAAGGACCGTTTGAAAGCAGTAGACCTCTCAAGAGAGAAAAACATTAGTTATTCATTTTATAAAATATGTTTTTAAATTAAAGTTAAGCCAGTAAAATACGACGATATCGAAAATCAGTGTGAAATTGATTTACTAAAATAAATAACAACACTGGTCAAGTGGTCAACAAGATTTTTGTAACAGAAACAAAACTGTTCTTTTTCAAAGGTTTTTAGTGTATTGAACCCGAATAAAAAATTTTCGATTACGTCACGCTTTTCATATATTCCCGTTGGAAAATCAAAAAATACATTTTTTCATTTCCGAGTTTATTGTATAACGTGAGGTAATACGAGTATGTTTCCACATAATTTGTATCGGTTTTTGAAAGAACTAATTTTCTTAAACTGTATTTAAAAGGAGATATTGATGCACATTGGTTCTGAATGTCTGAATATGGGAGGCGAATATAGAGTCGGATATTCCACATTCGTGCAGTGCGACTAAAGAAAGAATCTTTTAATTTAACAAGATGAGGCTGCGCTTAAGGATTAACTGATGGGCACTCCCTGAAGCGCGAGTATTACTTTTAAATTGTTTAAGAGGAGGAATACATTTGGTTATTTCGCTAGAATACTGTTAATAAAAATAACGGTAAAATAAATAGACAAGAAGCATTGCGGCGTTGCTTGAGAAATTCAAAAATTTCTATTATACATAGTTCTATCACCTATAATTTTTAAAGCTCTTTTTTGGATTCTATCCAAGAGACTCGAGTGGGTTATTGGAGAACTTGTCTAAATATGGGAATTGCTCTCGAACTTTTGACGAATATTGGCCTTATAGATTACCGCCAGATCAGAAGAGTGGCAAATTTTTTGCACCGTTGCGTCGGAGAGAAACCTGAACCTAAATCCAAATCCGAAGAACACGGGCATGCTTCTGGAAACAAATAAAAGTGAGAGCAGAGTCGTCAGAAAAACAATTTAATATATTAGAAGTTTCAGACAAAAGATCATTGACGAATATAAAAAAAAAGAGTCGGTGATAAAAGGGAGCCCTGTGGCAGATCAGCTATTATTTGCGCTCCAAAAGGTAGTTTCTAGTTCAACGAAAAGAAATTCAGCAATACCAAATGCACATATTTTCAATAAGTGAGCTTGATGCCAAGTTTAATATTACTTCCTCCAAAACCACTGCCACTGTTCGATGAGATATACCATCAGATCACCAGTGGACCTACTGCTACGAAAGCCATATTGCAGATATTTAAAAAACTTTTGTTCTTCAAGATATTTTTTGAAGGCGAGTAGAGAAGGACAGAAGAAAAAAAATTAATTCATATCTGTACTGGAGTCAACGTGACTACCGCAAAAGCATAGTGACCAGTTAAAGTTCCTGAAGAAATCGATGAGACATGAGCAAATTGCAGATAATACACTTATAGTGCATTTTTCATGGTCAAAGGTAAGAAATAAGGCTTGAGTATTGGCGGATTGAACTGCAACGTCAAGAATTCGAGTAAGCTCGTAAACGCACTCAGGGCGTTGTTTAACTCAGAAAATATCTCGACATACCTTCCTTACGTTTTAGTTTGACCAGAATAGCGCAGCTACAGGAATTGTGTACATTGAAATCGCCATTAACAATGATTTCACTGTGCAGAAAATGAGAAACAGTTATTAAAAAGAGTCGAATAGCGCATCGAATTTGTTAGAAGTTGAGACCATCCAAACTTCGGTTTTAATACCTAAATATAGCGTGTATGAATGATCCGCTTATGGATTGTGAATTTAAACCACATGAAATAAAAGTTAAGACATATACAGCACATTCTAAACCCCCGAATGTTGCTAAATCGCCTCTGAATACACTCAACATTACAAACCGAAACCAAATATCGGGTTTGGGCCCAAAAATTACTTCACAATAGGCGTGTTTTTTCGCAAGTCCATATAGAATTGTAGAAAAAAACGACATCGCGACTAAGCGCTTTACATGCAAATGCAACAACTACTTAAATCTATACAGAGTTAGCTAAGACCAGATAATTTTCGCGACTTAATCTAAGACCCGATAAAAATGGTGATGCCAAAATGAAATTATCTATGCGTTATCGATAATTTGTTCAGAGAAGTCAAAAGTGAGGTTTATGGATGCTAGTTGATGATAGTCTCTATACAGCTGACAAAAATGCCATAGCGTGCACAGTGCTTCCAACTTTTTGTAAAAAAGTTCCTAAATCCTGATGTCGTTTTTTTCTAACAATTCTATATGAATTTGCAAAAAAAAACACAGCTAATACAATTTACTATTAGTGTTTTTCCTTAATAGTAAATGTATTGATACAATCCTGGATTCCAAAACAAATAACAGTAATTCATTTAATTTTCCAGTTACACACAATGTATGTCCGACCCACACAATGTATGGAAATTAAAACCAAAGCAGACTGTGAGTGATTCAAACAAAAATTTTATTTTGTTGACTAGCGTAATTATAAGGAAATAAAATATGACTGATGACAGATGTGACTTCAGGTCCCAAAAGTATGCTAAGAAATATTCTTGTCTTCTTCTGTCAAAAAGTTAATCGATATTTGTAATCCTTTATAGATTAGATTAGATATTTATTCAACAGCAAAATCAATTTTACATTTTCTTGTTCTTAATTTACAATTCGAATAGTTAAAGACTTGACAATTTAGTCAGCCTTTCTTGTTTGTAATAAGATCGAATAATTAAATTTCAATCACGTTTACGTGCGTGTTCGCAGGAATGGGGTGACCTAAAATTTTTTGCTGAGAATTGATTGCTGAAGTCATTTAAAATCTTTTTGGAGAACTAAGCAATCAGAAATTGATTTAATACGACAAAAGATTTTTAAATCATCAGCAAACAACAGTTTTTCAAAGGTAATGATTTAAAGAGGCATACCATCATTTATCAATATTAGAAATAAAAGTGGGCTCAGTTGGCTTCCTTGAGGAACTTTTAAAGAAACCTGATTTTAAAGCGATTTAAGATTTGTATTATTTTGGATACGATCACTTAGATATGATTGAAACCATTTCAAGAGAATTGAGTGGAAGTTTTCTAATTTTTGCATCCGTAAAATAATAAGATTGGTTGAGGTAGATTTTCCTGATATGAAACCATGTTTATTAAGTGAAATGACTTCCTTGAGAAAAAGGAAAGTTTATTACATAGAATTTTTTTTTTTCAAATAATTTAGGTATTTGAGTTGCGAATCGGGCCATTATTTGACACATTCTGTCCTGTCTTAGGTCCTGACTTATAAACAGAGCTGATGAAAGTGATTTTCCAATCCTTCGAAAATTCTCCATTATTCAGCGAAGCATTAAATTGATCTGATAACTGCTCAGGTTTTACAAAAAAAGCCTTCAATAGCTTTAAAAAAAACTCCAATTTATAATAAACGCATGCCTCAAGGTAAGATATGTAATATATCATTGGAAAATTGCAGAAGTCATTGTTATACCTACATAAGCAAGGTAAGCCACCAATAGAAGTATAACATCTTACAGACATATATCGCTTATACCAATCATGTCAAAAGTTTTCGAGAAACTGCCCCTGAAAAGGCTTAGCAAAATAATATCAGAAAGAAGACTACACTCAGAGAAAAATACCATAAAAACAATGGTATTTATGATTGAATCAATAGTTTTTTACCATTGTTTTTAGTCAATAGGATGGGTACCATTGAAACAATAGTTTCGAAACTATTATTTCAATGGTACGTTCGTACTATTAATTCAATGGTGTGAGCCTATTGGTTCAATAGTGTGTCTTATTAATAGATTAATGGTCCGTACCATTGTTTCTTTTTTATACCATTGTTTTATGTTATTATATCGAAGCTTAAAAACCATTGTTTTAATGGGATTACCATTGAATCAATATGACTGATCCCATTGAATTTAATAGTATTTACCATTGAATCTATAGTATCATACTATTCTTTTAATAACATGTGTACTATTGTTTCAATATTCCGGAGACGGTACAATCATGAATTGTACGCAATCTACCTAGAAGCAGATATCGTGACAAAAATTAAGCTCGGTAGACTCCGGTGGGCAGGGCACCTAGCTCGCATGAGCGAAGAGGAACCTGCTCGGAAAGTTCTTTGTGGTACATTCTATGGTAGACGACAGCGTGGTAGACCATGCTTGCGCTGGAGAGATGGCGTAGACCAGGACGCCCGAAGCCTTGGGGTGCGCAACTGGATGGCGTCGGCTAGAGACCGGGATAGGTGGAGAGACTTGTTGAAAGAGGCCAGGACCGGAACCCGGTTGTCGAGCCGATGATGATGATTGTTTCAATAGGATTACTATTGAATCAATGTGACTGATCCCATTGAATTTAATAGTATTTACCATTGAATCTATAGTATCATACTATTCTTTTAATAACATGTGTACTATTGTTTCAATGGTATTACTATTGAATCAATGTGACTGATCCCATTGAATTTAATAGTATTTACCATTGAATCTATAGTATCATACTATTATTTTAATAACATGTGTACTATTGTTTCAATGGTATTACTATTGAATCAATATGACTGATCCCATTGAATTTAATAGTATTTACCATTGAATCTATAGTATCATACTATTCTTTTAATAACATGTGTACTATTGTTTCAATGGGATTACTATTGAATCAATGTGCCTGATCCCATTGAATTTAATAGTATTTACCATTGAATCTATAGTATCATACTATTCTTTTAATAACATGTGTACTATTGTTTCAATGGTATTACTATTGAATCAATGTGACTGATCCCATTGCATTTAATAGTATTTACCATTGAATCTATTCTTTTAATAACATGTGTACTATTGTTTCAATGGTATTACTATTGAATCAATGTGACTGATCCCATTGAATTTAATAGTATTTACCATTGAATCTATAGTATCATACTATTCTTTTAATAACATGTGTACTATTGTTTCAATGGCATTACTATTGAATCAATGTGACTGATCCCATTGAATTTAATAGTATTTACCATTGAATCTATAGTAACATACTATTATTTTAATAACATGTGTACTATTGTTTCAATGGTATTACTATTGAATCAATATGACTGATCCCATTGAATTTAATAGTATTTACCATTGAATCTATAGTATCATACTATTCTTTTAATAACATGTGTACTATTGTTTCAATGGTATTACTATTGAATCAATATGACTGATCCCATTGAATTTAATAGTATTTACCATTGAATCTATAGTATCATACTATTATTTTAATAACATGTGTACTATTGTTTCAACGGTATTACTATTGAATCCATGTGATTGATCCCATTGAATTTAATAGTATTTACCATTAAATCTTTAGTATCATACTATTTTTTAATAACATGTAAATCATATTTTTAAATTTATTTTCAATTAAGCATTTGTGTTTCAATACAAATAATAAATATTATGAATCAATAGCGTTTTTCATCTTAAACAATGCATACCGATACCTGAAATATACAAATCATCCTTCCAAGTTGTTGTAACTTAATCTGAAAGTCCGTAAAATCAAAAAACGACAAAAAATTTAATAACAAAAATAGGTTTTTATTGACTAATTTGTGTTTGTTATATAAAAGTTAATGCGAAAACTTATTTGTATTCAAATATTCGTATCTTTATATAAAGCAAGAACTTCTTAAGATTAACTATTAACTTTAAAAATGAAAAACAAAATAAATATAAATATTAAAAATAAGTCTGTGATATCCCTTAAAATGCATTCAATTTTTTTTTGGGATTTCGAAATCAGTATCAGTAATTGATTAAAAATGGTCTGTTGAAGAGTACATATGTATGCATTGCATATATTGATTAATTATATTAATTAGTTTTACTGTCAACTAAAATGAAGTTTCTATAATTTCCCTTAAAATAATACTACAG
Source organism: Philhelius festivus (assembly GCA_963931855.1). NCBI lineage: Eukaryota > Metazoa > Arthropoda > Insecta > Diptera > Syrphidae > Philhelius > Philhelius festivus. The sequence goes on along the minus strand of OZ007556.1, from coordinate 74,375,954 downwards.
TATGAACTCGGTTAACGCAACCCTCGATTCGCGCAACTCATAAAAAAAAAAAAAACTTAATTTGTTGAGATTGTGGTCTGATTTCAAATGAATAACTAAAGACTTGGATGAAGAATAGGGTTTTGATTTCATACCACACACAAAACACTTCATTTTTGAGAACACAAAATGTTTTGTTTTCTCGGTTTATATAAGTTAAAAGGTCAAGAAGTCTTAATTCACAATAAATAAATATGAATTAATAATACGAAATAATATTTTTTTCATGTTAAAATCTTTTAATTTTTAACCCAAAAATAGATATAAGACCCTGATAAGATGAGACGGATGATAAGCCTAAAGCTTTGAGCTATTATAATTAAACATCACAAAAAAGAAAATTCTATACGCGATATCATAATTTGCAACAAAGATGATCTTTACTTTGACTTTAAATTTAAATCAGTAAAACTTCCAGCTTCTTATTCTAAAATCTGGACCGACGAATACCGAAAAGATTGAATGCTTTGAAAAGACGAAATGCCTACCTAATTTATACAAATAACTGTTAATAAAAGATATCAAAAAATACATTAGAATTAATTTTTTATTTGTTTTTTTAAAAAGGGTTTTGATATTCACATGTTGAACATTACAATTTTTATTGTTTTAAGTAAGTTAACAAACTTTTAATATTAGAATTCTCTTCTTGTTTAAAATTGTAGAAATAATTTTCGACAAAAAAATAAAAATTTCTACCTTCTCTTGGATAGTTAAAATTCATTACATGAAATAACTTAAATGTGACATCAAAACATTTAACAAATGTAGAGAATTTGTATAAAATTCCATCATAAAATGTAAAAAACTGTTCCAGCTGATTTATTTCTGGACCTATTACTATAATAACTGGCTGCAGAGTAAGCCCTTTTGAAAGATATTTTTGAAGTAATAAATCTACCTTATCTGTATACTGCGCTGCAGTTGAACAATAAAGGAAACATGAGTCCTGAGCGTCCTTTATGCTGGGCTTCTATTTTGATTTTTTTGCATTCTTTTTTCCAACAGAAATCATAGGAGGCTTCAATAAGGCGTGTATTAAATTAAAGATGATGAAGTCTCGGGAATCTAAAAATTAAAAAATAAAAATAAAATTTGAATAATTAGTAACTTGATGGTGGTAGTTTTCTGATTGATGATAAATAGTTAAGGAAAAAAAAACTTAAAGAGTTATCCCTTAAGAACAAATTTTATCTTACTTTCATTAATATCTTTTTCCAATTCCTTAAGAAGACTAAGTGATGTCTTGTCTCTGATTTTCCTCTTTAAATAGGCTATAATTTTGTCAACGAAAGAGGGCCAGAGCTCAAAACTATGAGACTTATTCAATGATTTTATGGTGTCGTAGTCAATTTCAATCTAGAATATAAGGATAGTTGGAATGATATTTTATTAAAGTGGGACATATTTTTATATTTGCGTTGAAATTTTATTAATTTTATTATTTATTAAGGTTATTTGCAGTAACCTTAATATTCATTCGTTTAGCTTTAGCGGTCTTATAAATAAGACATTCAATACATGTTTAGGAAAAAAATGTTTCATCAATCTTATGTAGTTAGTTTTTAGTTTTCAAATGATTTTATTTCATAGTAAAATATACAAAGTTTGGTTTCCATTCATTATATGACATGGCATACGCCGTCTGCCAGTTGGCGAATAATAATAATTACATACAAAATATACATTTGTTCAGTGTTTTAAAGTTATTTTAAAAAAGTTCATCAAAAACACGTTTCCTGTATCTAAGTGCTATCTTAATAAACTTATATAGAATATCCCAATCCGTCTCCCCGTTAAGAATACTAATCATTTCAGGATCGCTTAGGCAACTTTTTCCAAAGGTACTTCTTCTAGTTTCTATCAGAATCGGACATCTACCCAGAAAGTGAAATACGTCCTCTTTCTCACCCAGATTACACAGCTCACACGTTTCTCGTAAATCACTTCTATGCGGCAAGTAGTTCAAGGGGAGTAACTCTGCTCGTGCTTTTAAAATGAGTGCCATGAGGTCGGTTGAGTACTCCGCCCTGAAGTAATTGTCAGCTTCCAAGTTGTAGTTCAGCTGCGCATATATACACCTAGGAATCGAGCTTCTGGCTTTCAAAACATAGTCTTCTCTTTTCCTTTCATCTACCAAACTAATCAAACTATAGAGCTCACTTTTCCACGTTTCCATTCTATCCACTTGAAGTGACAGTGAAAGTCCACAGTACTCGGCCAAAGTTCTCCAAGACTCGAACCATGATGATTTTTTTTGTATTACCAGCATTGTTATTTTTTTTGGTAAACGATTATCCTCCATTTCCATTGTTTTTATTATATAGTCAATCTGCATTTTGAGTGTTGATATGAACAAAGGAGAAAGGCCCGTCTCTAGCATAAGAATGTGGTTAGCTGTACTATTTGGTAACCTCAAAGTTCGTTTAAGAAAATATCTCAAAAGTTGTTCCACTTCTTCAAACTGCTTGTGTCCCCAAACTTGAGCTGCATAACACATGATTGCTCTCGCTGTTGCTTTGAAAATGCGGTATTTTGCTTCGTATCCAACATCCTTGCACTGCACCACACTCTTCCAAGTTGCATTTATGGCACCTTTGGACTTCGCAAGTTTGTCTACCATATGGTTTTTCAAGTTTAAATTTCTGGAGATCCTTACCCCGAGATAATTGTACTCCATAACTACCTCAATATTTTGGTCTCCGAATTTCCAGGCTTCATTGCGACAGTTGCGACCTCCACCATTGCGAAAGATCATTATTTTTGACTTGGCTAAGTTTACCTGGAGCCTCCATTTGTTGCAGTACTCGAACAATCTATTTATCATCAATTGGAGACTTCCAGGTGACTCAGCTAACACAACGATGTCATCTGCGAACATTAGGACTTTGATTAGAAGATCAGCTGAAACGCGTGCTCCGCCTTGCAAAACCTCTTCTATGTCGTCTATGAACAGAGCGAACAATAGAGGACTTAAGCTGCAGCCTTGTCTCAATCCTATTTCTATTGGAAATTGTTTCGAGATTTTGTTTCCATATACAACTGCGGAGGTTGTTGAGTCGTATAATTGTTCTAAAATGTTCCCAAACTTTGTCGAGACTCCTTTGTTGTACAGCTTCAAAATAAGTGCTTTCCTGTCTATGGTGTCGAATGCCGCCTTAAAATCAATAAAGAAAGCGTAAAGCTTCTTCTTGTTACCTATAAACAGTTCAGCTATGTTGGTGAGAGAATAAATTTGGTCAATTGTCGAGTAATTTTCCCGAAAGCCAGCTTGTGACTCACTCAACAAGTTTTTACCCTGAACCCATTTGTAAAGCCGCTTTGAAAGTAATTTTGTAAGGATTTTCATTGAAGAGTTTAGCAACGATACACCCCTGTAGTTAGCCGGAACTCTGTTGTCACCTTTTTTGAAGATAGGACAGGTAATTGCTTCTCTGAAACAATATGGTAAACAGGCACTATCATATGCTTGGTTTAAGGCTTTGGTTATACTTTCAATGAAAATGAAAGTGCTGAATTTGTAGAATTCTTGTGGTATTCCGTTCGAACCCGGAGACTTATTATTTTGGAGCTCATTTAACACCGTTTGTACTTCTAAGCAAGAAAATGGTTCGTCCAGCTCGTCGTTCTCGACATAGGGTCTGGCAAATTGAAAAGATGAAGAGAAATTTTCCTGCGTTAGCATTCTGAAGTGTCTTACCAAGTCATCCATTTCAACTAACCCAGCAACTTGTTTTTTCGGTTTGTTGTTGATTAACCGAACTGTCTTCCAGAATTCCCCGGTATTTCTACAGCCTGCAAGTTTTCGAGCAATGTTCATTGAGTATATTTGCCTTTTGTTCTTTAATACTTCTTTGTAGTTTTTGTTTATTGTTATGTATTGTGTTTTAAAGTAAGTATTATTTGGAAATCTCCTGAATAATCTTAACCAAGCGAATGATTTTCTTCTTGCATCTATACAATCCTTATCATACCATTCTTTCCGATATAGTATTGTTTTGCTGGTATTTATTGGCCTACATTGCACAGGTATCGAGTTCTTAACCATTTCATCAAGTTCAGCCAAGTTGGGTTCCTGCTCAAAAGAATTGCTTTCTTGAAGAAGAAGTGCGTTGTTTAACTCTTCCGCATATTTGTCAGCAAATGAACTTCTCCACTTGTATTTCATCCGTATAGGAGACTCCTCTAGTTGCCTGTGATGATTGTTGATATAAATTGTCATTTGAATCGGTAGATGATCGGAATATATCGCAGTTAAAATTTCAAATTGGTCCATCGCGCTATTCCATTCCCCTGACACCATTGCATAATCTATCACTGAGTTACCTTGTGATCCCATAAATGTGAAGTCACCTGATGCATCTCCATCCGTAGTACCATTGCATATGCTAAGACCGAAGGAGTTACATAGATCCACCACTCTTCTTCCTTCCCTGTTAACCACGACATCTCTCGAACAACGATCCCTTTCCATAAGCTTAATTTCACTTTCTAAGTCACCTGTTCGTGCATTGAAATCCCCAATCAGCATAATGTTAGATAAGTTACTAGTAAACAGGTTATCTTCAAGTTTAGTGAAATCGCTATCCCAGTTATTGCAATTTAGGTACACCGGGATTAAATTGAGTACTTGTCGATCCATCCTGATTTCCATTGAAATCAAGTCCCCTGTTTGCTTATAAGAGCAACTTATGCCTTTTAGGTTATGTTTGTATCCCATGAGAATTCCTCCGCTTGCCCGACCTTTTCTGTTTATTTTCCTTGCTGGTACCCACATTAAGTTGTATTCTGAGAAACTTGGTTCGAATTTTGTATAATTTTCAATAGTTACATGTGTTTCAATTAGTATAAAAATTTCATATTGCTTAATAAAATTTATAAAATCTATTATTTCTAACTTATTATTTAAACCTCCAATATTATAACTTAAAATTCTAATTTTTATAAATACATAATTCTGGCAGACGGATTTTACCTATTTATAATATTTAACATTGGAATGTGCTAACATGTCGACACCTGAATGCGAAATACCATAATCTGCTACATTTCCAGTCATTGTTGTAGATCGTGATGTTAATGAACCGGAGCTAACTTCATCTGACGTCTTTCGCTGACTTTTGGCATTGACATCTTTCCGTGTGTTTTGATTTTGGGCAATTTGTAAACAAACGTTCTCGAAGAAATGTTCATCAAAATTATGTTTTATCATTAAAGATTTCATTTCATGCTCTTTATCTGCTACAAATTTGTTTTGGTCATCGCTCCATTCAATAACTACATCTTCAACTCGTAATTTATCGTCGCGCAGAGACATTTTAATCCGTGGTTGCTTAGCTTGAATATGCTTGCGCAATTGCAAGAGCCTGCTACGATTCTGCCGAATTTTCAGAGGATAGTCACGACTAACAGAGATTCCGCTTCCTTTTAGCCTTTTTGCGTTCTTAAGAACCTGAAATGCATTTTTTTTGCTCCCGAACTCGGCCAAAATGGTCACAACATCGTCATTAGTACCAATCTGTCTCAACTCCTGTGCGGTGATAATATTCTGAGTTTCGGTTATGTTTTTGCACATATTTTCGGCTTCAAGTAAAGGATCAGCAGTTCCTTTTTTTACTTTTATGATAAGATTGGATTCATTAGCGGCTATCTTCAGTTGATCTATTTCGCACTGCAGTAAATTGCATCTTTTACTTAGCACCTCCACAGTGTCCTTTAGTTGGCCATTCTCTCTCCTAACCTCACTTAGTTCACCGCGCAAATCCGAAATGTCATCTTTAGTAGCAACATTTCTAAGATTAAAGGAAAATATACCATTTAATTCCTCTCTAGTCATAGACCCAACCAATGAAGACATGTTTTTATCTTTTTTGTGTGCTGCTGTGTGGATTTCTGGAGATGTGTCAGTGTCCTGGAACTTTCTTTTATTTTGGTTCATTAAGTAGGTATTTCGTTTAAACTAGTGTTTTTTTTTTTTTTTTTTTTTATATATATATAAATTTAGGTGAAAAATTTTGATACTAAGGGTTTTTATGCTTTTAATGGATAAAATTCGATGATTTTAAATTCTCACTTGATCTGGTAGCTCCTTAATCAAACAATTACTTAATAAAATACTTTTAAACTTAATTAATTTAATTTAAAAACACGTAATTTTCAAGAGCTATATAATTGTTAAACTTTATATTGTGACAGAGTTGCCAACCAATCAATCAATCTTATGTATATGCATGTTTTTTTTTTAAATATCGAAGTTAAAAAAAAATCTTTTGATAAAAATTCGAAAAGTATACATAGGTATTGTTGAGTTTTTTCGTCTCCAGTTGTGTTGATTTTAATAGATAATTAAATAAAATAAAATATAAATATTGATTTAATGTGTTTTTTATTTAAATTTTTATTTACATAACAACTAATTTTTAGTAATAATGGCATAAGATTTCGGAATAAGCATTCCATCTTCGGGCTACTCGAATTGAATTATGACTATGTTCGAGTTCAGGTCGAGTAGCCCGAAGATGGAATTCTAATTCCGAACGAATATGTTGCCATTATTACTAAAAATTAGTTGTGCTGAAATAGAAACACATTAAATTAATATTTATATTTTATTTTATTTAATTATCTATCGAAAAATATATATTTTTTGAAGATTTTGATATGCAATGTCAAGCCAAATTCGCTTTATTGGTTTTTCTTTTAGCATTCAATTACAACTAAGATATACAAAAATTACAATAAATTAAAAGTTCTGGTTTAAGCAATAAGACCGGCTCTACTTAACGCAGTCGTTTAGCTTATAGACTTTGTCTAACTTTTTTATAATTTTTAAGATGTTAGAAAACTCTTCTAACTAACGTGGGTTTTACAACAGAACCTAAGCGAATTTATTTTAAACAACATAAACAACAACCACAAAAAAAAAAAAAGAACAGACAACTTCGAACCAAATTATTTTTCGTCGAAAAAAGTACTCGTTTTATATTCAATATTTAGAAATGATTCCCATTCTAAAATTGATCTAGAGCAGGTTTTAAATGTTTACAATTTTGCTCCACTATAATAAAAATTTCTACCTTCTTTTGGATAGTTAAAATTCATTACATGAAATAACTTAAATGTGACATCAAAACATTTAACAAATGTAGAGAATTTGTATAAAATTCCATCATAAAATGTAAAAAACTGTTCCAGCTGATTTATTTCTGGGCCTATTACTATAATAACTGGCTGAAGAGTTAGCCCTTTTGAAAGATATTTTTGACGTAATAAATCTACCTTATCTGTATACTGCGATGCAGCCGAACAATAAAGGAAACATGAGTTATGAGCAAGGGTCGGACTTTACTTCGATCGAAGTAGATGTACTTCGATTTTGAGAAAAAAAAATTAATCTACTTCTCTACTTCTCGTTTTTAGGACTTACTTCTCTTTGAAAAAATTCTTAACAAACATATTCAAATCAGAGTTTTATTAGTTTTTGGGCCTGAGGTCAATTTATATTTATATACATTTATATTGCACTTTTATAATAATCATTAACACGGTATTTTACTTTGTACAACACATGTTTAACCTAGACGTGAAGTAAAGTACTGTGTAAATGATTATTATAAAAGTGCAATATATTTAAATGTTTTCAATAATAAAATAAAAGCCTAAAACTTCGAAAAACTTCAGTTTTTTCCGTATTTACTTCTAAAATTTAAAACCAAAGTCCAAACCCCGGCCCTGAGCGTCTTTTGTGCTAAGCTTCCGCTTTGATTTTTTTGCCAACAGAAATCCTACATATTTTGCAATTAATTTCGTTCCCAATTTCGATCAACTTTAATTAAATATTTTTTACACATAAGGAAGTAAATATATTAAAATTGATGTTATTAATATTAATTTTTTTTTCATTTATTCCATAATAAATGTAAGATCATTTAGTCTTATCGAAATCAAAACATTAAAAAAAAATCGTAAGACACGTTTTTGAAAAAAATACGGAACTTCTTAGCAGTTTTTTAACAACTGAATGGTACTCGTAATTTCCCTTATTTATGATAGAATAAGTAGAATATTTTTTTCTGCAAAAATGCTTTAGAAGTTGTTTAAAGTAAAAACAACGCAAAACCGTTTTTGAGAATGTCGATATAAAATAAAACTTACCAATGTATGCCCAAGAGCATGCTTTAAAAGGGGCCATTTCGTTAAGATATTTGCAAATCCGGTCAAAATGTCTTTTTGCCTTTGCTTTAAAACTTTCCTCCATTTTTCTTGGACCTCATTCCATGGCTCATTGTTGTGCGTCAACCATATAATTGTCTCCTCAATATCCGAAGACAACAATTCTTCGGATTTGGCACTAGATTCAATATTATCAGTGTGAGGATTTTCTACTAAAAAATTTTTTAAATTTAGTGAAATTTACAAAAAAAAAATACTTTCTTACCTTCTTCTACCAATTCTTGATCTTTTTTTCTTTTCAAACTTCTAAGCTTAAGTCGTGCGTTCACTGCCTTATCGTGAAGCTTACCAGTCGGGTTCAGCCCGTGTCCTCTTTTGTGCAAATAATATTGCTAAAAAAACGTTAAAGAGATAAGCTGTTTTGCAATTGAAGAACATTATATAGTTTTCAAGCGGTAGTTGAATTAAATTAAGGAATAAGCTTTTAGGTACTAAAGTGAAATTCAATGCAAATGCAAAACTAGTCGATATCTGACAAAAGCTCCTAGCCATTTTTCAAACATCGGCCCAAACTTGGTAAACAAAGCACTTAATTGCATTTAGTTTCTTCTCTTAGGTATCTCTTATTTATGAAACATAGTTTTGCATGTATAAATCATTTTAAAAAAATTGCAGTTCAATTCCACATCATATTATATGAAGCGGTATATACAAATTTTACTTTGTCTTCACTGGGGAAAATGCTTTGGATGGCACTTGCCACAGATTCAATATCCTTCATTGACATCTCCTTAAAGTTTTCTGAATAGTTCTCGACTATTATTGAAATAAGCATTGTCTTATTATGTTCATCCAGAAATTGTTCTTTTTTATAAAAATCCAATATTCCAATTCCCTTCTCAGTTTTGTTTAATAAATCTTGAAGTGAAAATTTATTCAAATTGTATGTCTCATCTCCGAAACTTAATTGGGACGATGAAGGTGACATTGCAGAGCTGTAAGTCTCAGCCGGGACTTTGTTTTCGGATAGAGTAATGGATTGAATCCATTCTCTACAGTTGCTAGGAACTTGACATGAGGCCTTAGTAAAATTTGAAAAAAAAAAAAAAAATAATTAAGACAAATAATTAAAAAATTAAATAAAATACGTTTTTTCTCCATAAGTTTAACTGAAATTTAAATTTAGCTCTTGTTCCCAGAAGCGGTGCAGGAAATAAATCGTTAATTTCTGCATCCGTCGCAAGAAGAAGGCTTTCAATGTCGAAATCATTGTCTATTATAAATTATCATTAAAAAAAAGATTGCTTTAAAGGTTTAGACTCTCTTACCAATAACTCGCTTAAAAATTAGTTCGTCAAAACCAAATTGTTTGCATATTAGATCCTTAACTTTTAAATTGGTATCATTATTATTTTCAATTACGAAAGTCAATGTTCCATCAACATCTTCTTCTGCCAGAATAATATTTCCACTTACATTATCGCCACCTTCTGTTGTCAATTGTAAAATTTGACCAAATTGGCTAGCCATCTATTATTGGTAAAAATATTGCAATATTCAATAATAAATTAAAAGTAATACTAAAGAAGAAATCATATCGTTCCTTTCATATTAGAAGCATAAATGTGCAAAACTGAAAATTTTAAATTTTTTTTTTTAAGTTTTATCACTATTTCAATGTTTTGTTAAATGAAAATGAAGTCTTCATTTACTGAATGGACTATGGGATATTATTAAATATTATATATAATATTTTCGAAAGGATATATTTTCGATGTGAGCTCATTAAAAGTAGGGATGAAATAGAATACCAAATAAAATAATCATCTAAGAAAAGTTGAGTTGCACATTTATGCTTCTGGCTTAAAGAAGAAGATATAATGTATGCTAAAAATTAAAAAAGTCTATAAAGATATTGGGGCAAAATTTTAAACAACCTATTATTAAGGGCTTGCCAATTTAATAGTTACCAATTTGTTAAACTTTTAGTAATTTACTAACTCTTCGAAAATTTTAAACCTTTTCTTTTACTAATTTTAAATTTCTAATTGCCCTTTATTAAAAATGATGCATCTGAACACGTCCAAACAAAGACAGTTCGTGAAAAAATACAAAGCAAACAAAACTAAATCTGAGGAACTGACCTAATAATTTGATGTGTCAGAAGTCAAAGTGACAACCAAAATTTATTTCTCCTAAGGAAGTGTAATGTAACTAGCACTTGTTACTTGTAAATTTGGTGAAATTGGAATCCCACGGCATGTAATTCGTTCTTGGATTTTTAGGTTTTCAACGAAGAACCGAGCTGTTCTTGTCAAACTTATACCAATCTTCGTCTTCCGAAAACATTTTATATTATTTTATTTACTTTTAAGCCCTCATTATGAATAGCGAATCGAACTAAAATCTTTAAGAATTCGATAAATTCTTATTATGAATAGCGATTTGCTTGAATTAAGTTCGCTCTCAATGTCAAAACCTTAGCAAACTTGCTTTGCGAGGAACTACGAATAGCAAATGTTCGCTAATCATACCGCTTGAAGTGTGAAATCTAATCGAATCAAATTATTTAGTGATAACGCTAGCGAATGAAAATCTGAATTATTTTTGTATCAATTGTTATTGTTTATTTTTGAAGTAATGAGTTAAAAATGAAAATGGTAGTTACAAAAAAAATGTGTTTTTTTAATTTTTGGTTTGACCTCAAAAATTGAGATTAAATTAACAAAAGAAATTAATAATCAGTTCGATCATCGAAGCTAGACACAATGGCGCAAAATTTTAAACATTTAAAACCTACTCAAAGTCAATTTTAGAATGGGAGTCGACTCTAAATATAACGTTTTGTTAATTTTAAACGACATAAACTATACTTTAACGTTAAAGCACTCGTTTTACGTTAATAGCAGCAAATAGCTAGTTTATCTTTTAAAAGTATACTTTATCCATATTGACAATGGTCATTTCATACCAAAGCAAATCGAAGTAAAAATGTTTACTGAGGTTTTTTCGATTTTTTTAAAGATGTGCTTTGTAAATAGACTGAATCACTGAATGCTATAAATTCGAAACAATCGTACGAAAGTGCTCTACGATTGACAAATCTGTACATACAAATGTACATATCTTATGTATGCATGCCGAGACGAGTATAGCTAAATAAACTAATAAATAAATCAACTAAGTTTTATCTGCGACATATGTTTTGCAAAGCACAAGCAACATTTACCAATTTTCGTTGCTTTTACTGGTGCATAATGCAGCTTTCTTTCATTTGATATCGAACTGAATCGGCCTTTAAGAACTCCTAAAGTTCTTTTTTTTATAATATTTCTTGCCTTTGAATGTTAAGTATTGAAGAATTTTTTCCTAGACAATGAGCCTGCGATTTTAAATGGAGTAAGCAAATACGGCTTCAGAGGATAATCAGAATCTCCTATACGAAATGATTTTTCTTCATAAGTGTTTATTAAAACGCTTTTAAAAAAATATACGAAGGTACATTGATCTCTTGCTATTTTGCTACCATCTTTCTAAAACTTCTTTTAGTTACTGCATTTCCACACAAGAGAATCATGAGTAGAACTAGGATATCAGGCTAAAACATTTTGAGTGTTCATATAGTGATATAGTTTTCATATAGAGCCCTTCCGATTTAAGTACTGGTGTTGAAGATGGTTTGGAGGAAATATCCCAATGAAATATATGTTTGTGAATTTGTCTCCATGTTGTATATATTTATTTGAATTTTACAAGTTAAACTTGTAAAAAAATCCCGATGATGGAGTAAACTTCCGAAACGCGTCGCTTTTGTATATTTATTAAATAAATGTTGTAAAATTTAAAAATAAAATATTTAAAAATTGTTTTAACAAAATCAAAACGTTTTCTTTACTAAAATTCAAATCCCAATGAAAGTTCAATCCACACATTCTACTATGCCAGGTATTTTAGATCTTCTACAGAAATAGTTTCTTCCTTCTTATTATACACAGTTTTAGTAACTACCATTTCTATGGAATCAAAGTGCATAAGCCAATTTTATTGAGTCGCAAATAAAGAACAAAGAACAAATCTTTGAAAAGAAAACATATGAAATCATAGAATGCAACATACTCGTAACTTGATATAATAAATTTAAAAATTAAATTTTTTCAAATAAAATTTGCCAAGAAATGTTTTTCAATGAAAATGACAGAAGTCATATGGATTTATCAAATTACTAAAAGTTAAAGTAGCCAGTTTATGATGTTAACTTTGGTAAAATGTTAAAATAATTTAACATTAGCAAAATCTTTATTAATTTACTAAAATGGCTTTAACATATTACTAAATCGTTTAAAATATTGCGCTTTTGTAAATAGTAGCCATTCAACCTACAAATTTCGCTTCTTTAACTTCTGGATATCCAATCCAATTGACGAAATACAACTTCAAAAGCATGATAAAAAATTACAATCTATTTAAAAAATAATTAATGTATGTGCATTTAAAAACTACCATGTGAACATGCACCATCACGACTCTTAAGCCAAAAGTGACATTCCGGAAGCTACGTAGATGAAGATGAAAATCAATAGTTAATACAATTAAAACAATATTATTTCTAATTAAACGAAATGCATTTCAATGGTATGTACTATTAAAACTCTTAGGACTGAGCCTGGTTTTATAGGATTTGTACCATTAACAAAAAAGTTTACTGTTAAAAGAAACGAATTCTTATGATTGCACAAATATGATGAAACTGGATAATTATTTTTAATGTATGAAACTTAAAATAATTATTTTCTGATTTTATTTATTTCGATTACTTCTTGTATTAAAAATATTCTGATTGATGAACGAAGTGATCTTATTAAACTACGACATTTAATAATTAATATTTTGTTTTGGATAACGTACCACTTTTGTTTTCATGGGAGAATAGCATCTTAAAGCTTGAAGTAGGAATTCGTTTTAGCCATTGCGTAGAGTAATGCAAAACTTGATAGGACACAAATAAATTTAACATCGGATAAGGAAAAAAAAAACACTAAAACTCACCCCGATAATAAATATCAATATTTTTTTTGGAAAAATAAATAGTTTTATACACTTTTCAATACAAATTTTTAATTGAGCTCACTGATACCAACCTCTTTCAAGGCACTGAAACTAATGACTAGATTTTTGAAACTATATAGGACATTAGCTGATGAAGATTAATGGTACATACTATTAAAACAATGTGATTCCGATTGAAATAAATGCGTTTCAATGGGATATACTATTAAATTTCCTAGGAATGAAAGTGGAATAATAGGATATGTACCATTAAAGCAATTTTGTACCGTTAAAAGAAAATTATTTTCATGAAGCAAAAATTCAACATATATATGTACATTGCATATATTAATATATATTTATGAAACTTGCAAATAATTACGCTGAATCAGAGAATATTTATTGAAACTGACGCCATAATTTAGAGGATTTAACAAATTACATCTTCCTTTGTCGCTGCACGTGCATTTCAGACAAAAAAAAAACTGTCTAGACAGGCACAATCACGAATATTAAACTAAAGGCTAGGGCAATATAGTGATCAAGATGAACATTAATAGTGCATACTATTAAAACAATGGTATTTCTAATAAAAAGAAATGCATTTCAATGGTATGTACTATTAAAGCTCTTAGGAATGAGCATGGTTTAATAGGATCTGTACCATTAACGAAAACGTTTACTGTTAAAAAAAACGAATTCCTATGATTGCACAAATACTCGTATGATGAAACTGGATAATTATTTTTAATGTATGAAACTTAAAATAATTATTTTCTGATTATTTACTTCGATTACTTCTTGTATTAAAAATATTCTGATTGATGAACGAAGTGATCTTATTAAACTTAGATATTTAATCATTAACATTTTGTTTTGGATAACGTACCTCTTTTGTTTTTATGGTAGGATAGCATCCCAAAGCTTGAAGTAGGAATTCGTTTTAGCCATTGCGTAGAGTAATGCAAAACTTGATAGGGCACAAATAAATTTAACATCGGATAAGGAAAAAAAAACACTAAAACGCACCCCGTTAATAAATATCAATATGTATTTTGGAAAAATTAATAGTTTTATACACTTTTCAATACAAATTTTTAATTGAGCTCACTGATACCAACCTCTTTCAAGGCACTGAAACTAATGACTAGATTTTTGAAACTATATAGGACATTAGCTGATGTAGATTAATGGTACATACTATTAAAACAATGTGATTCCGATTGAAATAAATGCGTTTCAATGGGATATACTATTAAATTTCCTAGGAATGAAAGTGGAATAATAGGATATGTACCATTAAAGCAATTTTGTACCGTTAAAAGAAAATTATTTTCATGAAGCAAAAATTAAACATACATTGCATATATATATGTATGTATGTATATTTATGAAACTGCAAATTGAAAATGATTGCGCTGAATCAGAGAATATTTATTGAAACTGACGCCATAATTTAGAGGATTTAACATACATATAACATCTTCCTTTGTCACTGCACGTGCATTTCAGACAAAAAAAAAACTGTCTAGACAGGCACAATCACGACTACTAAACTAAAGCTAGGGCAAATAGTGATCAAGATGAACATTAATAGTGCATACTATTAAAACAATGGTATTTCTGATAAAAAGAAATGCATTTCAATGGTATGTACTATTAAAACTCTTAGGAATAAGCATGGTTTAATAGGATCTATACCATTAACGAAAATTTTTACTGTTAAAAGAAACTTATACTTGATTACAAAAATAGGATGAAATTGAATATTTATTTAAAAGGTATTTAACTGATTATTAATAATTATTTTTTGATTACTTACCTCCGATTACTAATTATGTTGATATCTGATTGATGAACGTTTTTATTAAACTTTGGATAACGTATACCTTTTTTTAATAGGACACTTAGAGCACCCATCCCACCACAAAGCACAACTTATCACAACCACTTTCGTTATAACTATGGATATGGACGCTTATGAAATATAAAGCCAACTTCATTCTGATGCTCACACTTAACTCTTTTAAGGTTATACTACATTTGCGAAAGGTTAAGCCGGAAACATATTATAAATTTACATGCACTTGCCCATAAATAGAGAATACAAATTAATCAAATTGGAAATACTAAAATACGAATGGGCTTTAATATATAGGTATAATAAAATTGAGAGAAATAAATAAAATGAGTTACTTTTTCGAATTAATTCTGATTGTTAAATGGTTGTTATTTGACACACATTATTTTTTCGCAAAATCGAAATTCCAAAAAGATAAGAGTCTTACAACAATAAAAAAAATTAAATTATTTTAATTAAACTGTAAAATATTGTTCTCATTAAATCTGATCAATGTTCACCTATGCAAAATACTTTAGTATTCATGTTCAAGCATTAAAATTATCAGATCGCATTATCGGTGTTCAATAAATCTCAGTTTACACATGCAATTTCTTGATTTTGACTATAAATTTATCATAATTTCGCAATATCTTTGCTTGAAAAAGTACAGATTTTGGTTTAGACGTGAGATCTTTTGCTTATGACTACATGCTTATAAAAAAATGTGATTTGAATAAAACAATAAAATATTCTTCTCATTAAATCTGATCAATGTTCACCTATGCAAAATACTTTAGCATTGATGTTCAAGCATTAAAATTATCAGATCGCATTATCGGTGTTCAATAAATCTCAGCTTACACGTGCAATTTCTTGATTTTGACTATAAATTTATCATAATTTCGCAATATCTTTGCTTGAAAAAGTACAGATTTTGGTTTAGACGTGAGATCTTTTGCTTATGACTACATGCTTATAAAAAATGTGATTTGAATAAAACAATAAAATATTGTTCTCATTAAATCTGATCAATGTTCACCTATGCAAAATACTTTAGCATTGATGTTCAAGCATTAAAATTATCAGATTGCATTATCGGTGTTCAATAAATCTCAGTTTACACGTGCAATTTCTTGATTTTGACTATAAATTTATCATAATTTCGCAATATCTTTGCTTCAAAAAGTACAGATTTTGGTTTAGACGTGAGATCTTTTGCTTATGACTACATGCTTATAAAAAACTGTGATTTGAATAAATCAATAAAATATTGTTCTCATTAAATCTGATCAATGTTCACCTATGCAAAATACTTTATCATTGATGTTCAAGCATTAAAATTATCAGATTGCATTATCGGTGTTCAATAAATCTCAGTTTACACGTGCAATTTCTTGATTTTGACTATAAATTTATCATAATTTCGCAATATCTTTGCTTCAAAAAGTACAGATTTTGGTTTAGACGTGAGATCTTTTGCTTATGACTATACATGTTTATAAAAAACTGTGATTTGAATAAATCAATAAAATATTGTTCTCATTAAATCTGATCAATGTTCACCTATGCAAAATACTTTAGCATTGATGTTCAAGCATTAAAATTATCAGATTGCATTATCGGTGTTCAATAAATCTCAGTTTACACGTGCAATTTCTTGATTTTGACTATAAATTTATCATAACTTCGCAATATCTTTGCTTCAAAAAGTACAGATTTTGGTTTAGACGTGAGATCTTTTGCTTATGACTACATGCTTATAAAAAAATGTGATTTGAATAAATCAATAAAATATTGTTCTCATTAAATCTGATCAATGTTCAGCTATGCAAAATACTTTAGCATTGATGTTCAAGCATTAAAATTATCAGATTGCATTATCGGTGTTCAATAAATCTCAGTTTACACGTGCAATTTCTTGATTTTGACTATAAATTTATCATAATTTCGCAATATCTTTGCTTCAAAAAGTACAGATTTTGGTTTAGACGTGAGATCTTTTGCTTATGACTACATGCTTATAAAAAAATGTGATTTGAATAAATCAATAAAATATTGTTCTCATTAAATCTGATCAATGTTCACCTATGCAAAATACTTTAGCATTCATGTTCAAGCATTAAAATTATCAGATTGCATTATCGGTGTTCAATAAATCTCAGTTTACACGTGCAATTTCTTGATTTTGACTATAAATTTATCATAATTTCGCAATATCTTTGCTTCAAAAAGTACAGATTTTGGTTTAGACGTGAGATCTTTTGCTTATGACTACATGCTTATAAAAAAATGTGATTTGAATAAAACAATAAAATATTGTTCTCATTAAATCTGATCAATGTTCACCTATGCAAAATACTTTAGCATTGATGTTCAAGCATTAAAATTATCAAATCGCGTTATCAGTGCTCAATAAAGCTGGGATACGACATGGAGTTTCTTGCTCTTGACTTTGATCATAAATGCACAGCTTTTAGATTAGCAACATGTGACATTTTTCTTTGCAAAAATATATAAATAAGAAAAATAAAAATTGTTTATCACGAAATTATTATTTTCATTGAACAATTGAATCATTTAATTATGAATAACATTAAATTTCAAGAAACTACTACACAATGGTCCAAGTTATTAATATAGAAAACTATTTAATTAATAGTTCACCCCATTGAAGTAATGGGATGCACTACTAAGCCATGTTTTGTGTTTTTAATATTTAATAATAAAACATGAAATTTATAATATATCTTATTAAATTAATGGTATGTATACTATTGTTAACAATTGCGCCAAATTTAACTATCTGAAAGGACAATCACATTGAACTAATAGGATATACCATTGATTATATATATTTTTTGTATAAAAGACATTTAATTACATGAAACTATTGAAACAATGGGCCATGTTATTAATAAAGAAAACAATTTAATTAAGGCTAGTCGCGCACTGGCAACTGTGATCGAAATCAAACAGTTTAATCACCAGTTGAAAGAGAACCGCACACTGGCAACTCTTTATTCACGCTCGCACTCTTATCTCTCTTGCACCTATTAAAAACAACTCAACTGATGCGAGGCAATCGTTTAGTTTGTGTCAAAACACAAACTTTTTAGTTTCGAGAATCGAGTTGCTCTAAGTGCGCGGTGTCCCATATAAGCCCATATGTTTCATTTTAGCAACTAAACAGTTGCGAAACTAAAAATTGAATGTGCGCGCCTAGCCTAATAGTTCACCCCATTGAAGTAATGGGATGCACTACTAAGCCATGTTTCGTGTTTTTAATATTTAATAATAAAACATGAAATTTATAATATATCTTATTAAATTAATGGTATGTATACTATTGTTAACAATTGCGCCAAATTTAACTATCTGAAAGGACAATCACATTGAACTAATAGGATATACCATTGATTATATATATTTTTTGTATAAAAGACATTTAATGACATGAAACTATTGAAACAATGGGCCATGTTATTAATAAAGAAAACTATTTAATTAATAGTTCACCCCATTGAAGTAAATGGATGCACTACTAAGCCATGTTTCGTGTTTTTAATATTTAATAATAAAACATGAAATTTATAATATATCATATTAAATTAATGGTATGTACGAGTATACTATTGTTAACAATTGCTCCAGATTTAATTGTCTTTAAGAACCATCTCATTGAACTTATAAGATACTAAATTCTTTTGATTTTATAGATTTTTTGTATCAGACATTTAATTACATGAAAATACTAAAACTATGGGCCATGTTATTAATATAGAAAACTATTTCATTTATTTTTCACCTTATTGAAGTAATGAGATGCACTATTAAATCAATTATGTGTATACTATTGTTAGCTACAATACCAAGTACACAAAATTTTATAAGATCTTAAGGAACCATCGCATTGAATTAATGGGATATACTATTAACTTTGTTTTTCTTGAATTCAATTACATAAAACTATTAAAACAATAGTACGTGTTATTAATATTTAATGGTCAAATCCTACAAAATAAATATTTTTTGAACAATAGTTTTTATGTTATTAAATTAATATCAAATACCATTAAACTAATGGTCTATCCTATTGAACTAATGAGGCGTACTATTAATACTATGATTTTTTAATGGTATTGCCACTATTAACAAGTTAATGGTATTTATTAATGGGACAATAGTATTTGTTGAAAAATATTAATAGTACAGTACCATTCAATCAATAATATCTCCCATTACATTAATAGGATTTTTACTATTATTAATAATAGTTTCAATACTATTGTTTCAATAAGACGAAAACCATTGATTTTATCAGAAAACTATTGTTTTAATAGTAAAATCCTATTAAAACGCGTCCCATAAAAACAATGGTCGTCCCATTGACAATTTAATAGGATACTTTTCCCTGAGTGTAGGTAATCCCGAACCATCAGTTTGGTTTTAGAAATAAACCTTATTCGATAGACGAACTACAGATGTTGTAGAAAAAGACCTTGAAGGAAAACAAGTATGTTAAGAAAATTTACAAACTTAACAAACAAAAATCTAAATAATGTTACAATTTGTATCAACGGTAAATCTTTACCTTACCCCAATACTGCTAAATATGTACACTGGAATGACTGGATGCAAAGTTAAAATAGAAAAGGCTCAAGTGACCTCAACTCGTACCCTTCTAAGACGCAAATATTGGTCGATGTTTACCGAGTCTTATAAAATGAACAACATTTGATTTGATTTAAATTCAATCACTCCAGTTAAACCGAAATAATTTTCATATCTTCATTACCCAATTTGTTTAGAATTAGTTTTTTACTAAATAAAAAAAATGATCTTGTGTCATAGAAATAATTGTTTGGATTTTTATAATTGTTTCTGTTAAGTGGAAAAGATGATATCCGTCAAGTGGCTGCCGCCAGTGTTGATACACATTTGCGTCCGTTATATCGCATTTCCATGACTTTTCGCAAGATTTCCGGTTGTTCAAATTCGCATTCCTGTCTTCTTAAGGGCACTCAATAGTCTGAAGCATTTTGGAATAAGCCCGCCACTTCAAGTAGCCCCAAAGAAAGAAGTCTGGGATGGTAAAATCGGGCTATCTTGCTGGCCTTGCCAAATGGCTAAAATGGGAGATTACGCTATCAGGAAACGCTTCCTTCACAATATCCATTGTAGCTCGTGCTGTGTGTGCGGTTGCACCGTCTTGTTGAAACCACATATTCACCAAGCCCGGGCCACCCCATTCCGGCAATAAGAATCAGTTTATTATGGTCATGTATAGCGTTTGCCAGTAACAGTGACCGCAACAAACAATGAGTGAATGTAATGGCCCTTCATGCATCACACGCGTATTTTCAGTGCCCCAGAAACGAAGATTTAGCTTTTTGACGTAACCGCTTTAGTAGAAATGTCCCTCGTCGCTCATGATCATTTTCGACAAAAAATCGTCCTCTTCGTTGTTGAGATTGATGATGGCTTGACAGTTATTCCTACGCAACGGACGGTCAGCAGGCATTAACCGATACCCCGTTTGCACTTTCTACAGGAGCATGTGTTAGTCTTCAAGTAAAATTCGCTGTAGGGTTCGTCTGGGGATGTCCAATTGCGTGGTCCGATCTCAGCGACATCGGCAGACACAACCGCTTATTATGGTCCGAACGAACAGTCCGGTGGCGGCCAAGCCCTAACATGGTCTTCTATTGTTTCAGTCTGTTCAAGTCGAGTAGCTAAGCGCCGGAATGTTTGCTCTATTGCGCGACACGATTCGGAAATCGACGTCTACGTCACGCTACTCAAACACCACGGTACGATTATTATTGGTAAAAAAATCGATGCAATTATTCCACGCTCTTGCGTATGCGTAGTATAACACTCCATTGCTTGTCTGTTTCTATTTTGTCTATTCTGTCTAGTTCACAAATGTCAAATGTGATTTACGCCATTTGCAAAAATTATAACATCTTCCGATAGGGTGATTAATTTGCGCCATCTTGTGCCAATTTCTTTAGAGCATCAAAATCTTTTTGAATACGTCTATCGGAGTTTCGAAATTGCTTGAATCCCACAAGACACTCATCTTCCTTCTGACCTATTTAAAAAAATTAAAATCAAATTAAAATTAAAATTAAAAAATTCATTAAATATGTATCTAACTCGTAATTGTTTTTCATTTATATAAGTCAACAAAACCTTTTCAAGAATGCAATATTAATTCTTTATATTTAAAGAAAATTTATTTGCTTGAACGTTTCATGTCCCAAGCAATACACACTAACCACAATTATTGCCAAACAAATGATTTCTGTCAATGAAATGCAATAAAGGTAATTGAATAAGGACATTTAGCACATTCCAGAACAATAGCCACCCTTAGTCCTATAGAAACTGATGTTGGCCCAAGCAGCGCAATCAATTAAAAGAAAATGAAATAATTGTCTTCCAAGCTTTTTTTTTTGTGCGGCTGGTCGTCCCCGTTTGAATATTCCACTCAAGTTGTAATAACCGCACGATAATGGATTTTCATCAATTAAGTTTTTTCCCCTGCAGCTAATCAATTTATTTAAGAAACAGGATCTTTAGGCGGAAAGCATTTACCTATCCGCTAAAATAATAATTTCATGTTCGACTGCAATTCATTGCAAATTAATACCGAGCAAGGAGCTTCCTTATAAGGACCCAACTTGTAATTACCACCTCTCCTATTCAATACGTCATTAACCGCATATGTTGTAATTTACCTTCTATTCTGCGACGCCTTATGCCCCCGCTCCAAAAACATGTACGCAATACCACAGCTTTCAGGGAAACTACTTTGTCAATCCAAGGAGGCAGTAGGGGAGCCATCACCTTCACCAAGCAAATGTAAACCTTTCGACAGCCGATGTTTCGCAATGAACGCGTTGCGTATCAACTTGTTGATTGTAATCTGTAGTTTAATTGACGTTTTGAGCCGTTATAATGTGTTTAATTATTCAGCGATTTAGTTTAATTATTCGAACGTGAGAACTATTCACGCCGCATTTAAAGCGTTTCTGATTGAGTAAGGACTCCCGTCTATAAAGTTAAAATCCAAAGGTGTGCATTAGCGTGGTGTTAATATTTCAAGTGATTTGATCGCAGATACCTCGAGGGTTTTAAAGTGGTTAATAGTTATGTACATAAAGTATCTACTTCTATCAAGGGCCGGGGAGGATTTGAACATTCAGCTAATTCCATTGAAATTCGGAAAGATTTCAGACAACATTGTTGCAACCGTGGAAGTGGAAAAAATCCCATTGTCTAAAGTCAGACTTTGGTATTTCACATAGAAGAGCTGAACAATGTCGCCATGTAACGTCTATCTTGACGAAACAAAAAAAAAAAAAAAAAAAACCATAACATTCAGAACCCTTGCAGGACTGTGTAGTGTGTAGAATACCAAAGCACAAAAGAAAAGCCTGTCATCATCGTCGTGCAGACAGAGAGGGAAGCAGCAAGGACATCCACACATGTTTTATTAGATAACGTGCTGTCAGTGTCTCGTTTTTATAGAAAAAAAGAACTGAAATTGTTTTGCAATATCGTCCTTGGTGCGACTTCCTATTTTTCAGTTATTTGTTTTTCCGCTTTTATCTACGGTTAGTCGAAAAATAAATTCAGATAAAAAACCTCTTCCATTGTGCTTGCATCGGCTACTTTCCTGATCTTTATAGGCAGCATGTTTGTTTTTTTTTTTTTTTTTTTAATGAAAGGTACAAACTTTTCAAAGAAATTCTTGGTTGATGCTGGAAGCCATGTCACATCCAGAGGAGTAGATGGGTTACAAAAATTAGGCAGGTACAAGCTGCTCAACATACGTTTCCCATTTTTGTCTTGTCAGAATTTCAATCACTTATTAGGTTTTTTGTGTTGAAGGTTTTAAGCCCCACAACAAAAGTTAGGCAAAATGGAGTATGTTTAAAGGGAATAAACGTAGTTTTTTTTGCCTATGTTAGGCCAGAGAAATTTACAGAATATAGGCACTATGCAATGAAAGAGTACATATCTATCATTCGATCAAAAGCTAGGCGAAGAACAGTCTCTATGGCATTCAAATAAATAATTTTTAGGGTTTGATTCCTTATAAAACCGTCCACCTAGGAGTTTTTTAAGACTTTTATAATCCTGTTTACGAGTATCATATTTCCATAACCAGCTAGAAGAAACCGTCTCTATACCTTCAAGATAAGATAGTCAGGTTTGGAATATTGTTGTTGACGATAGGTTAGGTTAATAGGCTGACAGTTGATTTTCTAACACCCCACTTAGATCAATGTAGATCCATTGTGATGCGCTAGGGATTGTGACTCCCATCTAATGAAATATATATGATAAATTCTATATCAGTCAAGCCCGTAAAGGGTGTTGATGAGTTTCAGCAGACTATAGCCTGATATGTCGGAGGGTACTTCTAAGTCATTGAAGAAATGACTGTTGTCACATACATAATCACCTGATTGAGGAGAGGTAAACGCCTTTTAAGGGAGTGATCCTTTCCTCATCCTCACTTGCGCAGGGCAATGATACAGGTAATGAGGAGTATCCTGATATATATCCTCGACACCGGATCCACTGCATAAGTCGCCCATATGGAGTTTAATCTCTTTCTTGTGGTAACCAGTTGGTTGTGTTCCGAGAAGAGACAGAAGAGATGGAGACTCTCTCTTCGCAAAAGCAAGTTACAAGCTTCAATTTCATTTCAAAGACAGAAATCGCTTTTATTGCCGCTTACGGCTATCGATGAAAAAGGTGACAATAGCTTGTGGTATTGCCATCATTTAGACTTTTCTAGCAGCTTTGGTCTCTCCCGGGACCTCAGTTCGGAAGACACTGCTGTCTAGGAAATCGGAATGAGCTGGTTAGTTCAAGGGTTTCTGAAAAGAACCCTGAACCGACACCAGTATCCATCTTGGATGCGTCGGCATATATTGCTATCATCAATCCAAAGGTAGATGGCTCGTTGATTTGCCAATCCTCTCTACTAGGAAATGCGGTCGTGAACGGCTTGTAAAAGTCTATACGGGGTGTTATGTAGTCAGTGCTTATCCTATTTCTCGTGTATTTCTGTACAATCTGCTCCTGATTTATGGCACTGTGGCTTCAGCTACCATTTTGGCTAAAGACACTAGGGGTTTTAAGATGAGTATAGCTTCCAGACCCACTGTGGGGTTGGACTTGGACCTTGGTCATGTCTTTAAGGTTGGTTAATTTGTCCAATGCATTCCAACAGACTACGTTACCGTATGTTAGTACAGGTATCATAGTTAGCTGGGTAAATCCACTTAATTTTTGGACTTTTTGCAGAAGTAGAAAGTAAACATGGCTTTATTCGTTCTTTCTTTAATGTTAGACCTGCAGTTCAATTTGTAATACAGGATCACATCAAGATATTTCACGTGATCCAAAATTTTGAGTTGGGTTCCGTGAATTAAGAGAATTTTAAAAGAAAGAAATTTCCTTTTGTTCGTAAAAATGACCAATTCGATTTCTATGGTTAACCGCTAGACCGCAGTTCTTAGTTCATCACGAGCGTCCGGAGAAGCAGAGAAAAGACACCACCTTATCGAGTCTCTCTGGAAGTAGATACTTAGATCTATACTCTTCCTAACTCCTCTTAGTTGCTGAAGATATAAAAGTACAGATTAGCGAAAAAATAGTAAATATATAAAAAATATGAAAATATGTATGTATCTCCTTTTTAACGGTTTTTCATACCAAATATTTACTTAAGTACAGAATTAAAGTAAAAACATTCAATATGCAATAAAAAACTCGATAAAACTATGGGTTTTCCAAAAAGGGTAGGAGGATGTTGAAATTGAATTAAGCAAGCTGGTTGTAATGCTTGCCATCGTGTATTCGTATGGAACATCAACATGACATCGTTAAAATGATCATATCGGTTTATTCGGGTGGCATGGATCAGAGTGGTTCAATTTTCAAAGACTCTTCGGCATAGATCCGCCTAAATTTGAGCGATGGTCTGTGTTATTACCACCTTAAGATCATCTGTCGATCTTTGTTTATTTGCATAGACCTTCAACTTCAGGAAACCCCACAAGAAAAAGTCTAATGCGGTTAAATCGCATGGTATTGGTGGCGAATTTACATCGCCTCTGCGAGGATAACCTTATTCTCAAATCGATTATGCATATTGACCTGGCCTCCGCTCCTCCTAGAACCATGTGTCTTCTAGATACATATCGTTCAAATTGGTCATCATCGTTCGCTATTGACAGTGACCGCCTCATCAACTTTGTTTTTCAAGAATTACGGTCCAATGACGCCCGGTCCAAAATTCACACCAAACGGTAAACTGCCCACCTGGTATGGTTTGTTGTCGTCCCATTTACAACAATTTTGCTTGGTAACACAGCCATTTATCCAGAAGTGCGCCTCTTAGCTAAAGATGACTTTTTGGCCAGAATTTGAGTCATCTGTCAGCGAAGAAATGGGGTCAATTGGATCTCTTACGTGTGAAGTCCCAATTCTTGTGCACGGCGAGGAATCGACTGCTTCGGATTCACTGTACACTTTCACGGACCGCGGCAATGTTCTCGGCCAATCCTGCGTTCTTTTGAAGTACGAATATTGGCTGATTGATTATCGAACCGGTCGTCTCAAATTTGGCCACCAAACTTAAAAGACTCTACTGTGAAGAGCCATTACGTCTGCCTTAAAATGTGTTCAATGCGAGTAACGTTCGCAGTTAAACTCTTTAGGAGATGTCGTAATTACCTGTTGATTTTATTTAAAAATATCGCTACCCGCTGGCGCTAAGACAGATGTTAAAAATTAGTTTTCGAAAATCGTATTTTTCCAAATAACATCAGCTAAAAATTTGATAAATTTGTTTGTGTTTCGTGTTTCCAGTTGAATTTAGACCGTCCTTAATTCACTAAAACACATTTCGAAACTAAGACATTTCAAATAGCGCCTATCATAGAACCAGTTTTTCGATTTTTGACTTTTTCATTACCGGCATAACGGATTTTAATAAAATTTTAATGGTAGCTCCAGTAGTACCCATTAGTTTAATGTTTAATGCGTTGGGCCGGAGGTTTGTTCACCAGATCGGTCTTGTGAGTAAACGACAAATCTTCAAAATTTAATATGTGCATGCTATGATGAAAAAATGCTTTATTTTCGTCGTTCGGATTCGAAAAAAAGTCTCTTCCATTTCGAACGACTAACAACGAGGAAACAGCACAGGAAAGTTTGTGAGTTCTAAATTATTATGCTTTGGTTCTCTACAGCCAACAAGCTTTTTTTAATAACCGTAAGTACGACCATTTTATGAAGAAAGCTGTATTTTTTTTTTGTTAGAAACTATTTGAAAGAACTTGAATACTTATAAATATTAAATGTTATGTTCTACAATAAAAGCTAAAGTTAAATAACATTTCCGAGAAAAATATCTTAACAAACAAAAGTCATGCTCCAAGCCAGCCTACAATAATTACACACAACCTTCACAAACAGATTAATTTACTCAGTGTTTATAGTATTTGTGGTTAATTAATTCACATTTACACCTGTTAGCAAAAGTAACATAATCATCGCCCACATACTCTACATTCACACCCGGTTTCGGAGATTTGTGCCAGAATGCAGCCGACACCACGGCCACATTCGAGGGGAGCAACAGGCATTAATGGCGGAATAAACTCCGATTTAATGATGGTGGCTTAACCTTATACGTCGAGGACGGTCGCAAGACCCGAAGGCCAACCACTAATACAGTGATTTACGTTTGGCCAGTTGATAATCTGCCTGTGCATGCCGATGCCGGTGGACTGACCGGCATATTGTGTAATTTAGGGTAACTTCATCCCCAGAGGCCTTCCATATAAATGGCAGCCAGCACGAAGTTACTGGCGAACTGTGGCCAAGCGCCAGGCGCAATCCTAACTAATGACAAAAAAGCAACCGAAATGAAAGTGAAAATAAAAGAACTGCACATCGCACTGTGGTTCAGCACTTTCCGACGACGACGACGACGGCCAATGTGTAATTTAACGTAATAGGTTTTTAGTATGCCTCGCTGGACATTGTATTACCTGTGAACGAAGCTCACTACCGAAACTTTTCTGGGATTGGATCCTTGACGCAAAGGTTATTGGGGCGGATTGCATTCCGATTCAAGCAGAAAAAAACCCATTTCCTTTTGAAAACGGGATTAATTGTTTTGTTTTCCACAGAAATGCATTGAAAAAGATTTACCAAGGATCTCGATTGAGATTAAGCACTTTTTAAGAGATATTTCTGTTGGTTAAGCTTATCCAAAATCAAGAGTTGTCTTCGGTTAAATGATTAAAATGAGTATACAAAGTTAAGACAGTTCAACTTCAAATTTTAAAAAACCCGAAGTGTGTTAACATTAGGGAATTAATACACAAAAATGTTTTGCGTTGTCCAGTTAATATGGAATAGTATCTAAAAGTAATTGTCTTACACTTAAAAGTGATTACGGTAGAACCGCTTGCTACACTGTCATGCAGAGGGTCTTGAATTCGATTCTCAGCCGCCACGCCGCAAAAATGTATGTCACGGGTATACTGCTTTGCGAGGAAGTGATCAAAGGACACGCTAGTGCCCAGCCAAGTTCTGGCACTACACCCTTTTACAGGAACAAACTCAGGCGATTTTTGACCCCTCCCTATCTTCAGTACCAATGAAGTCAGAAACATATAAAATTCCGAATATTTGCTAAGCTAGTCAGGCACAGGCGCCGCATCGAATTTCAATTTTCTAGCATAAGCGGTTCCTGAGATATAAGGCCTCAGAAATCACAAAAACCGTAACTGACTGACTCACTAAAAGATCATCAAAATTCTGGAGCACTTCCCGGCATCGTGGAATCTTGTAATTTTGCACAACGGTAGGTCTTGTCATGCAAATAGAGGAACAAATCGAAAATTTGAGTTTTTCCATTCAGGGGGCGTGGTATCCCACTTTCTCCGAAATGGTGTTGGTTGAATGGAGCACTTCCGACTGCTGTAAAACGATGAAATTTTGTAAAGTGTAGTAGGGCTTAAATTGCATACGAAGAAAAAAATACAAAATTTGAGGTTTTCCATTCAGGGGCGTGGTATCCGCCCACTTCCTCAGAACTGATGTAAATTATATGGTACACTTCCGATTGCAGCAGAACAATGAAATTTGGTAGAGCGGTATAGCCAGAGGCGTATTTAAGGATTTGGCGCCCCGGGCTGATACATTTTGCCGCCCTTTAGAACAATGAAAATAATAATAAAAAAACACAAAATGCGTAATATATCGTCCTCTCAGAAGCAAAGTGGCTTATCTCAAAATCTATAGTTTTTTCACAACAGTGATTTGAAATAATTTGAGTCTTAAAAAACTAATTTCCGTCTAGAGGTTATGCGAGGCGGCAAAAGTCGTAGAACAAGAAAATTATTATTTTTTTTTCTTTATCGACTGGTATAAATACATTTTTAAGAAAATCACTTAAAAAAAAAATGGTCGGACTTATGTCGTTTTGCATAAAAATAATTACTATTTATATGTTTTTTTTCCAGAAATGCTTGCAAAGTGTCGTTTTGTAATGAAATGAAACCAATAATTTTATTTATTAACAAATTTATTTATTTATTTATATTTTTTTATTTAAACACTTATTTTCAATAAACAAAAAAGTTAACAAACCTATTCAGGATTTAAACAAAGCTTTAATACTTTCAGAAGTATTTTTTAACAAAAATATCAATCTTGATTGATGAAACAAACGAAAAAAATAAATAAATAACTAGGTGAAATAAGGTAACAAATATTTTGTTCTGAAAGATTTTGCAGAGGTGAAACAGACCATTCGGGCATATTATCAACACTGTTTGACGTTCTCGCTAGTTTGACAAGCAACTGAGATCTGTTCAATCTACATACATACATTGTAAAAAAAATTGGTGCAATTCGAATTATAAATATTGTTTAAGATTTTCAAAAGCCTTGATAAAGTGACACTTCTTACACTGCTAAAAACAAAACTTTTTGATTTTTAAGTTCTTATTTTCGTAAGAAAAATGACATATTTTGTATAATGGCGTTTAGCATTCAAACAAGCAAAATGACGACTGACACGAAACTGAAAGTGTCAGTTTACAGATGAATAGTTCAGGGATGATATCTAAAATGCAAAAGGACACAAACGCCCTCACGCCTTCAGTTTAAGAAGTATTTTTATGAAAGTTTGACAGAAAAATAGATTTTTTTTTGTGATTTTTTCTGTATACTCAACTCAAAATCGCTAAATTTTGAGATAAGCCACTTTGCTTCTGAGGGGACTATATGATGTTTTCATTTTTTTTGTGTGTATATTCATTACAAAATTAATTAACAATAGATTTGTTATTTAAATTTTTTGTCAGTTCAGCTTCTATATTTAATAAAGCTAAACTATTAAGGTGCTAATGCGAGACCTTAAATATGTTTTTATTCGTTTCAATACGGAAAACGATCTTTCTGCACTACAATTCGTAACTGCAGTAGAGCTGTGTCAATCAGGACCGATTCGATTTTTTCGATCCGGTCATCGAAAAGTATTGATGATCGAAATCACAAATTTTCATTTTAATCGATCCCAATCTCAATCATTTAGATGATTGTCGTTTCTTGATTTTCTATTTCAATCTCAATCATTTCAATGAGTCTCGATCTTTAATATCAATTAACTCGATTAACCATGATTTACTCGATTCGATTTGGTGTTATTTGAGGTATCAGGGTGGAATCGCGTAAGGTGATAGGTGATTGTCAATTTTTTGATTGTCATTATGAATATAGCTGTCTCTATCATATCATATCAATAAAAAAATAGAGAGAGCGATTGTCAAAACGACAGTCAATTAATTTAGTGATCACTTTACTCTTACGCGATACGGGCCAAGGATCTGGTATGTTTACTGTGGGAATTGGACTAGTAATGAGACTTATCGAATAAAGTAAGACCCGCTTAAGAGAAACGGCAAAATGTCACAGTCTTTCTTTCACTTAAGCGGGTTTTTCACTTAAACAAACCCCGCTTAAGTGAAAAATAATTTCACTTAAGCGGAGTTCGGATAAGTTGAAAAAAAATTTCACTTAAGCGGATTTAAAAATTCCATTAAGCGGAGATTTAATGCTAGAAACAATATTTTTTTTATCTTTTGGACTTGCCTTGAAAGAAGTTAAATAAAACAACGATTAAATAACACAAAAATAATTTATTGAAAAACGAAAACTAGCAAATTTTTGTTCTGTTCGGTTCAATTTTTTTTCACTTAAGAGATTTTTTTTCAATGAAAAATATTAAAAATTAACTGAAAATATGTTTCAGTTATCCGAGTTTTTCATTTAAGCGAGTTTTATTTAAGCGGAGTGTTTTAAGGGAAATTGGTCGGAAAATACTTGGGGATGAAAAAAGTGTTTCAGGTAAGCGGGTTTTTCTCTTAAGCGTGTTTTACTTAACAACTTTCGACTTACATATGCGATAGTATCCAAAAGTTAATTTATTCGATAGTACCAAGTCATTCAGTAACTATTAGTCCTAAAATTGATCTTTTAAGGAGCAACAAATGAAATCTCTTTATCTTTTTAATCGAATGACATAGTAACCATCATTCCATGTCATTTGGCAACTTATGGCTTACAATATAGAGCATTTTGTGAAAGCCACAACTAAATCTTACAAAGAAATCGAAATGAAAATCAATTCGGAACAGTATTGAACCATTTGAGTGAAATGAAAATGATCGAATGATCGATCGATTCAAATGATGGAATCATTTTCGTTATCGATTGTTGAACGATTTGATCACTTGAAATGAACGATTTACACAGCTCTACACTGCAGTGCACAAGTTTATTCTTAAAGCAACCTCAGCATGTAAAAATGCTTCCTTCAATTTTTGTCTCTTATATGAAGGTAAAGCTGCCTTAAACTCATATTTTCAGAGTTGTTTTGCTCCAGAAAATGTTTAAGTAAGATACACTCTTCTTGAAAATCTTCTCCAAGATCAACCGGTTATAATTTCTGAAGAGTGGTTGCATTTTTTTCGAATTGCTTCTTCACTCATGTCATCAAGCTTAGATACAAAAATAAAACCATTTGTTTTTGCTTCATAGGATGAATTTCTTCTCTTCAGCGCACTCAATAATTGGTCGCAAATAGGAATGAATGTATTTATTTTGAAATTTTCACGACCTTCGCGACACTCATTTTCTCGTTTTTTCCTCTTGACGATCTCTTCAAAAACATCAAAGCATTCTCGTTTTTCTCTCACAAACGATATGAGTGCCTCGTAGAGCCTGGACACAGTTTCAACGTCTGTATCAACCCCTTGAATTTTTTTGATACAATATTGAATTGCTTGAGTATAGAACCCCAAAATTAAGACAATATTTCTGTCTCAAGGGACTTCAATTGGGACAAGTGAGCACGATACTAAAAAGATAAAATAGGTATTCGATGATTTTAACTTAAGTAAAATGTTATAGATAGCATGATGCTAAATTGGATTAAAATTTTGCGCCAATAGTTTTTAAAATAATACCTACCCTTTTATTTATTTATCATTATAAGCTATTGTACATAAAACAATCATTATATTGTTTCTTAAGTCGTTTGAAACTATTGACGAAGAGAAGGTTATTTGTATATAGGGACACGAGTCAGCCAAAACTAAAAAAAATTGAGGCATGATTTGCTAGGTGTATACCTAAAGATTAAAAATTTGTGTGTGACCTTATGTCTAGAATCCGGTTTGATGGATTTTTATAAATTTTTTTTTTAATAATAAGGGACTTTTTGTAGATGGCTTGGAAAAAAAATTAAGATCCGTTCTAGCCCATTTTTGTAGAGCTATATAGCAACAAGTGTTTTTTTTTTAGATAATGTTTTCGTTTCATTGGAATTTGTTCCAAAGAATAGGTACATGTCTGTAAATATTTTTACTATGAATTTTTATTATAAAAAATCGTTTATAAAGAATAAGAAAAGTAAATGGTGAAGAAAGTGTGTGACATGTTACAATGAATTCTCTCACAGCCGGACACTCACGGCACTAAAAATATTGTCATGCTTGAAAAACTCAAAAAATCGCACCTTTTTTTAAATCTTTGTATTTTTTGTTTATCCTTCAAAAATATTGTAAATTAGACAATTGTTATGGGTGGCATGCGCCCTTTTGCTTGTATGTTTTTAAAGTTCAATCGCTTCAAAAAATATTATAAATTGGCCAGTTGCTAGGGGCGGCTTGCGCCCTTTCGCTTGATTGTTTTGAAAGTTCGATCGCTTCAAAAAAAAATATTATAAATTGGCCAAGCGCAAGCCGCCCCAAGCAGCCTTGCCGCCCCGGGCTGTAGCCCTTTTAGCCCTAGGGTAAATACGCCCCTGGGTATAGCTTAATGTACATTCAAAGCGAAAAATAGAAAATCTAAGACTTTTCATTCCAAGTGTCTTTTTATTGTCATTATGAAACTACTCGTATACATACACAGCTGGCCAAAAAAATAGGTGCAATTATTGTTTTTTCATATAAACTCAATTTTTTCATGTTTTTATATTTAAATATTATTTTAACAATAGTTTTTATTGGACTATAAATATTTAACAAAATATTAACATTTAACGCTTTTTAAATTAAGTTATTATACATTTTATAGAACAAAACCGTCGGTATAGACATTTGCGCCTGGACAAAAAAATAGGTGCGTCTTCCTAAAATATATCAATAATGGTCGTTTGTATACACATTTTGATGCGTTTTATCATCATTTTCGATTACCTTTTTCTAGTAGCCCGAGTGTCCGCCATTATTATCCAAAACTTTTTGAAGTTGGCGTGGCATTGACTCTACAAGCTTTTTACATGTTTCTTGGGGTATAGAATACCATTCCCTCTGAACAGCATCCCACAATTGATTCCCATTTGTAAAATATTGGCCTCCTGGTTTTCTCTTAAGCTCATTCAACAAGTTCTCAATCGGGTTGAGATCTGTGGATTGACTTGCCCATGAAACAATGGAGACTTCTTTCTCTCAAAACCAATCTCGCACAAGACCCGCGTATGTTTCGGATCATTACCTTGTTGAAACTTCCATCGGAGAGGCATATTCTCTTCGGCAAATGGGAGCATAACATCTTCCAAAATATCCCTATACCCGTATTTAGTCAGGATGTTATTGATACGGAATATAGGGCCCACACCATACATACCAGGAAAAACAGCCCCATGACCATAATATTACCTCCACTGTGTTTAATAGTTTTTTTTGGTATAGCGTGGGTGATAGTCCTTTCCTTTTGGTCGTCGGACATTACGCCCCGAATCCGATGAGAATAAATTAATTTTTGTTTCGTCACTCCAGAGTACTTTACGCCATTTCTTAGCTCCTAAAAAAACAGTCAAAGACAACAGTGGTGAGCAAAAATTGAATCACACCAATTTTTTTGACCAGCTGTGTACATGCATCTTGAAAATTCATGACTTTTCTTTAAACAAGAGTGCTCGATTTGGTACTCTATGTTATGTTAACATGAATGAAAAAAGAAAACATTTGCATACTTGAAAAAATTATGAGTTTACATAAAAAAATAAAATGCACGACTGGGTCTCACGAACTTGCTCCTATGTAATAGACTAGGAATTTTAAAAACGAATGTTATTAGAGAAAATTGTTCATAAGGATAAAATTAATTTTTTAAATTCTTTTGTTTGTAAGAGACCAAAAACAGAATGCTATGTATACATGAATTTATGCAAGAAAAAAAATTTTAACTTGTTGTAGTAGTTTCTTAAAAAAATAAGCTTTTATATACAAAATTTTTAAAAGATTTTTAAGAAAAAACAAATTGGTACGCCAACCTTAAGTTTTTATTATGTTTCGAATAAAAATTAAATTTTCAAAGTAAAATACATATTGAAAAATGATTTTTTTTTTTCAAAAATTCAAAAAATATTTTTTTTTTAAGTTTGGAAATGCAATGTTTTTTTAAACTTTTTAGAAGTATCTCTATAAAAAATTTCATTTAAATCCGTTATGTCGATAATGAGTAATTCAAAATTTGAAAAAAAAAAAAATGGTTCTATGGTAGGTACAATCTGTAATATCTTAATTTCAAAGTTTTTTTTAATTAAAGATCGTAAAAATTGATTGAAAGAAACAAATTTTTATCAAAATTTTGGGCGCCGTTTTCGAGTAAAATAAGATTTTTGAAAACCATTTTTTAACATTTGTAATTTGTATGGTGGGTAACTTTAGTTTTAGGTAAAATAAATTCTTTTCTCTCACATCTTGTAGATTATATTAAGAAACTTTTATTTATCAAGTTTTAAAAAAAATCAAGAATGGGGTTTTCGAAATATTGAGTTTTAAAAAACATATTTTGAAATTTTTTTTTTTAAATTCAAACAAATTTTTTGTGAAAATTTGAATACACGATTCTATTTAAGTTTTTGGGGAGCCTTAGGAAAAAAAAAGATCGAAATCGGTTGTACCGTTTTTTGAGAAAATCGAAAACAAAAAGAAAGTTGAATGATATTGAAACAGCTACAATGTACGAGCCCAAACGCAAAATAGTTGGACTACTTATGATAAAAAACAAAAATCTTCTGATTCTTAAATTCCATCGGAAATAAAATCAATATTTTGGTATTTTTCTTAAGATATATTTATTTTGAATAGGAATAAGTAACAAAAACAAAATGACTTCAATTAAATAACGGTATAGAGCAATCTTATACAAAATAAAATAACGATTTAAACATTTTTTTAAGTGCAAAATAGTTGGCCTATGGGTCTTAATTTTTATTTCACCATGGTGTTACGTCGCCTTTGGCCTTGATAACTGCTTCTATGCGTCGTGGCATTGTGTCAACTAATTTTTGACATTCTTTGGTGCCAAAAGATTCCCAAATATTTATGATTTTAGCCTTAAGGTCTTGAAGAGGTCCGGCATGGTTCTTTTCGCGGTTTTTGTTTCATTTTATGCCAGACAGTTTCAATTGGTGAAAGGTCAGGGCTGCTGGAAGGCCATTCCAGTAAAGGTTTTTTAAACCTAGATGGGAGCCCTCGCTCCCATTGTTCAAAACCCTAGACATTTTGCCACTTCGTTATTTATATGTGTTTAAGGTATTGAGAATATTCTTTTTACGAGGGGGATATCACAACAAACGAATGAATGAAATTCATTCACTACGTAATTCAAACTCTGTTGTAGTTCCTAGAATAAGGACGGAACACTATAGACGGTTTGTCACTATAATTGCTCCCTTTATTTACAACAAGCTACCATGGGATATACGCAAGCAAATAGATAGTAAATCAATTTTTTTCAGCCGTCTTCGATTATGGCTACTTAATAGTGATGATGGAGAAATATTGACACAAGTATTGAACTAACTTCGCATTACAATCCAAAATAATTAACTTTTCTCTCCTAAAAAAAAAAAAAAAATTAAAAAAAAAAAAAAATCTTTTTCGCCTCCATTTCAAATCTCAAAAAACAATCGCTTTCTCTTCCTGCGCGGCTCCGTATGACATATAAGTTTTTATAAATCTTCTTAAAAAAAAACACTTGATACTGGCACTTCTTGCCACAAAGTGTATTAGTTACAATTATTGTTCATGGTTGAATAACTATGTTCTCTTATTTAATTTTTCCTTGATAATTGATACAGTATAGAAGAATTGTAAAATATATGTGAAATTTGTAAATATTGTAACCTGAAATGATAAATAATAAAATAAATAAATAAATAAAAAAAAATAAATAAAGGAATAGCTTCAGCAGATAGCCATGCCATTTTAGACCTTGCTGTATGGCAAGAAGCTCCATCCTGTTGGAAAATATAGTCTCGATCACTAGCTTGAAGTCGTGGTATTGATGGGAGAAGCTCATTTTCCAGAATATCCCTGTACCTGGCAGCATTGACACTTCCATTTACAAAATGCAAATTGCCCAAACCCCGCCCCGACATGCATCCCCATATCATTAGAGATGCTGGAAACTTGACCGTTTTTTTAAGGCAATCTTTGTGAAAAACCTCTTGAATTTCTAATGACTCGTTTTCGTTCGTCGCCCACGCAAACTTCAAACCTGGACTCATCACTCATAATAACGGACCGCCATTGACTTAAAGTCTAGTTTTTACGTTGTTTGGCCCACTCTAGCCGCTTTTTCTTTTGTTTAGGTGTTAAAAGTGTTTTTTTTTTGGCCTATGTTTTTAACAAATTAAAATTGCTCTAATTTAAATAAATCTAAAACAAACCTTATAAAATTTGTATCCAATTTTTTTCATAGTCCGTTTGCAAGTGTCGACCGAAACACATTTTTTTTATTCTTTCCCTCCATTGAACAGTTAATGCAGCGGCCGTTTGACGTCGATTTTCTTTTATTATTTTTTTTAAAACTCGGCAATCTCGAGGTTTTGCAATTGGTGGGCGTCCCGTTTTTTTACCGATCTCCACATTTCCACTATTTTTGAACTTTGAGATAATGTTTCGAATTAATGAGCGCGGTAAATTGAATTGTTTTGCCATCTTATAGCTCGATAATCCCGTTTCGAAGGCTTTATTTATGGATTCCCTAAGGTCTCTTGATAATGCAACGCCACGCACCATGGTTGACATTAAATTGTTGCTGGCTTGCATAAAACGAGAGATCAATAAACAACAAAACAAGTGTATGTCATTTTTTTAATAACGGTTAACTGAAAATCTATTTAAATCTTCATAGGCCAACTATTTTGCTTCCCAGAGAGAGTAGTCCAACTATTATGCTCTATCTTTGTTTGAGGGAATGCAAACTGGAGCCATATGTGCTTTCTCGAATTTAGTTCTGTTTGGTCTAATTTACTTATTAAATGTAATTTATTACATCGACAAAAAAAATTAAAAAACAACTGCTTGGGGACCAGAAAATATAGGCACATAAAAAATGTTAATTTGTTAATTGATGAGTAGGCCAACTATTTTACGTTTGGGTCGTAATAGAGAAACTTTATTATTTAATGATTACTGACTAAAATTTTAACTGGTCAAGTTCTTAAAACCTTTCGAGTTGGGCACAGTGGCGTAGATAGCTTTTCGCTATGGGGGGGGATAGATCTAGTTCGCTCATATTTTTTAAAGTCTTAATAATTAAAAAAAAAAAAACAAATAACAAGACTTCATTGAATTCATTATGTATGCCATACAAAAATTATATTTTTTAAAGATAATATATTAAACGCATTAATTTGAATAAGAACTATCACTAAAAATAAATTCCTAGGTAATATTGATAAAAACGTTTTGTTAACCCTCAACAAAACAATTTTATCGTTTTGACTAAATTTTTGTCAATACGAAAGAATGATTTTGTTGATTTCACAATTTTTTTATAATTCAGCATGATTTTTTGTCAGTTTAACAAAATATGCCCTACAAATAATATTGTCGGTTTAACAAACCAAGTTTTGTTAATATAACAAAATAAAACAGCGATTTTTGTCACATCCACAAACTTTTTTGTGATGCTAACAAAATGTTTGTTGTATGTACAAAAAATCTGTTTTGTAAATGTTTGTCAATGTCACAAAGTCCTTGTTAATTTTTTTTTTGTCAATTTAACAAAAAATTAAAACGTTTTTGTTAAAATGACAAATATTTTGTTCTGGGGTTGAGTTATTTTGTAATATTGATAAAATAATATTATCAAATAGATAAAACTATTTTGTAAGGAAACCAAACAATTCTGCGCGTATATTTTTTTGATCATGACATTTTCTTTTGTTTATGATAAAGTTCATATTTAGTTTTCGTCAAAAAATCGATGTAGGATTAACTGAACTTAACAAAAATTGCGTATTGTACATACGCCCTCACAAATGGTTGCATGTGAGATCGTAGGGACGAAACGCCAATTTTTGTGGACTTAAATCCAAAAAAAAAAAATATTTTGACAAAATTAATTTTGTGGATTCAACAAATGAAATTTGTAAAATTAACAAAATATTTTGTTGAATTGACAAAATATTTTGTTAATTTAACAAAAAAGTTTTGTTAATTTAACAAAATAATTTTGTTAATTTAACAAAAAAAAATTTGTTAATCCGATAATAATAAAAAAAAAACAAATTTTTAACATAAACAAAAAAATTTGTTAATACAACAAAAGAATAATTGTTAATATGACAAATTAATTTTGTAAATTCTACGGAATTTTGTCATATTTTTATTATTTCAACAAAATAATCTGTTAGCATAACAAAATAATTTTGTGGATACAACAAAATATTTTTTGTTACCTCAACAAAATTCTATAATTTTTGTCAATTTGATAAAACTTTTTGTTGTACGTATATTGACAAAATTTTTGTCAGATCAACCTACATTTTTATCATATACATATACACCTAGATTTTATTTTCAGTGTAGAATAAATATTGATATACAGTGCCATGCATAAGTATAACCGCACCTGTAAAAATGCGTTTTGTAGAAAATTAAAATGGGAATGACACTTTACTATTTTTTTTATTGAATGGCATCACTAATCAAGTAAATTGAGAAGAAAAAACGTTCCGTTATTTTCTCTTCTGGTGTTTAAAAATTAAAAACAGATTTTTATATATTGCAAAAGTATAACCGCACAATGCAAACCTCTCTGAAGCTTCATTCAGTTATGGGCTTCGAAATGACAAGAAACAATGCCGCGTGGTAAACATTTAAGCGATACGGAAAAAGTTAACATTCAAGCTTTTCGGTTAAGTGGCCTAAGCTTAAGGGCTATTGGTAGAAAAATTTCAAGATCCGATCTTGTCGTCCGAAATTTTTTACAAGATCCAGAATCTTATGAGACGAAAATAAGACCCGGGCATCTGCAGAAGCTGACACGTCGAGATAAGAGGCGTTTAATAAATGCTGCATCCAATTCGGCGCATTCTTTGCCAGACGTTCGTGACGAATTGGGCTTAGGAATTTCGGTTTCAACGGTTTTTCGTGCCTTAAAAAGCAGTAAAGTGATTGTTCGGTGCAAAATGATGCCAGCTCCAAATTTGACAACAGTGTACAAAAAAAAGTAAGACTTTGCCCAGCAAAACATGAAACGGAATTGGAAAACCATAAGTAACATTCCATTAATTTACACTTAACTTTTGTTATTTCAAATGGCATAATTCAATGAATGTTTTTTTTTTTAGATTATTTTAGATTACTTGCAGTGGCGAAAAAAGTCTAATCTTGATGGGTCTGGTGGTTTTAACGGATATTGGCACGATCTGAAAATGGAAAAAAAGTTTTTTTTTTCAAGAGGAACTTTGGCGGTGGCAGTTGTAAGGTTTGGGGGGCCTTCTGCGACCGTGGTAAGATTGCACTTGCCTTCACCTCTGCAAAGATGAACAGTTCAGCTTGCACCCAAGTGCTTCAGGATAATTTGGTACCCTACTTAAGACGATTTCGTCGAGTTCGGCATGTCTTCCAGCATGATAATACCCCAATTCACGTTAGTCGTCAAAGTTTGGGATGGTACGAATCGAATAACATACATTTTATGGTGTTCCCGGCACGTTCTCCAGATG
Organism: Philhelius festivus; assembly: GCA_963931855.1. Classification (NCBI taxonomy): domain Eukaryota; kingdom Metazoa; phylum Arthropoda; class Insecta; order Diptera; family Syrphidae; genus Philhelius; species Philhelius festivus. The sequence continues at coordinate 74,336,271 of OZ007556.1, read as the reverse complement.
GTAACCCTATTGAAAATCTTTGGGGAATTTTGACCTGCAAAATGTATGCCCATAATAGGCAATTATACAGTGTTGCTGAGCTGCGAGAGACGATTGTGGAAGAATGGAACTGTATAGACGATTCCATATTAAATAACCTTGTCAACAGTATGTCAAAAACAATTTTTAGATTGGTCGAAAATAGGGGCAGCAATGTCCTTTACTAATTTAGCCGAAAAAATGTACTTAAAATAAAAAAAAAAAAAACAGATCAAAATAAAAAAGCGGTTATACTTTTGCAATACAAAAAAAAATCTGTTTTAATTTTTAACCACCAGAAGAGAAACTAACGGAACTTTTTTTTTTTCTCAATTTACTTAATTAGTGATGCCATTCAATAAAAAATAGTAGGGTGTCATTCCCATTTTAATCTTCTACAAAACGCATTTTTACAGGTTATACTTATGTAAGGCACTATATTAAGTAAAATAATATTAATTTAAAAAATAAATCACAAAATAAAATCCAGTTTTCTGTTCTTTTTAGATAAAACACTTATAATCTGGTCTGCTAGTATAGGTATTTCGCGATGAATAGCTAGAGCAGCCAAACCATTCAAGCGATCCTGCAAATAAGTAAACATCCAAAGCTTATCACACTGTTATTAAAATAGACATCTTTTTAATAATCTCACTTCGTTGGTCATGCTTCTTTGTATTGTTTTTATTCTCTTTACTGACTGGAGAAAGTTCTTTCGGGAGTTGACGTTGAAACCGGCAGTGTAGCTAATATCTTTAATAAAATATATATATGTAGCTGGATGGAAGCGCTTTTTCTTGCACGTTTACCTATTTTATCAATTGGTGAGAGACGTAAAAAAAATTTCAGAGTGCGTTTCTTTAACTTATTTGGTTCATGACTGGTTATGTTGAACAATTATCGATCCCAATGGGGGGGATATATCCCCCTGATCCCCCCCCTATCTACGCCACTGGTTGGGCATAAAAAAAAACTTGACAAGTAAGCCCATCATATATTATTCAGTAATCGTTAAATAATGAAATTTCTCTATTACATTGTAGCTGTTTCAATATCATTCTACTTTAAATAATAATCGGTATTAAACCTTCATGAAGTAAGTACTTGGCGTACTTTTAGATCTCAGTACTTTTCACGGCTGACTTGTTACACAAAGGTTTTTGTATAGAAGATCTTGGCTCTTTTTTTAACATTTATGTTTTTGGTCTGATATCTCTTATCATGAAAAGTGACATCTAAGCCATTCGGAGTCCGGAGAAAATCATATAGGTCTCTTCACTAGGTTAACGCATGTATCATTTAATGAATTGAGAAATATTTTTGTCATTTGTTGTTTTGACTGGAAAATCCGTCAACTCTGTTTTGCTAATGATTATTCAAAAATTACAAAAAATAAATTTACTATGCTATAGGACGATTCTCCGTCGGCAAAACAGTTTGAGACATTGAAAGGCATTGAATATTGAGAAAAATCTGGGTATAAACTTAAATATCTTTTATTCTTGTTTATAAATAAACTTTTGGTTTTAGCAAGAAGATAAGTAATCTGGACCAATTTTCGTGGATGGATATGGTCTTGATAGCAACCTGTATTCTATCCACACATATATCTCACAATACCTGGTATATCCTACTTTTCAAAAAAGAATTCTTTTACTTCATGTTTCTCACTCTTCTTTATTTAGATGGTTATCCACTTTGTAGTACCCCTTGGCATAATTGTTAGTGCGTTGGACTGTCATGCGGAAGGTCTAGAGTTCGAGTTCTGGTAACACGCACACATAAATGGTTGTTGAGAGTTGTAAGTCACTAGGTCCTGGTTCACTTCGAGCTGTTGCACCTCCAAATTTAGTTAGTTAATTTATTTAACCGCTTTGAAGATAACTTTTTTCACAAGCTGTCCAAAACTTGCTTTAATTTTTCGTATAAGTTCAAAATGTATGTTAAGATTCGCGAACCAAAGCATATAGCATTGATGAACTGACGAAAGTACAAAGAACTGCCAGCGTTGGCACCACAGAGGCTCTAAAATCTTGCCCAATTGATGCCTTAAGCCTTTTCTCCACCTTGATTTACACATTAAGTATCTAGTGTCTTGCAGCGCATTAAGACTAAGAAAATCGAACTCTTGGATTGCCAAACCTTGTGGCCAGAGCAATATTACGGAGTTGATTTCAATAGAGACTTTTTGACCCCTACTGACTACTGATGCAGTCTCCAAATCAATCCATGAAGACAGAACTGAGATGATGACGTCATGACGAAAGACTTCGACACAACTATCTTTGCATATGGCTCAAAGATGGAGTGTGGTGGTGATTCCGAAATCTTTTCTGAGACCTTCAATATATCTAGGTCTTTTAGGCTACCCCTTTTTGTTAGTGTTTATCAACCTAAATTATTGGCTATCAGGAAAACATGCAAAGTACTCAAACAAGATCCAAACCAGAACCGAAATACGGTTATTACAACAGACAGTCAGGCGGCTGTTAAAGCCATTAATTCTAGTACATCATCCTCCAAATTGGTCCAATAATGCCGGAATGAACTTTCCAGCCTCAATATTAACCTCAATGTCACTCTTTTCTGGGTTTCGGGTAATTGTGACATTGATGGGTATGAACGGACGGACGAGCTATGCCCTTCATAATCAAAGTCGAAGAGTCAACATTCCGCTCAGAGTTATGAAGGGCAATATTCTCTCTTAGATGGAGCAGTTTAACTGACTGCATTATATCTAGAAAGATTTGGCTCTCCTATAATAAATCCCCAACGTTTGATCCAGGTAAGATATAATTAGGATCGTAGCACCTATAGCGGACACTGGCCAATTGGAACGCATGCACCGAAGCTAGGTATTCCTCACAACACTAACTGGCATAGCTGGTGGAGACCCGCGGGAAAAGGAAACAGTCCTTCATTTCCTCTGAAAATGCCCTGCTCTGGTTTAATTTATAGATCAATCATTAGGAAGAGCATTTTTTGACAACATTGAAATGAAAATCAAGGACTTGATCTATTTTCTCCATGCGACGAAATGGCTCTGAGAAGAACATCTGTTACTTCTGTGCCGTTCCCTCCGTTTGACTTCTTAGATCCCGAGCTAGCGGACTGAGGTCTTTGACGGAGGCTTACGATGTGGGAGGCCGGATGATCACTCAATTGGATTGGCTATTGTTTCAGCATCAGTCACCAAGTTTCCTAGCTTGGCACATTGTAGATCGTGTCGGATAAGTGTGGTGGTCCGGTTGAGTGAGTGATCCAAATTTCGGTTAATTGCGCAAAAGAAAATGCACAAAAAGAGACATCAAAACTTACTACATCCTTTCTTATTTCTTAACTAACTCAATCCAAACTGGATGACTTCGTAAGAATGTCCACAATTTCCCATATCAATTCCATCCACATATTCACGCCAGTTATGATATCAAAATGGCGCACTTCAGCGCGAATCGAATCCTGTGTGCGTTTCGTCCAACAAATTATCCTTGTAGTACGAACTCTCCCTATTTTTTTCGTGATCATCTTTAAACTAAAGCTTACCTTAAAAACAAATGTTATTCCTTTAAGTTAAACACAAAAGATTTGAAAAACAATAAATGAGATGTAATTCATCAAATTACGCGTGTGCACTCAATGCAAAGAATAAAAGAAGAAGACAGATTCCGTCCTATTACCCTCCCATTAGGAAGTAAACTAATTTTTATGGTCAGTTTACCCTCCGCATTGTTGGATTAGGTAAAAGCGATAAAAAAGAACTTCATAGATACCGACCAACATAGGACGCCCATGACGTCTCCCTTCTCAAAATGTAGAGTGATTTGTCAAGAAATATCTGGAAGCACAAATAAAAATATAATTTTTATTATGATTCACAGATGAATGGTTGATTTGGCTTCAAGAGGATTCCCATATATCTTATCGGACTGTAGACATAAATCAAAGAAGACAAAAAAACCATCGGCAAAATTGACCCTCAAAGGCGATCTGATTTTTTAACTTGATTTACTACAGATTTTTGGGGGAAGTTGTATTTTTTTTTTTGAAAATAACATCGAATTCGATTAATGAAAAAGCAGGTCCTGTTTCTTCAATATGTGAATATGTGACTCAAGAAGCTCAAGATAGATCCAAGGAATTAGTATTATTGCGATACAAAGTGTCGAAAAATACATAGCCATACGAGGATATACATACTTAAGGAGCAACCCGGAAATGAATAAATATTATGATTATTGCGGGAATATTTTATCCTTGGCTGTCGTCATCTTTGGGCAATAAAAGGCAAAAGGAAGCATCCTTATCCTTATCCACTTGGCGTTATCCTTTTGTAATGATAATGGCTTAGCAAAAATGCGACACTGAACGAGGGGCAACAGTGTTATCTAACACAAATGAAATAAATTTTTATATCCTCTTCATATTTACGATGACACTGATATCGTAAAAAGGAAACAACAACGCACTCAGGACAGCTCCCTAGGTCTTGGCTTTGATTTAGTTTTGTGATTTGGCTGGTGGTGTAGGACGTTGGTGGCGGTGGGTGCTCGATTACTATACTTCATTGGATTGTATGTTCGGGGCGGACCACGCGCTGCGACGACGGGGGAACGATACTCGTATATAGTTGCAAAACTCTGTTTACTCACCCCAGCAAAATTGTTGTTTTCCAATAATTTGATTTGCCCTAGAAAGAGGGTTGATTTGTTGACTCGGCTAATGTGCTCGAATGGGTTGTTTTGTTATTTCGTTACTCACATTAGAAGGGGCTGTTGTTGCGTTCATAATTTAATTACACATTCGACTCGAAACTTTATATGGCTACTTGGACCAATTTGTGAGTTTTTTTTTTGTCATAAGATGGGTTGAAAGGTTTTAACAGTGATTGACATGAACTTAAATTGTTACTGAAGTTGAAGTACAATATGAACTTTGATAATTGTTAATAGATAAAGCAAGCATTATAACTTAAACATAGAAAGCACATTTTAAACAATAATGATTTGTCTTGTAGAAGAATTCCCAGATGTCACCTAAAAAAGTTAAGTTGCAGAGCATTAACACGGGTCTTTTACAATCGCATCAACTGATGATAATGAAATAAGCAACAAAAATGAGGACAACGAACTACAGAACTGTACGTATAATGTAAGATCCACTAAGAGACCACGGAAGCCGAACAATCAGCAGAAGCTTTAGACTGCTGCAAAACCAACCAAGAAATTCGATAGGGAAGATGAAAAACTGCGAAGGCTTATGTCCAATTTATCTGAACAATTGTATAATGACAAGTCGAAATTTGCGATCATAATCCTTTCATAGTGAGGAGCACCACTCTACAGAGGAAAAAAGTTGGCAGAATGGCTTTCGTAGCAAATAGGTCCGTGGTGATCTGTTGGTATATCTTCACATCGTTTTGGAGAAAGTAAACTTATTGCACTTGTTATTTCAAAAGCATTTGACAAAATTTGGAGTCAAGCTCACTTGTCAAAAATGCATGAATTTGATGAATTTCTTCTTCATTGGGTTAGAAATTACCTTTCGAACCGCTCAATACAATTTGCAATGGGTGTTCTTAATTTTGAAATTTATAAAATAAATGCTGGTGTGCCGGAAGGCTCCGTTTTTGCTTTCCCCTCTCTTTTTGATATTCATCAATGATCTTTTGTCTGAAACTTCTAATCCATTGAATTGTATGGGCATTTGGAGAGGAAATGGAGGAATATTTTATTTAGCGACGATTCTGGCTATGTCTTATCTGATTCTGTATATAAGATCAATTGTTTGGGTTTTATGATAGGTCAACTGAATTTTTCTAGATTAAATGCAGTTAACGAAAGTGCTCAACCTACGAGTTGATCCTTTAAAAAAAATTGAGAGAATATTTCCCTTCATAACTCCGGGTGGAATATGACTCTTTCCGCAAGTGAGTAATATGAAGGGCTGATCCTTGCCTGGCCAACTCGACCGCCCGTTCATTCCAATCAATTCCACAATGACCCGGAACACACATAAGAGTGATATTTAGGTTAATATTGAGGCTGGAAAGTTCTTTCCGGCATTGTTGGACCAATTTGGAGGATGATGTACTAGAATATGTGATAATGTGATAATATTTGTATTTCGCTTGCTTCTCTGATAGCCAGTAATTCAGATTGAAAAATACCAGCAAATCCAGGTAGCCTAAAAGCCCTAGAGATATTCAGGGTCTCAGAAGAGATTCCTGAACCATCAACACACTCCATTCTTTGAACCATCAGTAAAGATAGTTCTGTCGATGGGAACATTACCTTAAAATCTTTACTGATGCCCATTTTAGGGGTGCAGTTAACAGTAGCGTACGCAGGATTTATTATTTTTTTGGTGGTCAGTTCTCAGTGAAAAAAATTTGTAAAAATTTTCCTTCAAGGTATCACTAACGCTATCAAAAAATGAAAGCCATTCTTATATATGTATGTATGAATAAGTTACAAATTAGAACCACTCATAGACACGATATTGCGGAACGTAGGTGTTAACTAATACATACGCATATTTAAAGTACGTATACTATTTTTACTTTAAACGCATATTAGGTACATTCCATATAGATACCATTCTCATAGTGTGTTAGATACATGCATATGTTGTGGAATGAATTAATTGTGGTGGGTCGATCTCTTTCATTATGTGACCAGGTTTATTTTTTCGTATCGCTGTTTTATGATGATTGAATTTTTGTTTTCATGAACTATGCCCTGTTACGCATTTTTAGGAAAAAAAAGAGGAAAAAGAAATTTTATTATTTAATGATTACTGACTAAAATTTGATGGGCTTACTTGGCAAGTTTTTTCTTGTGCCCAATTCAAAAGGTTTTGAAAACTTGACCAGTAAGCCCATCAAATTTTAGTCAGTAGTCATTAAATAATAAAATTTCTCTATTACATTGTAGCTGTTTCAATATTATTCTACTTTAAATATTCGGTATTAAGCCTTCATGAAGTAAGAACCTGGCGTACTATTAGATCTCAGTACTTTTAACGGCTGACTTGTTACACAAAGGTTTTTGTATAGAAGAACTTGGCTCTTTTTTTAACATTTATGTTTTTGGTCTGATAGGATTTTTACTTTTGATGTTTTATTTTAAATCAGTGGGTCACTCTAAAATGTAACAGAAAAAGAGACGATACTGAGAGAGTGCTTTACTTGTGTTATGTTTATAATTGTGGTATATTCAGTTATTTGAACGTGTGTGGTATGCCCGATTGCATAGAACTTTTTTTTTAGAATCTTCACAGATTCAGAGATAAAATTGAAGAATATTGTTAAAGCTAAAATTAAACAAATATAAAATTTAAACGAAAAAATAATAAAAAAAAATAATCTTCGATATTATACACATGAAAACTTAGCAAAGTAAATCATTTTGCTTGAGGGGGGGGGGGGTCTTGAGCCTCTTAAGCCCCCCTATGCGTAATCCACTGGAAGTTAAGTTAAGTGAACAGGAAAAGATTTCGAAAACTCCATGGTAAATTTGATAAATAAAAGTTTCTCTACAAGATGTGAGAAAACAAATTTTATTTTATATAAAAATACCGGTACCCACGATACATACTACAAACTACATAATATGTAAAAAATGGTTTTCAAAAATCGTATTTTTCTCAAAACACAGCGCTTAGAATTTTGATAAAATTTTGTTTCTTTTCATTAATTTTTACGATTTATTATTTAATAAAAAAAAAATAAATTAAGATATATTACTGAATGTACCTACCATAGGACCGTTTTTAAAAATTTTGAATTTCTCATTATTTGCATAACGGATATTAATGAAATTTGCTCCTAAAAAATTTAAAAAACATTGCATTTCAAAACTTATAAAAAAATATTTTTTGAATTTTTGGAAAAAAGTATCTTTTTTTTTGAAAATTCGATAACTCAAAAATGACTCAATATCTTTTATGGAAATTTAATTTTCATTCGTACAGTAATAAAAACCTAAAGTTTTTGTTCTTCTCTTACTACTAAAAGAATATAAAAAAATAATTTTATCGTTATGACCAGTTTTCTCTAATAACAATCGTTTTTAAAATTCCTAGTGTGTTAAATAGGAGCATTGTATTGTTAAATGTAAAAGTATGACTTATTATTGCATTATTTCATAAGAATATTGGTTTTATTGTACACATCAGAAATAATTTATTCTGAGCAGGGTTGTAAAAGCTTAAGTCACTTTTTAGCTTAAGCTTGGCTTTAATTCACAAGCTAGTGGGTGACTTATGAATTAAGAAAAATGTAATTCAACAGCTAGTTACTGACTTTTGAATTAAAAAAATTTAATTTATAAGTCAGTTGATTACTTGTGAATTAAAAAAATTTAAATCATAAGCTTCTTAGTGACTTTTGAATTAAAAAAAAAATAAGTCACAACTTACTAAGTGACTAATGCAAAAAAAAAAATTAAGTCATGAGCAAGTAAGTGACTTAAGAATTAAACAAAATTTAATTCAAAAGTAACCTAGTAACTTCTGAATTAAAAAAAAAATTAATTCATAAGCTAATGGATTAAAAAATTATTATTTGGAAATTTATAAGCTAGCATGATAATTTTATGACACACAAAAGCTTGAAATCTACCTTCGTTAATAATTGAATAATAATGTAGTCAAAACAAGCTTAAACATTTAAAATTTACCAACTAGCTTATGAATTAAATTTTTTTTAATTCATAAGTCACTTAGTAGCTTGTGAATTAATTTTTTTTTAATTCATAAGTCACTTAGTAGCTTATGAATTAAATTTTCTTAAATCATAAGTCACTAACTAACTTATGAATTAAATTTGTTTAATTTACAAATCATCTACAGACTTATGTCTTATGATTCTTATTCTGAGATAGCAGAATGCCCATTTTTACACCAAATATACAATACACCGAAGCAGAACTTCTACGCGCATCCATAATATGTTTCATATTTTTATTTACCTTTCTATCAATACGATTTAATATGCTCAACTTTTAATAAAAATGACTACTTACCTAAAAAAATATTTGTCTCATTGGTGACCCGGTTTCTATATTTCCATATATTCTACATACTATGCTCAAGCATACGCCACAGTGAACGTTTTCCTTGAGCCTTCATTATTATTCCCTATTCATAATATCTCAGCTGTTCTCAACAGGTGGCGCGGCGTTGGTTACTTTTCATAGTAGGATTATAAATCTGTGGTGTTTGGTAGAAACATGATAACTCCATAAAAAAATTTGCATCCTTACATTAACTCTACATCGAGCTCCAACCTAAGCGGCTAAAACGATTTTCTTAAAATTTGGAACATAAGTTTTAAAAAAATATTTTTAAAGGTTCTCCAAATTTGAAGTAAATAAGTCAACCCGTTTAAGCCCTAGCGCAATGTAAATTGAACATAAAAACGCAAATTATTTTATGCACTTATCATGTTTGTACCAAACACCACAGAAATATTTATATACAAAGGTATGAAGTGGACGCGTTTAAAGCTTTTCTCCAATTTTGAGCAAATGGAGTGCCTACAATGGCTAATTGTGAATTTTTATGATATTCGATCACATAGCCACCTTGAGAAAATTCATGTCAATGCGAAAAAATTAAACTACTATTTAGCGGTTGCATGCAAGTATGGACATAAATATACCTAGTGAATTTCGTGCTAATGAAATTTCAAAAATAACTCTAGAAAATATCTAAGGACTCTATTTTGGATGCTTAGTTTACGACCCAGGTTTCACATATATGTACATTATGTATGTTTACACATACACCGAGAGACAAAGTAGAAGAGTCTACTTCTTGCATCTTTTCTATGCTCGTAATGTCATATTTAAATTTAAAACCTCAAGTTCGAAATCGTGTACAACTCGTAATGTATCGCAAGTGCGGAGCAAAATCAAATCATGTTCCTCACAAATCACCTTGCTAATGTCTCCTGTAAGGCTTTGAAAATCAAAATACAGCTATGCTAACTCGCTAAAACACCGCCATCATAAATAATGTTTAATACATAAACTCAGCACCGAGTACTTTAGTTAGATCCTTTTTATTACGGACTGGCGACATATTTCTTTAATGAGGCTGCCTACATCGAGAGATTTTTCTTTTGAAAAATTATGCATAAATATGTGGCTTTTCCTACAAAATAAAACATGCCTAACATTGTGCAGCCCTACCATGAAATGCCTAAGTAATAAATACTTCTTTGACAGCTGTACCCAACCATTTCAAGGATTTTAAAATAACAAAAATATCACTTAGCGACATTGTAAGCTGCAATACCACTTCCACATAAGATGTTTTAATGACATTTTAAGGACTCTGTAACTCAGTTCCAGTCTATTTGGCAGTGCTTCCGATTACAGCCAATAAAATATGAAATAAAACAGTAAACGTGTAAAATAGCAATGGATTTGCATAGATCGAGAAGAGACTCAATTTTTACGATTTAATTTTGAAGCATATTTTCAAAACGACTCCACGTAGAGTATCTAGACGAGCTCAATGACTTCTTATTTAATTTGAGACTTTGAAATAAAATAAAAAATAACTTCCATCATTATATGCGGGTATGATAACCCAGATGGAGGAGTAGGAGAGCCTTAGTTCTTCAGAGGAAATTATCCGTCAACCACATCAAAGGAATCCTTCTTAAGACATATTCATCGCCACGAACATTCTGATAGGAATGGTTTTAGAAGTTGCCTACCGTCTCGTCTGGCGGTATAACCTTAATTATCATTAAGTTCGCTTCGCTGAATTTAATTTTGATGTGGTTCATCAACAACAGGAAGACCGAATTAAAAAAACCAAAGCCAAACCGAGATTATTTGTTTTAGAATTCAGTATAATGATTTACTTTTTCTTCGCCTTGAAAGAACAAACTCCAGATCCTGGCCACAAGTACTCATTTAAATCTATTAAATTTACATAAGTTTTGAAATCGCAGGGAGCGGTAGAGTGAATTCGAGAAGTAATTTATGGTTGCACACAACGGACGGATCACTTAAGACGCAACGGTCAACTGAGCTAAGGGGCATTTTTGTTAAGTCTTAGGGCAATTAGAAAGTTTTGTTTTAAAAGCGAAATTTGGATTTGAGAGAAATTAGCTTTGTTGAGCGGAACTCGTTGAGAATGCTTATTAGTCTCGCAGTTGAAGTTTACATGTTTAATTGAAAGCTGATTCGGGACAGAAAAAAACATATACGTAAGACTTCTTTCACTCGCCAAAAGTCTTATATATTTGGCAAGTGAATATGGTAAAGAATAAATAAATACATTTGGGACGCAACACCTGGTAGAGAAACAGAGCTTAGTGACTTAAGCCTGCCAATCATTCCTGTGTGCGTGATTTCGGGGCAGGAATTGAGTGGAGCAACAATTTTCTGCCGAGTCTGACGGCAAAGATGAGAATCAGTTTTCATGACGAGAGATGTTCTTGGGGGATTTGTCACTTCTTCACAAGAGGAAGAGTTCCTAAAAATCATTGAAATGTAAGGTGGCAGCAGCAGGGGATGGAACCCAGAACTCCGCCATGACGTCTTATACACTAAGCATTACAAAAAAGGTGCTGCTAAGCTTTACATATTTAATCTTTGTTTAAAGTAGGATTTTAAGCAATTGCCGTTAAACGACTTCGGCTGATAACCATTTAGTCAGATGAATGAATGCGACATACAGGTACGAGTACTATCTGGCAAGTTTTGCATTCGTAAACAAATCGAACTCAATCAGAATTGACATCAAGATGATTCTGTCTGTTTGACTACAGTCTAAACGGCTGGGCCGATTTTCTTTAAACTTGGTAGATATAATTTTTAATTTTTTCCACCCAGAGGTTTTTCTTTTTTTTTTAAGTTCAAAAATAACGGTACCTGTCATACGAATCTTTTTCGAAATTTTAAAAATATTTTTTTTTCTCAAAAACTGTTTCACAAAATTTGTTAAAAAAAATCAAAATTTTTCATTTAGTTCAAGCTAGGTAACGGAGTTGTTTAACGGTTGATAAGAAAAATTCCAAAAAGTGGATATTTTTGGAAGCCACCTTTTTATTTTAATCATTTTTTGTATGCTAAGGCTCTCCCTAAGTTTTGAATATTATTGCGTAATCAAATTTTGAAATGTTTTGTTCGATTTTTAAGAAAATTAAAAACATTTTTTTTGGAAGCTCAATATTTCGTAAGCCCCATGCTCGACTTTTTTCTTAGTTGATCAATCAAAGTTTCTTAATATAATCTACAATATTTGATAAAAAAAAATTGTTTTACCTAAATATAACGGTACCCACCATACAAATGTTAAAAAATGGTTTCCGAAAATCGTATTTTTCTCGAAAACGGTTCCGAGAATTTTGATAAAATTTTGTTTCTTTCGTTTAATTTTAACGATCTATAATTTAATGAAAAAATTTTGAAATTAATATATTATTATAAGTCGTTTTAGTCATTTAAAAAATGAATTTTTCTCTAATAACATTAATTTTTGAAATTCTTAGTCTCTTACATAAGAGCAAGTTCGTGCGACCCAGTCGTGCAATTTGTTTTATTTTGAAAGGCCCATTTATGCAATTGTCCAAATTTCAATGACTCTTCCGCATATGTAGATTTGGATAAATTTGAGCGATGGCCTGTGTTATGATCAACTTAAGGGCGTCGGTCGATCGTGGTTTATTCGCATATTCCTGCGACTCCACAAGAAAAAAGCTAGTTGTTTTTTTTTTATAATTCACTCGCGCTCAAGGGTATTTGAAGACACCCTTATATGTTAAACACAGCACGGGCGATGGGGAAATTAGGGAGGGAGAGAAAGGAGGTGACGATGAACATTGGTTTTGAATGTTTGCAAATTGATACGGCACGGCGAAGGAAAACTGTGCCGGGTAAGTTATTCCATAATCGTGTTGTGCGAATTAAAAACGAATCTCTATATTTGACGGTACGACCAAAGTTAGGCTTAAGGGTGAACTGATGAGCATACCTAGCGAAGCGAATATCAGGGGTGAATTGATAAAGGTGAGGAATGCAACTGGCTACTTCAATTGAACATTGTTTGTGAAAGAAGCGACAAAACAGGGAAATACATGAAACATTCCGATGGGAAGAGATGGGAATGAATCCATGATAGCTCTATTTCCTATCAGTTTTAACGATCTGTTCTGAATTCTATCCAATAAATGGAGAGAAGATTGTGTTGCACCTGGCCAAAGATGTGACATTGGCATAGGGGGTATATTTTGCTTTAACGACAATAGACAGCATTGAGTTTTCGAAGCATTAAACTCCACACGGTTTTTTATACCCCATTTAACAATGCTGTAAAGATCGGAGTTTAATGAACTTATCATACGATACCGTTGCAAATTCACTTCCGAAGGAGATGGACGTGAATTTGGGAACGCGTACGAAAAGCTGAGAGTAGAGTCGTCGGCAAAACAATGAAGTGGATTAGAAGTTTCAGACAAGAGATCATTTATAAAAATGAGGAAGAGAGTCGGACACAAAACGGAGCCCTGGGGAACACCAGCATTTATTTTGTGAATATCAGACTAAAGACCATCCAATACAAAATGTATTGAACGATCTAAAAGTTAATTTCTAATCCAAAGAATAAGGGTTTCGTTGATGCCAAACGCACGCATTTTCGATAAGAGAGCCTGGTGCCAGACTCTATCAAATGCCTTAGAAATATCAAGCGCAATAATCTTACTTTTTCCAAAACAATGTAAAGATCTGTTCCACTCCTCGGTGAGATAAGCCATCAGATCACCAGTGGAACGATTGCTGCGAAAGCCGTATTGCCGGTCATTAAAAAGCTTTCGATCTTGGAGATATTTCTTGAGCTGATGATTTATCAGCAATTCCATGACCTTGGAAAGAAGGGACTTAAGTGCAATTGGTCCATAGGAGGAGGGTGAGGAAAGGTCGCCTTTTTTAGGAACAGGCTGGACAAATGCTGTTTTCCATCTTCTAATGAAGATTCCAGAACAGTAGGAGCGATAAAAAAGCTTACGCAATGGTTTTGCAAGCGATTAAGAACACCTCTTCAGAAGAATGGGGGGTATACCATCAGGACCAGCGGATTTTTTTTATATCAAGATCTCGAATAGGGCTCTTGCAACTGTACGAGTGCGGAAATAAACCTGTCCCATTGAATGATTTACGTTCTCAAGTACAGGAGGGGCAATGTTGCTAACAGGCAACGTAGAGCTAGCAGCAAAATGAGCTGCAAGTACATTTTTTTGCCTTCTCTAAAGAGCTAGTTATTGGTTTGTCATTATGTAGATGAGCGTTGAAACCAAAGATGAAGTTGAATTTTTTACGTTCTTGACAAATGACAAGAAATTTCTACTGCCTTTGGGACATTGCAGAATTTTTGGCCTTAATTTCTGTTCATGTAAGAATTTGGTTCTTTTTATAACAGTGTTCCATGGGTTTCTGACTTGTTTAAACTTTTTCCGATTTTCATCGGTTGGGTTGGCTTTGTAAGAGCGGAAACTTACTTCTCTCGACCCGATAGCTTCTTTACAGCTTGTATCGAACCAAGACTTTTCTTTCGACTTTATACTCTTAATTCTGTAAGGAATAAAAGTACGCATTACCAAGAAAAATCACTTCTGTGATCATATCAGCACTAGCATTGACGTCACTATCGAGGAAATATAGTGACCAGTTAAAAACTCTAAAACAGTTATTCAGACCATCCCAGTTGGCTTTCTCGTATTGCCAAACGGTCCTAGTGGGATGCTTCTCTTTAACTGGATAAATGGGACACGAGAAATTGGCTGATATAGATATTACACAATGGTCAAATTCCATGACCTTAGTGGCCAATTCATGTCATCTCCGCGAGAGATAAATATTCTCTTCATTCAAGATTTTAAGACATATCCACTTAATAAATCAAATATAAAAGCACCTCCAAAAAACCAGGTTGTGATTAAAAAAATCAATATAAACATTAAAAATTTGTTTTGAAATCAAATGGCATTCTATCAAAATGTTTTTGGAGTTATTAACTTCCCATAGGGAGTTATTGTAATCGGTCAGATTTGTCAAATTGGAATTTTTGACATTTCTCGACGTTTCAAGGTCCCTAGAGGCTATTTCAATCATTTTTAGAGAGATGTCTGTGTGTGTGTGTGTGTGTGTACGCAGGGCCGGATCTACCTAAGGGCTGTATGGGCTGCAGCCCAGGGCCCTGAGGTCACAAGGGGCCCCCGGACCCTGTTGAAAGCAATGGGCGTTAATTTGAATTAAAAAAAAAAATTAAAATTAAAAAACCTACCATAAGGTTGGCAATGGCAACCCTGAGATCAATCTACTAATGTACTAATGTATAGTCCCCGGGTAGCTAGATGGCACTATTTCAGAGAGAGAGAGTAAATTCGCGTGTCGCTTTTACCTGGAAAAACCGCTGCGCGAACTTAACGTAACGCCTGACGTGATTTTGTTTTTTCTTCCGCACTTCTGTTCTCATCATCAAAGTGACAAACTGTCTGTGTTAATTGTTAGAACTGTGTTTAATGAGTCAGTTTACTAATGAGTAAGTGATAACTTAAAATTTATGTCTAAATAAGTAACATTTGTTTATTAATACAAGATTTCTTGCTTTTATTTGGTACGTAAAAATATTTATAAATCATGTTTTTCTTCTTTATGGTACAAAAAAATGAAAAACGAAACCCTTATACGATCACTCGTGCGCCCTCACTCGTGCGCCCTTCTGTCTGTCACAGCTAATTTTCTCCGAAACTACTGGACCAAATTAGGTGAAATTTGATAGGATGGTGTAATTATGAGCAAAAAAACAGTTGTGCAAAGTATTTTTTTTAATTAGAAACATTTTAATAAGGTTTGCTTATGTCACTGTGTCATATATCAATAGAAAGAGACATATAGCAAAAAATTCAAATTTTTAATGGATTTGCAAAACAAAAATATCGAAAACATAGATTTGGAAAGTGCGCGTCATATTATTGATTATTATCCAGAAGACGTGGACGAGCATTTAGTGAATGAGTGCATTCAATTAAAATCGTACTTACTCCAATCTAAGTGTACAAACAGAGTGGAGCTGAGAGTGAGCAAAAGCAACGAGCAAAGAGCAAAGAGCAAAGCGCAGAAATCAAACACGTGTAGTGAAAGGGTAGCACACAGAGTGCAGCGTCGTTCGAAGATGGAGCAAAGAGTCTTCAAATGAGCAAAGCGGCGATTTCAAACATGTTTGATTTCGCCGCTATCATCGCTGCGATTTTTAACTAGAAGTAGTTGAAATTTCGATCGGTTTTGTGTATTTAAAGTTACTGCAAGATGCTTTATTGACTATAATTGGGTTGGCTATGAAATCTGGCCACTTCTTCGTCAGCTTGTATTGAATTTTGTAAGGAAAATAACCGAATGTTTTCATGGTCATTCGTAAATATTCTTCAAATTTAACATGATTTTCTCGTAGCTCTTAGAATAAATGGTGAAATTCACTGAGGAAACCCTGCAAATGATCGCTTGCTTGTTTACTTCTACTTTGCTCTTGCTCCTTGTTCGTCAGTCGTCACTCTGGCTAGCCTTCATCCTTGCTCTCTTCTTGTGCTCTTTACTCTTTTCTCTGATGAATTTCTCAGCTTTGCTCTCAGCTCCACTCTGTTTGTACCCTAAGCCTGAATCGTACATCTCTTCCAGCGACATTTTTAAGCTCATGTATGAAAATAAACTTATTAACGTAACGGCTATACCATTTTAAAGATTTTCTTAACTTTGCCAATTACTAGCTGTGAAGCAGAGCGCTCTTTCTCCAAGATGTCCTGTGTAGAAAATAAATACAGGACAACAATGCCGAACTATCGACTAAATAATTTATCACTTCTTTCGATAAATTGTGATCTAACAAAACACTTGCAATATGATGACCAAATTAAGGAATTTGCAGCACAGAAATGCAGAAAGATTGATTTATAAATTATAATTTATATAACATGTCATACACATAATCTGTCAATTTCATTTACTAATTCATAATAAATAAATAAAATGTTTTTATTGTTTTTTTATATTCTTATATATATCACTATTTCGTTTTCACTCTCACCCAAAGGTTGCCTGGAAGAGATTGCTACCACAGCAATAAGGTCGCCATTTGCACAACTAATGCTTGCGTAGATTTAAGTAACATTTATGTTTTTTTTTTGTGCAATAAAGAATATATAATAATAATATATCACTATAGACTCAGTTTTTTGACATGGCTATTAGTTGAGTACTTAGGTAGGCCACTAAATAGTTTCAGCCCAGGGCCCCACAAATTCACGATCCGCCTCTGTGTGTACGTACGTCCGTACGTTCTGGTACCATTTTTCGTCGTCGATATCTCAAGAACGAGTAAAGATATCGACATCAAATAAATTTTGTTTGATAGATAATAACTTCAAAAGAGGCTGAAAGGGCGTTTATTAAAATTCAGTGAGTAGTTTTTTCACTATAACGGTTTAACAAAAAAGTAAAAATTTTGGTTAGTTTCAAATATCTCACGAAAAAATAATGCTATTGATTTCAAATAAAATTGAATGTACTCATTATAAGGTCATGCAGATTTGGTATGAATTTGGAAAAAATGAATATACCGTTATTTTGTTAAACAAAAAAAAACTGAAAAAAAAAATTTCATAACCCAGATATTCTAAGAACGGAAAACAATTTGAAACTCAAAATAATTTTATTTTACGAAAAATAATGTGTTTGACAACTTGTGAAAATTTCAAAAAAAATCAGTTTATAGTTTTTTTTACAAAAAATAAGAAACTAGATGAAATTCTATTGAAAATTGGTAAAAATTGTTTTTCGACTCATATTTCTCGAGAACTAGTAGTGATATTGACTTCTAATTTAGTTTATTTTATACATAGTACAATTTTGTACAATTGGTAAAATGTTGACAAATATTGAATTAATGGTTTTTTTTTAAATAAAAAAATTATTAAAAATTCTAGTGAAAACTAGTTAAAGTTGTATTTCAAGTCGAATTTCTTGGGAATGAACACCGATAGTGCCTTCTAAAGTATGTTGTTTTATACATCGATACCTTCCCGTAAGAATGTTTACTAAGCGACAATTCTAAAATTGTTCAGGAAACGAAAAAAACGAAGAAAGTTCTAGTTGAATCATAGGGTGCTAAGAGACAATTTTGGTTAAACTAAGTGACATCTAACAAAATTTTTTGTTGCTCACGACAATAAGATCTTTATTAATGTCGCTTAGCATAATTTTTTTGGCGGATAATACAAATTTCAGGGGGCAACATTATTTTAATGAGAAAACATGGCAGTTGATAAATTTTTTTATTTGCACTCTAGTTTCCTTTTCATGCATAATAGGTTGGCAAAACCCTGGCCAAAACGTGGCCCTTAACATATAGTATATTTCCTCATCAAAAAGTCATTTTCGAAAAAAGTGTCGCTTAATACATTCTTACGGGAAGGTATCGACATAATACAATTATTGACATTATGATTAAATTTTGACAAGTATCGAATTGACAGTTTTAACAAAAATATAAAAAAAAAATCTACTAAAAAGTGGTAATATTTGTTTTTCGACTAGAATATCTTGAGAACGAGCAATGATATTGACTTTGCCATTATTTAATTTTATACATAATACAATTTCTAACAAATGGTTTATATTTGACATATCGACGGTTAACTATGAATACCTCCTATGTCGCATTTTGTAAACTTTAAAGGGGACACAAAAAAACTGATTATAGTCTCAAAATTAAAACGAATAATAATAAAATTTTATACATAATTATCAGTTTTGAATATATATGATGTGAAATAGTTTAAATTTTAAAAATTCAGCGAAGCAGATGGAAATTATTAACGAAACTGCATCAAAAAGTGAGTTTCACAAAAAATTTATGTTAGGAGATATTCATAGTTAACCGTCGATATGTCTAGTTTTAGAGCGGATATATTTTGTAAGTACCCTTCCATCAATAACCAAACCGTATCTTTTATATTTGAATATTTTTAAATTTTTTTCAATTAAAATGTTTGGAACCGAAATAATAAAGTAATTTCTATAATATAATACATTTTGAAACAACTGATACATCAACAATCTCAATTTCAAATCTCTTTAAATAATTAAAATGCTTTTCAATCTTAAAATAATGTTTGTTTGAATTTTACAGCTAAAGTTTGTTTCGCTGAAAATTTGGTTATTTGAAAAAAACTAAATATGTATAAAGTTTTCAAGACCACAAATGGGAAGTTATCAGTGTGGGTCGCGCCCAGCCTCTTTTTTAATCAGTGAATTGTATGCACTTGAATATTTTACTCTAATTAAGCCCATGTTTTAGAAAGGTAAATGTACAATTTTACCACTCGAAGGTGTTTGCACATTGGGAATCACAAATTTATTTCACAATTATGAAAATAAATGTCATACTACTGAGTATTTTTAAAGAAAATCTTGATACTACAAAAATAAATTTGTTGTTTAAACTTGTTTCCCACAACTTAGACTTGGAGAATTTGTCTATTCCTAAAAAAAACCGTTTCGTTTTAGGTGGCAAGGTTTGGAAATCAATTACTATACCGACCCAATAGTCCAACGCACTACCAATCACGTGACAGGACACTGTAAAACTTAATATTACTTGCTCAAAAACTGTACCCCTGATTTCCATAAACAAAATTTAAATATCTTAATACAATTTTTATGCAAAAGTCATTAAACAACATTTTCGAAAAATCGTTTTCTATTTTTAAAAATAATTAAAAACATTTTTTATTTGAAAAACTCTATATATGCATTTGAAAATTATTGAAATTTAATTTTTTATGTTCGATCCTGAATTTAGTCCTTTTCCTTCGTCGTCAGAAATATCAGATAATTTCTGTTTCTCTATAGTGTGCAGAAAATTGAAATAGTTTTCTGATGTTCCTTTGAATCAACAATTTTAAATAAAATTGTCACTACGGTTGATATATACCCGATTGGGACTTACCTCTCAACCCATCAAGTGTGATTAAAAGCTAAATCCAAAATTTAATCAGATTTATATGCTGCTGGTTTTGAATCTTCAACTCATCGGCCAAACCGGTGTGAGTTCCCATCTAAAGCTTATTCTAAATTTAATAGAAAATGTCCTCAACTAAAGGTCCTTCCACCGTGGAATGAGACAACACTGGCTGCTTCCTTTTTTGCCTCTAGCAAAACCCTTTTCAAAAAAACATTCTCCCTCATTGAATGGTCATGGAATGGGGGAAAGCCAAGCTAGTGGAGTTAAGCAAGTGCTAAGGACACCGGCCGATGGTCACATCTGTGTGACTCCCAGAAAATCCATTTGCTACTTGTCACCATATGATTAAGAAAAGGGTTTTTATTTGCTGACAACCTCACATTATGATGTATTAGAGTTTGCTGCGTAAAGGATAAATTTTAAAATCGTCCTCATCTAAAAGGCAAGTCGATGCGGTTCATCCTTCTTTCTCTTACCTCACGGCCGATATCTGTCTACGTCGACGTCGTCGTCGTTGTCGTTGTCGTCCAAGGACAATGTAATCTATGAAACATTAAAAAGCAATACGGTCGCCTATGGTTGGTTATCCACTCGGGCAACACACAAAAAAAAAAATAAAGAAAAAAGAGTTTGAGACGAGAGTCTTACGAAAGGACATTTTGTGATTTTTGGTAACATAATGCAAAGCAGGGGCAGTCAATGGTTTGGTATACCAGACCACCAAAAGGCCTCTGTAAAGCCAAAAGAATTTAATTTTGAAGAGTTTCTTTGAAAATGAATTTCATTGACTCTAATTAAACGTCACAATATTATGCCTAGATTCGAAAATGGATTGAGTCCTGAGTATATGTATATAGTTATACCGAAATGGCTATGGCTCTTTCTTACTTAGAAAGCTTCACCTTTTGTTTAAAAGTGCACTTTAAGTTGAAGTGGTTCGATGATGAAGGACTGGCTTCCTGACTTGAGCAAAGGCAAACAGGATGCTTGTGCTCGCACTTAAAGTGCGAACAAGATGTTTTACCCGATAGTCTGCCTAGACAGTGTATTGACACAAGGACCCTTGTCAAGTTTTGTTCTGTTGTGTCACCTTAGGTCAGGTAAAGATAACATAGTTATTCTTATGCCCATTCTCTTTCACAGATGTGACCGTGTAATTTGAATAAGGCCACAGCACTTCCAAGCAAAGCGACACTTTGTATATAGTTTATACTCTATAAGTTCATGAATGGCAACAAGAGAAACATAGATAGGAGACATTTTGGTTGGAAACAAACCTGAGGCATAGCTTTCCTTTATAAGCTCATGTGATTGAATGTTTTGACTAGACCTAAAATGACAATTCAATTACTGCTTTAAAATATCAGGACGTATTTTAAAAGGTACACATTTTGAGAATATCTTAAACAAATTGCTAAAATTGAAGCTCTTAATTAAATTAATTTTTAGCATTGAAATTCTCAATACTGACATTGATCTAGAAATTGAGTTCATAGGTATATGCCTGATTTATGTCTAGCAAAAGCGTGCTTTAGTTTTTATAAATCTTCTTCAGCTTGGATTTGAAGACTTTTTGGTTTTCTTACTTAGTCCATTTCTCCTGAGTAGCAGATTGACTAAGTGCAGAGTGCAGATAATAGTTGGAATTATTAAACATTAAGCTTGCATGCTTCTTGAATTTCAATTTGTTGGAAAAGTTGATTCCCAAGCCCAAGTACTTCGTTGATGATTTCAGTGTTGTGTGGAAACTTTAATTTGATTGCATTATAGCGTTTTGAAAGTGCCCGTCTTCGAAAGACAGTACCGAATTCGATACAATTGAGTTTGTACAAGTACAAAAGTACAATTTGTCTCAATTCAGTACAATTACAAAATTTCCATATTTTATGTATTTCACAAAAAAAAAAAACAAAAGCACATAGAAGGAAATTGAAAGTTGAATACATCATCCTGGCCTTAATGCATTCATTTTCATACCAGAACAATAACTCTCAGCTGTAAACCCTTAAAACTCTTGATTACAGTTTTCACTTCTAGATAGCGCCTTGCTTTTCTGTCTCTTCATCGATCAGTTTTCTTTCAGACATCACTTCGTTTTGTAAACACTAAAGCCTAGTACGCAGATCGGGAAAAATTGTGTCTCCCATACAATTTTTTTCCTGGGAAAAATTTTATCTTGGATTTTTTCCGAGGTACGCAGCTCGCGCAAAATTGATACTTTTGTGTTTTGCCGTACTTTAATATGTCAAAAAGTCTCCACTAAATTTTGCCTAAAAAAGAATGATAGAAGCATTATTTTGCGGAACAAACTTTGACAGCCAGCGTATTCCTAAAGTGATTTCTGTCAATACTGGTTTTATGTAAAAGCTGCTCATGCTTCTCTTGAAAGCATCAAGAGGAGATTCCAAATAGGTATGACCGACTTTTGTAAGACAACCCGTTCCATAAATACATTAAAAAAAACACTTATAAGAATATTTATTACTTGATAGATACTTGACAGTATTTTTTATTTCTCTAAATTCAAACTTTTGCGCGACATTTGCAAACATTTTGTAGAGATAAAATTTGTGTTTGCTCGATCTGCGCTTAAAGGCTTAAACTGTAAATTTGTGGATGTGATTTGTGATTGCCGTTTTTCGTCTGTGCATTTTTAAGATATTTAATTTGTGAATTTTAGTTTTATATTTCAGTTTTTTTGTATAAGCTGGTGCTGCAAAAATGGACAAGTAAAAGATTTAGTTTCGTCATCACAATACAATACAATAGTTATGTTTATACTTTTCAATTCAAGATATTTATTTATCTATTTTTTATAAAAAGACAAACTGATTATTTCTGATTAGATTTTTTTTAATCAAATTGTACCTTGGGAAAACTTTTAAATAGTTGAATTATTTATTTTGTTTTCATACCAAATTCGTTTTCGGTACAATTTACATCATTTCAGTACAATTTTATTCCTGATTTCAATACAATTGAAAAATTTCATTTTCCATCCCTGACTGGTGTTCGAAAGTAGATGAGTTCGGTCTTTTCAGTGTTTAATTTCAGTCCCCATTTGACATAGTATTCCCATAGGTTTTTAATGCCCTCTTGTACTCTCCTGGCAGCAATCTCTGGTGAAAAAACGGTAGCGTGTGTGACAGTCCCCTGCATAAAGCTTCGTCTTTATTCCTGGTATGTTGGCTGGTTGATCAGCAGTGTAAAGGTTGAACAGCAGCGGTCCAAGTTTTGATCCTTGAGGAACTCCAGCGTTGCTTCCTTTGGTTGATGATACGTATTTTGCTACCTGTACATAAAAAAGTCTATAGGTTAGGACATTTTTAATTATTGTTACCAACTGATTAGGAAGTCCGAGTTCCAAGGAGTTTAAATAGTAGTCCTTCCATCCACACGCAGTCGAAAGCTTTTCCGATGTCTAGCAAGCACACCATAGTCGTTTGATTTTGGTGGAGTCCAAGTGTAACATGAATATGAAGTCTGAGCAGTGGATGTAGGGTAGAGCTTATTTCGAACTAGAACTCCGGTATATCTCGTTTTCTCTGTAGAAAGCGTTGAGTTTCTTCATTATTAACGCCTTCAGTATCTTGCTCATATATCAGAGGTACATAATTAGCCGATATCCTTTCACACGTGCGTGGTTGTTCTTCTTTGGTACGGGGACAACTTTTGCCGTTTTCCAGGCTGCAGGGAAATAGTTATTGTTCAGACAGAGTTGTTGAAGATTATAGTCAGTAGGAGAACAGCAAGATTTGGTAACTTTTTAAGTACTTAATTAGAAATCATGTCGCTTCCTGCTGATTTTTTTTTTGAGTTTCTAGTGAAGATAATGTCAGTCAGTAGTGGCTCGATGAGAAGTTTTCTTTGTTAAACAAGTTACGGTTTCTGTGGTAGCTGATATTTCCGTAAAACGATTTTCTACTTCTTCGATAAAATCAGGAAGGTGTATGGGAGGGCGGTCTTTTAAACTATCCTCAAAGTTATTTTCAAACTCTGTAGATTTCTCAGCAGAAGTTGTTGAAACTTCTTTTCCGTGAAGGGTGGTGGAATTGAGTTCACTCTTCAAACAATCAGATTGATCTTTTTAAACGGGTCAGGGACGGATTTGATATCTTTGAGTTTCTTCTTGAAATCCTTTTCCTGATCATGTTTTACTGCCTGGTTGACCATTTTCATTTCTTAAAATGAAATTCGGAATGAAGTCACGCGTATTCGTCACTTTCCCTGTTGAATGTCCATGTTAGAGGCATTTGCGAAGTTTTTTTTTTTAGCTTATACAATAGTTTATTTTTATTTATGCTCAAATTACATAAATGTACATAGGCTTTAAATATTATTTACAATAATTAATTCCTTATGTCTAATGCTTATTAATCTGCGAGCACAAAAGGGGCTCTGCTTCGTTAAGTTGGTTATATTTTCTGTTAACTTTTGAATAACATAGGTGACTTACGTCTAACATAGTTTTTTTTGAATTTATGATCTTCACGTCGGCTTGAGCAGTGCTAACGGTTGGCTGGTGTGGTGATGAAGGGATGGGTAGAGCTCATTGTTGATTGCTGGTTGGTCTTTTGGTGGCTTCAACCTCTGTTGTGCTGCGTCTCTGCAACATCATAGAAGTTCCCAAAGCTCTCTTCTCCAGGCATTTGCGGAGTCTTATCCGGTGCGCATATATTGCTTGTATATGCTGGGGCAGGTTTGCAAACCTTTGCTGGTGCGGAGGTTTTCTGCTTTCTTCAGCACTGTTTGAAATTGATCATTGGTGTTATCAATCTGATCTGGAGACATCTAGGAATTGTTCTTCCACCTCTGAACGAAATTTTATTCCGTTCAATCTGTCGTTCGGTTGTAGTCTGACTCTCAGTCTCATCCAAAAAAATAAAACACGAAATACAATAATGAAAAACTGAAAAAAATTGTTTAAGTGATTTACTAAAAAAAAAATTAACAACATTCAATATATCTATATAATTTGTCAAACATTTTCAAAAAAAAAATAATTTGAGAAACAAATTTAGAAAATTATCAGAAGATTTCTTAAAATGAAACACTTTTTTAAATGTTCCAAATTTTGTCTTCTAACCGATAAATGCCAAGATTCAAAAAATCAATCAAGTTGTTTTTGAAATAAACATTGAGTTTTTAAACAAAGTTTTGAATTTTTTTCCAAAATGCAGAAAATATTTTTGTGAATAATATCCTTCGTATTTTCTCGAATTTCGGTGTGAAAATTGCATACAAAAATGGGTCTGATACAGGTATACATTTAATACCTTTTTGCATGAATAATATTTAAGCGAAAGGGAGCCCTGAATTTATGAATTTTTTCTTAAGCTTTCAGCAAGATTTTCTACAATGTGTATAAAATGTTTCAAAAAAGTTATGCATACCAATTTATTAGTAATGGGTACTAACGAATACAAACTATGGACTTATATATTCATTTATTCGATAGTTCTACTCGCTCTAGCCGAACAGACAGAAAGAGGAGCAGAATTAAGGGATCGACATTTTTTGTCTTCGTTATATCAAGTTTCACCAAAATTTCGAGTACTTAAATTTTTAAAATCCATATAGTATTGGCCAAAATTAAGCAACGAAATGATTTCACTTTGCAATCTTTTACAAATTTTTAATGACTTTTTTACTCTACAATATGAAAGCTGATCTTCCAACGTCAACTCAACAGATTCAACTAAAGCATTCTTGAATGAAAGAGTTTCACATATTGAATAGTTCTTCAGATTCTGTTCTTCGTCTTTATTTATCATTAAAACATTTTTCATTTTCTTCAAAATATTGAATCTTCGACCGAATTAATTTTTTCAAATGTACCTTCCATCACATCAATTTTAGTGTGCTCCCTTCCTGCGGCTTAGTTATACTTTCATTAACAAATCCATAGTTGGAACATCTAAAAATTAATTTTTATTTAACAATGACTGGTTGAACATGTCGAGGACGCTCTGAGCAGAATTTGACTAAAGCTCTCCGATTTATTTATGAAACACACTGGAGCACTGAACTTTCAAAGGCGTCGATCTTCACTTTTATATTTGTGTTTTTTTTTTTTTTACCGTCTGTCTATTACTATTACTGGAAAAAAAAATTGAAGTTAGCCGCGCTCCATCTGCTCGGTCATTTTATTCTGAGCTCATAGAGCGCGCTCCGAGCTAGCTCTGATTGAAAAAAAATAACACAATCTGAGCGCTCTGATGTGTCTGAGCTAAAAATCTTTTTTGTACAATTCAGTTCCCTGCTCTGAGCTTATAACGAAAAACGCGTAAGATAGAATAATTAGAGTAAAGAACACGGGAATGAAAGATATGACAGCTGGAATTGTGTTTAGTGCTGCCAAGTTGGCACCCTATGGAAGTCTGAATTTATAGTTTTAAGGTGTGCACGTAATTTTGTAAAAGTCAATATTTAAATTTTTTAAGTTTTTTCAATGTATCGAAAATATTCACTTAAAATATGCATTTATTTTAAAAATATTTCCAATAAACCAAAAAATGCATTTATAATAAACTATGCGAAAATATGCTCTAAAGATTGAGTTCCATTTTTAACTTACTGATTCGAAAAACTAGCTTATTTGTTTTCTTCTATGTTTATAAAAAAAAATATGTTTTAACATAGAAATCCTTGCCCTAGTAACAAATGTTATTGATTTAACGTGAGTGAAATCAGTT
Source organism: Philhelius festivus (assembly GCA_963931855.1). Lineage (NCBI taxonomy): Eukaryota > Metazoa > Arthropoda > Insecta > Diptera > Syrphidae > Philhelius > Philhelius festivus. Next base: position 74,309,524 of record OZ007556.1, on the reverse strand, counting down.
GCTGTTTTTTCTTTAAATTCGTTGGCTTTTAGGCTGGAATTCAATCCCCAGACGTCCATCCGTTGCGTGTGGCAGTGTCACAGTCCACCGGACTAACTCTAACATCAAATGGTATTAAACGGGTTTCAATTTAAGAAATTCCAAAAGGAGTCTGATGATCGGCTTGGCAACCGTGAAATAGCTATAACTCCAGCCAAATAAGAACCCACTTGGTGGTAGTTCATTAAAGTTGTTGTAATATTCAAAAATTCATAAATATATGAAGCTTCGCAGGCACACTGCATGTATGTAACTATACAAAAACCCCTTCAAATTCCAAAATGTTTGCCCAATTTTGTCTTGACAATTTGTATGAAAAAATCAAACTCGATCAGTGCATTTTAATGAAAAAATTTTGGATTCGTAAAGCTTTGTTCTAAGAAAATTGCAAATACCATCCATTTCTCTCGACATCATGCACACAATAATTTATTGAAAGAATAGTAAGAGTTGTTGAGACTAAATAATTTTTTTGTAATTTATCGAATATTCCCATACATTTTAGTGTTCTTTTTTATAAGTTGAATTGCTCAGATTGGAAGAAAAGCATCTTCCTCACTCTCGATGAAAACAAGGACACAAATTATTCTGAAATTATGTTCAACACAAATGATATTTTAAACGTCACATTGACACCTACACACTATATTACTAAGAGTATGTAGACTAGACAGGTTTACCGACTATGTTGATCGGCATAGTGTGGACGCATCTTAGTCCGCTATGTTTTGTTAGATGTTTATTTCTGATTGGTTTATTTTTGTTCTGCTTATTTCTCTTTCCTTGTTACTCTCGTCCCGGTATTTTCATACTAGACGTGATAACTACAAATTTTGGCTTTCCGAATTTGTTTTATGTGAGAAATGTGTAATTAGCGGCAGAAGAACTCGCAATAGGGTTGGATTTGATTGAGGTTGACCGAAATATGTGTTATGCCGTTAAAATAATTGAAAAATAAAATACGACGCTAAGGATAGCAAGGCAGAGAAGTACAAGAAAACCAAGTCATAGATACACCGAATGTCAAGGGTCAGGTCACCACACAGTATCTTATGCTAGGGATAATGGATGTTTTTTGCTTCAAAGCTATCGGAATCTTAACCAAACAGCGGTTGATCTGTCTCAAAAACTTCGAATCGTTAGAGAGTTAGCTTTGGAAGCTCAAGCGAAGAAGCGGTAATTAGCAGAAAATAGCATGAGAGCTAGAAGACCTGCTCGACTCGTGGACCAATTATAGCGTATATCATGACGTCTTGGAGGGAGGCTTACTTGGAAGAGTTAATTTCGCTGATGAGTCTATGTATTATCTGCGCTTACCAAATAGACTTAGCATTGTGTGAGAGATCAGGTCAAAGGTACTCATCGGTCATCGTGAGGTGAAATATCCATGCGCCTAAAATCCACGCTGTGCATCATGGAAGGAAAGGTAAACTCTAGCTTTTATATCAGCAACATCATGGAGGAATATAATTGGGAACAAAAATTATGTCGAGGTGCGCCAAATACCACCTATCTTCTTTCTTTTTTTAGATAGCACTTACAGTCCACGATGCACTACGGCCTCAACAAACAAGACCCTCCAGCCAGCTCGGTCCCTAGCTACCCGCCTCCAGTTAAGCACTTCAAATAAGTTGAGGTCGTTCTCGACTTGTGTGCGTTCATGTACTCCAAGTGTCCCAGTCATCTTTTTGACCATGGTTGACGTCGCTGTAAAGCCGGTAAGGCTCGTTGTTGACTTTTCTCTTACATGCTCCATCGATACATACATACCGAAAATCACCCGAGGAATTTTTTTAAAGCACCAAAACAAATTGTCATCCGCTCTTAACAGGGTCCATGCTTCTACCCCATACAACAGGACTGGGATGATTAGGGTTATATAAAAAGTCTCCTTGGTTCCTTGAGAGATGGCTTTACGACTCAAATGCGTTCCTAGCACAAAAGAAACAGCGATTGGCGAGAGTTTTCTTCATTTGATCTCTGCATCACTGATATCATTTTAGGAGGTAAAAGTGGAGTCCTTGATGGCTTCGAAGTTGTACTTATCCATCGTGGAGTTTTGGCCGAGTCCACGATGTTTAGATTCCTTTCTCGATGAAAGCATATACTTCGTCTTGTCCTCATTGTCATCAACCCAAGCAGTAATACTCTGTATTTGTATAGTGATTGAAAATACCAGAGGATCTGATAACAGAAAAGAATAACTAGACTATGCTAAAACTTAAATATGATTTTCTTATCACTTGAGCATATTGTACCCAAATAATAAATATGAATTGATTTGAACATACCCTATTTGTCCATATTTTGACTACCCTCCTCTTCGGTATTAGGTATATACTCCACTTTTCGTAATGAAATTAATTTTATTTTTAGTAAAAATAATTGAGCTTGGCATTTCCGTATTTCCGTGTGCACCCTTGACAACTGCTTTCCGGTTTCCATCAAGGCAACACAGAATCAGCGTTTAGAAAAGGAAATAGCAGGAAACTAAGGGCGCACTTGGACTAGCCAAGTAAAGCACTGATGCCGAGTTTGCTTATTTATTATTTCGTCTTAATGAAGTTCCAATCATCCCTTTTTTGTTCATTATTCCCTTAAATCCTGTGGGCAAAGCACGTACAATCAAACGCACATTTTCTCAATAATGAAGTTAACAAGTAATTGTACACACAATATATGTATACACCATATCCATATATGTATATAGCTAGATACCGAAAAGTATACACTTAGCCCCGAACATTTTATAGATGATGGTTCTCATTCACAAAATGTTGCGATTTGGGGTATTTTGATTAATTTGGGATAAATTAAAACCTCATGTCGGTGGTGGTGGTGGTAATGGTGGCTCTCTCTTGGCAGAGCAGGTTCCAGGACGATTTTTAAGGAACTTCGTTGTTTGTCGTAATAGTCGATGGGTGAATTCAGGAGACGTGGATGTGGGATTTACAGAGAAACCCAACACACAAAAGGATTCTATTGATTTTATTGTTAATGAAAAAGCTACAAAATACAAAATCTCAATCCGAGACGGAGACGGAGACGGTACGATAAGGACCCACTCGGAGACTTTAATAAAATATCTGACTTTTAGCAATTTTGAAGGGGATATTGGGTTGTGTGATGATGAGGAGAAAAAACAATGAAGCAGATGTGCGTTTGTTTTGTATATGTACTTGAATGTGGGTAGGAGGTAAACTTATATTTGGACTTTATTAATGGAAGTTACATTAGCCGATGCGATGTCTGGACGGGACTTTCTTAAGGAGAACTTGATTTTCCACCTGATTTTTTGGTTCCCAGAGGAAGAATTATTTATATACACAACTTTTAAAGTAAGAACGTGAAAATTATAAAAAAACAAACCCACACAGACCCACACTTTTATGAACAACAACATATTTTGTCCTATCGAATTTTATTCTAAAAGTTTTCCAATAGGGATTTCCGAATTTTGGTATTTGATGGCAGCCATATTATTGAAGATGCGTCTGTCAAACTTGCTGTCATTTATTAAGCTGTCTTGTCAAATCAACATGGAGAGTTATAGCATTGAACATGGGTATAGTACATTAAACTGTCTTATAAAGCTGGTCTTCTCTTTGATCAAAATTTCTGGCGTTTCGTCCAATGTAGATACGTTCTGCATAATAGTTCAGGACGAGGTTCATTTCTGGATAGTTGGATTCTTAAATAAGCCAAATTGTAGATCAAATTGCAATGCATAGACAGAAAACCTATAGGGAATGATGTTGGCCAGGCAATCAACATCAATAGCGAGTGCTATCGGTCGTTGACAACCAATTTCTTTTGGGCCGAAGTGAATGATATGAACACTGACAACATTTTGTTTCTTTTGTTTTTCATTAAATTTAGATTAAATTAAGTCCTTATAGTGAAACAAAGGTTCTTAGAGGAAAAAGATTTTATTTGTGTGAATACCTTCATTCATAAAAATATATCCCGAGTTCGGTTTTCGGTTAGTTCTATCCCAGGTAATAAAAGCTCTGACAAGCTGGCAAGAATAGGATTAAAACTTGATCTTAATCAATCCGGCTCAACAGTTCAGATCCCAACGCAGGTATTCTAGAGCAAAGTTCTAGCTATCTACAACAAACAAAATATTTAGCTTCCTATAAAGCTGTTTTATACATAACTATAAAACTATAAACTGGTTTCAACAAACAAAAGACCAATATAACCATACAACTGAGTAAAAAGTCTCTATCTCTTTTGGTGAGCATCACCACCGGACACAACCCACTGGGTTACGATAAGAAAAATATGAAATTTAGTATGGATGGACGATTTATGCAGAGAATGCGGTAACGAGGAGATGCACGAGCATACTCCTCACTGCCCTGCTTCATATCATCACAGAAAACGGGATGTATACCTATTTTTTCAACGGCTTGTAGGAAAACTCTGACATTCCAAGCAAAAACCTGTTGAAATTTATTAACGCTACCAACCAGAGTCAAGAAGATGACTGGCTCATCCTTATTTTTTTGAACATTTCTTCGGCTCTGTTCCAAACATTCAGGTCATCAACCGTAAAAGATGACTTAAAAAAAATGCACGACTGGGTCGCACGAACTTGCTCTTATGTAAAAGACAAAGAATTTCAAAAAATAAATCTGTGGTGTTTGGTAGAAACATGATAAGTCCATAAAATAATTTGCGTTCTTACGTCAACTTTACATGTAGCTAGCGCTAAAAAGTGTTGCCCGATTTTCTTCAAATTTGGAAAATTTATGAAAATATTCTTTGAAAAATTATATTCCAAATTTGAGGAAAATCGGTTTAGCCATTTAGTTTCTAGCTCGATGTAAACTGAATGTAAGGAAGCTAGTTATTTTATGGAGTTATCATGTTTCTACCAAACACCACAGAAATGTTATTAGAGAAAAACTATTCGTAAGCATAAAATTCATTTTTACTTGCGACTACTATAGGGTTTTTCAACAGGGACGCCACAAAAGTAGAGCGACAGGGAAAGCAAACGACGCCATATTTCTTGCCGCCCTTTTGACATTTCTCTTCAGTAAGGTTTGCCATTTCATGACGAAAAGATATACGAGCCGACAACGAGTCGAAATTATTAAAATTTACTACCGAAATTCGGAGTCAGTGGCCTCAACGTTAAGAGCGCTACGTCCAATTTATGGTCGTCATAATCGTCCTAGCAGATCAACAATTGAGCATCTAGTGGAAAAATTTGAATCCACAGGCACAGTACAAAATGTTTCCGTGCCAGTGAGACAAAGAAGTGCCGTTATACTATTTCCTGTGGGGCTACGTCAAGTCTATGGTCTATGCCAACAAGCCAGCGACGATTGATGAACTTCGTACGAATATCGAACGTGAAATTGCAGCAGTATCGGCCGATTTATGCTTGAAAACCGTCGAAAATTGAGTTCAGCGTCTGGACTTCTGCAAGCGTGCCCGTGGTGGCCATGGAAAAGAAATCGAGTTCCATACATAATGGCATCGAACGTACTTTCACAGGAATAAAGAATTTCATTGATATCCGAAACCGTTTTTGTTTTATTTAAAAAAACCTTTGTAGCGTTCTTATTGAAAAACCCGATATAAGGCAAGTTATGCATTCGTAAAAAAAATCGAACTCAAGATTTTGATCAAAGTTGACATTACGATGATAGCAAAGACCAAAAAAGTGGGTCTCAAAATTCTGTCTGTCTGTCGGGCTGTCTGCCGGTTCGACTACAGCCTAAACGACTAGGCCGATTTTCTTTAAAGTTGGTAGATATCACTTTTATTCCCCCCCCAAACGTTTTTTTCTTTTTTTTTTAAGACCAAAAATAACGGTACCGACCATACGATTTTTTTTCGAAATTTCGTAAATATTTTTTTTCTCAAAAACTGTTCGACAGATTAAAAAAAAAATACAAAAAAATTTCGTTTAGTTAAAGGTAGGTAGGTACTGGTTGAAAAACATTTTCCGAAAAATGGTTATTGAGGGTACCCCCCAAGGAACCATTTTTTTTGTTTTTGATTTCCTCGGAAACGGTACGACCGATTATGATCATTTTTTTGTGCTAAAGCTCCTTAAAAACTTAAATAGAATTAGGTATTCAAATTTAAAAAAGAAATTTTTTTTTGGATTTTTTTTTTCGAAATCCTATATTTCAAAAATCTTATGCTAGATTTTTTTCAAATCTAAGATGTATGAAAAAAGTTTTATTTGACCTAAAAATAAAGGTACCCACCATACAAATGTTAAAAAAAATGGTTTTCAAAAATCGTATTTTTCTCGAAAACGACGCCTAGAATTTTGATAAAATTTTTTTTCTTTCAATTAATTTGTATGATCTTTAATTTAATAAAAAAAATTTAAGATATTACAGCTTGTATGTACCTACCATAGAACCATTTTTTTAAATTTTGAATTATTCGTTACCGACATAACGGATTTTAATGAAATTTTTTGCAGAGATGCTTCTAAAAATTTTGAAAACTATTGCATTTTAAAACTTAAAAAAAAAATTTTTTTTTGGAAAATTCGATATCTCAAAAACGGCTCAATATTATTTTTGGAAATCTAATTTTCATCCGTACAGTAATGAAGACTTAAAGTTGGCACACCAATTTTTTTTCTTAAAAATGTCTTAAAAAAAAGAAATAATATTGGTTTATGCAAGAACAAAAATTATAAGTTTTTGTAGTGGTTTCTTAAAAAATAAACTTTTATATACAAAATTTTTAAAACATTTTCAAGAAAAAATTTTGGTACGCCAACTCAAAGTTTTTATTACTATACGGTATACGAATACAAAATAAATTTCTAAAAAAATATTAAGCCGTTTTTGAGATATTGAATTTCCCAAAAAAATAGAGTTTTCTAGTCTTGGGGTTTTCGAAATACATAATTGAGTTTCCAAAACAAATTTTTTTTTATTTTTTTTTCAGAATTTAGAGCAGTGTTGTTCCATGTAGACAAAAAATGTAGACTACACGATTGTCTACGTGTAGACAATTCAACGTATACAATTCCCCATTGTGTACATGCCAATGTCAACAATGTAGACAACGTAGACATTAAATTTTTCTTATTATGTTTCGTCTAATAAATCAGAGCTCGAGCCAAAATCATTGTCATCTATCAAAACAATCATAGAGACATCGCCGGATTAAGATGTCGCAGGTGATTGGGATTGCTTACAGGCATTGCTTTCGTAAATGAATGTGAAGGCATTATTATTAGGATATGAATATGCTTTTTTTTAACAAATTTTTATTTACCTGTGCAGTATTTTGTACTTAGATTTTTGTTGCACACTGTACAATATGCTACAAATTTTTTATTGTTTTCCATTAAAAGAAAACCTAGGTGATGAAAACCTTTATTTTTTCGTCGACCAATATTTGAATAAAAACTCAAATTAACACCTGAAATTTTCTTAAATGAAGTAAACAATGTGACAGAGAAATCAAGAATAACAGATTGGCTGGCATGCTTTGTCTACATTGTCGACACTATAGTCGACATTGTCTACATTGTCGACACCATAGTCGACATTGTCTACATTGTCGACACAATTGTCTACGCATTAATGTAGACAATCAAAGTCGACACGTAGAGGAACAACACTGATTTAGAGAAGCTTAAGGTACTAGTACGGTCTAGAATGCCAAAAAAAACGCACGATTTTTGTGAATTTTTTTCTAGGAAACCTTATTAGGTAATTACATATTTTTTCTTTTAAATAATAAATACATGCGTCGAGAGTACAAAAAAAAATTTATTATTTCTAAATTTCGAATTTTGGCCGAGTTATACAGGGCGCAAACGTCGACTCATCAAAAAATACATGGTCCCATGGTTGACAGTTAATCTCCGGATCTACTGAACCGATTTTCAAAAAACTTGTTGCAACTTGATTTTTTTTATGTTTTCTAAGACAATTTACCACAATTTGACCAAAAAATTATGAACAAAAAAAATGGCGACCCAGAAATGGCCAAAAAATTTCCAAAAAAAAAAAATTTTCTTTTCAAAGCTCGATATTTTTTTGTTTTGACTTTTTAAACAAATTGTCTCGTAAGAAACCTTCCATTAAATAACCCACTTTGTTTTTTTTTGTTTCAGTCCAGCCAATTCTGAGATTAACTGTCCGCCATGGGACCATGTATTTTTTTATGAGTCGACGTTTGCGCCCTCTATAATTCGGGAAAAATTCGAAAATTAAAAAAAATATTTTTTTTTGTACTCTTGACGCATGTATTCATTATTTAAAAAAAAAATGATGTAATTACCTAATAAGGTTTCCGAGAAAAAAATTCCCAAAAATCGTGCGTTTTTTTTTGGCATTCTAGACCGTACTAGTAACTTAATCATAAAAAAATGATTAAAATCGGTTGTACCGTTTTCCAGAAAATCAAAAACAAAAAAAAATGGTTCCAAGGGGACTACCAAAAATAACCACATTTTAGATTTTTTCTTAACCATTACCTAGCTTTAACTAAATGAAATTTTATGATTTTTTTTTTTAATTCTGTGGGACAGTTTTTGAGAAAAAAAAATATTTATAAAATTAAAAAAAAAAAAATTATGGCAAGTACCGTTATTTTTATCTTATATCTTATATCTTAAAAAAAAGAAAATAATGTGTCGGGGAAAAAATTAAAAATGGTATCTACTAAGTTTGAAGAAAATCGGAAGAGCCGTTTAGGCTGTAGTCAAACAGACAGACAGAATTGCGAACCCACTTCTTACGTCTTCGTTACAATCGTAATGTTAGCTTTGATCAAAATCTCGAGTTCGATTGTTTTTACGAGTGCATAACTTGCCTTATAGTACCTATAAGTCGCAAGTAAAAACTTGAATGACCTAAATTTTCCTCTGGAACAAAACGCATAAAAACCCAATCCTTAAAAAGGGTGGCTGTTCTCCAAGGAGATTCAGTATTTCCACAATTGACTGGGCAACTTTTTGCTTTTAAATGAGCTAAGATACCTACTTAGATTTGCCAAGGATGAATGGCTCATTTTTTTTTGGATTCCGATGAATTGGATCATGCTGAAAACGTTATCCGTTCCTCGGAAATTTTTCATCCTGGAGCTGTTTCTTTTTGAGAATGTAATAGGTAGAACCAGGAAAGATTTTACAGTATAGAGCTGTTTCTACAGCATTAAAAATACGTCCAAAGAAAGTTGATGTCGCTCAATTATTTCTCTCAATTACTTTTTAAAATGTTCCACAAGCTCAACTTGTGAGGATAACTTCTCTCCCATTGTCTTGATCAAACGAACTCCAAATAGATATCTCTTTAAATCTAGTAAGCCATCCATCCGACATTCGTTAAACTGTTAAACTGGGCGTCCAGTGTACCTACCAAAGTTTTCACGCTCCCTCTGAAATGCTTAAAGTCTTTCAATAAACTCACACTTTTTTGTTCGATTTTCTTTCGATTTAACCACACATATACAATTTTCTGCACAAAATCCCATACAGGGTCGGGTCATAATTTTAACGAATCTATACGAACAAGGATTTAACTACTATTCATGCGAGTTCCATGTATGAGTATGAATATCTTAACTAAATTATCCGCTTTCCTATTTGCACGGTCATTGAGTCTCGGAAGTGCTGACAAGAAGCCAAAACGCCACAGTAAGCAAGACGACATCTGCAAGGACAAACAGAAGGTAATGAACTTTCGTTGATTAGTTAAGCCAGCCAAAACGAAAAGCTGGGTCGGATGTGATGGGCAAGACATTATCATATAATGCCACTCTTGATATGGGACGGATTTGTGTATATAGACACGTGAACAGCAGACCTCGACGCCACCATTCCCATAAGCTGCTGTCGTTTATGGAGCAAAATCGTATGAAAACTAATCAGACAGAGGAATAATCCCACGGACGATGACATCCCCCTGTCTAACCTGTCGACCCGTAAGGGAATCCTCCAGCGCAGTAGGATTTCGGATTTTGTTTGGCAACAGATCACGGCATTCATTAAGCAAAAGTTCACGCTCCCCCCCCCCACACCGAAACCGAACATCTGCCACTTTATAGTTTGTCATAAAACAGAATCGTAAAATTGCACTACAAAGTACACAGTGCTCCTGTGCGAATTGACAGCGGGTTTGAGACATCCTATTCTTTAGCCTAACAAACTCGTAAACATATGTTTATGTATAAGTATGTGTGCTTATGTAAATTCGGTGCAAAGTTTAGTTTACATTGTGCTCTCGCCTGTAATTTAGCCAGCGTAAGAAGGCCATATCCACGCAAGGACAAAAGGCCAAAACATTTAATGTTCCGTTCTCATGCTTTTGATCCGTACTCGTATTTGAAGACAAAGAGTGAGCAGCAATGTTGGGGCTGTCCCTAATTAGGATCCAATTCATTTTCACCGCACATGAATGAGGCCAAGTAACCATAATGTGTTTCGGTTTTACCATTGTACTTGAGCACTGTGCTTGACGAGCCTCTGGCCTCTGTCTTTGGAAGCATTGTCCTATAGTATTTGCTTTGTTAGGAGGGCTTGTAGGACTATTATTTAAATTATTTTCATTGTTCGGATAATTAGTTTGGTTAATATGAGTTTCCTATATGCTAAGAATAAATGACAGCTTTGCCGCTTGTTTAACAAAAACAATAACACACATTGTGTCGAATAGACACAGAGGTTGACGACGCTATAGGCAAAGACTTGAGATTAACAAGGTTAAGGCAGTTTAAAATGCGTGCTCACTGTTTTAAATGGGGTTAATTTTATTGCAAGAACTATTAAAAGTGGGTTGAATGTCATACAGAAGGTCTTGGGATCGATTCTTAGCCGCTGCAAAATGTTTTTCAGAGGTGTGGCTCTTTTGAAGAATTGACAAATCCGCTTTCGACAGGTCCCCTCCATTCCTGGTAACATGCACACAACACAAGGAATGGCTGAGAGTTGTAAGTCACTAGGCCCTGGTTGAAGCACCAAGTTTAATTTAGACTTGTATATCTAGGAAATACATTACATTGCAACTTTTTTGTTTTCTGGAGTTTCTATTGAATTATGTATACAAGCCTTATGGTTTAGGGTTTCGTGGTTGCATATCAGGGTGGGCCATATTGGCTTCTTAGAAAAATTAAGCATTCCGAATAGAAATGTTCGTCTCTTTAGCGTTTCCGACGTTCCCAGTTGACCGAAGTCTATTGTAGATTCTTAGCTTTTTCGTTTTGAAGACTTGAAGCTCCTTCATGGATGCCTTGGAGATAGTGAATCAAACCGGAAAGGTGTTGCTATTCACTGGTCTCAGGAGTTGCTTGTAAACCAAGAGCTTTGGATCGTTACTGACAAGGTTATTTTCGACAACTCTTTATCACATTACTCTTTCATAAAATTGTTCCTGCATAAAAACCATACAACGGGTCGTGGTGCGCGCGAAGTGAGTTTTGTTCAAACTACAAGTCTTCTTCGATTTAAGTTAAGAGAAACCGTTTAACGGTTTTGTAAGGCAGTTCGCCGCAAATTCCACCTTACCGGATAGTGTCATGACTCCCCCAATTCTTGAGCGCGTTAGTGATTCTATGGGACAAATATTTTTTCGCACTCGTACCGTGGCAAGAGTCCTGAAAGATCTCAACATTCATAAATCCGCTGGTCCGGATGGTATCACCGCTATTATTCTGAAGAGGTGTTCTTCCACGCTAGCAAAACCCCTAAGTAAGCATTTCCATCTGTCCTATTCTTCAGGGCTCGTTCCGAGTGGTTGGAAAAATGCATTTCTTCAGCCAATTCCCAAAAAAGGCGAATCTTCTTCTCCCTCTAATTATCGACCGATCGCACTAACGTCCCTTCTTTCCAAGGTCATGGAAACGCTGATTAATTATCAGCTTAAGAAATATCTCGAGGAAAGAAAGTCTGAAACCCACAATATAAATGCTGGCGTGCCCCAGGGATCCGTTTTGTCCCCGACCCTCTTCCTCATTTTTATTAATGATCTCCTGTCTACAACTTCTAATCCAATTAATTGTTTCGCTGACGATAGTACTCTTAGCTTTTCATATTCGTTTTTAGACTCACATCCTTCCTCTTCGGATGTGAAACTGCAAAGACAAAATATTATAAGCACATTAAATTACGACCTAAACAGCATTGTACAATGGGGAATAAGAAACCGTGTCGAATTTAATGCTTCGAAAACCCAATGCTGTCTTATATCGTTAAAGCGAGATATACTCCCCTTGCCACTATCTATGAGTGGCACTTGCATCAATGAAACTGAACATCTCGATATTCTCGGTATGTGCATCACGAACCACCTCTTGTGGAACGCGATGTTGCCAAAAATGCCGGAAGATGTTTGGGTTTTCTGAGACGGTGCAAGAAATTTTTCTCTCCTTCTGATCTGGCTACAATCTATAAAACCTTTATACGTCCAAAACTTGAGTATAACTCTCATCTATGGGCTGGTGCTCCAGTAACTTATTTAAGTCTCTTGGACAGTGTTCAAAGAAGAGCTTTTAAAATGATTGGTGATAATAACATCATTGACTCATTTACGTCACTCGAACATCGTCGTAATGTTTCTTGCCTCACCCTTTTTTACCGTTTTTTTAACGGACTATGCTCTAGTGAAGTAGCCAGCTCCATTCCTCCCCTTAAGCAATTTAACCTTAATACTCGCTTTTCTAGGAATGCCAATCAGTTTACCTTTGAGCCCAACTTCGGCCGTACAGTGAAGTACACAGATTCGTTTCTCAGCCGTACTACGCGAATGTGGAATTCTTTGCCACGCTCTGTCTTTCCCAGTCATTGCAATGTTCAAGAATTCAAAACCAATGTACACCGACACCTCCTTTCTAACCCTTCCCTTTTTTCTTAATGCTCACACATGTGTCTCTGGCATATTAAGGGTATACAAACCCCAAAAAAACTTTTGGCTATAGTGATGAGAATTAAAGGTGATAGTGTCACCTTCCTTATTTTCAAAGAAGCATGAACTAATGACACCGCCAAACCAAATTGAGTACAATTCAGTTAAATTTTGTGGATACAATAGTCTTGCTACAGTATATAAAGTGATATAAAGAGTGCTAAGAAAATGTTGCGTGAAAATTTGTCATCCAAAACTATTCTCATAATTTTGACAAATTGAAATTGATTTCTTAACGTGGGTCTTCGGTTCGAGCAACATGCGCTGAAACACGTAAGTTAACAAAGCACAAGATTTGCTGAAAATATTGCCGACAATATTGGCTTGGGCCTACACTCGTATATACATACATCAATTAATCCGACAGCTCAGAAATAACGACCAAGTGAAGGTGAAAGTTGACCCTAATTTTGGTCCAAAAACCATATTCAGCAACGTGGCCCATCTCTGGATGAATGGGATCATCAACCAGCTAAATGGTCGATTTCGGAACGATCATAATCCACATGAGATCCATCAAACTGTGTGGTGTAAATTTTGAGCTGGCAGCATCACCACATTACATCTTTGAGAACGACGTTGACCAGGCCATCAACGTCAACGTCGAGCGCCATCGGTCGATCGTAACCAATTTCTTTTAGCCCGAATTGGATGACATAGACACCGACGACATTTTTATTATTTTCTCTTTACAAAAGCCAAGCCAAGACCAAGCCACTGTGCGAGGCATGGCGCTGCGTGCTACAATGCACATTTTGCACGACCAATTTCCGAACATGGTTATTATCTCAGCAGTCGCGATTTGAATTTGCCACCGAGATCATGCGATTTGACCACTTTAGACTTCGTTTTGTGGGGTTTCTTAAGTCACATGTGCATGATAATAAACCAAAAGCCAGAACATTCATGAAAGCCAACATAATCATTGTCATTGATTACATTCAGTATGATTCATTCGCCTGAGTTATGAAAAATTAGACGGTTCGAATGCGCATCGCCCAGCAAAATCGCGGCGGGCATTTGAATGATGTCATATTCCATCCATAATGGCAAACATGGGCCTTTTTAAAAAAAAGAATGTCTTATTGATATCTCACCTACAGTTTGTTTATTCAAACTCAACCCCCACAGATCTAGCTTCTCATGATTTTTATGAGCAACATTTACTCAAATTAATGAATACTAGCCCAGCCCAGAATACTACCCAGCTCTCGAAATTCGAGTGCCAATTTATTTATTTAATTCATTTTATCATTCAATAAAAGACAGAGAATTCATGATTTTTTTTTTTTAAATTATTGAATGCAATGAGAAGTACCTACTAAGCACTCAATCCTGGAGTCGAAAGAAAAACAGTTAATGGTAAACAAACTTTCAAACCTATACACATTTTTGACACATTAACAATTTTTGTTTCGATTCTTTTATACCATTGTCCTTCAGCTGTTGTTATGGCCATAATATTGGAATCGACCCACGTCGCCGGAGTGACGTTAACCTGTGAGTTTTGTGTTACACATAAAACTTTCACTCATCATATTTTCATATCGCGGCAATGAAAAAAAAATTTTCATTCTATTGGGACTCGAACCCACGTCATTGCAGTGACGTCAACCTGTGAATTTTGTGTTACATACATGTGAATTATTTTTTAAATTTCACTCTCATCATTTTTTCATAACACGCTTAAATAAATATAGCTAACTTCAAAAACATAAATTCAATTTACTTTTGTAAAACTTTTTTTGTTTGCACATCGATCGGCCAGCTGTTTATTGTCATCAAAAATTAGAGTTGTGCCAATCGTTCATTTTAAAAGATCGAATCAATCATTGATTGATTGGTTCAAGGATTCGATCTTTTCAATGAACGATTCAATCAAAATCCATCCGTTTCGTTCCGAACGAGATAAAGACCGACACGAAATATTTTCAATCATTCATTCAACTCATTCCAATCGTTTCGTTCAGACCGAGACCGAAGCGATTTAAAAATGAACGAAAGTGTGGCTTTTTTTTACTTCGTAGCTTAGTTGACGCCATCTTCCATTGTATATAAAATGAGGAAGATAAATTCTATTTCATGTCCATTCCTATTTGGTATTGTGAAATGATTGAGAACAAGTTGAATGAACGAAACATAACTTTTTTCGTTCGTTTCGTTCTTCGGTTTCAGTTGCAAGGGATTGACATTAGGATTGATTGATTTGGTCTACTTTGATTGCAATCAATAAATCTTTTTGGTGAACGGGTCACAAAGACCGAATCAATCGCGATTGACACAGCTCTAACAAAAATGACATAAATGGAAGTGTTCCGAAAATGAGGTAGGTTTGAGCCCATGGAACGCATTCAGCCATGGAGATTTAAATTTGTATCGTAAGTCATGTTCGTCCGCATTTTTGACGACGACGCGACGTCTCACGTCTGCATTTTCTATCTTCTCTCTTTCCCTGACAAATACATTTCGAGTATTTTGTATTCTCTTTTTTCACAAATATTTAAAATTCAAATGCAGACAAATGTAAATAAGTTTTGAAAATAATTGACTTATACAAAAACGCAGAGCTTACACTTTTGCATGAATACTCCTATTATTGTAAAGCCATTACTGCAATGAACTTGAAAGATGAAAATGTTAAAAAAAATCTGCTCTTCTTTTCCAACTCCATTTAAAATTTTATCTCCCATCTCAAAAAATTAAAAAGTAAATGTTTCACTTTTTGAAAACACTAAATTGCTTCAGAAAATGACCATCTATCGGTCGCTAAACTAAAGCAACAGATGTCGCTAGTGTATATGTGTAGTGTTTTTCATTTTTTCACTTATTGTACTTTTTACAAAAATTGCCAATTGTAGTTAACGCTTGATGGTTTAAATGGTTCTACCTTTTTACTTTTTCACTTTTTAAAAACACTATTACATGGAAAACATTTTTTCAGAAAATCACCGATAGATGTCTGAACTGAAATTGTATGGTGTAAATTATACGATCTTTTTAGCAACAGATGTGGCTAATTAGTCCGGGAGGCGACCGTCAGATTACCTACCTCATTCGGAGATAGAAAAAAACTATAATTAGTCGATAGTGTTCATAAAAACATTTGTAAAACCACTGGTCGGGCAAACTTTTTCAGGGAAGTTTGGGGTGAAAAGGATCACTTCCGGTACCGTTTTTTGAAGAGAAACTACCTCATCGGGAGAACGAAAATCTTTATACAGGGTAGGATGGGTATTATATCTAGCTTTGAAAACTTTTGGTCGGGCAAAAAAAATCAAGGAATAAATGCTTCCCCGACCAACTCAAATAACGGTTTTTTTGATGAAAATCTACCTCATCGGGAAATGGATCATATTAGTACCAAAACAAAGGACAGACAGTCTTCTTTTCAAATCCATTGGTCGGGCAAACATTTTTAGGGAATAACCCTCCCCCCGACCAATTTTAGAAAAAAAAATGACAAAAACAACTTTCTCTTATTTTTTAACTTCAAATGTCTAAAAAATTATTGCAAATGCAGAATATTACTGTAAACAAAAGCCAGAATAGTATATTTATCAAATCCAGAGATTTTGTAGCAACCCACAAACCCCCCCCCCCCTTTCCCTTCTTCGATGAAAATTATTGTATAATGTTATTTTTCGTATGTTAAGTTCACTTCAAAAGTAAAATAAAAACAACTTTCTTGATCAAATAGATATTATTTTACAATATAAAGACAACATACATTTGTCCCTTTAACAAAGAAATACCTACTACTTACAAGGGTTTCTCTTCAACACTATTTGCCTTACCATTATTGTGATTATTCGCAAAATAAAATTAGTAACTTCGAACAGTTTAGTATTCATAGTATTTATTTTTCATTTTTGTAGTGTTTTGAAATTTTGTATCACACTTAATTAAAGGACTTCTTAATTCTTAACAATTAACCAAAGAGACCCACTTTAATATCCAGCATTACAATATTTCAATTATTCAAATCAGATCAAAATAAATTACAAAAAGCCTCTAATTCAAACAAATTTCATTTATATCTATATAAAGTTTCAGTTCTTTTCTAATAATATACCTAGCAAACAAAATATTTCTTATTCAAAATAAATATAGATGTATAAATAAAACAATAAACAAACAAAATTTAAATTGCATGAAATATGTACATATACTCGTATGTTATGTACATACAAAAATGAATAATAATTCATTATTATCTTTTTTAAATAGTGTCGTCATCGGAATCTTGTTCTAAAAAGGAATATTTAGTGGTGTTGGTTCACCTTCATAACAAAGAGGTAAGAACCTTTCATCTTTTAAAATCCAGCACAAATCGTAGGCTTTATTTTTTACACAATTTGATTCCGTCGCGTTTGCCCACATCGAACTAACAAAAATTGTTCTTTTAATTTTTTGTTGAAGAGATTTGAAGCAAGGCGGAATCAAACTAGAGTCGAAGTGTTTCATATTTTTGAAAATATTTCCAGCAGTGTTATTTTTCGCAGAATAAAGACTTTGAAATATTTGAACCCTCGCTAAATTTACGTTGCTACAATTCTTAACGCCATACATTTGCAACGTAAAATTTTGAATCGTTTCAGTGTCAACATCATCTAGATTATTCTGACTTTTACTCAACGCTGCAAACGCTGTTTGAAAACGTTCATTTTTTTCTAAAAGACTCAATGGTTTTGCTTTTTCTTTCCTAAAAAAACATGCCGTATAATCGCAACCTGTAAATGCATGAAACGCTGGCAAAGAAACGCATAAACTATTGCCTAATGCGGTAGCTAGCTGAGTGCAATTGATGCAATTAATATCTCGAGATTTAGTATTTCCTCCAGCTAACCAAATCTCCAAAGTTTTTAGCTTATGCATATTGCCCAGTAATATTATTAACACATCGGTATCAGATGCCTTTACTAATATTTTTGAGTGAGACTTTGACTTGCTTATATGGTAAATGATGCGCGTGTCCGCTTCTTCATGGCTACAATTAAATGCAATTTCTTCAAATTTAAAAATTGATTGATTTTGAACTGTATAGGAGAAGCATGTGTCATCTAAGGTCAAAAAAACTTTCTTATTTCCAAGAATCGCTTTAGTTCCGTTTTCCCAATGTTGTGCTAAAAATTTTACCAGAGCTTCTTTGAATTTGGGATTTTTCAGACACTTTAGGAAGTCATTATTTCGTTTTTGTAACGGTCCAAGAATCGTGTAATTAACTGTTTCTTGTTTATTACGAAAAATATGCTCAACATCTTTAATAGATGGATGCAAATACCTATCAAAAACTAAATGCACTTCCGAAGCGTTTGTTCAGCATACTGTCCTCAAAATCATTTCGAAAATTTTTTCAAATGTTTCAGGAACTGGAATTGGAACTCCCAAAAGATGAAAAAAGTAAAAACCATCTATAATTACAATATTTGGACAAATTGGTTCAGATAAAGGAATTCGGTTTTTGAGCTTTTTGGCCAAAACAGGTGCAAGTGGATATGATAAGCATACTTCCATATTAATTTTCTTTTCCAAAGCTATAGCTAAAAGTCGCCCAAACACATCTCTCTCCATTTTAATCAGTGCTTGTTTTTCGGCCACTTTAACTTTTTTGAAACCTTTTCAAACACTGAGATGAGAAATTTTGAATATTGTTCCGACTCAAGTTTTAACGAAAGGTTCACAATTTTCGAAACACTCCTCGATAAAGGCGATTTTTTTACTGTTTCCGGTTTGAAAAGCACTTAAAAAAAAATCTGCAGTTTCTTCGGATGCTGCTATTCCTGTTGTAATATGAAGTAAATTACTTACACATTTGGTTCAAATTGAAATAATATTTTGTTTAAAAGAATTATTTCAAATAATAACGCCTTTCTGTCTTTTTGGATGCGATTATGTGCAAGTTCATGGGTTATGTCATCCTTTTGATCAAACTTGATTTCAGCGAACATTTTGGAAATTATTTTTGTGCGTATGTTATGACTGAGGGCCCAACGCTGCCTTGTTGAAATCGAATTTGTGAAATGAGTAACACCAGTTAAAGAGTTCGCGGCATCAGCATTTATTATCTGTTCGAGTGTTAAGTCAAGAAGTCAACAAGAGCTCTTGCTAGACTCTTTGCCGTGCGTTTGATCCCAAAAGCACCTCGTTTAAATTCATTTATCAACACAGAATTACGAATTTTTAACTATGCTAAGTTACTGTGGTATTTCAATATCCATCTTGCATAATTGAGTTGATTAAATACAAAAAATAAATTAGACAACTCAATATAGAATCCACATACAAATCAAAATCATTCGTTCTAATACTTCTCGAAAGTCTAAAAAATACGTTCATAAGCTCAACGTATTGTATGGAAAATTGTGGAGTTTTTCCATCACCTCCTTTTAGAGTAACATTACAATATTACCTTTATTTACTTATGACATCTTCTAATAATGAACTCATAACAAGGACTTCATTTGGTTCTATTGGGTTATCGTGTATGCGATGTAAATCTTCTTCAATATGAACCTCATTTTCTGAACAAAATTGTTCAAAATGTAAAGTTTGAATTGCCTCTGATAGCAAAGGATGTATTCTTTTGCATCTATTAAAATGTTTGCCATCAATAAATCCATTTACTAATCCTTCGGCCAAAACTTTAGAATGAACTAAAATATCAGCTACACCAGATCCATCGATAAATTTTCCCAAAGATTTAAAAAAAAAGCCATTTATATATGAAATGCTCCCAAGTTAATAAAAACATTGTTTAGAGTTGGATTTTCATTTATTTGAATCTGCATAGTCATTTTAGCAATTGCTAAATCATAGGTTAATACGATTTCTTTCTGGCCAATTTCATTGGCAATCTTTTGGGCATATTTTAATGTTGTATGTACAACAGTATAGGATGTTGGTGACATATTAATTTGAGGCAAATAATCTATAATCTGAGTTTCGCTTTTGTCTATTGTAGTTTTACTGTTGAAACCTATCCACATTGGAGTTTCAAAAATTTGGGAGAGCGATATAGACCAAATTAAATCTTTAATAATTGCATTTTCTTTCGTAAATCGTGTTGAATCGGTTGTAACTCTTTTCAAATGGGGTTGAATATCACGTGGCTTTTCCTCAAATCGTCTTCTTTTTCTAGAAGAACACTCACTCTGTTCGTTAGGGTTGTTCGAAACTTCTACAGAACTACTAGCGACATGCGCTAAACTTGGATTAGCTGTAAACTGATATATTATACCAACTAACTGTATCATGAAGAGTATCTTTTCCATTAAAAGTCTCGACATACCGATCAATATTATCAAATGCTACATGGGTACTTAAATTTTTATCGGTTTCTATTCCAGGAGGTACTCTGGGCTTATTTTGTTTAATAGTTAAGTATTGAGGTGTATTTTAAGTATGAGTAGTGTCCCATAACACTAAATAAATTAAGGTTATTCTTATAAAGTTTTTTTTACGAATAATTGTGTTTTTTTATGTTACAAATCACAGTAATGGTGAGGCAAATAGTGTTGAAGAGAAACCCTTGTAAGTAGTAAGTATTTCTTTGTTAAAGGACAAATGTATGTTGTCTTTATATTGTAAAATAATATCTATTTGATCAAGAAAGTTGTTTTTATTTTACTTTTGAAGTGAACTTAACATACGAAAAATAACATTATACAATACTTTTCATCGAAGAAGGGAAAGGGGGGGGGGGGGGTTTGTGGGTTGCTACAAAATCTCTGGATTTGATAAATATACTATTCTGGCTTTTGTTTACAGTAATATTATGCATTTGCAATAATTTTTTAGACATTTTAAGTTAAAAAATAAGAGAAAGTTGTTTTTGTCATTTTGTTTTCTAAAATTGGTCGGGGGGAGGGTTATTCCCTAAAAATGTTTGCCCGACCAATGGATTTGAAAAGAAGACTGTCTGTCCTTTGTTTTGGTACTAATATCATCCATTTCCCGATGAGGTAGATTTTCATCAAAAAAACCGTTATTTGAGTTGGTCGGGGAAGCATTTATTCCTTGATTTTTTTTGCCCGACCAAAAGTTTTCAAACCTAGATATAATACCCATCCTACCCTGTATAAAGATTTTCGTTCTCCCGATGAGGTAGTTTCTCTTCAAAAAACGGTACCGGAAGTGATCCTTTTCACCCCAAACTTCCCTGAAAAAGTTTGCCCGACCAGTGGTTTTACAAATGTTTTTATGAACACTATCGACTAATTATAGTTTTTTTCTATCTCCGAATGAGGTAGGTAATCTGACGGTCGCCTCCCGTATTAAATGTATGTATTCTTTTTCACTTTTTCCAAAAAGTACCGATTGTATTTAACGCTTAATGTTTCAAAATTTTATTATAAGAGCTCAAATACTAAACAAACACATGCCAAATATTTATATTGATAATATTTCTTCATCAATTTCTGTCGTGTTGGCGGATTTGTGTAATGTGAATCCACTTTAATGTTTCGGGTTCTGGCTTTGGGTTTTCGCCGAATGCTTTCATTTTTCATATTCTGGATTTGACATTTTATGTGTCAGTCGATTTGAGATTTCTAATTGTTTTTGTTTTTCTTTTCCGGGCATTTTTTTGCAATTTGTATTTATTGTTTTAAACAATTTCTGTGTAGTATATTTAAATAATTTTGGCATTCTGCACATCTATGCAAAAAATGCTTTCGTTTAATATGTAATTTATGCCCTTCCGTTTTTGTGGGCCGCGAAAAGTACACCACAAAAAACATGTTCGCCGTTTTATTATATGATAAGACCAACGTTTCATTAATTTTGACAACTTACAGTAAATCATGCAATATACCTATTTTATGGAAACATTTTTAATTCTATTTCTCTTCATGTATCCTTTTATCGACTTAAGACTTCATCTTCTTTCACACGTTGGTACGAGTATAATCACAGGCTAAGATCGTTCAAAACAAAAGGAATAAGTTTTGGGCATTTTTCCTTCGTTCTCGATCTCCAACTGGCTACTGTAAGTATCTACTACTATTGTATTTATCTTCACTTTACGAAATTTGACAACACTCTCTATAAAAGCTATTTCATCCATGTCCAATATAATCTTATTAAAGACCTTCAATCCTTCTTCCAGTTTGTCAGCTTTAAACGAAAACTTTTCCCTATAACTCTTTCAATCATACCACAAACCATCGACTATTTGTTTTTGCTAATTTTTTTGGCTAATATTTTACTGACGACTACTTTATACCTTATTGTATTTATTTAAATTATTTACAGAATTTCTCCCACGCTCCATTTCTACTTCATACCATTGACCCATTTCTCATCGAAAATAAGCTAAATTAAAAATGCAACAATGAGTATAATCCCGGCCCAGATTGTATCTCCGCCCTATTTCTCAAAAATGTTCTTCAACACTCTCCCTTCACCTCTCAAAAATCTTCGGTTTATTCCTATCTCAAGGAAAATTCTATCAGTTATGAAAGACCTCTTTGATAACCCCAATACAAAAAAAGGGCTCAAAGTGTGAAGTTACAAACAATCGTCTAATAAATTGCCAAACTTTTATATATTCCCAAAAACTTTAAAAGCATTTTGTACGAAATTTTAATTTTTCTTTGTAAGTCTATTTTTTTTCCATAGACAACACGGTTTTATCAAAGGAAGGTCTACAACGAAAATCTTCTTTGAATTCGTATCCTTTAGTCTCTTAGCCTTAGAGAACGGAAAGGAAGTCGTAGTTGTCTCAACCGAATTCAGTAAAACCTTTGACAAAATTTTCACATAAATTTATTCTATTCAAATCTCCACCCTTGGGCTTGGGCACATCTTCTTAAAATGTATTTCTTCTTACCTGAAAGAAACCCTTACTACAAAATTCTTTCTCAGAAGATTGTTTAGCTACTTTCGGGGTCCCACAAGGCAGCTAATTAGGACCTCTCCTCTTTATTCTTACTATTAACGATATTGAAATGGTTATTCATCATTCTCATATTTCACTTTACGCCGACTATACAAAGTTTCTCAAGACCATTTCTTCCACGTATGATGCCACTCTTCTACAACTTGATCTCAACAGTTTCTGTCTCTGGTGCCTGAAAAATTTCTTAGAGCTAAATATTTCCAAATGTCATTTAATCACTTTTTCACGAAAACAAATCCAATCTACTCCCTGTCCATACATTCCCTAATATCAACCAATATTCACCGCTGAGTCGATTCGCGACCTTGGTGTTTTATGTGACTTAACTTAAAACTTAACTTTCTCTCACATATTGACGAGATTATACTCACGGCTAACTCTACACTAGGCTTTCTTAAACGTTGGTCCAAAAAATTCTCTGACCCCTATGTGACCCGATCTTCATACATAACCTTTGTTCACCCCCTTTTTGAATACGCCTGTGAAGTATGGTGCCCTTATCAACAGATTCATATATCCAGAATCGAGAGCATTCAACGTCGTTTTCTGCGTTTCGCAATTCGTGGTCTGTCTTGGAATAACCCTTTTATTTTATCTCCGTATCGAGACCGCAAGCTTCGGAGGATAATTTGTAAAACTAGCTGTTTCGCCTTCAACCTCAGTTCACCCTGAAACTCCGTCTTAATTATCCTTAAAATTCACTCAACCCTAGATTTAAGTTAGATTAAGAATATGCCTGTATTAAGCCTAATAAACGGGGGTATTGCCCCCAACAAAATTAAAAACTAAAATTAAAACTAAAAAGTATTTCTTGTTACCTTAAAAACTCTTACTAGAAAATTAAAATCGGACCTCGTACTTTCTCCGAAGATTGTTTAGCTACCTCTGGGATCCCACAAGGCAGACACGTATGACCTCTTCTTTTTATTCTTTATTCACGATTTTCATATTGTCATCAAATATTCCCTTCTTTCACTGTAGGGCTACGATACACAAGTTTTTCAAGACTATGATTCTACGCTTCTTCAACTTGATCTTGAAAGTTTCTCTGGTGCTTCAGAACAGAACTAATTTTCTGCAGGTCTTAACAGACTCTATACACAACTATACGTGCACAGTGTTCCTAAAGAAATAATTTTGCAAATTAAAGCTCAAAATATAAATTAAGTAATTTACATTTTTATGGATTCATATAGTGTGTTGTTCTTAAGGGCTCCTTATATTTATTGTTTCCCTGTCCGGCCTATGGCCTCCCTTTTAATCTTAACCTTTTCCTTTATAAAGCCCTTGATTTCACCCAGTCATTTCCTTAACATTTTATAAATCAGCCATATAGGTAGCTCTTTTAAATTGATCTCTTTCCAAAAACAAATCTCTGCATATTTATAGTTTTATACAGAGTGTAGACGAATATAACTCCGCAAGGATATTAGCTCAACTCCAAAATTATTAACCCTTTGTCTGTAAAAAGGCACTATTTGGCTTCGCTGCCGTAAGAGCTCCTTTGAGTCCTTGGCAAATACCTTTTCATGGGATACAAAAGTAATAATTTCACTAACTACTGATGATGAGATTTGGTGGTTGCTGCAAAACCTTGCCACCAGTAGCATGAACGTATACTGCCAGCCAGCTAGCTGAGATTAGATTCATATATTCCACATATAGTGGTGGTGGTTGGGGACACACTGTCTGATCCTTGTATTTATCTAATGGTTAAAACTATTTTATGATTTTGAACATCGTCTCTGGCGCAAAGCTTCTCATTACATTTTAAAAGTGTTGGATGGAAAAATAATAGATCCAATTTTGTCGCAGCGGGATTTTGGGTGGTAGCACAGCAGTAACAAATCTGTGTTTACACAGTCTCGGTTCCTCGAAGGTAAAATGCTTTATGGCATGTTGACCTTTGTTTTCAAGTCATCGCTGTACACGGATGGGTTTCGTAATCGCGGTACAGCACATTACAACCAGATATAGTATAAGATTTTAAAGAATGGTTTCCCTCCAGTTTCCCAAAGTTAAAGGTTTGATTGCTGCTGATTCGTTTGTTATTTGAATCGAATCAATGAAACTGAATTATGTAAAAAACGAAAATAAATCAGTAACGAAAAAAAAACCAATAGCTTATGGCTTGAATGAAACATTTAGATTTTTAGATTAACTCAACTCATGGCTCGACTTCATTTGTGTGCAAAATTCAGCTAGAAACTGTTAAACACAAAACCCCAAAACCAATGCACAAAAAATATCAAGGAAATTAATCTTATTCTAAGCACGCTACACCATTATAACCAAAAGGCTCGGTACCAGTTGAAATCCTGACACAGACGCGGATCCGATTAAATTGGCAGAAAAAGTGCTAGGAACCCTAATTTGTGTTCTTTGCTATTTCGCGTAGATATCAAATAGCTCCTGGGAGCCAATTAAGGCCGCATACATACATAGCCATGTGTAGTCTTTGTTTAAACCAAATCCTTACCTCCAGATAGGACTCGGTTCGTTGCAAGCCCGTGCAACAAATTTTTCACGAAAATGTTGGTAATTTGTTTATTTTTTTTTTCTACATTCAAACCTATCAGAATATTGTGGGCTGCAGGGTGTGAGTTTGTTACTGGGTGGTAGAAATAAATTTGATTGCACATCGGCACGTCACACAAAACGTTGACGTGCGGATTAGAAAAATGACGAAGCTTCGTGCGGGTTGATGCAACAACATTTTTTTTTTTGCAAATCAATAAATAATCTGACTTGAGGTTTGGGTCACATGGGATTTTTTATAATCATTTTTAAAAGTGAAACCTGTTGAATCCTTGAAACTGCGATACTATAAAGAAGTGGTAGCTTAAGGAGTAAAAAATTACTGTTTTGAAGAACCGGTACTCTGCAGAGAAATTTCGAAGAAAGTACTAAGCCAAGAGCAGAAGCAGATTTTGTAAGTAAAGGTTTAACCAAAATTCATACATACATACATTCATGTTTATGTCTGCAATATTATACCGGTTTTTTTCAGCCTGTGGTGAGGGTTCGAAAACGGCAATATTTCCTGTTTTTTTTAGCCTTAAGCCTCTGGCAGGAGGAAAATATGGACAAAGAAAATAAAATAGTCTCTTAAGGTTTTTAGTTGTAGTCTTGTCGAAAAAATGGAAGGTTGGCTGCAACAAATTTCTTCGAAACATGAAGGGTGGTCCAACCATAATGTACGACGTTTATTGTGAATCACACCTTAACGTCAAGTTTTTTGCCCAACTTAATTTGACATTTCTTTGTTTCAGTGTTTGGCAAATTCAACCATGGAGAGGTACACAATTGAGCAGCGCGTTAATATTGTTGAATCCTTCTACGAAAATGGGCGTTAAAATCAAAATGCATTTCGTTCACTTCGTGATTTTTTTGATCAGCATAATCAACCAAATGTGTCTACAATCGGTAGAATTGTGTGCAAATTTTAGCAAACTGGGTCTGTAGGAAATGTAAAAACACCTGATTTGGTCTATTGTGATTGCAATCAATCAATCTTTTTGGTGTACGGGTCACAAAGATCGAATCAATAGCGATTGACCCAGCTCTAGCGTGGCAGGGGCAGCGTCAGCCTCTTCTCGTCATCGTGCTCAACAATTGAACATCTCAGGAACATCACTAATGCGAATTTTGAATAAAGATTTGAATTTTCACGCTTACAAGGTTCAATTGACTCAAGAGCTGAAGCCTACTGACCATTTCAAGCCTCGTTACTTTACAAAGAAAATCATCTCCAGCGACGAGGCACACTTTCACATCAGTGAATTCGTTAACAAACTGAATTGTTGAAAAGCCGATGCATCCACAATTAGTGACTGTTTGGTAAGGTTTATGGGCTGGCGACGTCATCAGACCGTACTTCTTCGAAAATGAGGTCGGCCAAGCAGTTACCGTGAATGGTGATCGCTATCGCGAGATGATAACAGACTTATTGTAGCCAGGAATTGAGGATATGAACCTGGACGATATGTGCTTCCAACAGGATGTAGCAACTTGCCACACACCCAACGAAACAATGGCTCTTTTGCGCGAGAAATTCAATGGCCGTGTTATCTCACGTGCGTCGTGGCGATGTTAATTGACCGCCACGATCATGTGATTTAACACCGTTGGACTTCTTTCTTCGGGAATATTTAAAAAAAAAAATGTACGTCAATAAGCTAAAAACAATTCAAGAGCTAAATGATTAGATAATTCGGCATATTAACGTCATTGAACCTCAATTATGTCTCAGAGTCATTAGAAATACGAACCATCGGAGTTCGGATAGAGGTATGCAACCAAAACCGTGGCGAGCATTTGGCCGATATTTTGTTTCACCCACAATAGTCATAGATTCTTCTACCATAATAAGAAAATATTAAGATAATTCTCTGAAAACTTTTTGTTTTATTAACTTCCCATAGGGAGTTATTGTAATCGGACCGATTTGTCAAATTGGAATTTTTGACATTTCTCGACGTTTCAAGGTCCCTAGAGGCTATATCAATCATTTTTAGAGAGATGTCTGTGTGTGTGTACGTACGTTCGTACGTGCATACGTTCGTACGTCCGTCCGTACGTTCTGGTACCATTTTTCGTCGTCGATATCTCAAGAACGAGTAAAGATATCGACTTCAAATAAATTTTGTTTAATAGATAATAACTTCAAAAGAGGCTGAAAGGGCGTTTATTAAAATTCAGTGGATAGTTTTTTTCACTATAACGGTTTTAAAAAAAAAGTAAAAATTTTGGTTAGTTTCAAATATCTCACGAAAAAATAATGCTATTGATTTCAAATAAAATTTAATGTACTCATTATAAGGTCATACAGATTTGGTATGCATTTGGAAATAAATGAACATACCGTTATTTTTCTAAATAAAAAAAACTGAAAAAAAAAATTTCATAACCCAGATATTCTAAGAACGGAAAACAATTTGAAACTCAAAATAATTTTATTTTACAAAAAATAATGCGTTTGACAACTGGTGAAAATTTCAAAAAAAATCAGTTTACGGTTTTTTTACAAAAAATAAAAAACTGTATAAAATTCTATTGAAAATTGGTAAAAATTGTTTTTCGACTCAAATTTCTCGAGAACTAGTAGTTATATTGACTTCTAATTTAGTTTATTTTATTATGTATAATTTTGTACAATTGGTAAAATGTTGACAAATATTGAATTAATAGTTTTTTTTTTAAATAAAAAAACTATTAAAAATTCTAGTGAAAACAAGTTAAAATTGTATTTCAAGTCGAATTTCCTGGGAATGAACACCGATAGTGCCTTCTTAAGTATGTTGCTTTATGCATCGATACCTTCCCGTAAGAATGTATACTAAGCGACATTTTTAAAATTGTTCAGGAAACGAAAAAAACGAAGAAAGTTCTAGTTGAATCACAGTGTGCTAAGAGACAATTTTAGTTAAACTAAGTGACATCTAACAAAATTTTTTGTTGCTCACGACAATGAGATCTTTATTAATGTCGCTTATTGTCGGTTATTTGAAAAAAAAACTAAATATAAAGTTTTCAAGACCACAAATGGGAAGTTATCAGTGTGGGTCGCACCCAGCCTCTTTTTTACAATTAACATCGTATGTTTTCGTTGGACCACCCTTTATTAATTCTAAGAGAAATGTGTTCCAGCCGATCTTTGAGAAGTCGTTAAGGTATCCTCAAACGCATTTTTCAATGAAAAACTTTGAAATTTTTTTTTATATTTTTGACGTACTTTTTGGACGTCTGGTCGGCTTAAGGCTCAGAGGAGTCAAAGAATTTATTCAGATTTTTTGATGTAACATACATTTGGTTATACTCCGAACCCATGCTGAAAGTAAAATGTCTGAGACCTAATTATTTTAAATCAGTGCATTATCTGCTACTTTTATATTTAAATTCAAGTATTTATGCCTCGGACACAAACATGTTAAGACTGATTTTAAGATCAAGCACAAATGGTTGAAAACTCATGCGGATAGAACTGCAAATATTTCAAACTTCAATATATTGGACCAATTGCGCAAACACTTACAAGGCTTGGATTCCGAGATATAGCTACCCAAAGACATTGTAAGATATTGGGAGATTGAAAATCAAACGAATCATTTTGAAGTGCAATATTTCGAGAACCAGACGATGCAGAAGCTTTTGGTATGTACGAGTATATGTGTATGGAGGAGTTGAATAGACCTTTCTTTTCATGTGTGTCTCGAAGGCCTAGGGAAATATTGAACAAAATTGTGGTTTTTGTAGACAAAAGTTTTTTTTCAAAAATCTAAAGAAAAATTTTTTCTTCAAAATTTGAGATGAGTGGCACATGCATAAAAAGGTCTAACAATTTTCCATTCAGAACTGAAAACTATCCATCCATCCGAAGACTTTATTTCGTTTGGATCGACATTTACAGTGGTGAACTCGAAAATATGTAGCAGTAGGTAAAAAATTAAAGAAATATTGAAACAAAATTTAAAGCTCTAATTTATTTATAAAACAAAACTGTTCTACAGATAGGTATTTAGAAAAGGCAAATTATAATGCACTTAATTTAGTTGCAGCGCTTTTTCCTAACTTAGAAAGATAAGATTGAAATAGCAGTGTTAGTTTCAATTAGTTTTGCATCTCGTTTTTTGTGATATTAAACAATGAAATTAAAAAAAAAATATTCTGTGGCCTAGTACTTCGTTGTATTTCCCCGATTTTCAATAACAGCCTGACATCGCCGTGGCATAGAATCTACCAAACGTTTGCAACGCTCTTCTAATACTCGTATTCCATACCATGCATTTTGAACTGCTGTCCAAAGCTTGATTGTTGTTGGCTGGATTGGATTAAGGTCCCCTCAAAGATTTTCATTGGGATTCAAGTCAGGGGACTGGGCCGGCCAGTTCATAACATGTACCCCATTGACACGGAACCACTCTTTTGCCTTCCGATTTCGGGTCATTATCTTGCTGGAAGACCCATTTTAGAGGCATTTCTTTTTCTGAGTGGGGAGTGTGGTAAAATGACATTTTCCAAGATGTTAACATAAACATTTTGTTCCATAATCCCATCGATTTTGTGTATTGGGCCTATACCGTAATAAAATAAAACATCCCCATACCATGAGCGATGAACCCCCGTGTTTGACGCTTTTCGTTGTGTATTGTGGTAGGTATTCGGTGTTCGGGGACGTCTAACAAACGGCCGGAACCAGTGCCACCATACAGAACCATTTTGGATTCATCCGTCCATAAAATATTTCGCCATTTTTCCACAGAAAAGGAAACAAATTTTCTAGCGAACTCCAGCCGTTTTTTCTTATGATTTTTTGTAAGTAAAGGCGTTTTTCTTGGGCTACGTGCTGGTAATTTTGATTTCAATAGTCTTCTTCAAACGGTCATGTCACTCACTTCCAAATTTAGCTCTTGTCTGATATGTACAGCCGACTTTTTAGGTTCTAGTTTGGCTTATCTCACAATCCTTCTATCATCCTGGCATGTTGTTTTTCTTTTTTCACCTCTCTTTTCAGGTTTTTTGACAAATTTTAAAGCATTGGCTATCATTTTGGTGGAGCATGAACAAATAAGCTGGATTTCTGTACAATGATTTTCCTTCTTTGCGTAGCGACAATATGAAATTTCGTTGCTCACCGGTGCAATGCTTACCACGACCCACTTTTGTTGATATAAAAAGAAAACCGTTATTGTAAAAGCCAATTCCTGGTTAAAAATATTTGTTAATTTTTCAATTAAACCTACAAAATATCAAATTCTTACCGACCTCTGTGCACGTGAAAATAAGATCTACATTAGCAAAAGTTACGTTTTTCTATCATCATGAATTATTTCCAATAGTTTTCTCTGTTTTTCTCCTACTTAATATTTTCTCTTAAGCTGAGTGCATCCATTTTTAATGAGTGAGTTCAGAACTAAGTGTATTAAAACATTGATTAATTTTTATAAGACTACTGCTATTTTTGTGTTCACAGCTGTAGTTCTAAATTCACTATGGATAGAAATATTTCAAGAATAACACCTCATAGAATTTTCTGGTGTTCAATAATAGAAAGCTTTTTGTTATATTTAATGAATTCTGAAAACTACAACCCTTTTTAAGTCTTGTTTGTTTCTCGCAGAAGCCCTGTGGATAGCTCTTAAAAAGTAAACAAACGATTTTTTTACCGCAACCTCCTATAAGGCTTGGTTTCCGAGATTTAGCTATCCAAAAACATAGTGGGAGTTCGAAAACCAGAAGAATCGCTTTGTAGTGCAATATTTTGAGAAATTTAATAGACCTTTCGTTTTTGATGTATAGCGCGTGGCTAGGCTGGCTTGAAGGATTGACGAAATTAACAAAATTAAATGAAAAATTTAGTAACCCTAATTCGAGTATATAAAAAAACAATTTTAAATACCCATCAAGTCTAGTACCATAAGGGTTTTTGGCATTCAGATGGATCGATGATTAATACTGAGAAATCTGTTTTTCTTAGACATCTGGAGAAAAAGACAAAAGTTATCCATCAATCCAATATTCATGTTAATATTGTGGTTGGACTATTTCTACTACGTACGCTGGCAGCAATATCTGCCTCTTATGTTGGAATTACTTTACAAGTGTTAAAAAAGATCTGTCGGATGAAGGCGTAGGTTAGGTTGACGTGACTGTCAGCACTCAGCAAAAGAGCCGACATACTTAGACCATGAGTTCTTTCTTTGTGATACCACATTGAATCTTGTAGACTTTCTCCCTATAATCGTTAAACCTTTTATTTACATGTCCTGCTCTATCCCAAAGACATAGATTCCATATGGGAGACTGCTCCTGAAACGATCTGAATGATCTGTCAAATACTGAAATATGCTGTCTTTCGCGCTTCAAAAAGAGCTAAAAATGGTTCAATGAATGGGGAAAAATTTTTAGATGCATGTGGTATCACTTAGACCAACTTTTGGGGCTCTATACAACGGGGCTCGGATCAACAGAGTTGACAATTTCGTGATAAAACTAATTCGGGGTCACATTGCGAGGGCTATGACTTCGACCAATAATTTGATTTTCGGGGCGTTCTACCCAAATGATGAATATTTTGAGAATGCACGCTTGAGTGGCTTCATTCCTCCAGAGGCATTCCTCTATTTAGATAGATGCGGTCTGATACAGGATAGATTGGCAGTACCGCTAATCTACCACGTCAGACGAAGAACCGTGGACCGGCGGCTCCTGTACACTCGGGACGTCGTGGCACAAGACGGAGAAGAGCTCCTTCGGTTCAGTAGGGCTATGTCCGAACGGGACAAAACTGATAGGGTGAAGCAGGAGAGCCAGTTTTGGTGGCTTCAATCGGCATTTGATAATGGGTAGTCGGGTTGGGGTGTTAGAGCCGTGGCCGGCTTGCATACCTGTTTCTTAGTCACAGATTTAGTTTTAAAAAAGAATAGGCATAGTGGTAAAAAAAAAAAAACAAAACAAAAAAATTTATTACATTCTTCAAATGTACACCAAAAAAAAAAAAAACTCCTCTGTGGCTGTTCTAGTTTTTAAGTAGTTTAGTTTAAGTTTAGTTTTAGTTTAGTTTTTGTTTATTTTAAGTAGTTTAATTGGTTATAGGTAGTTTTAATTAGTTTAATTTTAGTTTGTAAGTTTTATATAAAAAAGTAAAAATGATAAAGAATCCGAGTTTTTCAAATTTTCTCGAGAAAACAAAAAAATATAGATATAGTTATTGAATTCCAAATAGTTTTTTTAGGCCGAAAGGCAGTAGTTATAAGTATATAGTTTAACTTGGAGTGCCCGCATGGGGCCAGTAAGTTAGTTGTAAGTTATTGATAAGTAGGCTAGTTTTATGAATTTTTGTCTAGCATTAAGATAGTTATAAGAATGAATTGAATAAAAATGAATTAAAAAAAAAAAAGACCAACTTTTGGTCTAAGTGTATCGGATTTCTCAGCCGGCAGCAACTTCAACCTAACCTTACCTAACTCAACAATATATCAAATGGAGAAATATATCAATGCGGAGAAATCAAAAAAGATGTTGTAGACTTGATATTTGTTGGCCTGTCCCTAACAATACTTATTTCTATTTACAAAGAAATATTGAAATTTAGAAACGCATTTTCTTTTTATTTACATTTTATGGAAAATTAGGCAGACAGGCAACACAACAAATGACAAATCCGCAACATTTTATATGCGTTACCGTTACGTAAATCAGATTCTCTTCGAATCAATAGTAGAATAGTGATGTGTGAAAATTTAAAGAAAATTTCCCACAAATGAAGAACAGAATACGGCTGAATGCAACTCATTCACCTTAAACTATTTACCATGCCACAAAACCTATCTTAACTTTCGTACCCGCCGAACCGATTGTTTCGACTGAGATTGAACTGAACAGTTTCCGGGCAACAAAAAAAGAGAACCTACAAACGTAACTCAAGTTAACTTCTTAAATTACCATTTTTTTGCAGTCCTTTGTATTTGAAAACCCAACGAACAAAGAAACTGAACAAACACTTTGCTTTTAAGTGTAAACGAATTTGAATTAAATCGATTGAGTCATTAACGATAAGTTTGAAAATTTAGACTATGGCTTTTGAAATATTTTTGGCTAACTTTTATTTCAAATGTAGTCTTTAAATCTATATTTTATTTATAAATTAATCAAAACGAATTTCTAAAAAATATTTTTATATTTCCTTGAATTAAAGTTAAATAAAACTTGGTGAGAAATTAACTAAAGAAAGGAACTATTGCCGATTAAAAATCAAAACAACATAAAATGCAGTATCCACGTATCCATTTTTTTGTTTCACTGCTCTTAAAGCCCTAAGTTCATAAGACTCCCTAATGGATTATAATAATAATCAACCCATATAGATCTTAAGCATAATATATAAGAAAAACCACTGTTGCGTTGACAACAATAATAAATGAGTGTGCTTAAATTT
The DNA here is from genome assembly GCA_963931855.1 of Philhelius festivus. Classification (NCBI taxonomy): domain Eukaryota; kingdom Metazoa; phylum Arthropoda; class Insecta; order Diptera; family Syrphidae; genus Philhelius; species Philhelius festivus. The sequence goes on along the minus strand of OZ007556.1, from coordinate 74,275,752 downwards.
AAATTCCATGAGGCTTAAAATACCCACATTTTAAAGTAGCATAATCAAGAGGAGATTATGTAATTAGTCTGAAACTGATTGATGAGCGAAAGCAAGCCATTCCTCCAGCCAGCCAGCCATTCACCTAACATCCCCCAAAAAACTTCACCATCGATAGAACCAAACAGTTCTAAGTTCTGGCCAGTGCCAACTCCCCCATCAGTGTTTTTGTTTGTCCTTAATACAATTTTAGTAAAAAGCAGTGACAGCCATCAAGGATAAAAGGGAGGAAACAAGCAGCACAAAAATGCAAATGAGCTTTAATTCTAAAATGATTTCTAATAGAATCTCATGGAATTAGTTGATTACTTTAATGAATTTTCTATGTCCGAGGAATAATAATTAGGTAGCTTTTCTTTAGCAAAAAAAAAAGTTTAATAATCGAGACAATATCCAAATGAAAATGTTTGGAATTCCTACAAAACAGATTCCATTTAAATGGACATTTTTTAAAATGATTTATTTTTTTTGAAATGTTGCGTTTGAAAGTTGTCAATTGAAGAATAACAAAAATATTTCAACACTCGAAAACAAAACCATCTGAACTGATTGCAATATTAAGTTTAAAAAGCATAAAATACATTTGCATTTTTTGTGCACTGATCAATTTAAATTGACCTCTCTATTTATGGATCTTCTATCATCTGTAAATATAAAGCAAGATTGAGCTAGCGGCTTGAGACACCGCGCATTTGTTTTGTATTAATCCGGAGGTTCGGTCTTTTTTTGTCACCTCGCTTGAACCAGCGGACTGGAATTCGAAGTATCGCATTGCTAGGCCATTGAAATCTATTTTGCTATGTCGTGTTTTTTGATTTTTGAAAACCGCAATATTCTGAAAGAATTCAATCTTTTGGAAATACAATCTTTAAAAATAATTCATTGATGTCATTTAAAAGATTACGCTCATCAACTTTCAGATTTCGACTTCAAGTTTTGCATTCACAATTCACTAAAAAGATTCCCATAATTTTGTTTTCTATCAATTTTACAGCAAGCAATGTTATGCAATTTTTTGAGAATTATTGCATACTTTAAATTTGTATATAAAGACGACAGAAATGCTGTTGAATGATTAGATGATTTGATAGAAAGACTCGATTTGTCGATCGTCCTACTAGGTTACCTGAAGTCTGAGTTCATCTTGTATCTTTTCCTTAAAAACGGGTACTGCGCAAAGTTATGATTTTTACTTACGTTATAGCTCCTATAGAACAGGTTATGCATTCGTAAAATAAAATATAACTCGAGATTTTGATCAAACTTAACATAACGATGATAGATTTAAGTTCGACTACAACCTCAGTAGATTTTCAGCAGCTCGGTAGATTTTCTTTAATCCTGGTGGACACCATTTTCAATTCCCCCCCCCCCCACACGCCTTTTCTTCTTTTTTTAAGACCAAAAATATCGGTTCTTGTCTTACGAATATTTTTTCGAAATTTTTTAAATCATTTTTTTTTCTCAATAAATGAGAGAGATTTAAAAAAATTCATAAAGTGTGAAAAAAAATTCGGAAAAATGGTCATTAATGGTAACCCCCCTGGAACAATGTTTTTGTTTTTGATTGTCTTAAAAACGGTGCAACCGATTTTGATTTTTTTTTGTATGTCAAGGTTCCCCAAAAGTTTGGATATTGTATTGTATTGTGTATTAAAATTTTCAAATTTTTTTTTTGGTTATTAGAAAAATTTTCAATGATTTTCAAAAATTGTATTAGTCTCGAAAACAGAGCCTAGAATGTTGATAAAATTTTGGTTTTTGCCATTAATTTTTACGATCTATAATTTAATAAAAAAGTTTTTGAAATTAAGATATTACTGATTGTACCAACTATAGAACCATTTCTTTGATAGATAGATATATACTCGTATTTATGTTTTTATCGTAGAATAAAGGCTTTACAATTTACAATAAGACACAGGTTGCATAGAGATATTATATTTGGTTTATATCTTACAACTGGAAAATACATTCTAAGTGATGATAATGATAAAGATTTACAAAAGAAAAGATTTTATTTTGTTCGAAGGAAAACTACGTAAAAAAAACTTCATTTAATATAATTTCTTTGAATTATTATAATAATAATAATAATCTTTATTGTTTTCATTTAATGTATTATACCAACTTAGAATATAATATAAATATTTACAAGCATGGCTCAGAGGTCGAAACCAAACCAAAATCGAGTTTACAGGTAAGACCGAAAATAAAATATTATACAATTAATGAATTTCATACAATTCTAAAGCTTTAAGTTAAGCTAAAATAAAAAAGGGCCCAAAATAAAGATTTGCAATATCTTATGGTGTTGGGCTTTTAGTTTAGCTAAAACAAAATTATATACTAGGTTTGGCTCTAACGGTTAGCTAAAGAAGATATTTCTATATGTTTGAATTATGAATTTATCACTATCGGCGTAATGGATTTTAATGCAATTTTGTATCTTCAAAAAAATTGCAAAACTTAAGAAAAAATGTTTTTTGAACTTTTGAAAAAAAAAAACATTTTTTTTTAAATTCGATATCTCAAAAATTGGTCAATATTTGTTATTGAAATTTTAACTTTTATTCGTGCAATAATAAAAACTTAAAGTTGGCGTACCAAAATATTTTCTTATAAATGTTTTAAAAATTTTGTATTTAAAAGCTATTTTTTTAAGAAACCGCTACAACGACTCATAATTTGTGTTTTTGCATAAATTCATATTTTCTTAAGAAATCATGTTTTTAAAAGGCTTAAAAATCAATTTTATGCTTAAGTTTTCTCTAATAACATGGGCGAAAAATTTTAAACAGCCTATTAATAAGGTTTTAGTTTAATACTACTTAACAATTTGCTAACTTTAAAGTAGTTTACTAACTCATTCTTAATTTATCGAACTATAGTATCGTATTAAAGCAATTCTTTTTTTAATGAATTGCTTTTAAACACACAAAAAGTAATGGCAGTTCATGTAAAAGACGAAGTAAACCGACCTGCTTTGATGTTTCGAAATGTCAAAGAGTCATATGAAGTAAGCATACTAAAAAAAAATAAATAAGTATTCGAAGATTTTATCTTTAATAAAAGGGTAGAGAAAGTATGATGCTATATTAAATTACTAATTGCAAAATCTTTATTTTAACGTAGTTTCATACTGAAACAGCTTTAACATCGTACTAATTGGACCACTCATTTTTAAAAGTCTTACCCCCAGTTTCACAGTGGGAGTTTAAACTCCACTTTTGGTTTAAACTTCAGTTCAACAACAAATTTGGTTGCACAGTTTCTTTTAAACCTTGAATAGAGTTCATTCTGTAGTTTAAGTTAAACGCCACGCCGTTTAAGCCTCAGTTCAACAACCCTTCACACATTTGAAAATATTATTTATTTTCATTTTTCAATTGTGTTTCTTGTCACAGGTCAAAACTGAAATAAAACAAACTTTCCTCGATTGTTTTTTCCTTGAATCAGATAGAAAGAGAAAACAATTTACTTAAACTACGTTCAATCAACTTAAGTTCAGATTAGACTGTGAAACCGGCCGAGTTGAACTTCAAATTTAAACTCCAGTTCAGGTTCCGCAGAACTTAAGTTTAAACTTTCACTGTGAAACTGGGGGTTAGCCAATCACGTAGTAAGAGCAAGATCCCGCAATTCAGTTTATTTACTTGCGATAAAGGTAGAACACATTTTGCATTTGAAAAAAAAATTGAACTCGAGATTTTGATCAAAGTTGACATTGCTGTGTTAGCGATAACTAAAAAGTGGGTCTCGAAAAAATCTGTCTGTCTGTTCGAATATAGCCTAAATGGCTCGGCCGAGTTTGTTTAACCCTTAGCTGCCACACTTCTGTAGAATAACATATGCCCCAAACAACAAAATATCGTATTGTGAGCCAGATATTGAATTTTTTTGTTTGAAAAAATTCTGTGTTGATCATTAATATGTATTTTATAAGATGAAGTAGGTTTTAAGAAAAATATTCATATTTATTATTAATACAAAAATTGTTAATTGAAAAAAAGTGGTGAAAATGATCATTTTCACCAAAAAAATTCTATTTTTTTCATTTTTTAGTATTTTGAGCTAAAAATTTAATGAGATACTCTCAAGATGTATACATTCAAGAAAAAAAATACTTCATTATGTCTTAGAAAAAAAGTATATTTATTTTGTACTATGAAGAGCTTCGATGTAGGTCGACCGCGTGCTCGAGACTGTAAAAGACGTGGATCGAAAGTTGCGTTTTCCATCTCTACATCTAACTCCGATGAAGATGAACTATCAGATACGTTGAATTCAGACTCAGAACCATCATCAACTTCAGCATCCGAAATATTCTCAGCAACGCCATTGTTACAATCATCCTCGATCATTTCCTTTCGCAATGTCCTTTAGCGCAAATTGTATGCCATCTAATGGTAACGAATAAATATATCTACTAATATAAATATTATAAACGTTGTAAAAAAAATTCTGAGCACTCAAAATATTATACTTACGATTATTTAAGAGAAATAGAGCCAAAACAGAGTAAAAAAAAAATTACTTAAATAATCATAACTGCCACACTGGGGTCTTAAACGGCAACACACCACTTCCAACGACTGCCAGAACGATACTAGCGCGCATATCATCGTACTATGGGTTTCAGGGGAAAGAGGTATGCTTCAAATAATATCAGATGGAGCCACAATTCCAATTTTTTGAAAATTGTATGTTTTATTGTAAAATAAATAGCGCTGGGGTCACCTGGACCCCACAAGTGCAGCTTAAGGTTAAACTTGGTACATATCGTTTTTAAATTCCCCCCCTCCCCCAGGTTTTTCTCTTTTTTTTAAGACCGAAAATAACGGTACTGCCATACGAATTTTTTTCGAAATTTGATAAATATTTATCTATATTTATTTATTATCTGTTAAGCAGGTTTAAAAAAAAAATCACAAAATTTCAGTTAGTTAAAGGTAAGGTAATCATTGAAAAAAAAAATTGGTTATTTTTGGTACCCCCTTGGAACCATTATTTTGTTTTTAATTTTTTCAAAAACGTACAACCGATTTCAATCATTTCTTGTATGCTTAAGCTCCCCAAAAGTCTGCACTAGAATTTTCAAAAACATTTTTTGGATTTAAAAAAATTTTTTTTTTTCAAAACTCAATACATATTTCCAAAACCCCATGCTCGATTTTTTTTTAAAGATGATAAATAAAAGTTTCTTAATAAGTCTACAAGATGTGAAAAAAATGTTATTTTGCCTAAAAATAACGGTACCCACCATACAAATGTTAAAAAGTGGATTCCGAAAATCGTTTATGTCTCGAAAAATTTTGTTCTTTCGATTAATGTTTACCATCTATAATTTAATAAGAAATAACTTCGAAATCAAGATTTTACTGACTACACCTACCATAGAACCAATTTTCGAATTTTGAATTTCTCATTACCGGCATAACGGATTTTAATGAAATTTTTTATAAAGAAGCTTTTGAAAATTTTAAAAATCACTGCATTTCAAGACTTAAAAAAAATGTATTTTTCTTTGGAAAATTCGATATCTCAAAAACGGCTCAATATTTTTTTTGCAAATTTATTTTTGTTCGTACATAATAATAAAAAAGCAAAATTCTTTGTAAAATATGTTTCAAAAACTTTGTATTTAAAAGCTTATTTTTTTAAGAAAGTACTACAATTTTTGTTCTTTCATAAACTAATATTTGCTTGAATCACATAGCATTCCGTTTTTAGATCCAACTACTAAAGAAGTTGTTTTAGTCATTTAAAAAATGAATTGTATGCTTATGAACAGCTTTTCTCTAATAACATTCATTTTTGGAATTCTTAGTCTTTTTCATAAGAGCGAGCTCGCGCGATCCAGTCGTGCATTTTATGTTATAATTCACACGCGATCAAAGGGGTAATTAAGGGGGAGATAAAGAAGGTTCGATGAACCTTGGTCTTCAATGTTCGCATATTGAAATGGCAGGGAAAACCTTGCCGGGTAAATTATCCCAAAATCGTGTTGTGTGACTAAAAACCTATTTCTGTATTTGAAGATTTGTAACGTTAGCTTGACCCTTGCCTACAAGAAGCGGTGTTCTGCCAGCCCACCGAAGACCAAGAGGAACAGGAACCCCCTTTGGTTTCAATGGGTTGTAGAGAAGGTTGTCCGGGGTAGGGAAGTGCGGCAGGCATGCTTGCTCACGCGCGTTACTAGCTCGTCGGTGTCGTGGGTTCTTGAACTGCTACCGGACATTCGTTACCTTTTACATGCCTATCGACAAATTCTTAAAAATGAAACACTAATAAATATTTCGAACAAACTCTCTATAATGTGGCTAGAAGCAAACTCTCCCTCTATGTCCGAATCTCTTATTGGGAAGCCACCAGGTGGTATTTGGCTCCCTTTGCGTAACCCTCCCACAGTCAACTATAATAAAATGAAATAGTGACCATCCATGGCCAACGCCTCGCAAACAAAGAATATGGCGAAAGCCCCTAACTCAAAGTTGAGTAATTGTTTAAAATACTCTCAAATTACGTCGATTACCTATCATTATTATACTCCCCCCTTGCACTCAAACTATCTTAATAACTCATTCTCTTAACAAATATTCTCTCTCATGAAAAGTATTTCGAATAAAGGTACATCATATTTCAGATTTCAGCGTATTCAATTGCATAATTTATTGACTTCTAAATAATATCTTAAATCTAAAATATAAATTAATCTTCTGTGATTATATTTTATTTACTCATTGTACGTATCCGTTCGTAGGTGTGTATATATGTTTATGCTTGAGTATTTTTATAGGGATTCTTTAAATTATATATGTACGATTACAAATCATCAATAGTTTTGTCTCTTTACTAATATTAGCATTCAATACTAAGTATATTTCCCCTTTCTATTCGATTAAATTCTCTCACACCAATACATGTACACTCTTGCGTATACGTACTTTATTTGATACTAATCCGCTCTCTTAAATTTAATCGGTTCGTAACAGTTTATTTACTGTTTATTAATTCATATTTCGCTTTTAATTCTTTAATCAACTGTCTCAAAATATTTATGTTTTCTCTCAAATATATAGATATTTCAAAACTAGTATCTCTCAAAATATCCTAAGGATATTTTTACTCAACAAAATTATTCACACTCTAATAAAACGAGGCAATGATCGTTTAAGTTCAAAAGAAAAAAATGGGACTCGCCGATTTGATATTTTTTTTTTGTTTTGTTTTATTCTTCTCTTTTAATATCGTAGGTTGTTGTTTGTACATTATGAAGACGGCTTTGTCCTCCGATGGATGGTGTGCACAGCATTCATAAGAGGTGGCTCGATCTTTAGGCTAAACACTTGGATGAAAGTAAAACAAAATTCTTTTGCACTCGAACGATCTTACAAATGATAATAAAATAGAAAATACTTATCTCTTTTTTTCTTAAATTAAAAATGAGCAGCTGAGCGGGATGAGTATAATAGTTGAAAAAAAAAACAAGATCATATATTTTAAATATATGATCCGATAATTAATATTAATAGTTGATGTTGATCGTGATGGTTATGACGGGTACGTGGTATTGGATGAAGACGCGAATGAAGAGATGGTTACGGTCTCGCACCAAGGATGAGGTTCGTGTCAGCTGCACTGATAAGCTTTTTTTTGTGTATATATTTTTTTTTTCTTCGTGGGAACTTTTTAAAGTTACCTTCATCGATGCGTGCTAGACCAACCAGTTGAATGGGGTGATGTCGTAGTAAACAAAGCACGCTAGGCGGGTGCTTGTTTATACTTGTGCTCGTCTCAATTAAGATTTCGCAAGTTCGAGTCCAGTGGCGGCTCGAAATCTTGCTACGTATGCCGTTTTTTTTTGGTTTTTATCCCGTTGCTGGCGTTGGTGTTGTCACCAATGGCTTGTTTGGGATTCCAAATCTGGTATGATGATTAAAAGAAAATTGAATGACCATGTGCAATGGCCAATATGCCATTGAACACGTGGATTTTTCTGGAGCAAGATGATTCGATATAAGCAGACCGAGATTTTATAATGTGATGTCGCAGTGCCTTTTAATCACTCTTTGACTGACGAATCTCTCGCCGTGACACACAATATTCAGTGCAAAGCCTTGGGACTTCAATTGATTTTTGACAATTCTGGAAGTAAAGTTCCTAATCAGAGTATTAAACCTGACGGTAACAGGTTAAGATTTTTTTTCTTTATTACACTCACTGTAAGTTTCGTGTTAATTTTCGTGTTTTTTCCGATTACTACGAGTATTTGGCGCAAGATTCGACATACTCTGAGGCACTAAAAGGCACTCTCAAAAGCCACTTGTGGTTGAAGACCGACGCGAATCACGTGGTGTTCGTGGACCGTTCTTCTTTTCCAAGACTCTAGGTATGCGGGATTTAAGTAGCTATACCTATTTAAGAATAGCATTTATTTTCTTTTGCTCCATAAACTGAGATTAAATTTCGATTACTTTATTAAAATTTACTTACTTTGTTACTACGTATACGTATATATAATATATACTGTATAGATATACTTATCTCAGTAAGGTATAGGAAAATCTTTTTGGGAACTCTCGGAATAGTTATAGGGTTAGTACCTCCGACTTTGGCTAGGTTTCAGAAGCGAAAGAAAGAATGCACGAAATGGATTCAGGAAATTTTGCCACTTGACGAATCGCATTTATTTCCGCCATTCTTTTGACAGGAGTAAATCAGCTGGTATGTGATGGAATTCCATGTATTATTTTTTTGTTTTATACAGGGTGATATGAAAGGCTCGTTTATATACTATATTTTTTTTTTTTTTTTTTTTTATAAGTAGGTCGTTTGTTATACAGGAGGTCCCTCACAGATTCGACCAACATTAGGTTCGATAGTGAACTGATGCGCATTCCTAACGAAACGGATATCGCAGGTGATCTGATTAAAAGGAGAAATACAACTAGATGCTACTTCCAGTGAGCATTGCATATGATAGCGATAAAACAAGGAAACATTCCGACGATGTTGAAGAGATTGGAATGATTCCATGATAGCTCTGTTTCCTTTCAGTTTTAACGCTATGTTCTGAATTCTTTCCTATAAATGGAGAGAAGTTTGGGTACATCTGCCCAGAGATGTTAGTCATCTTCTAGTTTTGGACGTGTAAACGTCTTATAAATTGTAGCCAGATCAGAGGCATGGCATCCAAAGTTTGTTTTTTTTGTCTGAGAAGTTCAAAGTTTATTGACACTATAGACGTCAGCCTCTCGAGATGTATACTCGTCTAAGATGTTTGAACTGGGCCTTGCGTCGATTCTTACTTGGTCGATTTTGTGAGTAGTTCAAAAGTTAAGAGAGCGTTGTTGAAGATTATAGCTCTGACACGACACCCTGTAGCTACATTCTGCTAAAAAAGATGGCGTTGCAAGTCAGCAGTCGGAATTTCATGTTGTTCATCCATTGCATGTATGTATGTATATGTATATTGACATCCCTTGTATCTCTTACATAGAAGGTAGTTGTTAGTTTAGTAGTTTAGAACCTAAGCTCAAGTGTTAATTATATTTCAAAAGTAGTTTAGTAACACCAGATTTTAAAAATATTATTAAGATCACATTAAAATTTTATATAATCGATTGAAAAATCGCGTCTCTTGGTTACTCTAATACGAACGTGTCTGGAAATTCTCCCCATTAATAAATCTCAGTCTCGCAGGACACGAACAAAATAAAAAAAAAACACACAAGAAACCCTGTCGCTTAGCTATAAAAAAAGGTAAAGGATAGTTTACAGCCGGATGATTCTAATTAAAATATAATTATCTTCTAGCGCCTTAAAATTTTCATTCCCTTCTACTCGTTATATCCATTGGACTTCCTGCGTACATCTCATTGTCGAAATCTAGAAGTCGTGGTATTCTCTTATGTTAAATCAGATCTCCATAAAATTAAGAACACTGGTGATAAAGAATTTTAATTATTACAGACGCCTTCCTTACCAGACGACAGACGATTCCGAAGTAAGAAAAAAAAAAAAAAAAAAACAGAAAGAAGAAATATAAGGGTGTAAAATGGATGAGCAAGATTATGTCCATCTTACTGGTTCTTCCCTCGACTTACGAGTGACTTCATTAGAATATCAAACGATTGGTTACTATACTGCGGAGACAAAACTATGAATCCGGCGTTCGGCAAAAGAAATAAATACTTGTGTATTGTTTTGTACTTACTACGAGCGCAGGTTGAACATTTTGTGTGGTGAGTTAGATAACTATGCAAGGCTTAGGGAAACTTAAAACAAAACAAAGAGGCTTTAAGGAAACTTGCATTTTTAGTTGACATCATTGTGGTTTAATTGTAGTAGTAGTGTTTATTATTCTTTCAATTTTATATAAAGCATCCTGTACAACTTTATGTGTAATACTCGAAGACGGTCTCAACGATTTCTTCAGGAACTTTAACTGGTCAATATGCTTCCTCGATAGAGATATAGCCTGCTGTGCAGAAATGATTTAAAATTTAATTTGGGAAAAATCTATCCAGCTAAAAAAGAATTCAAGGTTTGATTCGAACTGTAAGGAAGTTATTAGGGTTAGAGAAGTAAGTTTTCGATGTTATAAAGCCAATCCAACTGAAAAAATCGGAATAAGTGCAAACAAGCTAGAAAGGCCTGTAATAATCATATTCGACGAATAAAATTTTTGCACCACCAAAAATTAATATAAAAAATAGTACAATCTCGCAAAGGTAGTAAAAATTTTTTGCCATTTGTAAAAAATGTACTAAATACTACTTCGTCGTTGGGTCCAACGCTTGTCTCGAGCTCACAAGAAGAAGCAAATTGGCTTGCAGCACATTTTGCTGTTTACTCGAAGCTACCAGAAAGTGTCAGGACTCCTCCTGTACTTACGAGCCAAGACAATTTTATTGAAAAAATCTCCTTTCCCACTCGTAAAGTTGCAAGAGTAATGAAAGATCTCTATATACACAAATCCGCTGATAGCAAAGGGTGGACCAGATACAAGTTTCTTTTTAAAAATGCAATAATATGGACAAAATTAAAGTTTTTTTTTCATGTATTATGGCTTTATTAGTAAGAGCACACGTTCCCAATAATCATGGAAGTGGACGTCTGGCCTGTCTTCATGTAGCGCATTATATCAGTTCCGTTTTCCAAGACCTTGTTGATGATTTCGGGCTGTAGCTCACGGATTGCTTGGCTGATATTGGGCTTAAGTGCTTGAATATTTTCCGAACTGTTGGCATAATATTTCATATAATTTTACAATATTGACGATCTTATAATAAGCTAGCAAAGTATTTCACATACTTTAACAAAATTCACGGCCTTACAATAAGATAACAGGGTATTTCATATACATTAACGGGGGTATCGGTGAGGGGATTCAGACAGCGAAGATTGGGATAGAGTCCCTAGTCTTAATTACGGCGGCGCGGCGGCGAGGAGATTCAGACAGCGAAGATTGGGATAGAGTCCGTAGTCTGAGTGGTGAAGGTTAAGACAGCGAAGATTGGGATAGAGTCCCTAGTCTTAGCTACGGCGGCGGCGAAGGCTTAGACAGCGAAGGTTGGGATAGAGTCCCTAACCTAAGGCTTTCGGAGAGGGTTAAGATAGCGAAGATTGGGATAGAGTCCTTAGTCTTAACTACGGCTGCGAAGGCTTAGACAGCGAAGGTTGGAATAGAGTCCCTAGTCTAAGTGGTGAGGGTCAAGACAGCGAAGATTGGGATAGAGTCCCTACAGCGGCGGAGGAGATTCAGACGGCGAAAATTGGGATAGAGTCCCTAGCCTGAGTGTTGGAGGTTAAGACAGCGATGATTGGGATAGAGTCCCTAGTCTGAGTGGAGGAGGAGAGCGGAGGGGGTATTAACGGCGGAAGCCAAAAGTTTCGAAGCTACTACCTGGTATGAGCGATGAGTGTGCTTCTTATTGAGATGATCTTTACCTTGTACACTTGATTGGTACAAAAGACACGGTGGCAAGAAGAATCTTTCACGGTCCAAAGAGGTCAAATCTCAGCTCCGTGCCCCAATTGATATCGCCAAGACAACTGATACCACTATTTGGGCATTTGGTGCCCAAAAGATCGGTTGTAGCATGGCCATCCTCTATGAACAAGAGTTTGTACAAATCCATGTCTTCAGTTTCAGTAAAAAAACAATTCGGTTAACATGGCTCTGTAACGACCACCGTTGACCAAACGTCTCATTTACGAAGAAAAATGGTCCAATGATGCCACTTCAATTCGAACCAAACTGGCAATCTTCCGTGGATACATCTGGATGCGGGTTTTCGAAACCCCAGGTGCGTTAATTTTGTTTGTTAACGTAGCTGCCGAGAAGAAATGTGTTGGACGGTCTTAAGTCTGAAATTAATAAAATAAATGCTGGTGTGCCACAGGGTTTCGCATTGTCTCCGACTCTCTTTCTTATATTCATCAATGTTCTAACTTCTAATCTACTAAATTGTTTTACTGAAAGCTTCTTATATTCTTTTCTAGATGTATGTGCTTGTTCTTCGGATGTGGACTTACAATGACAGCATATGATAAGCTCATCAAATTCTGATCTCGATAGCATTGTCCAATGGAGAACCCTAAACCGTATTGTGTCTTTCAAGCACAACCCAACCTGCATGCCGCTATCCATCAGCGGTACTTGCATTAAGGAGACCGGACAGCTCTTAGTTTCCTTGTGTGCAATGACTTTATATTCGACGTAACCAAAAACTTCATAAAAAAAGTGTTTAGGTTTCCTTTCACGTTACAAGAAATTTGTAATGTTACCACTGCTAATCTGGCATATAAGGTCTATATTCTTCCAAGGCACAAGAATAATTCCCATATTGTAGGTACTCCTTAGAACCTTCTAAAAATTGTCATCAATGGGTTGCTGGTTTGCTCATTACATGTTGTTCAGGCATAACACTAACAACATGTGATTGATTTAAAACTAGTACGCCCATTAAATATGAATACGAATAAAATAATGCGAATTATAAGGGACGTTAAAATATGACACGGCATTTCTCCGCATTAGTCCAGCCGCCATCCCTCGAGATAAAAATCTGAAACAACCACCTTCAGTCTCAGAACATCGTGCCACACATCTTTCCTATCCTTCTTTCTCCTCCTTAAGTTTACGCCCGCACTGTGATGAAACATTTAAAGGGTAATCATAATCCCTTGAGCGCGTGTAAATTATAAAAAAAAACTCCAACAACCCTACTTTAGTCTCTTGGATAGAATCCAAAAAAAGAGCTTTAAAAATTATAGGTGATAGAAGTATGACAGAAGCATTTGAATCCCTCGAGGAATGCCGCAATGGTTCCTGTCTTTTATTGTTTAACCGTTGTTTTGATAAAAAAGAGTTTTAGTGAAACAGCCAACAGCCTTAAACTAATTAACCGCAATAATGGCGCTTCAGGCACCTCCAGTTTACCATTGAGCCCAACTTCAGACGTACTTTTAAATTCAGAGAATCTTTCTTTAGCTGTACTACCCGAATCTGGAATGTTTTATCCGGAGTCAATATTTCCCTCCCATTTTGATATTCATTCATTTAAATCCAATGTGCATCGGTATCTCCGTCTGAATCCTCACCAACTTTCCGAAAATGCTCGCACTGTGCTCAAAAATATAAGAAAATCATACTCCCATTTCCCTAAACACAGTTAATTGACTTAAGTAATCTTATATAATTTATTGCACATTAACCCTAGAAAGGTAATCATATTTTTTAGTACGTTAAAGGTAATCATTCGTCGAATCGACGAAGTAAAATTTAAATGCAATTTTTTCGAAAAGTTATCAACAAATTCTTGTAGATGTTAATAATTTATTTTTATCAAACCTTTTTTTTAAAAAAAACACACTTTTCATTTAATTTTTTTAGATTTGTGACTTTTTATTCTCCTTAAAGATCTATGAAGAATCTATGAGAAATTTTAAAAAGCAAAAATGATGTTCGTCTAATCGACGAAGATTACCTTTCTAGGGTTAAGCAAATTTCTTGAAACTTTGCTGCGCAATTTTTTATGAAACTAAAAAAACATTTCTTATTCGTTCCCGTAATTAATGCAACTATTTCTGCTTGTCCTCAATTCTCTCAGTGCAACGTTGAATCCCAATAATAACCTCAATTACGTTTTATCTCTACAATGAGTTGGTGGTTCTTTTAAATCCCATAGAAAAAACCAGGATCATGTGGTCGAAATGAAACTGATCATTAATTTTAAAGCCTTTGATATTCTTAAGGATACCAAAAGTTACACTGCAAAAATCAATCACCGATGATTCCATTAAATGAAAATAAAGTTTTCATCAGCAAACAATAAAAAGACCTTACCAAATTCAATACTAACAATAAGTAAGGAGATTTTGAGGCTGTAGCACTACAGTACAAAACGTCTAAGAATATTAAGCTACCTTTTTACGACAAGAACAAACAAAGAATTAATATTCTTACCCACAAATCCAATTGAAAAAATAATAATATCCAATAACTTAACCCTTATATTCATCTCAAAATCATCGTCATCTAATAAAATTGAACGACACATTGAGAGGTCATAATTAGGGCAATAATATACCCCGAATTGACCCGAACAACATCATCCAATAACAAAAGGCAAACATCTTGTTGGCCATTAAACCCGACCCAACAAATAAATTCAATATGTTCAATGATCCTTTTTGTCATCTACCTAAAAATATATGACTCACTCCTATACCAGCAGCAAAAAGGACTCAATAAAGCAAATTTAACATGTCCCATTCCAAGAGTTAAGCTTTTGTATGAGGCCCCCAAAACGATTCAACATGCCGCTTGTAGCCCTCCCTAGACCCTATCGACTCACGTGGAAGCAATTTGTCTTGTAAACAATTGAAAATATTCCACAAGGGATTAACTTATAATTTTTTTAATAGATTTTTTCTTCTTTTATTCCTTATGTAACATTATGCTTGCTTTTGGAGAACTTCAAAGCGGCATCGGCATTGGCAGACAGACATCAGGCATTTCGATTGCAACTTTAGGATAGCAGGGATTCCCATCACGTACCATTCAAAAGCAAATATGTTGCCAGTCTACTCCTTCGTCTTCAAGTAGATCCACCCGAATCAGTTATTTTTTGGTTGGCCTTTCGTTCTCATTGAATTTGTGTCTTTTATTTGTGGAGCTGTCTCCGGGGTGGCAAGGACTTACTACCCAGCCCATCTCTGCCGCCACTTCAAACGTATGTGTTCTAAATTCAACAGGCATCCGTTTTACGAGGACTCGTGATGATACTTAAAACAATTTATTGATCACTTTAATTCCTTCAATGAAAATAAATTCTGATTTATTTGGTAATAAGTTCAGGTCGAAGGACGAGGACAATAGACACACACAATACAATTCGATATATTAGGTGAATGGCGTTGAATAAAAATGAGGATATTTATAATGTCGGCGATACGGCACGAATGTGAAGGTACAGTTAGTGATTTTATCAAAGGATATTAATTTAGCTGGGTGTAAATGTATCACTTATATGTATATGTATAGTAAGCATGTCTATCTCATATATCTATAGGTTTTTTTAATATTTCGGCTTCGGGATTCAGCACCTCATTTGATCGATTTTGAAAAACAAAAAATACACTTTCTAGAAGGCTAATTATTGGTCATAAATACTCATATGTAAGCTCTCAGTAGTTTGTAATTAATAGAAGTTTTCTGAATTTTGAAAGATTTAAAGATCTGGATAAAACGAATGTCCAGGAAAATAAGAGAAAAAATTACTAAACTCGGAAAATATGCCGACAGAGCTGAATTATGGTGAAGAGGTTTATTTGATTTAAGAATTTCGATTAAGGTTTTTCAGCTTGTGCCAGTGGACATGACATAGGCCAATTTTTGCTCATATTAATGAAAAACGATTCAACTTACAGAGCTCCTTAATAGGCGTGTTTTTTTTGCAAGTCCATATAGAATTGTAGAAAAAACGACATCGGGACTAAGCGCTTTACATGCAAATGCAACAACTACTTAAATCTATACAGAGTTAGCTAAGACAAGATAATTTTCGAGAGTTAATCTAAGACCCGATAAAAACGGTGATGCCAAAATAGTATTATCTATACGTTATCGATAATTTGCTCAGAGACGTCAAAAGTGACGTTTTTGGATGCTAGTTGATGCTAGTCGTCAATACAGCTGACAAATGTCATAGCGTACACAGTGCTTCCAGCTATGTGGAAAAAAGCTCCTAAATCCCGATGTCGTTTTTTTTACAATTCTAAATGGACTTGCGAAAAAACACACCTAATAGCTCTTAAACATTTTTCTACGTTTTACTACTCGTATTATCTATTAAACAAAATTTATTTGAAGTCGATATCTTTACTCGTTCTTGAGATATCGACGACGAAAAATGGTACCAGAACGTACGTACACACACACACAGACATCTCTCTAAAAATGATTGATATAGCCTCTAGGGACCTTGAAAAGTCGAGAAATGTCAAAAATTCCAATTTGACAAATCGGACCGATTACAATAACTCCCTATGGGAAGTTAAAAATACTGACCCGTTTTTGAAATATCGAATCTTCCAAAAAAATTGATTTTCAGGAAATAATTTCAAAAAAAAGTCGTTCACACATTTTGAAGATTTTTTCAAAAAAAAAAAATTATTTTTTTCAAAAGATCCCAAAAAAATGTTTTTATATAAAATATAATTTTTAATTTAAAGGAGCTCATGTACAAAAATATTAATCAAAATGATTACAGCCGTTAATGAGAAAGTCAAAAATCAAAAATCGTTAGAGCCGTTTTTGAGATAAAAAGGGTTTTGAATTACGACTGAATGGAAGGTACTGTTAGTTTTGGAGCTTTACAAAAAATTCAATTTCTCCTCTAGACAATCAGAGAAGACCCAAGTACCGAGTTTGAGGAAAATACCTCCAGCACCTTAGGCTGAAGGTCGAGACAGTCGGAATTGCCGGACCCATTTTTTTCGTGTTCGCTATTATCGTAATGTCAACTTTGATTTTTTTTTCCAAATGCCCTAATTGTTTTTCTAGCTAACGCCAAATATTTTTATGAACGCCAGGAAGGTGTAATAGCAGTGACGCAATTGATAGAGTGGCGCGGTTTATTTTTTTTTTCCGAAATATAAGCGTCATGTAATCTAATGATGATCATGCTACGTTCGCGTTAGGTTTGCGTTACGAAAAGTGCAATCAAATGGAAAGCGCCTCACAATCTGCCAGGTCACCTGAAGTTAGAAATTGATTTTTAAAAATATCTTGGAACCTTTTTAAAAATAATATACCAATTTGGAATTGTTTCTGATAGTTACATTAAAATGAGAATCCTGCTATCCCAGAAAATTGAAGAGGCATATCGCTTTTGAACTAGGCGAGTTCCAAGCCGGCCAAAGGCCGGGGTACAGTGCTGAATTTTTGGCAAATGTATTTTTTTTGGCAAATGTCGTACAAACTCAGTAGAAAAACTTTAATGCTTTCTTTGAAGACCTCAGAGCAGTCTTGGATTCTATTGACCTTTAATGTTTGTTTTATAAGGTAAGCTGTGTTGGCATGTCTCAGAAGCTTATACGAACCGTAGAAACATTATTGCTATCTACAACTGCAATCGTATACGATGGACTCCATGCTTCTGAAAACTTCCATAATAGAACTAGGAGTACACCAAGGTTTTCTTACCGCCAATCTATTTGTCTCAGAACATCTTTTTATTTACATAGAATAATAATAATCTAAAATCTATAATACGTGCAAAGTGAGGTGATTTCAAAGTGCGATTCCATTTTAATAAGGAATGTTGATATTGCACTCTTTGAAATATAACAACGCTCTTCTAAAATAATTTGTTTTATGTAAATATCACACTTTTTTCTATTTTGATTTTGAATTTGAGAAAATATATTTATTTTTCTCGTGTACTCTTTTGGATAAAGCTTCAGTGTTTTTCTTGATTCTTTTGAAAATGCAGTCACAGCACTGTAATTAGTTTTGTTTTTCTGTTTTATAAAAATTCCTAAATATTCACCATTTTCTTAAACAAGCATGAAGATATAGCTCATAGCTCTTAAAGAACACCTTAAAAAAATCTAATAAATATCTATAAAATAAAATAAATTATTTATTATAAAGTGCAGGGAGAAAGATTGAGTATATTTTGATTTCAAACCATTATTGTGGTTCCTCGAGCCGGATTTCCTGGTGCGGGTTAGGTTAATGCTGGGTAACACTGCCCAACTATATTCAAGCCTTCAAGGCATGGCCAATATGCCTGACCAGAACTCCCGGAATAATAATAATAAGACATGTTTCGGGACTGAAATATTCAACGATTGTGCTTTATCAGCAATCTAACTGAAAAACATATCAGAAATTATTGAACGATTTCTTGTTTTGAAGGAACTTCTAGGAATTTATTGGTATAGAAATGTTTACTTTGAACCTTTACTTAGAAACCTTTAATATTTTTAATAAAGGTGGGGAGTACTGTTTGAGTTCTGTAAAAAAGAATTTATTTCTAGAAACTGTCTATAATAATTATAAACTAAAAATAACAATATAAGAAAATGATGAAAAATAAAAAAAATTAAAAAAAATTAAAAAAAAATTGCCAATCTGGCAGACGAAATATTTCGTATCGTGCCTATATTTTATTTATAAGAATCAAAAATGTATATTCGTTATTCAATAAATTTTTTCTAATAAAATCTAAATTTAATATGAATCTAGTTGGAAATTGATTAATTACAATTTATTTCTTAAAATATTTGAATAAACTGCATTCTTCTCCGTCTGTCTGTATGGTTAAAATTTTAAAGTCAAATTTTAATTAATTTCTAAAGATTTAACCTTGTATATATGTATGTACAATTGTACATATATCAGAACTAACTGAGAACTCGATTTTTGAAATGGCCAAGTCTTTAGATCATCGAGAAGAGAGTATTTAAAAATTTATACCGGAAAGGAGAACAATATTTAAAATTTGACACAGAAGCTCTGAAATAATTTCATCAAGATGTTTAAGATCGACAGAAAATTTTACACACAGAAAAAATACTTAAAACCAGATAAATCAATTGATCAGTAAAAAGTTTTTAAAATATCGCCATCAAATTCATGGTCTTGATTTGACAATCTTGTTGCAATTGACGTATGTCAAACCAAGCTGTCATCTGAGACTGTGTATGTTTAATTTAAAGGATTACGTTAAGCAAAAATAATGATTCTGTAGTAGATTATGGCCAACATAATATTCCATTGAAGCAATAGGCAAAACTGGAAATCTACGCTCTACAGAAAACATGGTTGCCGTTGGTGAAAGTGTTGAAGAAGATCCAACCCAATTGATTTATCAACGAGCACAGCGAATTGTGTTATATTTTGCATGGATTTGCACAGTGGCGTAGCGTGCCATCTCGGCGCCCGGGGCGGGAGACCAATTTTGCCAAATTTCGAGACATCATTTCACAGGCAATGAGGTATCTTTTATTGAAGGTAAAAAAGGATCAGCGGTTTAACAAACGGATTCTACGGGCCTTACGAGCAGAGAAGTCAGAAATTACTTTGTCAAAATCAATATTTGCAGCCAATTCTTGTTCAATCGACAATATAGCCAAGTTTGATAGTCTAGTGGAGCTCATAGTGGATCTGAGATAATTTTTGATGAGTTTCAACTTTGAAAAACTTCTCTCACAACTAGCGACACTAATTGATAAAGTAAAATATATACGAATCAAGATGACTATATTTGGAACCGAAGGATTCAGTTTTTGAATGAACTGGAGGAGCTCCAGTTGTCCTTCTCCTTTGCCAATTATATCTTCCTCTGATTCAGAACTGGCGACAAACTGCTGGAGACGCTTGCGCTCCATCTGAAACTCGTCCTTGTCGATGTCTTCTAAAACATGGGAAAGATCACACTCGTATTTGCTGTCCAAAAGTTTCGCAAGACAAAGCTGCATCTGCGGATTCATCGCCATGCATGCGTTTTTTCCTGCGAATTCTTCTCGTTTTGAGTTCGATTCCGAGTTTTTCTTAGAGAGTCTTAGCAAAGTCGATTGCGGCTTAAACGAGTTTCCGAGCACACTTACCTACACTCAGTCCTCGTTGTTGCAGGTAAATCTGTGCTTCATATACTTCAGGTAGCACTGCAGCCCAAAACCCAAGAAAAGTGAGGAAGTAAGTTGAATGACTGCATGGCTGTCAGAAGAAGACTGGCTCCCGATTTTGTTTCGGAAGTTTGATATAAATCCGTCAATTCTTCCAGTACCTTAAGGACTTTCTCGAACTTAGTTTTAAGCGTCTTGATAGCTTCATGTCTAGCGCTCCAGCGCGTTTCAGTAACTCGTTGCATTGCTTGACCTTTCACGGCAACCAAAGCGCTCCACCGAGCAGTTGATGCAGAAAAGAAGGCAAATAGCTTCTCCAGAGTTCTAAAAAACGTCACGGAATTCACTGACTCAGAAGCAGCGTGTACCCCAGCCAAGTTGAGTGAGCGTTTGTGCATGCAACGAATGTAGCTTTCGGATTCAGTGCTTTAATCCGGGCTTGAACTCCATTGTCGATCCCTGACATTGTGGCAGCGTTGTCATAAGCCTGTCCTCTCAAGTTCTGTGTGTCCAGTCCGTCTGACGTTGGATCGAACTTGCTGTCCCAGTAAGTTTATCAATTCATTCTGGGTTTCTGGAGATAGATACGAAACTGAGACTCTTGCTTCCAACTTTATCTTTGTCAGGTGTTCCATTAGAAAGGGGTCTTATTTAGCTAAGAGGTGCACTAACTCCAGAAAGTTCCCGCAATTGCCACTATCATCTCCTCGAATGTCTTCTCGATGTCCTCTGAAGACCAGATTCTGTTTGGCTAAGAACTGGATACAGTTCATCCCTCCACTTTTTCTCCTCACTTTCGAAAACTTCTTGTTGTTGTTTCTGATCGATGGTTGCTTTACGGTTCAGGCGAACTTCCAACTCCTTCCATTTTAAGAAGCTCAGCTCATGGGCCAGGCTATTCTCATGGTCTCCGATTCTTGGATTTGTTGAATCCTTCTTCAGATGCGAAGTTCGAGCCGGAATTGCCAAACAGCTTGCAACAGAAACAATACAAGGATTTTTTCAAAGGCGAGTACACCATCCATGTTCGGAGAACCTTTTCACCGTTAGATAATGTTTTGTAGAACCACTCTCTGGTTAGTTTTCGGTTACCGCCTTTCGTTGAAGTCCCTGAGCGAACAACATCGGCAAATTTGGAATCAATATGCTGTACTGAGTCAGATCCGCGACGTACTAGAAGCGTTCTGACTTCGTCGATTTCTCGATTTCAATTAAGCCTTCTTTGGCAACATCGAGGTTCACTTCTTCTTCTGCCTGTATATATTCGTGGTCAATAGTTGATGACGAAATATGGCGATTGCTTGCTTGGTGACCAATTTGTAATTTGCTGCAGTGTCTCATCGCAGACTCGGTCGCATATGGAAAAGTAAAAACAACGGTAAATGTCAAAAGACCATTGTATCCACTGAAAGTCACTACATAGTCTGCAATTCGGTCCGCTTGCCTCACTGGCACAAACTTCTTATAAAATGAAGAATTTGTAAGCGTCACCGTAAATCCTTAATGCTATAGCCAAATTTGAACCGATTTTTGGCCTGATGTGGTAAATAATTGGGGTCTAAAAGACAACGTCAGATCTAATACAGCATGACCTGTTTTGGTCTTATTGCGGGCTAAGTTTCTTCGAAAACGAAATTTCGTTAAGTTATAGTCGAAAAGTCATCGAAAATTGCATTGCTGGAATCGAATCCTTGACGAACTCCCTTGTGGGATACCTATATTCCATTAATAATGCCAAAGTCCAAACAAATGTATCGAAATAAAAGTTAAATCAGATCCTAATTATTAAACGTATTTTTTTCGAATTTACTGTCAGAACTACAAAATGGATGACCTGTAGAACATATTTTTAAATCTTTAAAAATATAAAATAATTTCTCCTAGCTCTTACCAATTAAAATTGCATGCACCCCATACTTTTCCTTTTAAATGTTTGGGACTAGGAGGAATTATTTTATACTTTTTAACTACTTTTTTTCGAAAGTCAAAGCGAAAGAGTTTTGCCAGATGGAAGTTAAGTTAAAGCTAGAGACTGTACTCGTAAATTATGACTAAACTTCAACATTTTAGCCTCCACCTTTACTATACTTTCGATTTAAAGATATAGACCAAATGAGTTGTAGAATTAGGAAGTCTGGACACGCTCTATAGTACCCTCTTATATTCAGCTACAAACCGATTAATACATAATACCATCTAACCCCATCACAGTCATCAAAATCATCGACATCATTTCAAGGTGGAATGAGTACACACACTTTCTTATCCGAATGTCTCTCGACTCGCATCCTTGCCCGCACTAAATCCTTTTTGCAAAAGCATTCAGAATCTTTGATTTCTTCCCCCATCTAAATGCCTCTGCCTTGCCTCGTTCATCAGACGGAAACCTGTGTCTCAGCAATCGTATAGAACCATCATTGAAGTTCCACGTCGTTGATTTTATTAGTCTCTGGCGAACAATTTTCTTTGGAATTTAAAGGATTAGATACAAGTTGTTTTCCTTCAATATAAATTGCATTAAGACATCGTAAAAAATACGCCCCATTTAATTTTGGGTTTTGTTCAGAATATATTTCCCGTTGAATGAAAACAAAAAATCATTTTTAAACTAAAAAACACTATTTTATAAAAAAAAAGTAAAAACTAAAATATTAAAAACCATTTCAGGAAGCCCCAACGTAAAGTCTATAAAATAAGATTAATAACAAAAGACAAGTTTATTAACAAAAGTTCATGAATGAATATTGTAATCAAACAGAATAATCCGCCTTCTTCTTGTACGAGTATTAAAGGATAAACAGAGGGATACAAGGCCGACGCCACCGCCACCGCCAACACGTCCCCATTTAGATGCCACTTTCGATGGAATATCAATGCAAGAACGATGATGGCCATTTTAGCGTTGTGTTTACCGAAATATTATAAGGAAATGGATTACAGCCACATCCTTCCAGGATAATGAGATAAATTCGATATCGGCGAATATCCTTAAAGCTGAATAAGTTTTTTTGGGGGTAAGAGAATTATCACGTACCTTACTTGCTGTATGGACTTGCATAAATATTAGGCTCTATAGCTCGGAAAGGCTTCTGTGATGATAATTACCATTGTATTATATCCTTGGCAGAATACTGATCATCGGAGGAGTGAGGTTGTATACTTGGTTGTATTGGAAATTGGATAACACTTGTGTGTTAAGAGTGGTTTGATTTTAAATGAAGTTCAGTTTGATTAAAAAAATGTCCGGCTTTTATATTTAAAGCTATGAACTTAAAATTTTAAGGATTTTATATTTAAAAATGCACAAAAACATAAAAAAAACAACTCTTAAAATAATTGTTAAGCAAAAAAATTTATTTTATCCGATATTTGAATTCAAAAAATTAATTATTAGAGACAGAACGGTTGTAGAGTAGGAATTAAGGAACCTACAGTTTTCTGCAGAGTGCAAATGGCTTAGATGAGAAGCACTTTTCATGAAAACAGATACTCTTGGAGGATTTGTCATTTCCTTAAAAAATGTTTCCAATTTTTTTTCTGGGTGGTAGCGGCTGGGGTCCGAGATACCGATGAACATTGGTTTTGAATGTCTGAATATTGTAATGGGAGAGAAATATTGCGCCGGCTAAAGCATTCCACATTCGTGTAGAGCGGCTTAAGAAAGAATCTATGAAATTAACAGTATGTCAGGAGTTGGGCTCAAGGCTAAACTGATGGGCACTTCCTGAAGCGCGAATATTACGATTAAATGGTTTAAGGGGAGAAATGCAATCGGCTATTTCAAAAGAACACGGTTTATAAAAGTATATCGGTTTATATAATGAAAGACAAGAAACATTGCGGCGCGGGGCGGCGGTGCTCGAGAGATTTAAATGTTTCTGTTATATTTCTATCACCTATAATTTGTAAAGCTCTTTTTTGAATTTCCCCAAGAAACTCAAGTGAGTTATTGGAACACCTGCCCAAATATGGGGCTTTGGAATTGAATTTTGCGCCATTTTAAAAGTACAGTGTTGCCAACGAAAAAAATATAACAATTTGGCAGCTGATAGTTCGAGGTTAGTAAAAATGGAGCCCTCATTTTTGAGTAATATTCTAAAATAGTGAATGTTACTGTCAGCTACAGTCCATAATTTTCGTTCAAAACAAGGCCGTCATCGTCGTGGTGATTTAAGTCAACTGTGAAGAGAAAAATTGAAAAAAATTAGGGAGACTGGATCAATTATTAGTGATCTTAAACTCTTTGGGTGTCCTGTCACTAGTCATTCAACAGAAAGCATCGAAACAGTTCGCGAGAGTATTGCCGACAGTCCAGGAACATCAATTTGGCACCGTAGCAATGAATTGAGCATTTCGAGAAACTCTCTACAGAGAATTTTCACGAAAGACTTGAAACTTCATGTTTACAAAGTTCAATTGACTCAAGAACTGAAAACTACTAGACATCGACTGCGCAGAGAGTTCATTGAATAGATTTTGGAATGCCCCCTACCCATCGTTTTATAAGTCCTAGCATGGAACTCGTTTTATTAATAATAGACTTAAGGTAACCCGTGAATTTTAAATTAGATTTAAAGTGAAGTTCCGAGACCTTGAAGCTTAATATACGACCAAGTTTTTGCTGCAAAATGGAATAACGAAAAGCATTTGCAATTTCTTTCATTTTTTTTTTAAAGACCTGCAAGCAAAAGAATAATTACGAAATTTTTTGGAAAGAAAGATTCAATGTAGTGTTTAAAGAACAATTGAGAAGTTTTTTTTCTCGCAAATTTTATTACTACTCGTAGTTTGAAAAATTTAACGTCATTTATATGACGTTTGCAGCAGTCGATTCGTTGAACTCAATTTTCGATGACTTCTCCACCACAAATTTCGACATACGAGTAAACGGCAACCCATGGTACCTTCCTGAGAAATATCTTAATTTCAATTTTTATTTGCGACTTATAGATACTCGTACTATAAGGCAAGTTATGCATTCGTAAAAAAAATCGAACTCGAGATTTCGATCAAAGTTGACATTACGATGATAGCGAAGTCTAAAAAAGTGGGTCTCGCAATTCTGTCTGTCTATCTGTCTGTCTGTCTGTTCGACTACAGGCTAAACGGCTCGGCCGATTTTATTTAAACTTAGTAGATACCATTTTTAATTTTTTCCCCCCAAAACGTTTTTTTTTTTAAATAATTAAATAATTTAATTAAAGCTAGGTATTGGTTGAAAAAATTTTTCCGAAAAATGGTTATTGAGGGTACCCCCCATGGAACCATTTTTTTTGTTTTTGATTTTCTCAAAAACGGTTCCACCGATTTTGATCATTTTGTTTTTGCTAAAGCTCCTCAAAAACATAAATAGAATTGTGTACTCAAATTTTCAAAAAAAATTTTTTGTATTTTTAAAAAAAATTTCAAAATTTTTTTTTCAAAACTCAAGATTTCGAAAACCCCATGATAGATATTTTTTAAACTTGATAAAGAAAAGTTTCTCAATATAATCTACAAGATGTGAGAAAAAGATTTTTATTTTGCCAAAAAATAAAGGTACCTACCATACAAATGCTAAAAATTTAAAAAAAATGGTTTTCAAAAATCGTATTTTTCTCGAAAATGGCGCCTAGAATTTTGATACATTTTTTTTCTTTCAATTAATTTTTACGATCTTTAATTTAATAAAAAAATTAAATTAAGATATTTCAGCTTGTACCTACCATAGAACCATTTTTTCGAATTTTGAATTTCTCATTATCCACATAACGGATAATTTTTATAGAGAAGCTTCTAGAAAGTCTAAAACAGATTGCATTTCAAAACTTTAAAATAAATATTTTTTGAATTTTTGAAGATTCGACAAATTCAGACCATGTGCCTCAAAATTGTTAAATTTTGGAACTATTGAGGTCGAGTTTTTCCTGCAACGTCGAAACCTAATCTAGGGATACAATTTAATCCATTTTTGTGGCAAGGTCTTAATTTTAAACTATGAAATGAAACACCAACTTTGTATATGTAAATACATCTGCCTTCACATGCGGGAACTTAGAACTTTAAAATAAATATCTACACACAATTATGAACTTTTATGTAATTTAAAAACCACAAAGTAAAATACTAACACATTTTTGTAAGCCACATTTAAATACCTAGCAATAGGTTGGTTATCTTCGTAAAATTTTTCATTCTACTCTCTGTACTTGCTAACAAAGGACTTCATGGAACAATTGTGGCCGGGTGCTAATCCCGATGCGGCTTCCGAACGAATTGCCATTTTTGCTGTTGCACCATATCAAATCTACGCCCATCAGCACCCGACAACGCAACGCAACGGTTGCCGGCTTGGCTACCCCGAGAGATGGATGAATTCAACGAATGGCATATTGTTTCCCCAGTTTTCTATATATTTTGCATTAAAAGTTAACGCTTGGTTAAATTTATTTAATTAGTGGCTGAGTTCTTTTCTACATATTTTGGGGATTTCGCAAATCCTTCGGCATTCAGGCGTACAACCGCACCCAAATTGCTGGTGGCTGCTCATTTTTTAGCACTTCTCTGGCTTAGGGGGTTCATCTTATTCATTCAGTCATTGCCATATAGATAGAATTTTGGATGCGTTGCGGCAACTGCTGTGTGGCTTCTGGATGATACTCTTTCCAAACTGGCCAACCGACCCCAGTGTGGTTATATGCAACATTAAATATTTCATTGAAGTTTGCCTAGCCTCTTGATTAAGTTGAATTTCTTAAATCAATAAGCCCACCCATAAGGTTCTTGTTTGAAACAAAAAAAACATAATAATAATAATTTTTCTATGGAATTTTCATGAACTGCCTGATGTTTGTGCCCCGAAGACCTCTTGGAAAATATTGTAAAAACAATCTGAATGCCTGGTGAAGTGAAAACTAATTGACCACACCATGGATGGATGTTGTGATTTCTTCAGGCGTAAAATTTTGATTGGTTTATTTATCTTTTGTTTAAAAACACAACAAATGAAATTCGCATGAGCGAGCATTGTAATATCAGATGCAAGAAATTTAATTTTTTTTATGAAGTCAATTTAAACTAATTGAGTGGTTGGAATATTTGTCTTGAAAAAGTATGAGCTTAGCTGTTATTTAAAAATTTAATCCCATTCTAGAAAACAAGAAAATCAGCTGGAAAGATTCACAAAAACGAGTGACAGCTTTTTTAGTGGTTTAGAAATTAGCAAATACATCACAAGAATATAATTCAAACATATATGTATCATTCGTACCCATGCGACTCCAAAAAGAGTTGAAAAGGAAAGCACGAACAACCTTTCTTAAAAATACTTAATTCCAATTTATGAGCACCTGCAAATTGCAGTTGGACCAAGTACTTAATAGAATAGAATGGGTCCTTCTTAACCCATATTTTATAGCTAGAAATGTATGTTCACTTGCGACAGATATGTAGGTGCTATATGGTGAGTTATGCATTCGTGAATTTGAAACAGGCTCTAAGCCTTTGAGCCGATTTTCTTCAAACTAGGTAGATAACATTTTTTAATTTTTCTATTTACAGGTTTTTTTCTTTTTGTTAAAACCAAAAAATAACGGTACGTGTCATATGAATTTCCTTGAAATTTTATAAAATACTTTTGTTCTCAAAAACTGTTCCACAGGTTTAAAAAAATCATAAAATTTCATTTAGTTAAAGCTAGGTATGGGTTGACCAAAAATTTTCCAGAATTGGTTAATAATGGTACCCCCCGGAACAATTTTTTTTGATTTTCTTAAAAAAAAATGATTTTGTATGTGTATTCAAATTTTCAGAACAAATATTTTTGGATTTTTAAAGAAAATTCTTTTTTTAAAACTCAATATGTATTTCGAACACCACATTTTACTTACGATATAGGTACTGTAACAAATAGTCACATCTACGGCCTCAGTAAATAAAACGACGAACTTTGTCAAACTGACAGAATGTGGATGAAATTGGTCTGTCAGAAAAAACCAGGAGGAGATAAAAACGTGGTCGCGAAAAAGCGCGGTTAATTTTTAAAGACTTGAATTGAATAAAGAATTTAATTAATTGCAAATTACGAATAATCGTTTTTTTTTGTTTATCCAGCGCAACAGTACTATAGAGGGCAAGTTCTGCATTTGGAAAAAAAAATCGAACTCGAGATTTTGATCAAAGTTGACCTTACGATGATAGCGAAGACGGAAAAAGTGGGTCCGGTAATTCCGTCTGTCTGTATGTCTGTATGTCTGTATGTTCGTATGTCTGTACCTCGAACTTCAGCCTAAACTAGTGGAGGTATTTTCTTCAAACTCGGTACTTAAGAGTCTACGGTGATTCCCCCCTACACCTGTAATTATTTATCTCAAAAACGGCCCTAACGATTTTGATAAAAAAATTAGGCATGATATTTTTGATATGGACTACATTTGGTTAAAACAAAATTTGGGGGGAAATGTTATTAACGATACTTCTCATAGAACGGTTTTTTTGAATTTCGAATTTCTCATCAACGGCTCTAACGATTTTAACTAAAATTCTTATGTAGGAGCTCCTTTGCATTTGGAAAAATATAATCTATAATTTTTTTCGAACAAATAGTTTTTGGATTTTTTTTTTGAAAATTCAATATCTTGAAAACGGATAAACGAATAAATTTTAAATTACGTTATAAAATGTATATTATTGAATACTACCAATGTGCATATCAATTTTTTTATAAAAATTTTAAGGAAAATTTAGTACACAAAAACCATGTTTCAGTGTGTCTGTATGTCTGTACCTCTCTCTACAGCCTAAATTACTAGACCTATGTTCTTCAATGCCGGTGGTTAAGGGTCTTCGGTGATTCCCTAGAGGGGAAATTGAAATGGACGTGGACTGCATTTTTTGTAAAAAAACATATTGGGGAAAAATGTAATTAATGGTACCTGTCATAGAACCGTTTTTTTGATTTTCGACTTTCTTGTTAACGGCTCTAATGATTTTAACCTAAAATTTTTACCAGGATCCCCCTTAAGTTTAAAATAATATTGTGTATACAAATATTCGAAAACAATTTTTTTTTGTTTTTTGAAAAAAAAAATTCCAACTTATTTTTTGAAAAATTAATATCTTGAAAACGTGTGAACAATTATTTTTTTAAATTATTTCCTAAAATATATATTACTAAGCACTTAAAACTGGCATTCCGAATTTTGTTCTAGACGAATTTCAAAGAAATTTGTTATATACAAAATTACTTTAATAAAACGATTTTTGAACTTTATTTGCGCAAATTCCATGTTTTATATTTTTAAAATGTACGTATTTAAATCCCAAAGTACTTTTACATAAGTTCGTGCGATCCAGTCGTGCATTTTATTTTTTTTAAACTTAACCACAAAAAATTTTCAATGCAATCTACATAATCTGCGAAAAAATCTTTTATTTCATCTAAAAATAACGGTACTTACCATAAAAATGTTAAAAAATGGTTTTCGAGAATCGTATTTTTCTCACTAACAGCACCTACAATTTTGATAGAATTTGTTTTTTTTTTTATTCATTTTAATTCTTACATAATTCAATACAAAACTTTTGAAATTATGATATTACTGACTGTCTCAAAATATTCTTAAAACATATTTAGGAACAAATTTTGGTATGCCAACTTAAAGTTTTTATATATTTATTTTTTTATCAAGTTTAAAAAATTTAAGCATGGGGTTTTCGAAATATTGAGTTTTGAAAAAAAAAATAATATTTTTAAATAAAATCAAATTTTTCTTCAAAATTTGAATATACAATAATATTCAAACTTTTGGGGAACTTTAACATAAAAAAAATTATTAAAATCGGTTGTACCGTTTTTGAGGAAATCAAAAACAGAAAGAAAATGAAATGTTTTGAATTTTTTTTTCGGAATTTCTTAAAATTTCGAAAAAAAATCGTATGGCACGTATGTACCGTTAGGGGGAAAATTTAGTCTTAGGTTGTAGTCAAACAGACAGACAGACAGAATTTCGAGACCCACTTTTTTGGTCTTCGCTATCATGTAATGTCAACTTTGATCAAAATCTCGAGTTCGATTTTTTTTAACGAATGCATAACTTGCCTTATAGTACCGTTAAGTCGCAAGTAAAAGCGAATTTTATGGTTATGAACATTAATTTTTAAAATGCTTAGACTCTTACAGCAAGTTCGTGCTATCTAGTTGTGCATTTTCTTTTTTCTTTTTCAGAAAGTTGGGTTTGTAGAAACTCCCATTGTTCTCTTCTTCTTCAGTACTACCAAGAAAAATGGTTCCTCAAGAGTAACTTCTGGACATTTAAGTGTGGGCTGATTGTCATTAGGTACTATCATCTTATCAAATCACCACTTCTTCTAAATTAGGTTGTCCTAGAAGGTATATGTATAGTCTAAAATATATTTTAAATGATGCATAACTTTCATTAAAAGAATCCAAGCCACCAATAATGGAACACATTTCTATAATTTTTTCCTCAACTGCTACATACGAGGGCGGTGCGATAAGTACAAAATCTGGAGAAAATAGTGGATGGGGCAGCAGTTCGTAGAGCAATTTGACCAATTTGCCCTTTGGTCTCACGGTTGCGCTTGTTGTCTGGAGTGAGCACCAACGCGCCGACAGCTTTCTCATGCCCAAAATTTCTTGAGGATGTGACCCATGAGATGCCTTCTGTTTCAGCTATCTCGCGCACCTTCAATCAGCGGTCTGCCAATACAAGATCGTGGATTTC
This sequence comes from Philhelius festivus, assembly GCA_963931855.1. Lineage (NCBI taxonomy): Eukaryota > Metazoa > Arthropoda > Insecta > Diptera > Syrphidae > Philhelius > Philhelius festivus. The sequence continues at coordinate 74,244,841 of OZ007556.1, read as the reverse complement.
TGACACCTTATCCTTCGTGGTAGCCATTTTCGAGGCACCTTGGTGGGCCTCATCAAAAAACGATGTGCGACTAGGACTACGTTGAGACTTCAATATACCAAATTTTGACGGTCGCCATCGAAGGAGAAGAGTCACCGTACACAACATCCAAGTGCGGTACTGGCACCATCGGGCGGTGAGGCTAAGTACTTATCGGACCGCCCTCTTATAAGGAAGGAAAATGGCTGGTCCTCCACGGGTACAGGTGGACAGGTTTTTCGGGTTTGAAGCTGCCTTTTTTTGTGTTTTTTTTTTTTCGTATTTTAGTGTAAAGATTGATATTATTTATTTTATTCAACGCTTTTTTATCAACTTAATTGAACATAAAGTTCAAGGACAAACAATTAAGTTGATTCAAAATCCAATTCGATGATATTGGCTGATATATTGTGTTTATATCTTGTTGAAGGGTACAATATTAACAGATTGGACAAAGTCCTCAAACTCTTTTCTTTGAAACTGAAAACTTTTTCTTGCCATAGTTTGGAGGCACCCCATAACAGACGGTCCATCTCGATGGTGCGGACACTCTTTTCCATTTCTTTCGTGTCGATCTTGTCATCCGAGAGCTTCACGTAGAGCAATACGGACGATTTGGCAATGAGAGTTAGTTCATTTGATTTCTTGTCAGAGCAGGCTGCTACAAGTTCCTCAAGAATACGTGCTGCTTTGGCGTCTTCGTCATCTGATCCGTCATCTTCGTCTTCAGCTACGGTGGTTTTGGCACCAGCAGTTTGTGGAAGTGCCTGATTGCAATATGCGGCCCTTTCGGAGGAGGTAAGGGGCCACTGGCTGGTGCCTTTCCCAGTGCCTTACTCATGTTTGCCAAGAAGCTGTTCAGTTCTTCAAGACCTTTTGATAGATATTACGACAGCAAAATGTGCTGCAACTTTCAATAATTTTGACAACCGCATTTTGACAACTAGCCATAACGATTGTAAAAAATGTACGTTTTTATTAAACAAAAATTCAAATATTTAGCTGTTATCTTATTGTTTAAAAATCAAGTAACCTTATTCCTATGACAGTTAACTGAGTCCTTAACTGAAGATTTAAAAAATAGTTCTAATTGGAAGTAAATAAAATAAAATTTAAATCTAAAAAAAACCTTCTAAAAGTTCTTAATCTTTTTTGAATTGAGAACCGTATTGAGAGTGGCTTAAGCTTCTGTTCAGTAAAATGTACTCATATCTATTAAAATCTTTATAAAGTCAAGATGAACGTTTGTTGATGTTCTGTCGAAATATATTTGATCTATGTTCAGAATTAATTCAAAAGTCTTTTTTCTATATCACTTGCGTAATTGCATTGACAGATTCTTTGATCACTTAGTTTGGTGTTTAATCACAGTCCTTTTCACTTTCCATCGGCTCATTACAAAACACCTTTGAGTTTATTTTTATTTAATCCTATCCCACGAATCCCTGCTGTCTTTTTATTATACACAAAAAGGCTTCAATTTCAGTGTTCATAAAAGGGTATTCGCCACGCCAGCATCGTCACTTTGGATAAAGTTAAATTCTTCAAGTAATAGAACCGACTGTCTTTTCACAATTACCTTAATGTGTACTTAAGACATCTTAAACGTCTTAATGAAATGTACACCTTGTAGCTTTATTAAAGGCGAATGATATCAAACACCCACCCATTTGTTGTCCGTCATAAAACAGTTAGAAGAGTCAATTCAAAAAGGACTTACATAATACCTGATGAGGTATTTGCTTTCAAAAGACTGCGAAAATCCTTTGATATCCAAGAGGGATGCCTATTAGAGTAATTAAATAGAATCTTTACGTCACTGTCTTCGTCCTAAAGACAATAATACACCCTTATTTTATCTTTTGTTTATTCGGTCAATAAAAATAAAAAAAAATGTGTATTTTTTAGTTGAACAAGATCTTGTTTCGAATATCTATCTTTGAGATGGTATCGATTGATTTTATGATACGGATTTTTTTTACTCAATTTCCCAGGGTGTGCCTGGCATAAAGAAAGCCTTGTAACATTCGCTAAATTACTTACACCGGTAATTTAGCGCCACTTGCTTACACCCTGTTTAACAAGCCAACCCTAATTTCTTAAAAAACATTCACTTTTAATTATAAACCAAAGGACGAGAGAGGCAAGAAAAAATGCAGAAAACAAACACTTAAGGACACAAGGAGCAAGGTGGGTAGAGCAACAAGAAAGAACAAACTTTGGCTTTGAGGACTTTTAAGGATGTTTTAATTACTAGTAGTGGTACAAGCTTACCTGATGGTGCCTCAAGGATACTTGCAGTCAGCGGGTAGTCCCTTCTTTTTTGCCAAAGACAGCGAGTCGAGTGGATATCCTTGATGGCAAAGGCAAAATATGGAATATGCTTGTGTATTAAAGTCTTAAGCCCCTTATGCAGCTTTAAGGGGATGAAGGATTTTCATCTTCTTGGTGTTTTATAGCAATTTGGTTGTCTTCACATATCGCCATTATTACCGATGGGATTTTATTGCCTTCGGTTTTGTCATCTTTGCGATAAAATCACATCACACATGAGTATTGAAGTGGAGTTGATGTCCCATCAAAGTGTTGTTATAACAAATCCTTTGACAACAGAGACAAAACAAAAATAATTTCACCCCAGGGGGTAATCGAAAAGAAATTTGAGAAATTTATCCTTAAATTGTCGAAGAAGATGCCAACAGCTCCTGCGGCGGACAGCGATGGTGGAGTTGAGGAGTTCCGTTGTGCGTGTGTTACGGCAATTGGTGAGGTGTCTTCTGGGATCATTGCTTTATAATCGATTCAATTTGTATTTTAATTGGATTTTTGTATTGGTACAGATTTGGGTAGGGGACACTTCTATACAGGAGTTTGTTTACGTGTTCTTAAGTTTCGGGTTCAGCAAATAAGTTAGAAGTGACCTAGACAGTGTAGAAGATGTAAGCTTCTAAGTATCATGTTTTACTGTTTTGATAATACAAATCTACTACTTAACGTAACAAGAAATATAAAAAAATATCAGAAAAAATCCATTAGAAACAATAAGAAGTTACTTTCAAAACTTTTGAAAAAAGCTAGATCAATTAATTATGAGTTTTGGTTTTAGAAAACTTCGGGTTTTCATGGTGTCGGAATGATTTACATATTTACTGGTAGTAAATTGTACCTCCTCTCAAGCCGTGAACTTATAAGCAAAAATGCCCGCAAGGGTGGTTGATCAATAATTTTTTGGGCAGTATGGCATACTCGCACTGTTGACTCCGCTAACCTGGAACACCATAGTTGAAGCAATTTTTAAAACAAAGTTCTTTTTGGGAAAAGGCAGTGGGAAATCCAAGCAAACCGAAAGACTTTTGGCCTTATAGTGGATAAGAAAGTTTCGCGTGGGATGATAGCTATTTTTTCGAATTACAGTGTGCATCAAAATAACTTTCTTTTTTGAGTGAATGGAAGGCATTCAAGCTATAAGGGCTTTTTTGCGTTCGAACAGGAAGAAGCGTGCCTTTGCCTTAATTGAATAATACCTACGTTTTGCAGAAAGGTAGGTATATGTTGCAGCACCCTGTTTATAGAGATGCACGGGAAGCACTAATTATTATCTATATCCAAATGATTTCTAGTGAATGGATTCGGGGTGGTCCCGTGACAAAGTCTTAGCAGATATTAATAGTTACAGAGCTTTGCTAAGCCCAAGAAAAAAAAATCATATATTTAAGGCAAATCTGAAATTATATTGCCTTTCTTAAGGCCAGCTGATAGACAATGCGACCGTTTGAAAAATATGAATTTTCCAAATTTAAGCCATAAGCAATATTCAGTGATTGGCCTTGTCCTTCATTGATGGTAATACCAAACGCAAGACTCAAAGGGAACTTGAGACGCTTGAATTCGAATGGTAAATCGTTGAAAATCAACAACATGCGTGAAATCACTGCGATTTCGTCTTTGAGTTTTCCACCAATGATTGTTGGCTCGATAAAATTGACAATTTTTTGATAGTCAATATGTTTCAGTTGCACAACTTTGGTGTGTTTAAGTTGCGAATGAGAATCACCTGTGTGTAAACCAACTTGGTTAGTATAAAAGTGTGTCACATCATTGGGTACGTATAGACACTTTGGTGTCCAGGGATATGACGAGGCAGACTCTCCAGCAAAAATAGGCGTCGTGACTGCTTTAATAGGGCCAGAGCCCTACTGCGGAATAATAGAAACCAGGATCAACATTCAAATCAAAAGGTCCAAAAAACCGGAAAGAACTCCACTTGTTGTGGCAGGCTTAACTATTACTTGAGTACCAAGTATCGTTTCATAAGCTGTATCAGCTTAAGTAGGAACAACTTAAGATTAGTAGCAGGTCTCCACAGTCCACTGTTTACTTAGAAGACATTTAAGTATTCTTGGCCTCGAAAGCGGTCCCATGCGATAGGAAACTCTGAACCACAAACTAGGCACATGCGAAACTATTATGCATCATAGAAATAAGTATCTGGGACGCTAAAAGATAGGAGAGAGTGAGTTATATTCTCTGAAGTCTAAAGGTACTAAAAAATAAATTTTCTTAAAGGGATAAACTTGGAGGAACAGCTATAGGGTTAGCAACTCATTTAGCTTTGGATATGGCTATAATAGATCTTTAGGTCGTAGTCGTAGTGTAATAAACCCTCCCAAAGTTCAATTATTCATTCATTTACCAGTGATCCAACCTTCAATGGTATTCCGGGTCCAATGAATTCGAAAATTCAGTCGGAACTAAGGTTTGGGAATATACCTGGTCGACAACGTATTGACTATTTAGCTGCATTTGACAGAAGTTCGGCGGGAAAATCTCATTCATGGGTGATCAATTGGAATTCTGTCATTTAAGATGTCCAAAAGTTTCTTGAGAATATTTGAGCAGGCAGTTCAATGTAAGCGCATTTCGGTCGGTAGTCTGATTTTATCGACTCCGTTCCAAAGACATGATGATTTGAATGATGCTTTCAGCTCATATGTGGATGGCGGAATTACATCCAAAGTTTGGCGAAAATCACAAGTAAAGAAGAATAATTGTTGGATGTTTCCTCAAAAATCACGCATTCCTACTAAATAATGATTTGCACGTTTTAAGAATTTTGATCAAGCCTGAGTTTTTGCCGATATTACAATTGGAATTTCTGCCTGCCTTCAATTCAAAAGAACCTTTAGTTCCAAGTGCGCATTGCGTCCCCCGTTCAATAGCGTTGAATAACCTTTCCGATAATACCATCTGCGAGCGAAGTTAAATTCTTCCTTCTAATTGACACGGCACCAGTTTGATGAGGACAGTTTTGTATATTCATGCTAGTGTGAGCATTTTTTTCATCACTAACCAACCATCTTCTTTGAGTTTACAAAAATTGTTCTTACTGGTTCACATTGCAGTACTGTTCTCGCATCAGGTCTTTGTGTTGAACACCGTTTCTGTCTCATTTCGAAGCCGGTATTTCAGGTTGAATAAAGAATTGATTGTTCATGCATATACACTACACCTGTCCTCAATCACGATTTTTTGTCTAAGTCAGACTAATTAATATGGACATGCCAAGAACATCTCCGCAGTCCGTGAAAGTATACGACAGAATCAGAAGCTGTCAATTCCTAGCCTTGCTAAGACCTCGGCCGTTCACAGACTTCAACTTGGTGAATTTTGCTTTGGAACTTGGGGGTGCACCCGAACAAGACTTAACGGGTCAAGGAGCTTAAAGTTCATGCCCACTGACAGTCGTTTGTTCGCTGACTGTACTTCTGAGTGCTTGGAACACCTACATTTTGACCGAAATAGCATGTGGATGAATGGTTGTGTTAACAACGACACCAACCCACACGAGGTTCACCAGGAGACAATAACATTTGATGTGATTTTTTACCGGTGACGTCATTGCACCGTACTTTTTCGACGTTGATGAGGCAATCTACAGAACTATGATAACCGATTTCTTACTGTCCGAATTGAACCATATGAAACTGGTGAACATATTGTTCTAGCACTACGGCGGCGCTACGTCGCACACAGCGGATCACAATTTTCGTTCTGAATGAACCAATCGAAGGAAAGGTTACCTCTCATAGAGGTGACGTGAGTATACAGGTGACGTGAGTATACATGGTTCTTTCAAAAAAAAAAAAAATTCAATAGCTCATACACATCTTGTTTTATTCCATTTCAACATCTGCCCGCCCCTATTTAAAAACCCCTTAAGATTTACATAGCAAAAGCATATTTTTGAAGGAATTCCATTTCCTCTAATATGCCTCCGCTATTCTAATCTATTGCTTTTGATAACTCGGCACAACATCATCCTCAAATTTGAAGCCTTTGCCATCGGCATTTGGATGGATTTAAACCATATAAGGACCTCCATTATTATAACCTCAGCTAGTTTAAGGTCTAAATTAATAATCTCGTAGAACTCGAAGCGATCATTGTACTTGATCGAACTGCTATTCTATAAGACATTATAGAAAACTCATCAAATGCAAGTGTAAAACTGGCGGACGAGAAGTAAATATAACGCCTCTGGTTACATACTGCAGGCCCTGTACACCGGGCATCACATTTGTTGTCTTCGGTCTCCGGGGCTATGTATGTAGTCTTGGAAGGAATCATAAATGCTCTTCTTGTTTTGGATGTTAAGTTGAATGTTAAAGAATATCTGGCAGCGGGAACCAATTGTATTCGAAATTCTACCATTTGATGTACGAGGACAATTTTTCATCAAACAGACTGAAAATTTATTCTTTTTTATTTTCCTTTCATTTTCGACTCCGATTTGCTTAGAATTCTTATACATCGTTTTCAGATCTCTGTGCTATTGTCATTTTCCAGGTAATAGTGGTTATGTCTCTCCATTGTAATACTTTGCCCAAGTCAATGACGTTGACAGCATAAGTTTCAGCTTGCTCTCATTAATAGTCATTTTCATTTTTGTTGCATCCTTTTCACACTGGAAAATGCGCCATCGCTCATATCTATGTCATCAGCATAAGCAAGTAGTTGAACGGACTTTTGATAAGTCGCACCTTTATAATTCCTGATTTTAATTTTCAAAATCTGCCAGAGTGTGAAGATTTGATCGACTCGCCCAGCTTGCCTGGCATAAGTCCACACTGATAGAGGCCGATCAGTTCATTGACAAAATGTTGTAGGCGATCACACAGAAGCCCACAAGATCTTGTTCCCCCTGTAAGTGGTACAGTTTAAGCCATCTTTTTTTCTATGAATACGTTACTTATCAAATCCTTTCTTAAGCTTGGAAATTGCTAACAACTCTTTCATTTAGAACGGGTCATCATCATCGAAGTTGAATCGAGTATTCTGCCTAATAGTTGTATTTTGGATGTCTTCACCGTAGAGAAGTCTAGAAAAGTTTTCTTTTCAGACCGTTAGCACTGACTATATGTATATCAACTACCTTGAGATTCTTCCGTTCTGGTCTTAGAGCATTGGGTAGAACGTAGGTAGATAACCCCTGCCGCTACAACTTTGAATATACCCGCCCGCCCACTTGGAGTTTACGTTCACTATTTTTGTTTCTGAGAAGTTGGTGTTCCTCCCCTCTTTTTTGTCGAAGAACTCCCGGATGGTTCTCTCAGCAGCTCTAGCTTCACAATTACCTGATAAGACTATTTCTCAACTGTAATTTATTTTCAGTTTCTTTGTGCCCACAGGCTTGTCTCCGTACTACAAATAATGAAACACTCCCTACTGTTAGGTGTATACTGACTTTGCACTATCATCCGCTTCAATTGGTATCTAAAATACAGCTGCTCGCAAGTTATTAGTAAAATAATTTGTCTACAGCAAAAAATTCATGTAGCAAAAAATGTACCCATTGACTCTTCAGACCCACATAATCTGTTTGCTTTTTCTAATCCCACAGACGAGCATCCGTCATCACATGAACTTCAAGGCAAATTGAATAATTATTTCTCACGTAGCCCAATGTAATCCTGGATCTAATAATTTTCCAGGGGTACCACCTTTTCGAAGAAAGTGACAAATCCTCCAAGAGAATACGTCTTGTCATGAAAAATGCTTGTCGGACTCGCAAGTCCACTTCTTTTGTGAGCTTGTGTAGGTATTTGTTTACAATTAAAAAGCTCAAGTGACCTCAACTTAAACAGAAATGATTTTCATTTCTCTATTGGGTATTTGTTTACATTAAAATTTCTTCAAATCAAACTACTAATTGATTACCTTTCACATCAGACCCAATAGGTTGTGTATTGCTACCAAAGTAAGAATAAGAACTCAAATTTTCTTACACCATTAAATATTGACACCTTGAACAAAATAGTCCTATAAAATGGTTTAAAGATGGATTATAGAAATATGGGGTTAACCAAACCACGAACCTTTTTGTTTTTCAGTTGTTAAAGCTTACACATCCTGGATCAGTATTGTTTTGTCATTTAAGAATCTCTAATGCTCATTTAAAGGGGACAAATGCCACATGCCACACTCAACACAAAAAGAAGTGAGTATATGCAAATGGCAAAAAGCAGTCGTCTTCCAAGACATCAAATATCTTCTATTGAGTTTCTTAATTTGGTCGGGTACCTATGCCAAGTAAAAACCCCGTTCATGGCAAACTCAATTATAAAATCATCGGATTATTTTCACCGTTTTTGCTGCTGAACAGCTCCATCCCCAACGCTAGCGTGATGGCGTTGTTAAGGCCGCAACCGCTACCACCCTGCGATAATTGAAAATTTAAATTTGCGAGATCTGCGCGCTCAAATGCAAATGATGTACCATCTAGAAGGACAATAAGGACTTTTGCAAGGTGCTGAATTCCCGATTCTAGCAATGAGGTTTTTGTGATAGGGTTCGAGAGAAAGGTGTAGCGTGTTCCACGATGGAGAAGGCGCATCGAACGTTCGTACGTATAGATACACATCGATTAAAACAGCAGACAAAGTCTTATGAATAAATTGTTATGGAAATCGAATTAATGAACGTAATACCTGAGCTTATTTGCTTAACCCTTTCGTTCATACGTAATTTTATTAGAATCATTCGAGATGGTATCTCAGTAAGGAGGTGGATGGATAAGTGTATGTACGCACTGTATTGTGACCCATATGTGTGTACGAAGAAGGGTCTAGAACATGACTTATCCTTGCAGTTCGAGGAGGTGAACACCTACTGAGAGCAAATGTGGTTTAAGGGATACCTTTGTTAGCTGAATAGGCGGTTAATTCAATTCCATTGGGTAATTTAGTCTTAAAAGAAACAAGAAGTCTAGTCGAATCCACTGGAAATTGAATTAAATTCGATTCGAAAAATGTCTAATGCAGTGGAATACGAGTGGTGATTGTGTTTTTTTTTTACGTTAATGACAAGCAGATACATTAAATGCAAAATGAGAACATTTTTGTTAAGAATTTTTTTTGCTGGAAGTTCAACTTCGAAATTCCTTCTAGTATTTGTCACGGTTAATAGGGTTCTACCAATAGAAAAGAATTTCAATGGAATTTGACCTTACTTGTAATATTTGTAATAATCAAATTTTAAATCTGCTAAAAGTTGGGTAAATGAATTCTTTTTGGTAGTATCCCTTGCCATAATTGTTAGTGTGTTGAATTGTCATGTCGGAGTTCTTTGTTCAATCCCCATTATCTGCTACTCAAAAAAAAAAAAAAAAGTGTATTTCAGGGATGCGGCATCAGCATCATGGCAGGTAGTGACAAATTCGCTATGAAAAGTACTCCTCATCTAAGCCGTTCGAACTCGGCAGAAAATTGTAGGGCTTGATATAAAATTCATTGAAATTTCTAACTAAAGCGGAAACATCAAACTTGAAGAGCACAATGTTTTGGTCTCATACGAAGCTGCCTCTCTTTGATGTCGTCCCAGTCTATTTGAGCTGCTCCTATTGGCAATCGGACTTTCACAAGTCAGTTGATGCAATGCATTTTTTGGGAGAGAAACATTGCATACTTCGGTTGTTCTAGAAAATCAAAAGGCACGGAAATAAATGCAGGAGGAAGAACAATTATGGATTGGAAGTGCTTTTGATCTATTTATTAGGAATGAAAACTCACTTTCATACAAAATCCTGGACAATCACTAATCGACTACCTTCTTAAGCTTTTAGACTGATACCCCTTGTTATCTATTAAGTTTCAAAGTTAAGAGCCAAATTTACTCGGGTCATATCCCGCTGATAACCACATTTCTTACTTCAAAATTGGACAACAATAAACAACCTGGCAAGGAAAATCACTGTTACCAAAACTAAGATATCAAAAAACTGCTTCGCTAGGAATACCAATCAGTTCACCCTCGAGTCTAATTTTGGTTGTACCGTCAAATATAGAGATTCGTTTTTTAGTCGCACAACACGATTATGGAATAATTTACCCGGCACGGTTTTCCCTTGGCATTTTAATTCGCACGCATTCAAAACCATTATTCATCGGTACCTCCTTTCTCTTTCTCTCTCACCCCCTAATTTCCCACCGCCCGCTCTGTGTTTAACATTATAAGGCTGTCTTAATATACCCTTGAGCCCGTGTGAATTATAAAAACGAAAAAATCAGAGGCACAAAAGTATCGTCCACCTTGGTCCGCAAGGAGGAGATCATTTGCTCCTTTCAAACTTTTTCAAAAGATTAATACTTCAAATTCTACGAAGTTTTGTTGAATTCGAATAAGGAAAGTAAGAGTAGAAACTAGAAAGTAACTAGAAAAACTACATAACTGTAAAAGCTCTTCAGACTTTTGGAAAGCCATTACAAATATTAAAGGAAGCCAGTTCAATTCGCTGACACATATCTCATCACTCAAAACATTTTGAGAAACTTGGAAATAACGCTGAAAACCTGGTTCATACGATAGACCCGCTTACGAAAATGCAATATTGGACATCTGAACTAAAATTAATTATTTCCAAAGCAAACGATGATAAGGCCCTAGAAAGTGACCGAATATCAAATGATTTTTTCAAAAACACAACAGATGAGTTCCTGAAACTAGAGCTTCAATCGCCAAGAGCACCAGAAGTGTTCAAAAAGTCAATCATTTTCCCGCTCTTCATAAGGCTAATAGGATGGAGCCTTGCAACTACTGTGCTATTGGTTTTTGGAATTCATCTCTAAAAATCATGGAGATCCTACGTTGTCGTCTGACGGATCAGATAAGTTTTGAAAAGACATATTTCAAAGTCGATTACATCTTCACTCTCATATAAACCTTGCGAATATGTCCATACTTAAAAACAAGAAGCTTTATCCATTTTCCATGGATTTCCGAAAAATTTTTGAATTCGTAAACAGAAACGTTCTTATGTACAGGGTTGGAATTTCATTCAAGTGCGGAAGCATAATCTGCAGGCAAAATTTAAATGCAGTATGGATTGGAAAAAATCTGTCTAACCGGTTTCAAACTTCGCTAAGACTGGATCAAAACGTCTAATGGAGTCAAATATCCAGTGGTCAAAATCTCAGTGGCCAATTCACATTGCCCCCGTGTGAGATAACCATGTCCGGAAATCGCAAAATGTTGACTGTGATAAGAATTGTGTGGCTCGGTCCTGTTTAAACCACATGTCATCGATGTCCATATCATCCAATTCGGGCCACAAGAAATTGGTTCACTTAAGCATTGCAATTTGGTGAATCTCTTGTGGATTTTGATCGTGCAAATTCGAGAGTTTTCTTTTTTGGCGAACTCATCCATCCAGATATGGGCCTCGCCGCTGATTCTGATATTTCGACGAAGCGCGTGAATTTTCCCAATTTCATAAGACAATTTAATCATTTGAAAATGTTGGTGGAGGCTATAACTCGTTACCTTACAGTTAACTTAATAAGTTTGATAGTTAATATGCGCAGGTTCAACAACATCGTTACAATCGTTTGTCAAATTTCAAAAATTCCTATTGAAAACTCTTTAGTCTACCAAATGGCTGGAGAATTCCTGATCTCTGAAAACCGCCTTCAACTAAAGTACGAGAGTGTAGTACGAACGAAAACGATAACGACACAACACGTTTTCCTTATGAGAACAGCGCCAACGGTGAATTGGCACCTCGCTTATACACCTGCGGTTGCCACTCCTACGTTGAACACGAGTATTAGTGGGTTGATGGAGCCACCTCTACCTAAGATTGTTAAAATCCACTTTTTATGGAAACAGCATCTTTGAGTTAACTAACGACCAAACAAACGAATATATACACCAAACACCGACTTTTCAAACTCATCTACCAGACGTTGCAAGGAGCCACATGCTCCTACGGGCCTGGTGGGAGGAATGATTGCTCAAGTGGAGGTAAACGAAAAGAATACTCCCTGACAAGGCGTATAACTCTCCCTAGCCAGGCTTTTATGTGAAGATAGAAATTTCAATCCTTTAGAAATACCCTCCGACATTTCAGGCTAAAGCTTGCTGTAACCCATATATACCTTTAACGGGCTTGATAGACATAGGATTATCATAGGTTTAAAATTTCAAAATTGTTTTGCTGATGACAGTACCCTCAGCTTCTCATATTCGTTTCCAGATACATGTCCTTTTTCTTCGGATGTGAATCTCATTAAATTCTGATCTTGATAGCATTGTCAAATGGGGAATGAAAAACCGTGTAGAATTTAATGCTTCAAAAACTCAATGCTGTCTCCTGTCGTTAAAGCAGAACCCACCCCTTATGCCGCTATCCATTAGTGGCACTTGAATTGAGGAAACAAACAGCTCTCAGTTCTCGGTATGTGTATCACAGACCACTTTGTGTGGAATGACCATATATTCGACGTCGCCAAAAACGCTGCTAAGTGCTTAGGTTTCCTTCGACGTTGCAAGAAATTTTTTACCCCTTCTGATCTGGCTGTCATCTATAAGGCCTATATTCGTCCAAAGCTCGAGTATAATTCCCATATTTGGGCAGGTGCTCCAATAACTCACTTGAGTCTCTTGGATATAATTCAAAAAAGAGCTTTAAAAATGATAGGTGATACAAATATAACAGAAACATTTGAAACTCTCGAGCACCGTCGCAATGTTTCTTGTCTTTCACTATTTTACCGGTATTTTTATAAACACTGTTCTAGTGAAATAGCCAGCTGCATTCATCCCCTTAAACTATTTAACCGTAATACACGCGCTTCAAGGAATGCCCATCAGTTTACCCTTGGGCCCAATTTCGGACGTACAGTTAAATTCAGAGATTCTTTCTTCAGCCGCACCACACGAATGTGGAATGCTTTACCCGACTCTATGTTTCCCTCCCATTGTAATATTCAGACATTAAACTCTTATATCCTCTCCCAATTTCCTAAAACGCTCCCACTGTGCTAAAACATTTTAAGGGTAGTCATAATCCCTTTAGTGCGCGTAAATTATAAAAAAAAAATGCAAGGGGTCACAAGCCCTAGAGTATCACAACGGATCTACATTGATCTAATTGTGACGGTAACAAGATCAACTATCAGCCCACTAACCTAACCTAACCTACACGGTAGAGACAGGAAAAAAGCTTACATTGAAATAATTGGCTAAAACTTCTAATAATATGTGTTAATGGCTAACGAAAGTTCATTTTAGCCAAACGGTGGAAACAGGTGAGATTTGGTTCTACCCTGGTTCCACTTTTTAAATTTTAAGTTAAGTTACTTACTTACTTAAGGTGGGTATACAGTCCGGGGTAGACCAGGGCTTCAACTAACAGGCTTTTCCAGCCAGCCGGCTCCCTATCTATGTGTCTCCAGTTTTGTACGTCAAGGTGGTTGATGTCCTCTCCCACTTGTGTGCACCACCTGTGTCGTGGTCTTCCTCTACTGCGCCGTCCCTCGGCGTTGAATTCGAAGACTTTCCGGGCCGGAACATTTAGATTCATTCACTCTACATGACCTAGCTATCTCCGTCGTTGGACTTTAACTCGTTTGACTAGATCGGTTTCGCTGTACAGCGTGTACAATTCATGGTTATATCTTATCCATTAATCCCTGTCTATGCAGACGAGAAGAAATATCAAACGGCAAATTTTCTTAAGCGTTCTCATCCACTTTCGACAAGGTCCATGTCCCTGCACCGTACACAAAGACCGGATAATAGTGGGAAACTTTATTTGCTCGATAGAGGACTTAGCTTCTAAATTGCCTTCTAAGTCAAAAGAAGCAGCGATTGTGAAGAGTTATGCTCCGTTTCATTTGAGCGCTGGTATTATTGCCTAACCTCATAGTGGCACCTAGGTAGACAAAGTCCTTAAGTAGCTCAAAATTATAGCTGTCTATGGTGACGTTCTGCCCAAGACGTCAGTGTTGTGCATCCTTTCTTGATGACAGTATTTACTTGGTTTTGCTTGCCGGCATTGACCGCTAAACCCATGTTCTTCGGTTCCGTCTCAATACTCACAAATGCGCCACTGACTTCACGCTTTGTTCTTGTCAATGTCGTCGGCGTATCCAAGTAATTGGATGAGAAGGCGGAAGGTGTCGATTTCAAGCTCCTGGTTCATTCCAAGATCTGCCGTAATGTTAATATTTGATCGCTGGTAGACTTTCTTGGTCTAAAGGCGCACTGATATGGATCTATCAGGTTGTTGACGAAAGGCTTCGGACGTTCACCTAATAAGGCAGAAAGGATCTTGTAAGCGATGTTCAGGAGACATATTTATCTGTAGTTAGAGCAGTTCAGAGGTTCGCCTTCCTTGATGATCGGACAGACAATGCTGAGGTTCCATTAGTCGGGCATGCTTTCTTCCGACCATATTTTCCAGATGAATTGGTGCATACTTTCAAATAAAGCCACGGCCTGCAGCTTTGAAAAATTTGGCAGCAAGGCTGTAAGATTCGATATAGCTATCGTCACTTCGTCCAGGTCGGGTGGGTAGTATTGTTGGTCTGAGTCGCATAAGTCGAATAGCACTATTTCTATAGCAGCGGAATCCTCTTCTTCATCGCCGTTTTAAAGTTTGGAGAAATAGTCTTTCCATATTCTCAGCATGGACTGTGATTCTATTACAATGTTCCCTTGATTGTCCACACAGGCTTCGGCTCGGGGAAAGTATGCTTGTGATGTTTTTTTGACCTTTTGGTCAAACTTCCGAGACTCGATCGAGCGCTTCTCAGTCTCTTTATTTTTCTTTCTGCTCGTAGAGCTCGCGAGCTGATATTCCTTCTTGGCAGTGCCGGCACTCATCGTCAAATTAGGGGTTTCGTTGTGGTGGTCGTGTAAAACCTAGGACTTCAGAACCGTAATTTCTGAGTGGTTAAGTTCCTAACTGCAAAAGTGTTGTGCTTCTGTCCAATCCTTTTATTTTTGTAAGTGAACAATAATTTCTCCGACTTAAGAAATATAGATAGTACTTTTGCCCATATATTCAATACATATCAAAAATTTTGTTGTTTAAATGAGGTCCCATATTTGGTCGCGCCGCACCATCGGTCAAAAAAAATCTTCTTTTCGAAAATGCTTGCAAAAGTCACTGAGACGAAAGGTCTCTTAAATTCCTTAATATTTACGCAAGTCAAAAGCTTCTTAATGGTCTGGTTATCAAAATAGTCTGACTGTCCATATCTCCGAACCTAAGCTTTGTAAGTCTGGTCGATTCCACGAAGAAATATTTTTTTTGATAAGATGATCAGTTGTTCATAATCAGTGGTTCAGTTACTTTTGCTTACTAATATATCAAATCCACGTACAATGAAGCCTTGACTATTATGTGCGACACTTTGAACAGGTATTAAAGATTGAAGCATACTGAGTGCTTTTAAAATACGTCTAGCTGGCAGTAAATTTAACAGGATTTTTCTTCACATATCTAAATTGATGTTGGAAATAAAAATTCATAAGAACTTTCCTACAATTGATGGCTTTAATTTAATGCTTTAACCTTAAACTCAAAGTCAAAAGAAAATCAGATACAGTACTATGTAATATGCATAAGTTACAACTTTTTTTTTTTTCAAAACTTCGAATCAATCAAACGAACTGTAAATACAGAAATATTATGTAAATTTGCGCAAGCGAATTCATCCGGGGAAAAGGTCTAAAAACTTAACTCGAATGCTAAAGTATGTTCAAAGGAAAGGGTTTATAGCAGTTTTGCATGTATTCAAACGATCCCTCATTAGAGACAGAGGTTAAATTTGATTAGAAAAAGGTTTCACTTCATTGTCAGTTAGGTATTCAAAGGCCTTATAGACAATTGTCGTGAATTTTAAACGTATGATGCATCCTTAAATATGCTAATGATGGTTAACAGAGGGAATTATGGTGTGTAAAGTGAAAGAAAAAAGTTAGCATAAGGACTCACAAGGAATCAATGAAATTTAGATGGTCTGAGAAGTTTGTGACCTAACAACTTTTGTTTCTACATAGTGAGTGTCTTCGTTAGCCTACACACCCAGCGATGCTCTGATATCCTAAACTTATTCAAATACTACTGGACTTCTGTCTTTGCAAAAAATTCACTTGTCAAAAATCTATGTCCTTCGAGCACAAGTCTTAGCTCAATTAACAAAAAAAAAAGCCTTTTGGGCCTAAATTTTGTGAGGATAGAGGTTGGTCAAATATTGGCTAAGTAATTTTTTTTTGTTCTTAGAAATGTGCCAGTTTTTCAAAATGTCTGCCTCAGCCTTGTCAATTTTTTTGAAGCTACTGCTCATATTGCAGTTTACTGTTTTCACTGCGTACGATTATTTTTGTCTTCGAGGTATAATAAAAATCCAGGTTTCAGCTAGAGTCATTATTTACCGCCAATACTTTGATTTACCAAGCGTAGGCTGCAGCAACAGAATGTTGAAAATATTCATTGGAACGAGATTTTGGTCTAACGTGGGCAAACGTGTCAACCTTAACAAGATTAGCTATCTCAAGCCTAAATTTGGATTTATTATGCGATAAAAAGTTCGTAGAACATTTTCATACCTTTATCATTTTCGGTTAATTTGACGGCTTTCTAACACTCAATTTTTTGTAATTTTTGAACGTTCATCGTCACATTTTACGGACACAAAAACTTCACTGTAAAAAATGATATCGTAGAGTTTAAGCTTTGCGTAGGTGTATTTTCTTAAAAAAAAAACGAAAAAATGTGCGACCAAACTGTCTGCAAATATTGCGAATATAACTTCAAAACACTCGAAAATTTTGTATCCAAAGTGATTTTACTGAATTTCAACACAATACATTCAATGCGGCCTAATAATGTTAGATGTTACGGTTTTCAAAATCTCTAGTTAACTTTTCAAGAGCTATTCACGGGTGAAAAACAGATGGTTCTGCGAGGTGTTTTTAAGGCAAAAAGTCATCGGATGCGGTTGGAGATATTTTCGCAACCCAGGCTCACCAGAGACCACCATCTAAGTTGCTACCGTAAGATTACGAACAGCTGCAATTCCGACATCCCAAGAAAACACCCGAATGCCCAAGTTCAACACCGACAGACTCAAGGATCCCGCAGTCCGCCAACAATTAGGGGACCATCTTTCACAAGGATTGAGAGCAATCAGTAGCACGGAACCCACCTCCATTGAAAACCATTGGTGTGCTGTGAAGAATGTTTTCATTTCAGGTGCTGAAAGTATAGTCGGTCGGTCGGTCGCAAGGAAGAAATAGTGCCTGGCTTTCCGAAGAAACTTGGGCTAGGATCGAAGAAGGAAAACAGCTCAAGGCTCGCATTGCACCAACGTCAGCAGCAGGCAGAAACGAGCTAGAGTCTGCGTACCGCATGAAGATGAGAGAAGTTTACCGTAGCGCGCGACGTAACAACCGTAACTATATCAACGCAATGGCAACAGAAGCAGAAGAGGCCGCAAGTAGGTGCGACAGTAGGACCGTCTACAGAATTACCAAAGAGCTAACAGGTGTCCAAAGCTCTAAACAATACCTGGTAAAGGACATAGACGGATCCCTGCTAATTTCGGATGAGGACCGGCTCAAAATGTTCTGCGTTCTCACCAGCGAAGTCAACCTAACACCCAATGAGCCGTCCGTAGTAACAAATTCCGAATACGCACTGTACCCCCCAGTAGAGAAGATATCTTAACCGCAATCAGAGCACTGAAGAACAACAAAGCGGTTGGACTTGACGGTATTCCCGCAGAGTTCTTACGAGCAGCGCCAACAACATCGTCTGAGCTCCTGCACCCACTCATAGAAAGAGCTTGGGAAACAGAAAGTTTTCCTGAGGAGTGGAAAAAGGGGATGATTGTCAAGCTTCCAAAGAAAGGAGACCTTACGCAGTGCGAAACTGGAGAGGAATCGTGCTGCCTGCTGTAGCGAAGGTTATAGCAAAAATCGTCCTAGGTCGAATAAAACGCCACCTAGAAGACACGCTTGACGCCGAATAAGCAGGTTTCCGTACCGGATCTTCCTGTGTGGATCACATCAACACCTTGCGGATCATCATCGAACAGTGCGTTGAATATCGATCACCACTTCACCTGCTGTTCATTGATTTCGAAAAGGCGTTTGACAGTGTCAATAGAGAATTTATTTGGCTTGCCTTGCGCAGGAGGGGCATCCCGGATAAATTGATCGTTATTATCAAGGCTACATATGAAGAATCCAAATGTTATGTTCTGCATAAAGGAAGGTTGTCAGAGGAATTTGAAATCCAAAGTGGTGTTAGACAAGGTTGTATACTTTCACCAATACTGTTCCTGTTGGTACGAGTAATAAGTGATGGGCTACATGCAGCTTTGTCGACTTTAAATGGAGGAATTCAGTGGAATCTGCTATCACACCTGAAAGATCTGTACCACGCGGATGACCTGTGCTTACTCTCTCATAAGATTAAGATCTCCATCAAATGACAACAAGGGTGGAGACGGAGAGAGAAGCCGAAACCGTTGGGCTTAAGATTAATACGGCAAAAACTAAAAGGATCAGCCTTGGAACTTCCTCATCTACTCAAATAGATATTTCTGGACAACCAGTAGAGACGGTAGAGAGTTTTCAATACCTTGGGAGTATTGTCCCTACTGATGACGGGACCGAACTAGATATAACCAGCGAAATCGGGAAAGCCAAGGCCGCGTTCGGAATGCTGTCCAAAATATGGAGAAACAACTACGACTGTTCCGCTCCAATGTAGAATCCGTGCTTCTTTATGGATGCAGCACTTGGAAAGTAACACCCACTGTCACAAGAAAGCTGCAAACGTTCGTGAATAGTTGTCTACGAAATATCTTGCGGATTTTCTGGCCTAACCATATTTCTAATGATGAACTTCATGCGAGGACAGGTCAGGAACCCATCGACTCTATAATACGAAAAAGTAAGTCGAAGTGGATTGGACATACGCTTCGAAAAGGCCACGAGTGCATTGCGAGTCAAACTATGCAATGGAACTCTCACGCAGCGAGGCAGAGAAGTGGGCCGACCGAGAAGTACTTGGCGAAGAACGGTCGAAGAGGAATCAGCACAACTGTCGAGAAGTTGGAGAGAGCTGAGGTACATCTCCAGAAACCGTACACAATGGCGCGTAGGAGTAGTGGAGGCCCTATGCCCCGCAAGGGGTACCACACTGACGTAACAGGCCCGAGGACCTAAGGCTCGTAAGGGGTGCAAATTTCCAAATCATGGCGAACAATTTTTTTTAGGAATTTCCAAAAAAATCATCTTTTCAAACAAATATTTGCAGAAGTCATTGAGTCGAAAGGTCTATTCCTATATTCCTTCTCAACATGGTACACGGTCTGGCTATCGAAATATTGCCACTCATAGCTATTTTACTAATGTTCGACTTCTTACTGCCTAAAAATGTCTGTCTGTGACTGTATCGCCGAGACTATGTGCAAGTTTAGACTACCGGATAAAGTCTCGGATAGTTTATCCGGAACTTATCTCCAAGATAAACTTCAAATTTTGGTTTCAAAGGTCTCGGAAAGGGATATATGTAAGTGATAGTGATAAAGTTTAGGATATACTATCCGAAACTATAACCGTAACATTTGAAACTGGTCCTAAGCCTTGTAAGAGGTAATGGCGTAAGAAATCCTTGGTCAACTTTTAAAGAACTATCCACATGGTGCATTAGGCTGTCATGGTCGGACGGAGGTCTGGCTTCGATTCCCAATAAACATTCGGAATCGTCAATACAGGAAGGGTTGAGAGCTTTTGTTGACAAGTGCTGCCATCTTTATAATGAATTGGGCAATTTCTCAGGCTGCCCTCCCTAAATTTTCTAAACATTGCTGATGGCTATTTCTATTTTCTGATATTTGCTTGCTTTTTCTTTCTCGACAATGATTGAACTTGCATAACATAATTGGAAGCTCGCTTAATGAACTTATAGTCCCACTTATACCCTCAAGTAAACAAACTACGAGTATCTGCGTCTTTGTTCACACACAACCCCAACGATATGCGGTCGATGGCAATCAAGGAGCTCTAACTTTCAAGTTTTCCACCTAAGATTCAATTATAAATTTCACTTGGGAAAGCAACCAAGGGTTGATTGTAACATAACATGATTTACTGCCCAAAGGTTACCGGCAATGTACATGTGCACAACCCAGGAACGAAGCTTTGACATCTTCGAATTTAACATTTTCAATTAATTTTCAAAACAAAGGCCAAACATACAAGTTCCTGATGGATGTTGGCTACAGGTATAGACTTGGTTGTCTATTTAACCTCTCAAATGTGTTTGGATTTTTTTTTTTCAAACTAAAAAAATAAAAACAAAATTTAAATATCTCTTGATTTTGTGAAAATTGCCTTCTCACATTATCGGAGCAATAAGGTCAAATCATAACATAGATCTTTAATTAACATATTAAGAGGTTGGCCCACAAAAGCACTTAAGTGTCATTTACTCAAGTCAGCGGAGTCTATTCTTTTTTTTATTATTCCTACCTAACACTCTGTAATACGAATCTTTATTGTCCAGGGATCAATGCACACCCTCGCTAGGATTTGGGCAATCGGGTAATGTTAAAAGTGAGTGAGACTAGAGTTCAAGAAGCGTAAAATTATGTAAATTAATTTCACGCCTTTTAAGATCTAGTGGGACTTGGAGCAATGGACTTTTGTAGTGTTTTTCTCAAGTCTCAATGACACTCTTATCTATACTTGGTCAGGTTATAAGGAGATTAAGATGGGTACTTCTTTTTTTATATCAAAAATATCAAAGTGTTTTATGGTTGTTTGAAATGGGGTGTTTACACATTCAATGTTCCTCGAACGGATAGGCAACTTATGTTCGAAAATAAATCTTCGGGGAAAGTAACCCTTGAAGGCTGATTGAGTTCCCATAATGATTTATTCTGAGAAAATTGTATAAGGTATTTGTCTTCATCAATAAATGCGAATTAATGGAGAAAAAAGTGTAAGAATTTTTAAGGCCCTTAATTTTTTTGTTAATTCTTTTAATTTAATTTATGTTTTTTGTGTTTTTGAAACAAATATATTAACATGTTAATGTCCAATCATGTTCATCAGTTCTATTTAAACAAAATTGTAAGAAATTTAAAAAGAGGAAATTTAGAAATTTTGAATAGGAGTCTAACCCTAAGAATTTATTTTGGAACTCTAGGACTTCGAGTTGAAATGAACCAGATAAAAATCACTTCCATCGAACCTCTAATTCAGCAATCATTAACATGGAAGTTGCTAAATTATTATAATTTAATAGTTAAATTTCTCCACGAAAGTGGAGGTCTATCCTTAGATCGCCCTACATAAAAAGATGGAAAATGAAGAGCTCTGCTGTGGTTAAAAATTGAATCTAAGGACAACAATCGAAATCCAAATGAAATCCTGGTCACACATGCTATGATATTGTTACAAGATAAATAACTACAGAGGTTATAAGATCAAGTTCTTGCAGTATTATCTTTGACGAAACAATGGATATTTCTGGCACTGAACAACTTTCAATATGGCTTCGATATGTCCACTGTCTGACAGACCCAAACGAACGTTTCGGAAAGATTTTGTAGTAGTCTTGTTCCAGTTGGCGAAGGATATGACGGAGCGCAAATATCGCAGGTGACTTCAGTATCAAAAATAAGTGATTTCCTAATAAAACTATTCATTTACTGATCCCTGTTATCAGTTTTCCTAGAGATTAATAAATAAATAAATAAAGTTGGTGGTGCAACAGCTCGAAGTGAACCAGGACCTAGTTACTTACAACTCTCAACCATTCCTGTGTGCGTGTTACCAGGAATGGAGGGGACCTACAATTTTCTGCCGATTCCGAACGGCTAATGAGCAGCACTTTCCATGACAAGAGATACTCTTGGAGGATTTGTTTTTGTCAATTCCTCGCAAGAGGCAGTACACCCCTGAAAAAAACTTTCTTGCAGCGGCTGAGAATCGAACTCGAGACCTTCCGCATGACAGTCCAACGCACTAACCATTATGCCAAGGGGTACTACTTCCTAGAGATTAAATCGTTATATTTGGGAACTGTAATAGATCGCATAAATAAATAAATTAAGAACATAAGTGAAAGTGTCAAATATTTTTCAAAGACTTCCCGAGGATTTATTTGAAGTCGAAATAAGAGTTCGAATTTTCTCGAACAAATGTTCCAATCCATATATACATCATTTAGTGAAGTATAATTTAGAGTATCTGAATCAATGTTACTTGCATAGATTCGTTCAATTAAAATCTTACGGACAGACTAATGTTTAACCAATATGTTTTATAATAATATGTACAAGATCTTCTCCCTTGTATTGCTTCAGTAAGCCAAGTGAACGAAAGCTTAGTTGCTACTTCAATATTGTATTACTCGTTGTCATTAATGAAAACAAAGTATGTATATTCTTTAGTACAAAAAAAAATCTTCGAGGGATCCTTCTACCGATGCATTGAATTTGCTGATGTATGTAACAAGAATAACTTCAGAGGCATAAACTTCTTGCTTACTATTTTGGTAACACTTCCAAAGTCACAAAAGCTAGCGCTGAAAGAATATTTTCAACGATGATTAAGGATACTGAGCTGAGACGAAACATTTATTATTTAAGTTTAATTTAGAAACTATAATAACCAATGCAATGATAAGTCTTTTGGAAAGTCTCAATTCTCAAAGCATAGGCAGCATTGGCTTCGTTGATGGCATTGTTAAAACAGGAACTTTGAAGAAACTCTCTGTAATATTTTTTTGTATACAATAATTGCGCGCACTAAAGGGATTATGACTACCCTAAGTTTGAGCTTAAGTGCAAGCGTCTTAGGAGAGGATTAAAACACGGTTATTATAATGAGTGGGAGATATTTGGTGGAGTAAAGCATTCCACATTCGTATAGTGGGGCTAAAGAAAGAATTTCTAAATTACACAGTATTAAATGTATTTTTTGATGAGTCGACGTTGGCGCCTTCTCTAATTTGGCCAAAATTCGAAAATTAAAAAAAAAAAATTGTTTTGTACTCTTGACGCATGTATTTATTATTTAAAGAAAAATTATATTATTACCTAGTAAAGTTTCTGAGAAAAAAATTCCCAAAAACCGTGCGTTTTTTTGCGTTCTAGACTGTTAGAGTACCTTAATTGGTCTTCAGTTGGACTAGTTTACCCAGAGAATCAAAGCTGTTCAATTGAACTTACATAGACATAAGAAGTGTAAATGCTTAAAGTTGACATTTTAATTTTCTCCTTAATTTTGAAAAATTTTATGTTTATATACCTGCGAGTACATATATTTTCCACCTATTCAATATTTATTTTTTTTTTCTGTAAATTCATATTTACCTACTGAAGAAATCATATGACAAAATAATAGAAAGGTATTCATTCCGACAATATTATAACTTTGTTTGCTTTATTTTAAATACTTTCGAATGCCCAGATTAAAGTGTAATAAGCTGTCCCAAGGTAACCCTCCTGTATTATTTTTTGTCGGCATTATCAGAAAATGCGTCTGTTTTTTTTTTTTCTCCGCGGTTCATTCACTTTCCAACGTGTCGCCTTAATCCAATTATGAATGTTATCATGGTAAAAATCTCATTAAGTATTTTTTCTTGTCACTGCTTTACTTCTTAAAAATTTCTTTCACTCTGGACCAAAACGAATGCCATCGTCCTACGTCCTGTGCTATAAATTACAAAGGCTAAAAAAAACTCAAGAAAATATTTATTTATAAAAATGTCCCGGCTACAACAGGCTGGACTGGGGATGGAGAGTTTAAGTTCGGAATTAAGTCCCTTGGGAGGCAATTTTTAAATCTGCTTTAAATCGCCGAAAGAGAAAGATACAAAGGGAATTGACTGCTTCCTAAGAAGGGATATTTCCAATTAAAATTTTGCCCACGGCTTTTTTAGGTGTATATTCGAAACAGGTAATATAAAAGAAGAATTTAAGCGACTTAATATTTGAATGATTTTTGGACTTAAGTAGGTCACAAACACCATCGGTACTCAACGTCTGTATATTTGTAGGTATGTACAATATGTTTGGAAAATATGTATGTATGTATGTTTGGAAAATATGTATGTACGATCAAAAACATTTGCAATTGAAACTGGAAGTTCTTAAAGTGGATACTACTTAATAATTTGCTAACTTTAAATTAGTTTATTAACTCTTTCTTAATTTTAAACATTTTGTAACTAATATCGTCCTAAGGCTAGTTTTTATATAAATTGCTATGCACATAAATGTCAGGTAAACAGACTTTCTTTGATGTTTGTAAATGTCAAAAAGTCACATGACGTCAGCAAGATACTGAAGATTTGCTGATCTTAACATTAATATATTATTTTTAACTAAAAATACATATTATACATATATTATTAGAGAAGATAAATCAATTTAGATTTGCAAAATGGTCGTTATAATCAAGTTTCATACCAAGAAAGTCGAACTAAATCGACTTAAATTTTGCGCCAATGTTTTAAATAATAACTTATCAAGACATGGCTTGAAAACTATTTTGCAAGTACTCGTACTTATGCAAGAAGTGAAAAGTGACAACTTATTCAAAATTCTAGAGAAAAAGAAATAAAATGCACGACTGGGTCGCACGAACTTGCCCTTATGTAAAAGACTAAGAATTTCAAAAATGAATGTTATTAATGAAAATCTGTTCATAAGCAAAAAATTCATTTCAATTCAAATATAAGCTTATGCAAGAACCAACATTATAAGTCGTTATAGTGGTTTCTTTAAAAATAAGCTTTTATATAAAAAAATTTTTAAAAATGTTTAAGAAAAAATTTTGGTACGCCAACTTAAAGTTTTTATTATTGTTGGAATAAAAAATAAATTTTCAAAAAAACATTGAACCGATTTTTAGATATGGAATTTCCAAAAAAAAAAATTGTCCTGAAATGCAATGTTTTTCTAAAATCTTTTTATAAGCTTCTTCATATAAAATTTCATTAAAATCCGTTATGCCGATAGTGAGAAATTTAAAATTCGAAGAAACGGTTCTAAGGTAGGTATAGTCTTAATTTTAAAATTAATTTTTATTAATTAACAATATATTCATATTCATATTTATTTGGGTAGATTTATACAATAAGATACATTATCTTTTAAAATAGTATAAACTTAATTATAAGTTATAAGTTACAACTAAAAATAAAAAGCTAACAACAAAACATAAAGAAAATAAAAAATAAATATTAGTTTTAATCTTCAAATAATAATTAAACTGCATTAGGTATTTAACATAAAAAAATGTATAAAATGAAAAGAATGAAAAGAAAATTTTAATTATAATATACCTACCTATGAAAAAAAAGAAATATGAGTATGACAAAAGAAAGAAAGAAAAATCATCACTATCTTAATGACTCCAAATACTTCTTGAGCCTCATCCCAAATAACCCAGTACAGCTTATCATCCTTAACTATCGGGGTAGAGAGTTCCACAGACGTATTGCATTAATAAAAAATTGGCGATCAGATACTAAAAGTGCGTAGCGTACTGGTACAAGATTCAACGATGATCTAAGCGAAAGGGTAAGGTGGCTGACGTGTTTGTAAAATATTGTTCAGAAAATTTATTGTTCTTAGTTTGCAAATGTTTTCAAGATTAACAACATATAATGACTTAGAAAATTCTGAAATGTATCTTAGTTCAAAGAAGTTTTCGCTTGTGCTCGTAATCACAATGATAAAAAAGTTCACAGCCATAGAGCATGATAGGGATAAAATTAGTGTTTTGGCCAAGACAATGCGAGTTCTTAAAGGCGTTATTTTATGATTGCTCCACAGTAAGACGAAGCCCTTCATGACCCCTTCCGATTGTCAATCTGATATGATAATTCCAAGAAAGCGTCTTTGTAAATTTGTAAAAGTGATACCTAGGCTTTTAACGGATTCGACAAACTCAATATCCTTATTATTTAAGGATATTTTGGGGAAGTCAGACGTATCAGTGGATTTTCTTGAAATTACCAAGCACTTAGACTTAAGTGGGTTTAGGCAGAGTCCATTTTTCTGTGACCAACCATGAACACTGATTAAATCCTCATTAACTTCCACTGCTCTGCTGCATTTTCGACCATAACTTTTCCGTATCTGAACATCATCAGATATGACAGTTTTGGATGACAAAAGGCAAATCGTTAATGTACATGGAAACAAATAGTGGACCCATTATTGAGCCCTGGGGAACCCCTCTGCTTAACATGAGGAAATCGGACACGGAGCAATTTGCCACAACGGCTTGATACCTGAAATTCAGATATGAGTGGATTAACATTGCCGAAGAGAATGAGAAATTAAACTGGTTAATCAGCTTGCTACACAAAATTGTATGGTTGACAGTGTCAAACGCCTTAGAAAAGTCCAACAAGACAAGAAAGGTTACATTATCGTATTCAACAGCTTGTCTTATATTTTCAACAACATTTATAAGAGTTGTAGTGCAACTGTGTTTCGGACAGAAAGGAGACTGATTTATACATAACAAGTTGTTTTCCGTTAGATATTTTCTTATCTGGATATTCATTATCATTTTTAAAACCTTGGAAAGGAAAGGTAAAATGGCAATAGGATTTGATTTTTTTGGGATTGGTATAATCTTTGCTTGTTTCCAAGCAGAAGTAAAGAAATTCTATGAAAAAATTTTATTAAAAAGATGCGTTATGTATTTTAAAATAAAAAAGTATTGCTTTAACGAAAACAGGATGAATTTCATCAATTAGATTAGATACATTTCTTTATTTCTCAAATAATTCTTCAATAACAATTTATTTCCAAGTGAATTTGGTTTTATACTAATGCAGCTCTCTAAAACGTCTAAAACTTATAGATCGTAAAAATTATTTGAGAGAAAAAATTTCTTATCAAAATTTTCAGAGCCGTTTTCGAGAAAAATACGATTTGCGAAAATCATTTTTTAACATTTTTATGGTGGGTACCGTAAAATAATCACATCTTGTAGACTGTTTTAAGAAATTCTTATTTATCAAGTTTAAAAAAAATCGAGCATGGGGCTTTCGAAGTATTGAGTTTTGATAAAAAAATTGGAAAATTGTTTTAAAAATCAAAAAAAAAAAATGCTGTTGAAAATTTGAATACACGTTCAAACTTTTGAGGAGCTTAAGAATAAAAATCAAAAACAAAAATGTTTCCAAGGGTGGTACCGAAAATAACAATTTTTTGAAAATGCATTACCTTTAACTAAATGAAATTTTTTTAATTTAAAAAAAATCTTTGGGACAGTTTTTGAGAAAAAAATATATTTATAAAATTTCTAAAAAAATCGTATGGCAGGTACCGTTATTTTTGGTCTTAAATAAAAAGTAAAAAAACGTATGGGGGAAAAATTTAAAAACGATATCTTTATTTATTCCTTATTCTTTATTTCTTATGTAAAAAAAACTTTTACAATTTTGTTATTTGATATCTGCAAAGCCCTATAGGCTTGTCTGCAGAAGACTGTGCTCATACTTTTATTTGTTTTATTTTGAGTTCTTATGTTAGTCTTTATTTTTACGTATAAAATTTAATTCATGTTTCTTCATTCAAATAAAATAGTTTTACTTCCTTCATTAATGCTTTGTTTTGGCAGATTTCTAAATTCGATGGGAAGCTCGTTGAAAACTGTTGGTCTACCACGATTAACGAAAATCGGCCGAGCCTAAGTAGTCGAACAGACAGAGAGACAGAATTTCGAGACCCTCGTTTTCGTAATGTCAACTTTGATCAAAATTTCGAGTTGGATTTTTTTTTCGAATGCATAACTTGCCTTATAGTGCCCATAAGTCGCAAGTAAAAAATATGCCTACTTTCTTATTTGTTTGTAAAAAATAATATGTCGTTCAGAACCAGTTTTCAATTTATTAATCAATGCTCTTATTAATACTAAGCCCATCATCTTAAACCAATTAGGCAAAATTAAAATGAGTGGAATCAGTACGTTATCAAATCTGTTGTAGTATGAAACTATAGGTTAAAACAAGGATTTTGCAAATTTTGATCGAATGAAGCATACTTTTTCTACCCTTTTATTAAAGTTAAAATCATGGAATAGCTACGAGTATTTTAATTTTTACTTTCGTGTACCTTCATATGACTATTTTATATTTACAAACTTCAAAACAGGTCTATTTTTTGTTTGAAATGCCATTATTTTTACTGGTTGATGATCTATCTGACTTACCGTGTTAAATATGTAAAATTAGGTCCTGGAAAATCTGTCAAAACTTTCAACCACTCAGGTGTTCTTCAAGGCAGTCACATTGAAATATTAATGATTTGCCTCTAAACGTTTCTTTTTAATTATATATAATTTTTGCAGAATATGCTAAAAATAATAAGATCCCTTGCAGATTGCTTTCAACTTCAAGAGGATTTAGACAAATTGCTTGAATGGTCTTATTTGAATGACATAGGTATCTTAAAATATAAGAAAATGTAGGGTTGTGCCAGTTTCAAGATTATCCTTCTCTTTTTTTTTTTTTATAATCTACTCACGCTCAAGGGATTATGATTACCCTTTAAATGTTTCAACACAGCGTGGGCGTGAAGTTACGGAAGAGAAAGAAGGATAGGAAAGATGTGTGGCACGATGTTCTGAGACTGAAGGTGGTTGTCTCAGATTTTTTTATCTCCAGGGATGGCGGCTGAACTAAAGCGGAGAAATGCAGTGTCTTATTTCTATGTCCCTTAGAATTCGCATTATTTTATTCGTATTCATCCTTGTTGGGCATACTAGTTTAACTCAATCACATGTTGTTAGTGTTATGCCCAAACAACATGTAATGAGTAAACCAGCAGCCCATTGGTGACAATTTTAAGAAGGTTTTTTAATGGAATTAAAGACGACATAGACGACGGAAGTGATCATGAGGTTGACAGGCGAGCACACAACCATCGCGCCACGGCCACCTCATTTTTTATGGTAAAGAAATTTCAAAAAGCTTGTATCCACAAGGACTTAGGAGTTATATTTGATTCAAAATTAGATTTTAGAATGCAACTCTATGGTTGGATTTTTAATAAGAAATTCCAAGGATTTTAAATGTCCTTATATGTTGAAGTGTCTTTTCGTTAGTTTCGTTCGAACATTTTTAGAATACTGTTGTGTTGTTGGGTCTCCATACTATAAAATTGCTTCAAGTAGAATAGAAAGAATTCACGAGGTTTTCGCTTCGACTTCAAAAATGGACCGCTCTATGCCTAACATTTAAATATGGATGTGTTTTGATTGACTTGAAAAGTTTTGAATCTTGGAGAGTTTACTTTTTGATCTCCCTTGCGCGTGATGTTGTCCTTTTTTAAGACTGCTGTTTAAACTATACACTTCAGCGCTTTGTGTAAGACCAATGGTTAACCACTGTTTCTTTATTCCAAATTATTCAACTAATTATGGCATCAATGAACCAGTTATATATGAGGCTGTCAGTGCAATAGTAGTGGCGTAACCCATAAAATTCACTTTAGAGCTACGAGAGATTTAAGAAACAGGTTTTCTTTAAACATTTTTTGTATTTTTCCTTTGACATTTTTGATTTATCTAAAAACGTGGAAGAGTTTGAAAAAAGGCATATTTTGTAAGGCAAGCTTTTTTTTTAAATTCAACTTCATTTTGGAAAAAAAGTGAGTTACGCCAAACTTATTATATTTTTTTTTATTTCTCTCATAGTTCATATTTTAACAATAAAAAATTATGTGTACATTTTTACTTGTTTTTTAATGATTTCACTTTTTTTTCTGATAAATCGTCAAATATTTCGATTGGAACACTTGTTGAAGTTTTTGAATTATAAAAAAAAGTGATGGATTGGTGGTATAAATTGAGACAGTTTCGTATATGTGATATTTTTTTGATAAATTTTGTGGGAAAAAAATAAGATGAAGACATTTTCTCAATTTCAAATGGGTTTCTCTTTCTGGCGGAGGAAATGACGTTAACACAATCATCTAAGACGAAGATATCTCTATATTTTTTTTATTCTTTTCTATTATACCGAAATCTTGGTCACATGTCAAATAGGAATGACCACTAACTAAAAATGTATGGTCGATTCCTTCAACCATAAATTCGGGATGGAAAATGGAATACCAAAAATTGACACAACAGTGAAAGTTTTATATTTCTATTTGGCCCCCCATTGGTTAGAATACATAATAATTTTTTCTAAGAGAAGGTTACGCCACTATTGCACTCAAACTATGATCAAATTATAAAATGCAATAACACCTTTTTGAGTGCTATCTAGTTTTGAGTGTAGATAGCTGCATAAAACTATTTTTGTATTAAAATATATATATGGGACCCATTTTTATGAAAAACTTATTTTTGAAAAAAAGTGGGTTACGCCACAAATGCACGCCACAAATGCACTAATAGCCTCAAATATAATTTAATAGATTTTGAATGCTCTAAAAATGATTTTAAAATTAAAATATTGAATGCGATTTTAATTGAATAGTAATAATTAACAAATAGTTTATTTATATAGTCTTTTATCTAATTCTTATATTATTCAATACTTTTGATATACATATTTAGTTAAGAAGTTAACTTTTGTTTTAAGTCTAGTGTGTACTTTAGACAAAATGATTAAATGAAAATTACAAAAATTATTTTGTATAACGTTTTTATTAATCCGCTTTCTTCTGGCTCTTTTGGTTGTTAATTTTAAAATTGATTTTAAGCTCACTTTGCGATAAGTGAGAGGTTCACTATTTTTTAAAAAATTATGTCAGAACTGTGACAACACGTTGATTTAAGATGTCAAATCTCTAGTTCATCCCTTTGGTTTTATTAGTTTGTTTTGGTCTTTTAATCGATTGAAGTTTAAAAGAATGCTTTGTATTAAGTGGAACTTTTCAGATTCATTTCGAATTAAAAACTTTTCATTTCTTCTGAATCACCCTGCAACTATATATGTACATGTATAAATTGTAAAGTAAAATACTGTGAACTATAAAATTGGACCCAACTTTTACTTGTCGTCCTAAATTCTCATACCTCTCTATCCATATCCCAATCTTTACACCAAGTATAGGTATAAAACGACTATTTCGAGTCTCACAAAACTACATACAATAAAACCCAGAGGAAATTAAGGACTCTCCTTTATTCCACAACGTGAACTATGAATTGTGCTGTTCATATGTTACTACCTTCTTACATTCATATATGTACCATAGAAGGATGAGAATATTATTTCTTTTCATAAACCAAAAAGCACTATACGTGTGCACCTATCTACGACTATACTGTATCCATCAGCTCTTACATAAATACACTCTGCAATAGATGTTGAGACGCATTGCCATGGGCTAGAAACCCAAAAATCCCACTCGTTATACGATATGGATAGATAGGTTAGGTAGTCCTCCTGATTTTGAACAGCAGAATAAAAAAGAAATGAAAAACAAAGCAACATTGAGAATACAAAACATCATTCATCCCAAAAACCTCTTCGGGATGGTGTTTTATACCCCATTGAGATTTGGATCCTAATTAAAACGCGTAGATATTGTTAACACTTCATATTGGCAACTTTTCAAAAAAGGACTTAGCCATGCATTAAAAGAGGAAATTAAAATGTATACGAGAATAGATACAAATATGTAGGTTGTCTGTATATCCAGCTGTACTAATGCTATAAGAGCATTGATGTCCTTTTTCTTACATTATTATGAATGTAGTTGTGATTTTGTGTTTTAAAAGTTTATAGTTGTGTAAGCTTCAGCTTTGTGCTAGAGTACAATGGGGTGTCGAAGAAAATGAATCTTGACGACGAAGCTATGTATTTTGGAAAAATGAGCATATTTTATTTTGAATACAATTGACAGAGGTCTGTTGCAGGAACAATGAACATAATTGTGGACATTTATGGGGTGGATTGGACTCGAACTATGGTTTCTGAACGCGTCGCTATGGTTGTGTCTGGCCTTCAAGGTGCCGTTCGTTATGGGGGATATAAACAAAGTTATCAGTCATTAGCTAGCTGTCTCTAGTTTCTCTGGGATGGAATCGAAAAATGTCCATCCTTTTAATGACCCACTGACCTCAGTCGTTGGCGGTTTTTTTTGTGAATTCCTCAAAAATAAAACTATTTGAAATCTTGCTTCAATATTTTTTGAAAAAGAAGATTCTCTGAAAGTATAAATGGAGCTCTACTAAACAACCAAATTAAAATATAGTTAAACCACTAAAAATGGCTAAGACAAATAAAATGTCCCCTTTAAAGTACAACCCAAGACTATCCCCATTAAATCACCTTAAAAAAGCCTAATAATGTATAACAGAAAAAGTAAACAAGCCTAATCCAGCTTTAAGGACTATCATCTATCAATGTCACATTATGAAGTGATCATATTTTGGATTTTTACCACAAGAAACCTGTGTTTGCTGTTTATTCAACCCCATTTGATGTGCCGTTAAATAACTCTATGACACACGTATCCATACAATCCCCCAAAAACATGCTGTGCAGCCACTTTGTTTCAACCCCATCTGTCAGTCAGCCACCCACATCATTGTTGCGTTATTGATACTATATTCCCATATTCAATCAAAAATCGATTAGCCGTCTGCCACCGCTTTTTTCTGGCATCAAGTTCTCTATAGCTCTTGCTTTGAGTTGAGTATTGACATGGGGAAGGTATATAACAACATTGAACCAGAAGGGTTGTTGGTCTCAGCGAAATTTTCTTCCATCCCCTCGTATTGACACTTGCAGTACGTTGCAAGAAAGGGTAGCACCTGTGATCTTATGGGTGAGGCAAAATAATGATTTATGTTTTTTAATTTTTCTCAGCGGTTATAAATTTTGTGTGACCAGAATTTGTAAGTCAGTCAGATTTGAAGAGGGTTTCGGTTCTGTAAGATAAAATAATAAAAAAGGAAAACATTGCAGATAATTTTATTTTTGTCAGTGTCATGACATACTCGTACAACTTATTAGAATGAAGCCTTTTCAAAAATTTACACATTTTATTATAAAAAAAAGTATTGATACAATAGCTCGTGGTTGACATGGCCCTGGTAGCTTACTCTTTCTGTGTATTAGATGGTAGAAATGGACCGGATTTAAAATTTTCTGCAAAATCAAACTTGTTAAGGATTTTGAGGATGCTGAAGGATTTGGCACTTCTTCACAAAAGGATACAAAATAAGAACACATTTTTGGTGCAATTCGATGAAAGAATGTTATTGCTACATACATCCACTCTGTTAAGTACAGGCCAGCTATTTCGGCACTGACACCCAAGGAGGTGAAAATACTTACATCCCAAAATGTAACCTACAGAGCTATAACAAAGTTCCACTTTTTACTTGCGGCTTAGTACCTATAAGTCGTAATAAAAAGTCGAACTCGAGATTTTTATCAAATTTGATATTACGATGATAGCGAAGACGAAAAAAGTGGGTCTCGAAATTCTGTCTGTCTGTCTGCTCGAATACAGTTTTTAAATATTTCCCCCACACGTTTATTTCTTTTTTTTTAGACCGAAAATAACGGTACCTGCCATACGATTTTTTTTGAAATTTTATAAATATTTTTTTTTTCTCAAAAATTGCCCACAAATTTTTTTATAAAAAAAATTCAAAAGATTTCATTTGGTTCAAGCTAGCTAATGGTTGAAAACAATTTCCAAAAAATGGTTATTTTTGGTACCCCCTTTGGAACCGTTTTTTTTTTGTTTTTGATTTTCTTAAACACGGTAGATACAACCAATTTTGATAATTTTGATAATTTTTAAGCTCCCCGAAAATTTGAATGTAATTGTGTATTCAATTTTTCAAAAAAAAAAATTGTTTTGGATTCTTAAAAAAAATTTCAAAATATTTTTTTTCAAAGCTCAATATTTCACTTGATTTTTTTAAACTTGATAAATTCAAGTGTTTTAATATAATCTGCAAGATGTGAGGAAAAAAAATTGTTTTACCTGATGATAACAGTACTCACCATACAAATGGTAAAAAATGGTTTTCGAAAACGGCTGCGATAATTTTGATACATATTTTTTTTCGATACATTTTTACGATCTATAATTAAATTAAAAAAAAATTGAAATTAAGATATTACTGACTGCACCTACCATAGAAACATTTTTTTCGAATTCATTTTTCATTGTTATTTTATTTCAAGACCTTAAAATTTTTTTTTTGAATTTTTGTAAAAAAAATTATTGTTGGAAAATTCGATATCTCAAAAACGACTAAATATTTTTGTTTGGAAATTTATTTTTTATTCGTACAATAATTAGAACTTAAAGTTACTTACTTACTTACATGGGCCCTCAGACCTTCTCTGTCCGTGGGTGACCCCTAGTGGGGCATAGAGCGTCCACAACGCCAGCTCGCCATAGTGTTCGGTTCCTGGATATGAGTCGCAACTCCCTCCAACTCTTGCCTACTTGGGCTGACTCCTCCTCGACTGTCCTTCTCCATGAGCTTCTCGGTCGTTCAGCACTTCTTCCTTCTTGAGTGAGCGGATTCCACTTTATTGGATGCGCCGCAATACAGTTGTCGCCTTTTCGAAGGTGTGTCCGATCAACTGCCACTTTCGACGTCGAATAATAGAGTCAATAGGTTCCTGACCAGTTTTCCTGAGGATAACGTTTGATATACGATTGGGCCAGAAAATCCAAAGGATGTTTCGTAGACATCTATTAATGAACGTTTGCAGCTTCTTAGTGACACCTACTCCATATATTTCTAAGCATACCGAAAGCAGCCTTTGCCTTCTCGATTCGACTGCTGATGTCCGGTTCGGTGCCACCCTCGGTAGAGATGATACGTCCAAGGTATTGGAAGCTCTGTACTTTCTCTAACGGTTGTTGAGAAATATTTATGAGAGAAGATGACTGGGTTTCGAGGCTGATCATCTCTGTTTTGCCGGAGTTGATTTTCAGCCCCACGATTTCTGCTTCTCTCTCCATCCCTGTTGTCCTTTGGTGGAGATCCATGATCTTATGAGAGAGCAAGCATTCGTCGTCCGCATAGTCAAGATGTTTCAGGTGAGACGTCAGAGTCCATCGAATTCCTCCGTTTCCCATCAAGGCCGTTCGCAGGACATCGCTTATCACCAACAGAAACAATATAGGTGACAAAATGAAGCCCTGTCTGATTCCACTTTGGACTTCAAACTATTCTGACAGCCTCCTTTCGTGCAAAACGTGACATTTGGATCCATCACAAGTTGCCTTAATAATATAGCTATTAATTTATCCGGGATACCCCTCCTGCCTAAAGCAAGCCAAATAAATTTTCTATTTACGCTATCGAAAGCCTTCTCAAAGCCAATGAATATCAGGTGAAGCGGTGATCGATATTCGACGCACTGCTTAATAATGATCCAATTTGCTTGCAACGTAGATTGCTGCTAGCTCGACTTTGCCGCACAGTGTTATGACCCTTCCTGTACTTGTTTTAATAGTTCCATGAGATAAGTCTTCTTTCGCACTCGTACAGTCGCGAGATTCCTCAAAGATCTTGAAATACATACATAAAATTGCTGGTCCAGATTGTATATCAATTTTGGTTCTGAAGAGGTGTTCTTCTACGCTGGCAAAACCATTGATTAAGCTTTTTCATCTGTCATGCACATTTCATCTGTCATATCATTCTAAGTATAGATGGAAAACGGGATTTGTCGAGCCGGTTCCATTGAACTAACGTCCATTTTTTCCAAGATCATAGAAACTCTGATCAACAATAAGCTTATGAGGAATATCTCGAAGAACAAGAGATATTCAATGTCCCGCAGTACGGGATCTGATGCCATATCTCATTGAAAAATGGAACCAATCCTTACATAAGCAAATGTAATTGTACTTGATATCTCTAAAAGATTTGATAGGGTTTGGCACGAAACTCTTTTATCGAAAATGCGTGCATTTGGTATTGAACAGTCTCTTCTTCGTGGATTAGAAATTACCTTTCGGACCACTTAACACAAGCTGCTTTGGACGGTTTCAAATCTGATGTTCAAAAAATAAATGCTGATGTGCCCCAAGGCTCCGTTAAGTCTCTGAGACTTCATTATCTTCATAAATTATTATCTTTTGTCTGAATATTGTAATCCACTTCATTGTTTCGGTGATGATAGCACCCTCAGCTTTTCATATTCGTTTCCAGACTCAACCCTGTTCTTCGGCTATGGAACTGGAACGGCAGCGTATGCTAAGCTCATTAGATTCCGATCTCGATAGCATTATACAATGGGGTACTTAAAACCACGTGGAATTTAATGGTTCGAAAACACAAATCTATCTTCTGTCAGCTAAGTTTTCATCAAATAAACTGACAATTTTTCCATGGTCGATATGCGTGTTGATGACTATTTCCTATAGAATGATCATGTATGTATTCGATGTAGCCAAAACGCACAAGAACAGTTAGGTTTCATTAAAGATGCAAGAAATTCGTTTCCCCTTCTGACTGTCTACTATTTATAAGGCATACATTCGCCCAAGACTTGAGTAAAACTGTCAAATCTGGGTTTTAGCCTCCATTACTCATTTGAACCTGCGTGGACAGAATTCAGAATAAAATAGAGACACATCCATAACGCAAACTTTTATTTCTCTTGAACATCGTCGTAACGTCTTCTGTCTTTTTGAAACTATTAACGAAAACAATATTTTTTTACCATTTGTGTTGGTTCCCAAATCCCAACAACAATTTAAGCACTCGACACCTTTATGCATGAGGATGAATTTGCATATAATCATATCGAATTATTTGTCGAAATGCGCAACAAAAGTATTGCAAGGTGCAAAAAAAACGCATTGTTCGACAAATAATTCGATACATTTTGTTGCAATTATATATTAAAAATGGGGACACGGGACACCACTTTACACAGAAAATTTCACACGCGGCGAACTATTGGGACTAACGAAAAAACTAACTAAAGGAGAACAGCAAAACTTGAAGGCTCTGCATTATCTTACTCTCTCTAACCAGCGCAGCATTATCTATTGGTCTCATTTTTATTTAGTTAAAAATTAAAGTAAAAAGTAATGTTTAAAAGAAAGCAGACAAATATTCTTGAAGTTATATGTGCCTCTCATTTTAACTCAAGAGTTTTAATATTATCTTTCATTTTTAGTACAAATGTAATTTATACATGTAATTGTAACTCCGAATTAAAGAATAACTCAATTCAAAGAAAATGTAAACTAACAAATACAGATAAAGTTGTATATAACAAATTTAAATTTAAAGTGAAAGGTCGTTGACATTATCCCATCAGCTGATTCAATAACATCGCATCCGAGATTTCTTCGTAGGCAAATTTAACATGTTTGGACACTAGCTATTTACCATTATATCAAGTTGCATTCAAATCATTCCTTCTTTTTTGATTTAAAATAAATTAACTATTATAACGTTTTTTAAAGAAAGCATTTTTTATTTTATTTTGAACTTGAAATAATTAACTCAATAAACCTTAAATTGAGTTTTGAATTTTTATATTATTTTTGATGAACACTTATGTCAATTAATAACAATTTGAAAGATTTATTGATCGAGGAACAGAACATTATGAAACCTTTTTTTTAATAATTAATATTACAACGGTTCCATGCGGCAAGATATCATGCACATGGAAGAACAAGTTAATGATGCTTTTTTGGAGACGAAAAATGGTTGGATACGATATCGCGCTTTTTATAATCCCGTTTTTTTAAATCCCGTTTTTAAAATCTCGTTTTTTAAATTCCGTTTTTTATAATCCTGTTTCTTATAATCCCGCTTTTGTAAAATCCCGCTTTTTATAATGCCGCTTTTTTTAAATCCCGCATTTTAAAATTTTGTCTCTTATAATCCCATTTTTTATAATCCCGTTTCTTATTATGACGTATAAACATTGGAATAGCCAACATAAAATCAATAAGTTTTAACTACGTATTCTAAAAAACGGGATAAGCGGTATAAGACGGGATTTTAAAAAGCGGTATTTAAAAAAAAAACGGTACTATAGAGGACGGTATTTTAAAACTTTTTTGCGGGATTTTTGAAAAACGGGATTATAAAAAGCGGGATGCCGTTACGATCTCCTCAAAAAACAGTTTGGTCTGTCTATAAAATGTAGTTTTGTGAACGAAATTAACAGAGTTATAGTCGAAATAGAGATAAAGAACGAAAAACTATACAAATGCCCAGTTTAAATTAGGTGCAACAACTGGATGAATGAATTCTAAAATATGTACGACTTTCTTTTGAAGATGCGAAAAGCAAGTGCAGTGGCTCAACGGCTGCAAATGGAATTAGAGTTTACTCCAGTAATTGTTAAGGCGAACGCAAAAGATAGAAGGGAATAACTTATATTGGACTCTTTCTACAGAACATTTCTGCGATCTATATTTGGTCCTGAGTACGAGAATGGTTTATGTAATAGAATTTACAACTGCCAACTCTACAAATTGAACCAAGATGTGAATGCAGTCAAGCATGTCAAAACAAGTGCATTGGCTCGTCCACGTAGATCGATCGAGTCTTCAAGAGCAAGAGAGCCTTTAAATCCCAACACTAGTTTCGCGGTGAAAACGAAGACCAATTTATAGCGGATGCCAGAAAGCTTGGATGCTGTCCAGTCCAGTCCAAGACCGGACTGTCCAGCATGCCCTGGATCGTAAACGATGAAAAGTCTCCGCGTCTTAGACAAACAACTTTCATTGATCAAAGACAAGCTTTCGGTTCTGAGCTTTATCATATTAAAAGCATTTCCTGAAAAATTTCATTTGTAGAAATAATTCATTTTATACGTTTTTTTCACATTGCGTGCAAAGGTTTTTCGAAGACACTGGCCTTAGAGCTTAGAATGCTTCTTCAGTTAATTGCACTTCTGTATAAATTTGTTGGTTGAGAAGTAAAATATCCCTTCTCCTAATATTATATGCCCGTTATAGCGGCCCTATTTTCACGGAGCATTTTCGGACAGAATTTTCGGAAATACGAGTAGGTACATATATTTATATTATTGTCTGGAGTAAGAGCCGCTTGTATACGAGTGCGTCCTCAAAAATATCTTACTTAAGGGTTTTATAAAACATGACCCCCATTTCTCTCTAGTTTGATTAAATCCTCTGTCATCAAAAACCATCTTCTTTTGAAATAATTTCTTTCTACAACCACTCAATCCCTCAGATTACAGACAAGCCAGGAGCAACACATGCATAAATAATTCTTTGTCGTTGTTCATCACTGGCAATTTTCGTATATTGGCCAAGTAAACAAAAAGGGTTATTGAAAAATAAGGGTACACCAACCGAATCACAGGCAATTTCTTTTCCGCAACCTCCCGCTACCCGGATCGAGGAAGGCAGTTCAAGTGAACAAGGATTTCATCTCGATAAGATATAAAATTAAAGTACCTCACAAGCAGGAATGGAATAACGACAACTCATGGCCCATTCACAGCACTCCATCTCCATGCCACACGCACTCGAAAGATCCATCATCTTAACTCTTTCCAAAGCGAGAGGCTGTAATTGTGCCCGCACCCACTCTACGTTCTCAAGCACCAAGAATTAACATTTTATCATTAAAAGTGTACCCGCAAGACGGTGCGGTGGTCTTTTTCGACTGAAATCCCCACCCTCCAGACTGCTATACACGTTCGTTCATTTAGTGCATAGTGCCTTGATGCTTTGAGTGGAGGTGGAGATTTAAAATGGAAAATTCCTGGGGGTGGCAGTTCGTCTTCCATACTCAAAAAATTAACAAAGGGCAGGAGTATTTATCTGTATCTACGAATCTAGGAGCATCTATCCATCTACCAAAAAACCAAGATTGGATTTTGATGTTTAAAATTGGAAAATGCCTTCGGCTTGACATTATCCTCGGCCTGTGTACATTTAAATTTCCCAAATTCATTCGAGAGTAATAATGGTTACTGTGTTAAATGCTCCTCGTAGTAGTGGTGATAATGGTGGTTGGAAAATACCCCGGGACTGATAAGAAGGACCAGAATGGTACTCAGTTCGTATCATCTGGTCCTTAATGTTTTATAGAACGATGTGCTTTATCGTTGAGTTTTATGCTTGTAAATAATCAATTGTCATTTGGGGAGATATTAAAAATGTTGGTGTGCAATATGGAAGATGGAATCGACTTGAATAACTTAGCTAATTTTCCTTCTTGCTTTCGGAATAGATTTAACAAAGTATCAAATTTTGACTGCACTTAGTCCATAAGTTTCGCATATCGAAAAGATCAGTTCTTTAACTTGACTGAGTTAAAAACCGCCAAAGGAGAAGTTTCGATGTCGTGACACTACACTCATTTTTAATATACCTATATAATATATTTTTATTTCCTTAACTTGCAGAAACCAACTTGTAAAGGATGTATACCTAGATGTTAAAATGAAATTAAATAAGCTGTATATGAGGTATTAACAAAATTTTTATTTGACGTGTCGCAGCGTCGCTCCGGCCGAAAATCCACACCAATCGTTATTTTTTTCGAGCATTTTCTCCTGGTAAACATCGTGTTTGTTGGTTTCGGTCCATATATGGCACTTACACATAAATGCTAACACAGCCATTCATCCAAAAATGGTAAAGATGATTTTCCAAAAGCGTCGCCGTCTAGTCGGCAAATAAACGGCAGGTTCTATGGTCATGAATTTTTGTTTAGCTCCTGGATCAGTTCTTTTACGGGTGTTTGCCCAGGGCCCGACGTAAAATTCGCCAAGATGATGTCTGCGAAAGGCCGAGTTCTTGTGGACGACGAGGAATCAACAGCCTCGAAGTCTGCTGCAGACTTTCACAGACTGCGGCGATGTTCTCGGCCAATTTTGGGTTCCATTGACATACGATGTTGGCTAATTGATTATTATCGACAAGGTCGGTTCAACTGTGGGCACCATTATGAAGAGAAAACAAGGTATGCTCATTAGATTTTTGACAGTTCTGCTCTGACGTCACAATCATCTCGCTGGGAAATAAGAAAGAAGAAAAACTATTCATTTCATGCGATAGTTTTTATTATTTTTTTATTTTTACAGTTTATGTCTCTTAAAAATAATTTGTTTAAATTCTTAATCCTAAAATAAAGTCTACATTTAAAAAATATTTTTTTTACACTTACATAATATGTATATCTAAAGACACAGCTTCTGCTTTTCTTAAGTGAGTTTCCATAAACTTTCCTTGTGTATATAGAACTTCTTTATTATTTATCATAAAAATACTTTCTAGTAATTTAAATCTTTCAAGGAATATAGTGCTTGGTTTTTTAAGTCCTCCTTCAGATTTTTCCACCCAAGTAAAACTTGAAGAAGTATTTTGGTCGTTGGTCACTTTGCACTTCTTTATAAGGAAACCTGCGAGGTATTCAAGGGCATCTTCTTTTAACTCGTCGTATTTATTTAACACCTTCACTTCTTTTTCCAACTGCATATGATTCGCAGTTCCTAAGAGCAGTTGTATTCAACTCTATTTAAGAAATTAAAACTTAATAGTTATTATAAGTATACTCGTATCATCTCTTAACCGTGCCTTATAAACTTACTCTGTCTGAGTACTAATACCGTTGGGATATGCACAATTTTCCTGATCACAATCTTCTTTTGTTAAGGGTTTTAAAGAACTGTTTAAAACAAAGTTAATGAATTATAAAGAATAGTTTATGATTAACACTAATCATACCAAGACTTAATATATACCTATTTCTACCATAGCGGGTCAAATGACCCGACTTTATGTTTCATGTTTGAATGTATGAAATATGGATGTTAGGAAAGAAATAAAAATATAAATTAAATTTATTATAATTAAACAAAATAGTATGTTGAGCATTTCTATTACAAAAGCAAAAAATAAAAAATTTTAATCCATAGTTCATCGCATTTTGTACATACACCGAAAAAAATATGTCCATCAATCCAATGAAAAATGGCATACGATTGATGAATTTTTGCATTAGATTTGAGCTGATGACCGGTTTCATACGATTTATGATTTCCATTTCATCATCGTATGACAGCAATCATCATCGTATGACAGAAATCATAAAATGTATGAAATAGTTACATCACGTGAAAAATTCCATTTCCCCTCCTTTTTGATGTTTTCTTTCATATGATTGTTGTAAAGTTTCATAAGATGTATGCAATATATACATAAGATTCGCATGTAATCTTGCATAAACTTTATGAATACAGGCATAGTAATTATGAATATGTTCATACGAATATATCAAATTTGTGATGCATCGTATGAAAAATTACATACAATTGATGTAACTTTGCATACAATTTATGAATACAGGCATACAATTTTTTATTTTTTGCATAGAATCTATGAAATTTGTAATGTATCGTATGAAAAGTTACATACAATTTATGTAATTTTGCATGAAATCTATGAATATATTCATACGATTTATGATTTTTTGCATAGAATGTGTAATGCATCGTATGAAAAGTTACATACAATTTATGTAATTTTGCATGAAATCTATGAATATATTCATACGATTTATGATTTTTTGCATAGAATGTGTAATGCATCGTATGAAAAGTTACATACAATTTATGTAATTTTGCATGAAATCTATGAATATATTCATACTATTTATGATTTTTTGCATAGAATGTGTAATGCATCGTATGAAAAGTTACATACAATTTATGTAATTTTGCATGAAATCTATGAATATATTCATACGATTTATGATTTTTTGCATAGAATGTGTAATGCATCGTATGAAAAGTTACATACAATTTATGTAATTTTGCATGAAATCTATGAATATATTCATACGATTTATGATTTTTTGCATAGAATGTGTAATGCATCGTATGAAAAGTTACATACAATTTATGTAATTTTGCATGAAATCTATGAATACAGGCATACAATTTATGATTTTTTGCATAGAATCTATGAAATGTGTAATGCATCGTATGAAAAGTTACATACAATTTATGTAATTTTGCATGAAATCTATGAATATATTCATACGATTTATGATTTTTTGCATAGAATGTGTAATGCATCGTATGAAAAGTTACATACAATTTATGTAATTTTGCATGAAATCTATGAATATATTCATACGATTTATGATTTTTTGCATAGAATGTGTAATGCATCGTATGAAAAGTTACATACAATTTATGTAATTTTGCATGAAATCTATGAATACAGGCATACAATTTATGATTTTTTGCATAGAATCTATGAAATTTGTTATGGAACGCATAAAAAGTTACATAAATTGTATGTAATCATACATACGATGCATTATTGTCTTCATAGAACATATGAAACTTGTAATACATCGTATGAATAGTTACATACAATGTATGTTTTCTTTCATACGATGCATTATTTTTTTTCATAGAATGTATGAAAAAATAAATGCATCATATGAATGAAATTTCGTGAAATCTATGAATGCAATCATATGAAATATGAATATTTTCGCACGATTTAGATATGCATTATTTCATAAAATTAATGCAGTTTTTCATACTTCGTATGGTAAATAACAGTTTTGTTGTAATTTTTCATACGAAATATGAAAGGATGCAGAAATTCTATGAAATAAGACACACAACCATAAAATATTCATAATCCGCATGTTTTCAATCATAGATTACTTGAAAGAAAAGATTATATAGAAAATAATTAGGTTATTATTTTATATTAAAGTATGTGTATGCATGTATGTATTTCATGAAAGATTATATAAAATATATGTAAATTTTGTTAGCTTACCCATACCGACTTTCAAAATGTATCTTCGAAATAGTTCCATTTCTTCTTCTCTTCGATTTCCTGAAAAGCTTAAATATTTCATTGAAAACAATACTTTTTATCAATTTTAAACTTATTATTTTCGTCAAATTTAGTATTTACATTAATGGCTTAAGGCTAATGCTTGATTAACATATTCATCAATTTTATGTACATTACCGGTACAACACGGTATAGCTGAATAAAAAATGATTGTCAAACATATTAAAATCTACGATCAACGCACAAGATTTAAGCTGAAGGACTCTTCAATTGAATCACCAATTGGAACAAGGGAATAAGTGCAAAAATTTCCAAAAATGACATTTTGATGCAAATGTCATCTGTATATCTAGACCCATTGGTTAGGCCGATGGTGATTTTATAAAAGCATCTTAGAACACAAATAAATTATTCAGTTTTTTGCGTTTTCCCAACAATTAAATCAGATATATATATCTCCTTCTTCCAATTGGTGATTCAATTGTTCTGAAAGTACAAACATTTTAGATGATATATTTTTTGTAATTTTCATATCATAAAAGT
Organism: Philhelius festivus; assembly: GCA_963931855.1. Taxonomy (NCBI): domain Eukaryota; kingdom Metazoa; phylum Arthropoda; class Insecta; order Diptera; family Syrphidae; genus Philhelius; species Philhelius festivus. Next base: position 74,200,169 of record OZ007556.1, on the reverse strand, counting down.
GATTTTCTATAAATGCCCAAAATTGAGAGCAGGCAGGAGGATATTCTAAATTAAATAAATGGAAGGTCTTAAAACAAATATCAACTGCTCTTAAGAAGGAGTTGAAAAGAAACTTAACTCCATCTACATATACATAAAAGTTTAATATATTTTCTAAGTCGCTGTCACCTAAACCAAGCATAAACGGCTGAATGTTTTCACCTTTGCTCTTCAAAAAAGATATGTGGTCATCAATCTCCTGTATGGATTTACCCATAAATAGGAATGCCTGCTGTGAACTTGAAACTGTGAATTTGACAACACTCTTCTTTCCACAGTTGTCTTTTTTCACAGATTTTTGGGTAGGAAAGAGGAAAAAGTGCAGGCACCATAATAATTTGACTGCTGTTGCATCTGGAAATAGAATTAAGAAATTTTTTTTTATAAATTAATGGTAAAGTAAGATAAAAAGTTGTTAATTCTTAACCTAATTTTATTCTAAACGGAATAGGTACCTAGCATAGTTAAAAGTATTAGTGGTAAACATAACATAATTTCTGCGGACGAGAATTTATGTTTTGCTCAACCAAATACTTATAAAGGAAAAAATAAAGAAAACTAATTACCGCTGTTAACATCTTCTTGATTTATCGATTCCAAAATTGCTCTCATTTTTTTATCTCTCGATTGGGTTTGCTTCAAGAGAAAATTTATTAATGAACTAGCTTGTTCTGGCCATCTACCAAGTATTCCCGGACGACTTCCATAAATTGTTGCAAAATCCTTGTCAATCTGGAGAATTAATTAATAAAATTTAAATCATGTAAAATTCGATATATATACATCAGACTATAGATATGTATAAGAAAAAAGTATATGTAGGTTAATTAAGGTACTTGAGTTTTTAAAACCTTAAATTGACGGTTTCTTAAGGAATATTTGAAACATATGGGTTTGGGACAGAATCACGAAAAACATTTCAGGATTTCTTTTTCCTTACGAATCTAATTTTTTGTATCAAAGTATACATACCTATGACATTAATTGAAATTTAAATTGTTGATTAAATAAATTTTTTTGTATAAAAGAACTTAATTTAATCGAAGCACAGATCCAATATTTTTGTATTGCTTTCAATTTAAATGTAAAGTAAAAAGTGTTTGTCTATTTCCGTTTTACTTCGCTTTTTTTGATGATTTTTATTAATAAAAGAGTTTCAAGTACTTTTTTTACGCTTAACTTGTTTGTTTAGTGAAAGTACAAACATTTTAGATGGTATATTTTTTGTAATTTTCATATCATAAAAGTGATTTTCTATAAATGCCCAAAATTGAGAGCAGGCAGGAGCATATTCTAAATTAAACAAATGGAAAGTCTTAAAACAAATATCAACTACTCTTAGGCTGAAAACACACCGGATAAAGCAAAACGTGTTTTTTTGTTTTGTGAATCAAGAGAACATTGTTTCATATGAGACTACACACACCAAACAAAACACACGTTTTTGTTTTGAAGAGTTTCGGTGGTGGTTGTCGAAAATACGAGTACATGCCATTGTATGAGAGCAACATACACCGAATGCAACAAAAACTGTTTCGAACAAGGGTCGTTGACGATAATTGCCTAATTTCTTGTGGCGCAAAACACACCGAATGAAACGAAACATAAAAACCAAAGCAAACAGAAAAATATGTTTCGTTGCCGATAGCTGACCTGTTGTTTTTTGCAAAACAAAATTTTATTTCCGTTTGAATTATTTGCTTCTACGTTTACTCTGTGCGCAAATTTTAAATTAATATGAACGTATATGTTCATTTTTTTAATTGAGGCAAGAAGCCCTATCTATATTTATAAAGATAAGGAACATGCCAATAAACTTACTATTGATAAGCTGTGGATTGCTACTTCCTACTATGTCACTTGGAGATTGGCAAGATTAAAAGCTTTTCTCTTTTCTTATAAATAACTCCATAATGTCTATTTTGTAAACACAAAATTGTTGTTTGTATTTACTTGCCGTAGAGTTATTATCTTTCAGCCGGAGTTAAGCTTTTACGATACTCGTAGTTCGTATTTTGTTTTATTTCAACGCACACCAAAGGAAACAAAAGCACAAAACGTTTTGTTTTGTTTTATTCTGTTTCGCTTGGTATGGTTCAAATAAAAAATGTTTTTTTGACTATAGAATCAAAAACGTTTTGCTTGATCCGGTGTGTTTTGTTGAGCCTTAAGAAGCAGTTGAAAAGAAACTTAACTCCATCTACATATATATAAAAGTTTAATATATTTTCTGAGTCGCTGTCACCTAAACCAAGCATAAACGGCTGAATGCTTTTACCTTTGCTCTTCAAAAAAGATATGTGGTCGTCAATCTGCTGTATGTACTCGTATTTACCCATAAATAAGAATGCCTGATGTGAACTTGATACTGTGAATTTGACAACACTCTTCTTTCCGCAGTTGTCTTTTTTCACAGATTTTTGGGTAGGAAAGAGGAAAGAACATTTCAGGATTTCTTTTTCGTTACGAATCTAATTTTTTGTATTAAAGTATACATACCTATATATGTATATTAATTGAAATTTAAATTGTTAATTAAATAAAATTTTTTATATAAAAGAACTTAATTTAATCGAAGCGCAGATCCAATATTTTTGTATTGCTTTCAATTTAAATATAAAGTAAAAAGTGTTTGTCTATTTCCGTTTTACTTCGCTTTTTTCGATATTTTTTTATAAAAAAAGAGTTTCAAGTACTTTTCTTACGTTTTACTTGTTTAAATACTGTTATTTTGAATTAGTTTAGTAAATATTTGAATACTTAGCGGTATTTTAAAATATATTTTTTTTCATTTTCGGGATTTTGGTTTTCGAGTTGTGTCTGTCTCCCAAAAAACTATAATTGGTGCATTTATAATGGTTTTTATAATTCAAATAAAACTTACTAATCGAAAACCAGTTGGGGTCTTATACTCCGGCCATTTTGCAAAAATATCATGCAAAGAACTTGCTTGCTGCACGTTTTGCATCCTATATTGACTGCATGCCTGCCAACAGCTGTCAAATTCCGCAACTGATAAGTTGTCATACTTTAAGCTACGTATGCACTCCTCTGCATCAGTTTCTGGACCTGTTGGTTAATAATATTTAGATTATATTCTCATGTTTATTTGCAAATTTTGGGATAGGTACTTAATTTTATACATAGAACATAAAAACATAAAAGAGTGCTAAGTAATAAGAATGGATCTATGCAATAGCTAATAATTCAGTAACTCCTTAATTTAAATTGAATTTTCTCATAAATAGGAATTTAATTTGAACTCGAAACTGTCAATTTGACAATACTCTTTTTTTCCGCATTCGGCCTTTTTTATGGCTTTTTAGGAAAAAAGAAGTACAATTATTTCATTTAATTAGTATGCTTGATTGTTTATAGTTATGTTTGAACATATTTATTCGGAAATTTGATTTCTCATATTATGAAACTACATATTTCTTGCAGTAAGTTTTATCAATTTTATTTAAATTAAAGTAAATTTAACTTTAAGTGGTAGGGTTGAATGGTTTTAAAATTTGTCTAAAGTTTAAGCAAAGTTCTTGTATTAAAACGTGCTTTAAAGTTACTTACAGAACTGTTTATTACGTGGGTTTGGTGGTTCAACATCAGGGCTGTCAGACGCATCCGCATCCAAAGCTAATGTCCGTTTAAGAAGCGACCGATAACTCCTCTTGTCATTACAAGCTTTGGCATATATTTTTCCCCGTCTTCCCACACGGTAGTATTCCAGTTTTTCTCCAGGAAAACGATTAAGAATTTCATTTTCTAATCTATAACTGGTTTTCAAGGACATGTGAAGATTATTTTCTTCAAAATAACAGCATATTATGCTTATCAATATAGATCTGTGTTCTGCCAGTAACTTAGAATGCCGCTCATAGTAACGCGTCATAATACTTGATTTATTGGAATCATTCAATATGTCTGATAAATGTACTGACACTTCTATGGCTTCTGGTGAAGTAGGTCCTCTTGAGCTAGATGGTGTGATGGGTGATACAGAACTCAGATTTCTTTTTAAAGAACTACTACATTCACTATCCTCTTCGTCTACAAACAAGGATGATCTTGAACGCCATTCTATTAAATTTTCTTCGAACACCACTAGATCACCAATTTTTTGGTCTTTGAAAAGCATATTTATGTGGTTTCGTTTGATTACTTCCAAAATGCCGATGGTGATTTTTTCAGCTATATTTAAAATAATTTTTAAAAAAATTAGAATTTCAGAAGGTGCAGGATTCATAAATGATTCAACAAAAGCGTGTGTACAGATTTGATACAATTATTATGATAATGAATTATTATTACTATATATTTATAATATTAACCTTTGAAAACTAAGTCAACAATTTTCATTTTCATTCTAAAACTAAATCAAGTTTTACGGAGTTTTTTTTTAATTTACTTGCATAAGTGATAATTGATAGCTATTGTGTGATAGTTTTACATATTATGCTTTAAAGTGATAAAGTAGACTCACATATTAAGAATTCTGTTAAATGATCTAAATTCCATGACTTGAGAAGTTTTCGCAAAGCATCTTGAGAATGGTCGAATTGCAGATTAGAAGAAGTTAAATCCTGACCGTCGTTGTGTTTTAGGGACGTTATATTGCACTTTCTTTCTTGTTGATTGAAGCATTGAAGTGATCCGAGTAAATTGTTCTCTGAGCTGTTAAAAGATATGTTTTCAACAATATCTACTGTGGGTCTTCCATAAGTTGGTGAATTTTCTATGTACAAGTAGGTTTGGGATTGATTAGGGCTTTTTTTGCCTTCTATGCTTTCATTCATTGTTTAATTAAATGATTTTCTTGTCGAGTGAACGGAACTGAAAGTATACAAATGTTTGTATAATAATGAAATTTTGAAAACCCACACAATTACTATTAACACATTTTATTTCAAGTTCCTTCAACTTTCTTATGGTAGAAAGTATTCTTTTATGTGCATCATAGTTTTCCCTTTCGGAGTTTTTATTACTGTTGCTGGAGGTCCAATTAATTCCTCAAAGTGTAAAATAAAATATTCACCCAGAAAAGAAGCATCGACTTCAAACGCCATGTAGTGTGGTCGGTAGTGAATTTCATTTAATTTTTGACAGAATAAACTAATGTCTTCTTCGTTTTGAACGAAATTTATAATTACGTATATATTATAATCATTAGTTAATCTGGACACCTAATAACCGCTTTTATATTCAATGCCATTGTATTCTGCTTCACACCAAAAGTTCAGTCGTTCTTTCTGAACCTCCAATTTGTTGCTTATTAATGAAATCAAGCCACTAGGCGTGTTGTGTTTCTTCCAAACTACACATTTAACGGTGTTATATTTAAAATTTAAAATTCTATTGGCAAACTTAAGCTGAAATTTTTTTGCTAATGTAAGGCATATATTTTTTCTGGAAGTTATAGCATGGGCATATAATTTAAAGCTTTTGTGCTTCGCTTCATATTTAAAACACCAATATTTTCTTAATGGTCCTGATTTTTGTAATATTGTTGGATAGTGTGTAATAATATGGAATTTGGGTTTTAATTTGTCTTGGAAAAGTTGAAGATATTGTTCATTATGCGTTTTTATTTTGCTCCTCAATGTTGATATCGACTCATCTGAGATCTCAAAGCATAGTACTATATTAATTATTTCTAGAAGGTTTAAGAGAAAGTTCCAAACGTCATCTTTTAATGGCACCATATCTCCTACCATAAGAGGCAGCAACTGAGCAAAAGTAAGCATTTCCCTTGCTGACATTCGTAGATGGCGCTTTTTTAAATGAGTTGGATGTATTTCATTCGAAGCATTTCCTATTTCTATAGGACCGTATTCAAATGTTTGTTTTCTTTTGTTTAAGGTTTCTAATGAAAAATATTTTTTTATTTGAGTGAAATGAATTATTACGTGACAAAGATCGTAATGGCATATTCCTTCAAAAATGTCATGCATAACATCCACGCTGAAGTTTTCAACAACATGGAATGAGGGGATGTCATTAAAACAGCATTCACTGTTAATACCAGTTTCTTTGGGATTATTTTTTTGTAGGTCAAAGTTGTAGTTACTTATATTTCTCCGTTTATCAGAATTTTCCGTACAAGTTTCACTGCATTCATCTTTATTCAAGCGACAAAATCGACAAAATGTTCCAGAAAACGACTTGCTGAAACCCAGTAATGTGTTAAGGCCTAAGTTATCACCAAGTATAAGACCCAAAATAAAGTGAACGTGGAATGTATCCCCATCGGGTGGCCTTACAAGGATACCTTCTTCTTCAAGAAATTTTAACTCATTTATGAGGGGTTGCAAACATTTTTCGTTCCCGTATTTTTTAATGTCTTTCGATTTGATTGCTGCTGCTAAAAATATGTTTTCTAGTTTTGCTTCATTAAGGGGCATACATGCAAATGAATAATAAAAGTTGCAGATAGAGTGTATTGAGGAATGAGATCCGAGGGGGTTGTTAATTTCAAATTCGTCTGCATACAAATAATATGGAACAAGTATTTTGTTTGGGTACAATTTACACTTTGTTTTCCACAGTTCTGCCTGAACAAAATTAATGAACTGATTACTTTTTTCCAAAGATTTCATGTAACTTAACATATTAGAAAGAAAGTTTTCAGTTTCAAATAATGCTCTGAATTGTGAACGAAGCGGTAATACAACGGCTTTGTTAATAACTTCCTGCAAATTTAACTCCCCATTACGATGATTGATATTTATTTCATTATTAATCACAAACTCATTTACATCGTCCATGTATCCACCCTTTCTAAGACATTGAGTTAAAAGATAATCTGAATCACATTTTTCGAATGGATTTGTACATGCATTAATCACACTACATATTTCATTTAAAATGACTTCATTTGACTGTAGTTTGCACCTAGCAAAGCTATCAAAAATTTCTAGAAGTGGTTTGATAATGAAATTTAAGGAACCTTTCTGTATTTCGTAAACATCTTTCCTTGAAAAATTGTCATTCGAGTGTAATGATATTGACCATTTGAGTGCGCTTTCCAAAAGCTTTTTTATCGCAATTTCTTTTTCAAATACTTTTTCTTTGCCACAATTTATTTCTGTTGAAGCTGAATTCGCTAAAGAACTATCAAGTATGATTTCATTTTGAATCAAGACGGAGCTTTCATTTATCTTTTCAGCATTAGGCGTTATTTGTTTTTCAACTTCTGTAGGTTTGAATGCTTTAACATGTAAGCGTCTTATATGTCTCTTGTAACTGGAGGAACTCATGAACAATAGGGAACATTTTTTGTCAAAACAACGAAAAGTACTGTTGGAATTCAAGTCATGCTTTTTTCGAAGATGATGCATAAGAATATCAATGTGGTCAAACTCTTTTTTGCAAACGAAGCACGACATTATAAAATATCTGAAATATTTTTAGAGGTTAATGACTTGTTCGGTAGGAAGTAACATATAATGAAACACACAATGTGTAACTATTATAGCTATCGTTACCTGATTACAAGAACTAGGTAACTCGGTAACTAGGTAATTTTTTAAACTATAGATACAGCAACGTTCTTGAGTAGATGACTATAAAACAGAAATTCGCAACATATTCTTATTGAATCATGCCTAATTCTTTTGAAATTAGCGTTAGTCTAAACAAAAAAATTAATCAAATTGTTTCCGAGAATGTCAAAAGTCGAAAATTTTCTAAAAATTTTCATTAATTAAAAAACCAACACCCAAGGTTTTTAGAGGTAGACGATAAAAAAAGAATACAATATAAAGGTTGCATATAGAAGTAGAAATTAAGAAATTATAAAACACAAGCAAAACCGATGATAGCGTTCATATGTGCATTTGTTTCTTTTTAAGTTACTGCTTTATCCAACAAGTTAGATTCAATTAAATAAAAAACAAACTTTCTTAAATTAATTTAAAATTAATGATGTGCTGGCAGATCGCATTTTCGTAAAAAAAAATAAAATAAAAAAATTACTACTTTGAATAAATAATCCCACGCCTCTTTCCCCCCAGATACCGCACGCGCTGGGTCCATCTATTCCAAGTACAAAAGCAATTTTTGGTTGCAATTCGTATCGGAGCTTATTTCATTAAATTATTAAACTAATTTATTGCCAACGCGAATGTTCAAGGACGATAAAAAAAATTAATCAGATGAATGTAAATAATTTGTGAGGCATAAAACGAAGAAAATAAAAGTTTAAATCTTAAAAAATGTATTAAAGGTTAATTTTATTTTGAAAAAGAGCTCGCAGCTCTATTAACAAGAAGATTCTTAAAATGACAAGTCTTATGATCCGATAAGAAATGCTACTCGTATGTATCTGACTGGGCATCTTACAATCAATCATGCCGTAAAAAAAGGAAGAATTGTGATCATACCATCTTATATTTACGTACTGCTTTTGTTTACTAAAATGAATAGTTTTGTATAGAGATATTTTCAAAAAATGTTTTCTCATGTGTACGCTTAATTTTTTCCTACACGTAATCAAGAATAAGATAAGTGCTACCACCTACTCCTCTTATAAATTTTTGATATAAGAAAAACCGATTTAATATTTTGGTTGACATGATTTATGTTATACAGAATCCTTTCCAAATAAAAAGAATTTTGTTACATACTAGCCATAAATGAATTTTAATCATGTTCATTCTTTGAAAGGATTTAAATATATGTACATAACGGGTGATTTTTTTGAGGTTAGGATTTTCATGCATTAGTATTTGACAGATCACGCGGGATTTCAGACATGATGTCAAAGAGAAAGATGCTCAGTATGCTTTGACATTTCATCATGAATAGACTTACTAACGAGCAACGCTTGCAAATCATTGAATTTTATTACCAAAATCAGTGTTCGGTTCGAAATGTGTTTCGCGCTTTACGTCCGATTTATGGTCTACATAATCGACCAAGTGAGCAAACAATTAATGCGATTGTGACCAAGTTTCGCACTCAGTTTACTTTATTGGACATTAAACCAACCACACGAATGCGTACAGTGCGTACAGAAGAGAATATTGCGTCTGTTTCTGAGAGTGTTGCTGAAGACCGTGAAATGTCGATTCGTCGCCGTTCGCAGCAATTGGGTTTGTGTTATTCGACCACATGGAAGATTTTACGCAAAGATCTTGGTGTAAAACCGTATAAAATACAGCTCGTGCAAGAACTGAAGCCGAACGATCTGCCACAACGTCGAATTTTCAGTGAATGGGCCCTAGAAAAGTTGGCAGAAAATCCGCTTTTTTATCGACAAATTTTGTTCAGCGATGAGGCTCATTTCTGGTTGAATGGCTACGTAAATAAGCAAAATTGCCGCATTTGCAGTGAAGAGCAACCAGAAGCCGTTCAAGAACTGCCCATGCATCCCGAAAAATGCACTGTTTGGTGTGGTTTGTACGCTGGTGGAATCATTGGACCGTATTTTTTCAAAGATGCTGTTGGACGCAACGTTACGGTGAATGGCGATCGCTATCGTTCAATGCTAACAAACTTTTTGTTGCCAAAAATGGAAGAACTGAACTTGGTTGACATGTGGTTTCAACAAGATGGCGCTACATGCCACACAGCTCGCGATTCTATGGCCATTTTGAGGGAAAACTTCGGAGAACAATTCATCTCAAGGAATGGACCGGTAAGTTGGCCACCAAGATCATGCGATTTGACGCCTTTAGACTATTTTTTGTGGGGCTACGTCAAGTCTAAAGTCTACACAAATAAGCCAGCAACTATTCCAGGTTTGGAAGACAACATTTCCGAAGAAATTCGGGCTATTCCGGCCGAAATGCTCGAAAAAGTTACCCAAAATTGGACTTTCCGAATGGACCACCTAAGACGCAGCGGCGGTCAACATTTAAATGAAATTATCTTCAAAAAGTAAATGTCATGGACCAATCTAACGTTTCAAATAAAGAATCGATGAGATTTTGCAAATTTTATGCGTTTTTTTTTCTAAAAAAGTTCTCAAGCTCTTAAAAAATCACCCGTTATATACGAGTATATGTTTGAACTTAAATACCTACATCCATTCTTCTTAGGAAAAGTTAAACTTATGATTTATACCTACAATTCAATTTTTTATTGAAATTTGAAAATAAATATAAAATTACAAGAACTCAATACATACATATGTGTTGAAAAAAATTGAAAATCAAATAATAATTACTTTTCATATACATATTTATAAATGTTGGCAAAAAAGTAAGTAGGGAAGTTTTAACTAACTCGAAAATTCGTTAAAAAATGGATATGCATAGAAGATTGGTAAAATTACAAGATCTATAACAAATGATTTCAGCTATACTGGAAAAAAAATTCGTAAAACAAGTAAAACCAATCAACGGAATATTGATAATGCTTAGTTTTGTTTAAAAATGTTTTTAAAATATGTATTTTTTTACGTTTCTACTTATGCAGGTATATATAAATGCAAAGAGCATTTTTTATAATAAAAATAAGAACTTATCATATTTTAAAGAAATAAAAAGTTATGGTAAATACGCTCATCCTCAATTCGATGACAATTTATATAGATGCCCTCTAAACAGAAAAAGAGATGAATGTTGAACAACTGGTTTTTAAGATTTTTAGAACATATTGGCCCTCTTGTAACAAAATGATCAACCGGTTAGGCCTCTGCTTGTGGTCTGAGTACCTCCAGATCACGAAATTTAAGAAAAAAAAAATTTGGAAAAATTACTAACTTACTTAAACAAAAATGAATGTGTTTTAAAACTATTTTTATTGACGAAAGTATTTTTGTTGTATATAAAAGTAGAAAAGTATGTTTGAACTTCCTTGTAGCTTCGCTAAAAACTCGATTGACATGGATTATTTCTGAAATTATAAGATCTATCTACTCAATAATCTGATAAGAAAACTGTTTTTGACTGACTAGCAAAGTATTTTTTTTTTCGTTATTTCGTAAAACTAGCAAAACCAATCAACGCAATATTGGTAATGCTTAGTTTTATAAAGTATATTGTTTTCAAAATGTTTTTTTACGTTCCTACTTATGTAGGTAGGTACATATAAATGCAACGAGCATTTTTATAATAAAAATAAAAACTTATCATATTTTAAAGAAATTAAAAGTTATGGTAAATACGCTCATCCTCAATTCAATGACAATTTGTATAGATGCCCTCTAAACAGAAAAAGAGATGAATGTTGAACAACTGGGTTTTAAGATTTTTAGAACATATTGGCCCTCTTGTAACAAAATGATCAACCGGTTAGGCCTCTGCTTGTGGTCTGAGTACCTCCAGATCACGAAATTTAAGAAAAAAAAAAATTTGGAAAAATTACTAACTTACTTAAACAAAAATGAATGTGTTTTAAAACTATTTTTATTGACGAAAGTATTTTTGTTGTATATAAAAGTAGAAAAGTATGTTTGAACTTCCTTGTAGCTTCGCTAAAAACTCGATTGACATGGATTATTTCTGAAATTATAAGATCTATCTACTCAATAATCTGATAAGAAAACTGTTTTTGACTGACTAGCAAAGTATTTTTTTTTTCGTTATTTCGTAAAACTAGCAAAACCAATCAACGCAATATTGATAATGCTTAGTTTTATAAAGTATATTGTTTTCAAAATGTTTTTTTACGTTCCTACTTATGTAGGTACATATAAATGCAACGAGCATTCTTTATAACAAAAATAAAAACTTATCATATTCTAAAGAAATTAAATTTATTTTTGTTAAATACACTCACCCTCAATCTGATGACAACTTATATATGTAGGTGCTCCTTAAACAGAAATAAGATGAATTTTGAACAGCTTGATTTGTAGATTTTTTGAAAATATATGTAGGTGCTCCTGTAAAAAATGATCAACAGGTTAGGTATCTGCTTGTGATCTGAGTACCTCCAGTTAACGTTTTGATTGAAATTTTAAGAATACATGAAAAGAAAAACAGATTTTTAATTAGTTTTGTTAAAAATTGTTTTTAAGATATGTATTTTTTTACGTTTCTACTTATGCAGGTAAAATTCAACGAGCATTTTTATAATAAAAACCATTCACCTCTTAGAACAATCAAAATGTATGATAAATACACTTCCCCCTCCCTCCCCCGATACCGATGTCTTAGATAACTGTCGAACTTAACTAGTGGTTTTTATTATTTTAAAGTATCAAAAACGATAAGGACTTAATTTAAGAATTTGTAAAGATCAATATTATGTATATATATATATCAAAAGGAGCTTTTTAAAGAAAAACTATATTCTGAAAGCAATTTTAAATTCAAGATGTGACTGCAAACCGCTTTTTTTTAAGTTGACAACGAATACAAAAATGAAAAAGTTACTACTTTACAACCATAACAAAATAAATAAAAAAGTTTTTAAAATATGATAAAAACCAAAAGTTCGTTTTAAAAAATATATACATATGTTGATAAGGAAAGAGGTAGGTATGTATTGAACTTCCTTGTAACTCGCTAGAAAATGGGTATGCTTGGAATATTGCTGAAATTATAAGACCTATCTACTAAATAATCTGATAAGAAAAAATTTTTGGCTGACTAGAAAAGTTTTTTTTTCCATTATTTCGTAATACTAGCAAAACCAATCAACGCAATATTGGTAATGCTTAGTTTTATAAATTATTGTTTTGAAAATGTTTTTTTACGTTCCTACTTATGTAGGTAGGTACATATAAATGCAACGAGCATTTTTATAATAAAAATAAAAACTTATCATATTTTAAAGAAATTAAAAGTTATGGTAAATACGCTCATCCTCAATTCAATGACAATTTGTATAGATGCCCTCTAAACAGAAAAAGAGATGAATGTTGAACAACTGGGTTTTAAGATTTTTAGAACATATTGGCCCTCCTGTAACAAAATGATCAACCGGTTAAGCCTCTGCTTGTGGTCTGAGTACCTCCAGGTCACGAAATTTAAGAACAAAAAAAAATTGGAAAAATTACTAACTTACTTAAACAAAAATGAATGTGTTTTAAAACTATTTGTATTGACGAAAGTATTTATGTTGTATATAAAAGTAGAAAAGTATGTTTGAACTTCCTTGTAGCTTCGCTAAAAACTCGATTGACATGGATTATTTCTGAAATTATAAGATCTATCTACTCAATAATCTGATAAGAAAAATGTTTTTGACTGACTAGCAAAGTATTTTTTTTTTCGTTATTTCGTAAAACTAGCAAAACCAATCAACGCAATATTGGTAATGCTTAGTTTTATAAAGTATATTGTTTTCAAAATGTTTTTTTACGTTCCTACTTATGTAGGTACATATAAATGCAACGAGCATTCTTTATAATAAAAATAAAAACTTATCATATTCTAAAGAAATTAAATTTATTTTTGTTAAATACACTCACCCTCAATCTGATGACAATTTATATAGGTGCTCCTTAAACAGAAATAAGATGAATTTTGAACAGCTTGATTTGAAGATTTTTCGAAAATATATGTAGGTGCTCCTGTAAAAAATGATCAACAGGTTAGGTATCTGCTTGTGATCTGAGTACCTCCAGTTAACGTTTTGATTGAAATTTTAAGAATACATGAAAAGAAAAAAAGATAAAATTATTATTTGTAAAATATAAAAATTGTTTTCAACACGTACAAAATATTTTTGTGCAATTATATTTTTTTGATACCACGTGCTTAACTCTAAATTTTTTTTTTGTTTAAATGGGATTAAAATTTAAGACTTGTAAGAAATAAGCAATACTGATCCAATATACTGGTTAAATTGCTTATTTTTATAAAAAACTAATTGCAAAAAAAAGAATTTTGTAGGTACAGACTACCCACAAAATTCCTTCCTTGAAAGAATTATATTATCGTATATATATGTAAGTACATACGTAAGTACAAATAGAATTTTGAGAACTTACCTTTTTAAATGTTAATTCTTCCTTTTTTATGTTTGGTTTTCTTTATTTCACACTATTAGACAACCACGACGACTTTTTTATTTTAATTTTAATAAAATTATGGCGATGGACAAACGAGACAAACGCGCAGCAGCAGCAACAGACAATCTTTTACAAATGGCCACAGACACAGAACGACGCCGAAGCGACACCATACTTACTCAAGTTGAAATTGGTTTGAACTGAACGAATGTGACATGTAAGCATTCATTGATGTTCGGTCGACTAGCTTCCTGCCGATGGTCATGTTCAGACATACAAATGTCTTGACTCTTGTGTATATCAAGTTGCACAGTTTATTGTTTTGATTTTGCGTTTGATGAAATTTTTCATAAATGTTATGGCATTTTACATAGAGAATATTGTTAGATTGCATACAAAATATGAAAAACATCATTTTGAAGAAAGTTTGTCATCAAATGGAAACATCAAACATATTCTGTATGTAAAATTGCATACATTTTATGATTCTAATCTTCAAATGGTGGGTTGGCAACACAAATTGAGTTGAATCCAGACAGCGTTAGTTTTGGCGGTATCCAATCAAATTGGGATACGTGGATTAACCCTGCACTTACACTGGGATTTCGTAAATTTTTCAGACATGAAAAAAAATTGCCAAAGATATATTTATGACATTTTTATTTTCAGGCTTTTTATTGAAAATAATTATTAAATGTGAGTTGCATGAATATGACTTTAATTTTTTAACATGTCTTGCAATCAAAACCTTGAAAATTTATAATGTTAAACTGAATAACTCATTAAATTAAGTTATTTTCAGGATTTTTTTACAAAACGAAAAACAATTAGTACAATTCGCAAGATTTTCGCACAGGTTTTTTACAAGTTTTGCAAAAGAAATTTTGGAAATTTGTTTTGATAGAAGAAAATTACTAATAAAAGAAGTTATTTTCTTAGAAAACAGAAACATTCAATACAATTGCGCGGTTTATAAAAGTTTTTTCGATAAGAATCTTGTAAATTGGTTTTGATTAATGAAAGAAATTCACAAAAGTAGTGTTATTCAAGTTTGAACTTGAATGGCATAAAACATCATTAAAGAATGCTTGATTTTCATTTTGGTTTGTACAACTTTTTTAGTTGAAATCTTGAGAATAAATTTTGATAAAAGTAAATACTTTTATATATACATGCAAGCGCTACTCAAACTTGCAGAAAAACAAACAATCGATGAAAATCCTGAGATTTTCACAAAAGTTTCGTAGGTACAATCTTTTAATAGATATATTGAAACTTAGTTAGGCTGAAAACACACCGGATAAAGCAAAACGTGTTTTTTTGTTTTGTAAATCAAGAGAACACACCGAATGAAACGAAACATAAAAACCAAAGCAAAACAGAAAAATATGTTTCGTTGCCGATAACTGACCTGTTGTTTTTTGCAAAACAAAATTTTGATTCCGTTTGAATTATTTACTTCTACGTTTACTCTGTGCGCAAATTTTAAATTAATATGAACGTAGATGGAGAAAATTTCATTTTTTTTAATTGAGGCAAGAAGCGCTATCTATATTTATAAAGATAAGGAACATGCCAATAAACTTACTATTGATAAGCTGTGGATTGCTACTTCCTACTATGACATCTGGAGATTGGCAAGATTAAAAGCTTATCTCTTTTCTTATAAATAACTCCATAATGTCTATTTTGTAAACACAAAATTGTTATTTGTAATTACTTGCCGTAGAGTTATAATCTTTCAGCCGGAGTTAAGCTTTTACGATAGTTCGTATTTTGTTTCATTTCAACGCACACCAAACGAAACAAAAGCACATAACGTTTTGTTGTGTTTTGTTTTATTCTGTTTCGCTTGGTGTGTGTTCAAATAAAAAATGTTATTTTGACTATTGAATCATTAACTTTTTTTTGATCCGGTGTGTTTTCAGCCTTAGTTTGTAAGATTTTACTTGCAAACAAAAAATTACTGTTTCGATTTTGCGTTTGATGAAATTTTTCATAAATGTTATGGCATTTTACATACAGAATATTGTTATATTGCATACAAAATATGAAAAACATCATTTTGAAGAAAGTTTGTCATCAAATGGAAACATCAAACATATTCTGTATGTAAAATTGCATACATTTTATGATTCTAATCTTCAAATGGTGGGTTGGCAACACAAATTGAGTTGAATCCAGACAGCGTTGGTTTTGGCGGTATCCAATGAAATTGGGCTACGTAGATTAACCCTGCACTTACACTGGGATGTCGTAAATGACAAAAAAAAATTCAGGCATATATTAATGACACTTTTATTTTTCAGGATGTTTATTGAAAACCCAAAAATAATTACGTATGGTAAATTGCAACATTTTTTAACAAGTTTTTGAAAGAAAATCTTGAAAATTTTATGATGATAAGAGTAAATAAGTCATTAAATTAAGTTATTTTAAGGATTTTCTTGCAGAACATATTATAATCAATGAAAATATCACACTTTTTTAAAAGTTTTTACTATTTTTGCAACAATTTCAAACGTTTTTGATAGTTTTCACATTAAAATTCGTATGAAAAGTATCATAAATCACGTTGTAAGTCGTCATCACCTTTGGACTTGTATTTTTAACCAACAATTTCAATAAAAACAATTGTTTGCATAAAAGAATTGTAAAATTTCATGCATTTGATGTAACGTGACATCAATCTTCACATTGAAGTTCGTATGAAAAGTTTCATAAATCAAATGTTAGATTACATAACCTTCTTGATTTTTTTTAAACCCACAATTTCAATAAAGATAATTTTTTGCATAAAAGAATTGTAAAATTTCATGCATTTGATGTAACGTGACAACAATCTTCACATTGAAATTCGTATGAAAAGTTTCATAAATCAAATGTTAGATTACATAACCTTCTTGATTTTTTTTTTAAACCCACAATTTCAATAAAGACAATTTTTTGCATAAAAGAATTGTAAAATTTCATGCATTTGATGTAACGTGACATCAATCGTCACATTGAAATTCGTATGAAAAGTTTCATAAATCAAATGTTAGATTACATAACCTTCTTGATTTTTTTTAAACCCACAATTTCAATAAAGATAATTTTTTGCATAAAAGAATTGTAAAATTTCATGCATTTGATGTAACGTGACAACAATCTTCGCATTGAAATTCGTATGAAAAGTTTCATAAATCAAATGTTAGATTACATAACCTTCTTGATTTTTTTTTTAAACCCACAATTTCAATAAAGACAATTTTTTGCATAAAAGAATTGTAAAATTTCATGCATTTGATGTAACGTGACATCAATCGTCACATTGAAATTCGTATGAAAAGTTTCATAAATCAAATGTTAGATTACATAACCTTCTTGATTTTTTTTAAACCCACAATTTCAATAAAGACAATTTTTTGCATAAAAGAATTGTAAAATTTCATGCATTTGATGTAACGTGACATCAATCTTCAAATTGAAATTCGTATGAAAAGTTTCATAAATCAAATGTTAGATTACATAACCTTCTTGATTTTTTTTAAACCCACAATTTCAATAAAGACAATTTTTTGCATAAAAGAATTGTAAAATTTCATGCATTTGATGTAACGTGACATCAATCTTCAAATTGAAATTCGTATGAAAAGTTTCATAAATCAAATGTTAGATTACATAACCTTCTTGATTTTTTTTAAACCCACAATTTCAATAAAGACAATTTTTTGCATAAAAGAATTGTAAAATTTCATGCATTTGATGTAACGTGACATCAATCTTCACATTGAAATTCGTATGAAAAGTTTCATAAATCAAATGTTATATTACATAACCTTCATGATTTTTTTAAACCCACAATTTCAATAAAGACATTTTTGCATAAAAGAATTGTAAAATTTCATGCATTTGATGTAACGTGACATCAATCTTCAAATTGAAATTCGTATGAAAAGTTTCATAAATCAAATGTTAGATTACATAACCTTTTCTACTTCTATTTTAAACCTATAATTTCAAAATTATAGTTGACCTAAAAGCTATGTAAAATTGCATGCATTTGAAGTAATCCTTCATCAAACTTCGTGAACACTTTTACATATTTTTTATGATTTAGATCATCAAATTTCAAATTTCCCCTAAAAATATTCAGGTGAATATTTTGATGATCCCCTTTCACACATAATATGATTTTTTCATACAACGTATGAAACGTTTCATCATTATCATGAAGTTCGGATTTCATATTGTCTTAATATTTCATACGTTTTATGACTATAATCATCAAGTGGATTTTCCAACAACAATTCTTAAGTAAAATATTTTTATGAAAGAGGTTGCATAAAAGTTAAGACTTTTTTCATACAGTTGATGCAAAAAGCACTGATGTAGCGTTGATGATTTTTTCATACGCTGATGTACGGTGGCATCAAACTTTGCTTACAACAACAACTATATGGAGAGAATTTTGATGATTGTGAAATCATCAATTTTATGATTTTGACATCAATTGCAAAAATAAAACTGATGATTCTTCCATCAAATTTATGATTTTGCGCATAGATTTGATGATTTTCAGTTGATGATCGCCGATCATAAAATCTATGTAAAAAACTTTTTTCAGTGTATAAGTGTGTCCATTGTACATTTTCCGCAAACATATTTTTTACATTTAGAACAAATTTTGTTGGTTTTATTTTCTTCACAGTATCCTATTTGACATCTCATATACGTTTATAATCTGTAGTAGACTTAGGCAACGATCCTTTCGTATTTGTTTCTTGTTTTGGTTGTTCACGGGATTCTCGAAAATCGGCGCCAAGTTCTTCTGCTAGCTTGAGTAAAAAATCATGTCTCGAGATATTTTCTCCTGTCGTTTGCTTGTACAAAATCCAGGCATTTATGCCAGCTAAATCAAGGATATTGAAAAAAACTTGGAGAGGGCATCTGCAAGACTTAGATTTTGTAGTAAATTTCCTCGCCATTTGATCGGTCATGTCTACACCAAATTTGGTTTTATTGTAATATGAAACAGTTTCAGGTAAACGTTTATCATTGTTTTCTACTTTAACGAATTTATGTTTAGAACTAAGTAAAAGTACTTTTTTTGTTGGCTTTACTTTTATAGATTGTAAGAGTACAATTATCTGTTGTAAAAATTCTCGATGAAAATCGTTCCATATCATCTTTCTTTTGCTTCGCAATTAGTGGTAATTCTCTTTTATTTGACCGAATAGTTCCAACTAACGTAGTTTTTTTGGCTAGGAGTTGTGTTGCTAGAGATTTGCTTGTGAAGAAGTTGTCTGTGGTCACAGTTCTTCCGCAACCAGTAAATGGCTCAATGAGTTTGAGTACAATATATTCAGAGAGTGGTACTGAAGAGGGCCTATATTCATCTTTTCCAAGATATGGAAGTGCATTTATGACGTATTTGCTATCGACGTCCGATGCTAACCAAAATTTGATTCCAAATTTATCCGGCTTGTTAGGCATGTATTGCGTAAATCTACACCGTACTTTAGTCGGAAATAGCTGTTCGTCTATAGTAATATTTTCACCCGGTTTGTAACAGTTTTGGCTGTTCTCAATGAAAATATTCCAAATTGCAGATACCATAGCAAATTTATCTGTTTTCAAACGTTGGCACCGCTGACTTTTTTTTTATCAAAACGAATAAATCTAAGAATTTCGGTAAAATTATTTCTGCTCATAATTTCAGAAAAAAATTTAGGCCCCCATATGTTATTCCACAAAAAGGAAATATTCAAATTATTTGCTCCATATGCAGCTCGAGCATATAAAATTGCAATAAATGCATCTAATTTTTTTTAGATAAACTCCAATCGGAACCTAATACTCTCTTTGCTTCTTCTATTGTGCATGTTCTTATATGGTTCATAATCCGGTGGTCAATTATCAATGAAAATGCAGTACTAACTTTACCTTTCATTATATGACGTTTTGCATATCCTGTTGGGCCTACTTCTTGCCTGAAAATGTTATGAAGTGGTACTCTTCCAGGTGTGCCACCTACTTGCATTTGTTGCCAAACAGATCCATCATTCGCAACATTTTGTTCATTTATTTCTACTTCACTTTCTTCCGAACTTGAGAGTAATCTTATTCTTTTTCGGCCACTATATACATTCACAATATTTTCCTCTTCATCGTCAGTATCTGTAGAATCAAACTCATTTTTATTTGCAACCAATATTATCTTCATTTTCAGAAAATTCGTCTTCACTAATTTCTGAAAACTCTTCCCCAATATTATTTATATCTTCTAAGAACTTGTACTGTCTTGTTTGCTTCGACATTTTTCTGGGTAAAAAATGACCTGTATTACTATAGCTATCAAAATAAAATATAAGCTAGGTACTTACCAAGACTTTCAATTTTTGCCATTTTTTCTTACACTAAAAAGCTATTTTCAATCTAAAATTTGATATTTTCTCGAAATTATTCTGAGCTATTTTCGTTGAACTATGTACTTTACGCAACAGTCTTTGGAAGAATGTGCAACTTACTGACTACAAATATGACTCGATAATCTCATAAAACAAAAAAATTCTCTCCGGGTCAAATGACCCGTTGTGGTAGATATCGGTATACAACAAGGATTACTCAGAATAAACAAAACAAAAAAAAATTTTATAACTGTACATTAATTACTTAGAAAAAGTCATGAAGTCAAATGTGCAAACGCAATAAAATTATACGTGCATTTTCAATGCAAAAGTTCAAAATGGGTCATTTGACCCGTTATGGTATGTTTAGTGTTAATTCAATTTATTTACTTTTCAAAAGCATCCAAACATTCATTCACGAGTTCTTGTCTCTTGTCTCTAGACGATTGTTTATGCTCAATTGGCAATTTTTTGGATGGAACTGAACCGATATTCAAAATTCTTTTATCTTCACGAACATTTAAAAGTACATCCTGAAGTCTATAATCACTCTCAACAAAATGCTCCGAGCACACCCGACTATTTATCAAGGAATATTCATTTTTATTTCCACAAAATTTTATCCACATTTAATACAATTCTTTGTCCGTTGGAAAGTAGTGAAATCTAAGTTTTTTTCTCATTGTTTTTTCTTCCTGGGGAATTATTACAACCCAAAAGAGCACATACAACCATTTTAAACTTCTGTTTTTTATTTTTCAAATTTTAATCTTTATTTATTTAACTGCAAGCTCACAAAATATAAAATCCAATAGAAATTTTCAACTAAACAAACTCGAATGCCAAAATCATCATCATCATCATTTTTCAAGATGGCGACATGTCAGATGCAATAAGCATACCTTGTTTTCTGTTTATCATGTGTGTGCACCAAACGTTCAACATGGTGCGAAGGCCCACCACGTCTAGCGTAAAATGGCTGCAGCGCGCGCAACTTTTGCACTTACGAAGACTCATCTATACTATCTGTACTATTATATAAAAGTGTTCTTTTGTTTGCTTGTCAGTTTGGCTGTTATGAAACTAATAAACAAAAAGAAAAAACAAAAACAAAAAACACTCAAAATAATACATCAATTGAAGATTTTGGAGAAAGTGACACATTTTCTAAATGAACTATACATACCTACATACATTACTCATAAAATTAAAAACATGTATAGTATGTAGCTATACAAAATTCGTATAGAAACAATTTGAGAAATTCAATTTTTGAATTTTTTGACGTTTCTCTAATATTCTTCTTATTTACGGTCATCATAATGATAACAGCGCCAATGCATATTTGCCATCCACTTAGGGTGAACTTATACGCGTCTTTATAAGGCCCTGTTTAGATTTTAACTTTTCATTACGCCAACCCAACCATGAAGATGTTTTTGTCGATGAGATCCGTTAGGAGCTCTGTACACTAACAAAGCATATTATTCATTCGATTCATCCAGATTAAAACTTAAATCCGGATGTAAATTATACGAATTCAATGTAAGTACAACCGGATTCAAGTTTTAATCTGGATGAATCGAGTGAATTATATAGCGGTGTCTGTTTCCATATTCATTTTATCGAAAAGCGCACACAGTTCGGGAGTGAGGTTTTATATCCCTAAAGAGATTTCCCTTATGCAAAATCTACCGATTGATATTTCCCAATTCATCAAGAAAAATTTTGTATTTTTATGAGAAATAGATTGATTTTACGGGTGTGATATGGAAATCACCTTTTTCAAAGTACCGCATATACATCTCTGTTTCGATATTCAAAACGCATTTCCATAGTGTCGCACTTTGATTTTGATAGATATTTGGCAATTGACAATTAAAGTTAATTCTAAGTTGAAGAACTGTTCCTGAGATAGCTTTGGGTTCAATTAATTTGCAGGCCTAGCTCAAAGTAACCACCCACATTGAAAACATTGCGCAAATATTCGAAAAACCTGCTGATATTTGTGTCATAAAAAAAGGTTTTTCAGTTAAGAATTTTCAGTTGTCAAAAATTTGAATGTAATAAGGCCTGAAAGTTACATAAGCTTTTAACACGTATGTCAAATTAAATTTTTGTTTGCAGTTGCATGGCAACCC
Source organism: Philhelius festivus (assembly GCA_963931855.1). NCBI lineage: Eukaryota > Metazoa > Arthropoda > Insecta > Diptera > Syrphidae > Philhelius > Philhelius festivus. The sequence continues at coordinate 74,177,691 of OZ007556.1, read as the reverse complement.
AAAACAGAAACAACTAAAAAATTGCAACGTGTAAATTACGTTGAATTACCCCTCGTTTTGGTAGATAGACAAAGTACTTTAAATAAATAAATAAATAAAAAATATGGTGGTGCAACAGCTCGAGGAGAACCAGGGCCTAGTGACTTACAACACTCAAACGTTCCTGTGTGCGTGTAACCAGGAATGGAGGGGATCTACAATTTTCTGCCGATTCCGAATGGCTAATGATTAGCACTTTTCATGACAAGAGATACTGTTGGAGGATTTGTCAATTCCTCGCAAGAAGCAGTACACTTCTAAAAAAAATTTTCTTGCAGCGACTGAGAATCGAACCCAAGACCTTCAGCATGACAGTCCAATGCACTAATCATTATGCCAAGGGGTACTGCAGTACTCAAGTTTTAATAAATTTTGTTGTTGTTTTGTAATTTTTTTTATAAGGATATTCCTTGTTCATTTATTTTCAATTCAAATCTAGATAGATTGTTCAACTCATGTATCGAAAATCTAATCCAAATCGATCCTTAAATGATGGCGCTGTGCACGAATAAAAGAAACTTCAAAACGATTCTCCTCTTTATATGTGGATTATATGTGGATAAAATGTTCTACTTAATTGCAGAAAATGGGGAATAAGTGTGTTTATGTTTTTACTTTGGATTTGACTTCAAGAGCAGGTGTGAAGTTCCAGTAGATGTGTTTTACACCAGGAATTTATAATTCGTAATGAATTTTGTTATTTATACCGAAGTAAATACTAAACAAATGTTGTTTTTGTTCCTTTTATGCTTTTTATGAAGCATTTAACGCAAATGTGTGTGATCAGTAAGATTTTGGCATATCCTTGTTTATTCCGTAAATGTGTGGCCACCAGGGGCGCAACAACGGGGGGTGTCCAGGGTGTCCGGACACCCCCCAGAGGTCGGTGGACACCGCCCAGAGGTCGGTGGACACCCCCTCCGAAATCGATAGACAGACGAGTGACGATTTTTAAAACATTCTTAACCCCACAAACCCAGGGCGTAGCGCGGTCAAGCTTAAGGAGACGATGCAAACTATTCCCAAAGCCATTAACCCGACAAACCCGGGGCGCAGCGAGGCCAAGCTCGCGAAGACGACACAAGCTGTTCCTGAAGCCATTAACCCCACAAACCCGGGGCGCAGCGAGGCCAAGCTCGCGAAGACGACACAAGCTATCCCCCAAGCCATTAACCCGACAAACCCGGGGCGCAGCGAGGCCAAGCTCGCGAAGACGACACAAGCTTGATTTTAAAAGATAAACTAGCTATTTGCTCATGTTAAAGTTAGCCGAGCTCTTTGACGTTAAAGTATGGTTTATGTCCTTTAAAATTAACAAAACGTCGGGTCTCGTTTTATTCGGAATGATTAGAGTCGACTGCCATTTTAAAATTGAGTTAGAGCAGGTTTTAAATGTTTAAAATTTTGCGCCAATGATTATATATTTTTATTCGAAAGTACGATACGAAAAAGAAGATTAGTTTTAAACAAAAATAATTAACAGAATATGAACACTATTGTATGTATTTATACCAAAATTGTATGAAAAGTAGTTTTAACAAAAAAAAAAAGTTTCATGCGTCCAATTTAGTAGTTAAATTTAGAAGTTTTTCGAATAATGATTTTAAATGATTTTTTTGCTTGATTTAAGTATTCAATTCGGGGATTGCAGTTTGCAGTCATAAAGTTTTACCAAAAAAAGACCCGGGCAACGCCGGGTATTATCGGCTAGTGTATTATAAATTAGAAGTATAAGCCTATTGACTATAATCAAGGATTCAGAAATGTTTTTAGCCCTCTCACTAATGCAATGGATCTGATTTTATTTTTGTAATGCTTTCTTTTAATAGGTTAGGACTAGAGCCTCCAATTCCAATTTGTCTGGTTGAAAAATATGGAAAATTCTTACACTCTCATGTACATACCTACATGAACATGTACTATGTATGTCTCCTTTTATTTGTTTAATTTCCAATATTCCGAGAATCCTAGAGATGAACATAAAGATAAAAGACCAGAGGAACCGCATCATAGGATTTTCATTCTTCGCCATGCTAGGCAAATTCCATTAGAATATTTGCTTGAAGAAATTAAAAAAAAAGGAATTTTCTTCAAAAGTATTCATGTGGTAGAATGAAAGGATCTGCATTTCGGAGAATGGAATGGGAATGTCTTGGGTTTTATCATCATTTGGATTGGATTCATTTGTGGGTTTTCTTAATGGTGACCTGAACTTACTGATATGGGGCCAAGAATCTTCTATACACATTTAATCCAGCGTACTGGAGATAATGTGCGCAAATATGTACTTTGTGAATGGCATATCAGAGAAACTTTCTTGACCATAAACATTTGAAAAGATGTGCTCTGCCTCTGGCCGTACAAGTTGGAAGAATTTGAAATATTTAAGAGAAAATGTGTGTTCTCTCATGAATGTGTTTTGTGTATTAAGTTTTATGGTTCAGTTGGATTTTACATATGTTTTTTAGAAAGATATTTTTTATGGATGAAATTTTAAAGTAATGACTTTGAGGGCGATTATTGAGTCTGAGAATTTTTTGGGTGTGAAGTTTTCAAAAGAAAAACTGAAGAATTTTCCAATGTGACTTCATTTCAACAATTTAACTGTTTAACTTAAAGTATTTTCAATATTTATTTGAGACTCTTTGTTTTCCTTGAAATCTCCGCGTATCTTTTGATTTTAGCAACATTTTCATTGACAGAGCTTAAACGAAAAAGACTTAAAGAATCTCCGAATGGATTTTAGTTCAGAAATTAGTCAAATATTAACCAAACTACATAAATTCCAAATCAATTTTCCTAAAATAAATGTGGATAATGTAATGCATATGTATTCAATAGGTTTTACTGAACCATCAGACATTAGAAGGTAAAAAGCTTTTTCCCCAAAAATCAGCAGTTAACCTCAAGCTTCTTCTTCATTTTTTTTACAAATTTGTTTTAATATTCAATGTTTGGCACTGTCCTTTTTTCATGATTTTGACACTAAGGGTATTTGCTACCCCTTTTTTAACTAGATCTCGACATTTTCCCAGCCTAGTGCCTGGGACTAAACATTAACGAATGGAAATCCCCATATTCCTCGACGTTCTCCATACCTAATCAATTCATTTCCGCCGTGGTATCGATTTGTGAACTATGGCATATTATGTGACTGAAGGCTTAACTACCTAACACATATTGATGATATAATTCTGAGCCAACTCATGACTTGACCCTATCCCTCTACTCATATTTTGTTCGCGTCTCCTTGAATACTCCTGTCAATTACGATCCCCCTATCAATCTAATTCATACCTCCAGAATTAAGAGTATTTAACCTCGTTTTCTACAATTTCAACTTTGTGTTCTGTCTTGTGCAGTGTGGCCAATTCATAATTTGAGTTAATGCTAAATTCGACAATTTAGCATGATTTTTTGTGTACTAAATATGCTAAAAATCATGCTAAATATTTTTTTTAGCTGGAAACCTGCCAAAAACTTTGCCTTAAACTAAAACAAACGGAACTTTGTTTTTTTCTTTATTTAACAAAAAAAAAACAAAACATTTTAAAAAATAATTCACTCTGGTTAGAACTAAAATATAAATATTAAATTATTAAAAAAAATTAAAATGTTGAGCCTCATTCAAAGCCCCTTCAAAAATATCACGCATATCTTCTTCTTCTTCCTGGGTTACATAAAATTTTTTGTTCATTAACTTTTTAGGAACAGCGAAATTATCACAACATGTAAATAAAATTCTCAGATTTTCTGGTGTCCTTTTTTGAAGCTCTTTGATATGTTTCAAAATAAAGTTTTAAAGTTTTTTCTAAATTCATTTTCATCCTCGCATGTTATTAAATCTTGTAGCTTAATATTCTTGTAATTTTTCTTCACACTGAAAGCCGAAGTAAGAATTGGGTAATAGTTTGTCGATAGTCATATCTACTTTTAATTCATCTTCAGAAAACACAGCAATCTTTTTAATTAGAGATAAAATGAGGCGAGATAAATCGTTAAAAACTTTCCGACAGATGGTGGTTCGTCAAGGAACAGTATGTTAGTTTGCTGAATTCGTTAAAACTTAAAAATGGTTGCGTTCAACAATACCTACAATAAAAATAACAGAGTCGGCACACACTTTCGTAGGTTTTGTTTAATAAGCTTTTTATAAATTCAATTTAATTGCATGGTTCGTGTAAATTTCTGCTAAATTTTCATGCTAAGACCAGATTTCATGCTAAAAAAATATGCCAGCATGATTTGAAAAAAAAAAATGCTAAAAAACTATTTTTCATGCTAGATTTAGCAGGAAAAATGCTTAATTGGCCACACTGGTCTTGTGAATGACAGGGAGGAAAGTCCATCTCAATCTTATTTACTTAAATCTACTGAAAGAGTGAAGAAAAAAAACCGTCGTTCTAATCGTAAGTCGACTTCTTCCAGATTCTGCTTCGTCTCTTTTATCTGCCCATCCTCCAACGAGCCTATTGTAACCGAATGCTGGGAAAAGTCAATTCTAACTTTGATTGTTTCGATTTTAACCTCTATCAGGCGAATCTATAAACAAATCTTAAAGGTTACTTAACTTTAAAATACTTCTAAGCAGCTCTTAAGTATGAAATCGGTATCTATAATCAATTTTCACATTTAAGTAACGTTACTTAAATGCCTCTTAACTTAAACGCCATCAACCGCGTTTAAGGGTCACTTAAAGGCATTTTTAAATGTATTTTGACATATCGATTGCCATCTTTGAAATTTGAAATTGAGTTTCACGATTTAAGAAACATAAAATTTGTATTGATTAAAGTATGTGTACGCGCAAGAAAATTTCGTCCACGCTTCCCTCTTAGCCTTTGAAGTGTTTGTATCGACACTTCCTCCTCGCTGTTGGAAGAGAATAGGCGTTTTCCTAAATGCAGTGTTGCAGCGTGGATTTTGATGCCCTTGCAACGTTTTTCTTCACTCTGAAATTTACTTTTACAATTCATTAAAAATACTCTAAAATTTAGAATTCGTATTTAATAACGTTATTTTATTGAAGCAAGTGAATAAAAAAAAGCATCAAAATTCATGATGCGCTGCAACACAGCATTTAGGAAAACACCCAATCTGTGCATAAAATAATTCTGTTTTGTAGTGTATTATTGCAAATTCTAAAATAAAAAAGTTTCCTTATAGGAGGCATCCCAATTTTCAGATCTTTTTCTTTTATTTGTGGCGGCGGGTGTGGGTGTGTGTTCGATAGCCATTTTTTTTCTGATTTCACAAATAAAAAAATGTGTCTTCCAGTTATTTACTGAAAAAAGGTGTCACAAAACAGCTGTGTTGTATAAAATGAAGCAGCATTTGTTTTTTTTTTTCTGTACTAAATTTTCACATTCTTTTACGTTACGTGACACAACCATTGTTTAGTTAAGTACCAATGAAAAATCGATTATAGATACGAATTGAAGTTTCGTCACTTAAAGCCAAATTAAATATTTAAGTATGCTTAACTAAATAACCTCTAAGATGCAGTTTAAGAAAATCTTATAGATACGGCTGTATGATTTCAACCTTTCTTAACCTTCATTTTCTTAATCTTAATCTTCTTAATCTGACCGCAGGAAGGCAAATAGATGGAGAAGAAAGAGCGTTCCGAAATTTCTTTTGTCTGTATGTCTGTACCTCGACCTACACCCGGTATTAGAAGGACTTCGGCGATTTCCTAGAGAACAAATTGTAATTTCGTATAGCCCCAAAACTACAGTTATCTGCTATACAAAGGTTGTGAAAAATCTTATCTTGCCTTAAAAATGCAACCAGTGTTACATTATCAGCTGAATTATGGCTATTGGTGATCTAATCTCACAAAAATATGGCGCACAAATCCTTACACCGGTTTGGAGAAAGTAAAATTATTGTATACTTATTCAAAAGCATTTGATAGAGTTTGGCATTATTGGCGCAAAATTTTAATTGAATTAGTACGATGCTAAGGCTCTTTTAGTATGATACTAGGCTAAAACAACGAATTTGAACATTTTAATCGGATATAGCGGCACGAGTACGATAACTTGGCCGCCAAGATTTGATGACGGATTTTTGTAGAGGGGTCAAAAATAAGCACTTTTTACTATGGGAGGGGGGGGTCTATCTCCCCCCGTTTAGGAGGTAGGGGGACTTTTAGAAAAAATGGTTTAAATTAAAAAAAAAATATTAAAAAACAACGGCAACACCTACAATAAAGTGCTATACTGCGTTTGAAAGCCAAAAGATTGTTCTATAATCCTGCATTTAAATTAAATTACTCATGTCAATAGTTTTTGAGAAATTCGCTTTTAAAGTCCAAATTTTGGTAAAAAAAAACGTGAAAAAAAAGTTTAGACCGATTGTTTTCAAAATTGTGAAATGAAATTGTAAATTAGCTTATATGTGTTTCATGTACCTATCACTTCTTAATCGAACACAAAAAACCGCACGGTTCTATGTCTTCTAGGTTTTGAGAAAACCTCCGTTTAGGAGGTAGGGGCACTTTTAGAAAAAAATGGTTTAAATTGAAAAAAAAAAAAATATTAAAAAACAACGGCAACACTTACAATAAAGTACTATACTGCGTTTGAAAGCCAGAAGATTTTTCTATAATCCTGCATTTTAATTAAATTTTTCATGTAAATAGTTTTTGAGAAATTCGCATTTAAAGTCCAAATTTTGATAAAATAACGTGAAAAAAAAAGTTTAGACCGATTGTTTTCAAAGTTGTGAAATGAAATTGTGAATTAGCTTACATGTGTTTCATGTATCTATCAGTTCTTAATCGAACACAAAAAACCGCATGGTTCTATATCTTCTGGTTTTTGAGAAAATCGAAAATAACTAAAACTACTTTTCTACAAAATGTTTGATATTTTTTGCTTCCTTACATAAATAAATCAGTGCTAGCTTCCAACATTACAATATATAAACAGTAAAGTATGTATGTATGCAACCCCCCTGCTTGGGCACACTATAGGATTTGGGGTAGGTGCGAGGTTGGGTGTATGCAAAGTTTCTTTTGCATTCACAGAATCTGTATTTAAAAAAAATCAAATTTATTCTATTTATCCAATGTCCACTAAATACATATAAAATACAATAAACGATCTTGAAAACCAAAACAAACTTCCCAGTAGGAAATTTGCTCCTCAAGGAAAAATAAAGTTGAATTCCTCGTGGAAATCACGAGGCACTTTCATTGAGTAGAAGGTCTGCATTGGTTTCATTCATCGAAAGTCATGCAATGAGTCAGTAGTTTGCAATCCCAGTAGCATCTTGTGCTTTGTTTTCGAAAGAAGGTAAAGAAAACATGAAAAAAAGCAATATCCTTCTTACACATCCTTAATGTTAATGAATACAATGCTGAACACGTTATAATTTTTCCTGCATCTTTTCAGTGGTTATTCTAATCCACAATTGAGTGTTTAATGCCTGCGATGTGAAAGAGAAAACAACCCTTTCTTTTCTTCTTCTTTTCTAGTCTGCGAGCTGAGAGGAAAAAGAGAGAGAGATTTTGACCTGCAATAAACAATCCTTTTTTTTGGGTTTTTCCCGCGATGGGTCGGCGACGCTCAATAGGTCTTTTTTTGTCATGAGTTATTTCTTTTGTTTTGGAATGATTTAGTGTCAATTTTGTGATCACAGAAAACGGTTGTGCGGGGTTTTGTGTTTTCAATCAAAGATTAAATAACAACCAAAGATTAAATAACAACCATGGAGAAGGAAAACAATTCACCAACGGTAAATTCCCTATATTCTTTTGAATGATTTGCAAAAAGTAAATATTCCTCTTTTTCTTAGATCTCAAATGAACAGAAGAATGAAGATGATTAATCCCTTAGCTGCTCCCCAAATACTACCAAGTGTCAAAGGAGAGTTTTTCGAATAACTATTTGTGTTACGTCCTGCAACAAGACAAGATAATGTAAGACATATATATCTACTAACTTCTTTAAAATGTATTATAATAGTTAATAAAATAGATACGTACATAACACAAATTTAATTTTTTTTTTTTTTTTTTTTTATTCAAACTATAAATTTGCATATATTTCAGCCGCTTCTTCTATTGATGAAATAAGAAAAGAAATGGATAATGATTTCATTCATATTCCTTCTCTTAATAAAACATCGTCTAAATGTATTCCTTTTTTCAAAACTGAAAAAAACGAGCTTCAAATATGTACACAATACTGTAGTGAATAATTAGTATTTTCAATGATTCTTTCCCTGAGGCAATTGATTAAATGTTGACTCACTTTTCATTAATTTATTTCCATTGAGGAAAGCATCACATCAATAGAACCAGTTTTTTTCAGACACAAAAATTACCCATGAAATCGAAGATGCCGTGAGCATAGTGATTTCACAACAAAATATGCATCGAGAAAGTGTGTACCTCCTTGCAATGACAAGCCTGTGTTAAATTCCTCATAGGATTCCGTAGGAAATTCATGGGTGCAGCTCCTTTTCCGTGATGAAACACCTACTTCTTCACTAGTGAATTTTTGGAAATTTCCTACTGGGTTCCGACCATGTTCACCAATACATGGCACTATTTTTCTATCGAAAATACTGCCTAGAAAGGAAATATAAGGACGACTGGGGTTCGCAAATAATAGAGTTTTTATCAGATGTAAAAAAAGTTTACCCTTGTTATACCGATGGTGATATATGTGAGGGTTAAAAGACATCGATCCTCCCACCCTTCAGAGCGAAAATTTAGAAAGTGTTTTACCGCCAAAACATCCTCGGCTTCCCACCATAAAAGAGTAACTCAACGAACTCGACAGTTATAGTACGGACGATGGCTTTATTGACGAGACTTACACACCTTTTTAATACATTTTGACCTTTTTTAACTAACTATGACTGACTAACTCCTGATTAACTGACAAAATAACTGACCCAGATGCAATTCTACCTCCTCATGGTGCATTCTGGGTAACGCTAAATGAATTGCGGTACTGAACTAACAAAGATTCATTATGTTTATTAACATTAATCCTTAAAATGAAATCACCGTCACCACCAAAAATCAAAAAAAGCAGTTTTGGTAATTTTCGATTTTCTCAAAAACTAGAAGACATAGAACCATGCGGTTTTTTGTGTTCGATTAAAAACTGATAGATACATGGAACATATAAGCTAACTAACAATTTCATTTCACAATTTTGAAAACAATCGGTCTAAACTTTTTTTTTTTCACGTTATTTTATCAAAATTTGGAATTTAAATGCGAATTTCTCAAAAACCATTGATACGAGTAATTTAATTTAAATGCAGGATTATAGAACAATCTTTTGGCTTTAAAACGCAGTATAGCACTTTATTGTAAGTGTTGCCGTTGTTTTTTAATATTTTTTTTTTTCAATTTAAACCATTTTTTCTAAAAGTGCCCCTACCTCCTAAACGGAGGTTTTCTCAAAAACTAGAATACATAGAACCATGCGGTTTTTTGTGTTCGATTAAGAACTGATAGATACATGAAACACATATAAGCTAATTTACAATTTCATTTCACAATTTTGAAAACAATCGGTCTAAACTTTTTTTTCACGTTTTTTTTTATCAAAATTTGGACTTTAAATGCGAATTTCTCAAAAACCATTGACATGAGTAGTTTAATTTAAATGCAGGATTATAGAACAATCTTCTGGCTTTCAAACGCAGTATAGCACTTTATTGTAAGTGTTGCCGTTGTTTTTTAATATTTTTTTTTTTCAATTTAAACCAATTTTTCTAAAAGTGCCCCTACCTCCTAAACGGGGGGAGATAGACCCCCCCCTCCCATAGCAAAAAGTGCTTATTTTTGACCCCTCTACAAAAACCCGTAGTCAAATCTTGGCGGCCAAGTTATCGTACTCTCCCCGATATAGCATTATACTTTCTCTACCTTTTTATTAAAGTTAAAATCATCGAATACCTACTTTATTTTTTAGTAGCTTCATATGACTCTTTGACATTTGCAAACATCAAAAAAGGTTCATGTACTTACTTTTTTACACGAAATGTCATTGAATTAGTAAACTACTATTATAAAGTTAGCAAATTGCTAAGTATGTAGTATCATACATCATACTAATACCTTAATAATAGGCTGTTTAAAATTTTGCGCCAATCTCTCTTATCGAAAAGCGTGTATTTGGGATAGATGATAGATAGATGAATCTCTTCTTCGTTGAGTTACTCGTAAAAACCATCCTTTGAACTGTTCAAT